>CM057230.1:21713592-22913592 GCA_029891385.1 Erythroxylum novogranatense | reverse complement strand
AAATTAACAAAGTTGTTTAAAGTAAATGTTTTTTAATTGGAGATATTGGTAAAAGTGTTTGATTAAGTGAATGAAAATGTATTGATTTTTGCATTATTTGATTTTAAGTGATTTGATAAAATTTAAGAAGGAAAGTATCGACTTTTATTTATTTTCAAATGGGTTTAAAATTTGTACAAGTCTTGAATGATTGATAAGTTAGGAAATGTTGTATTCTTTAATCTTGAAAATTGAGAAATTCTTTAGGTTTGAATTTACTCCTTTTGAAAGAAATTATGGTTTCCGAATATGTTTGAAAGTGTTTATACAATATTGGTTACGGAAAAGTTTGAAAAAAAATGAGGACTTTTCAAATATTGTTAAAATGTCTTCTATAGAAAATGTTTGAACAACTTAGGATTTCCGAATTCTCTCGGCATTGGTTACAAAATAGTGTTTATAAAAGTGTTTGAAAAGTTTACGATTTCCTAACTTGTTTTCAAAAAAATGTTTGACAAAGTTGTGTTTGAAATTGTTAGAAAATAAAGGTTACTTAAATGTTGAAAAGAACGATTTCCGAAAAGCGTTTGGAATTGTGTAGAAATGTTGAGAGTTTTTGATTCCAAAAAAAATGCTTTTGAAATTGTTTAGAAAATATGGTTTAAGTATATAAGTGTTTGACAATTATGATTTTCAAAGCTTTTGAAAGTGTTATAAAATGATAAACATATCGCTTATAAAAGTGCTTGATAATTATGATTTCGATATATTGGGATTGATTGATAAAATACATTGCGATTTCCGATTGTTTTTTTTAATTGAAAATCTTGATTTCCGAATGAACAATGATTTTTACGAAGTTATTAGTCATCATGTTTTGAATTTTATAAGGAATGGCTACCATGAGTGAAATCAATGTTATAAATGATTTGATGAGATTTGATGCGATTTTCGAGTTAAAATTGTTTTAATGATTTGATAAAGTATCAAAGGTGTGGCATACTTTGTTACTTAATTGTGTGAATTGATTGAGGTTTTGATTGTCATGAGTGGTGATGGATTGTGATTATATTTTTTTGTCCGATGACAAATATATGGAGAATTGTAATATGCATGTATGTGAGTTATGTGAAGTTTAAAAATCAAGCTTTTGAAATGTGCCTTTGGGCAATTTGATTTTTGATGTATGATATGTGTTATGTGGGTTTGGGTTAGGTCCCTTAAGTTGAGTCGATTACCTTTGGTCTCGTGTTAAAAGCCTTCTCCCGGTGCCCATGAAGTGGCTTAGAGCTCAATTTGGACTCCCTCTTTCTGATCGCATGAACCGCTCTATGCGAACGTGCAATTCGTTATGTTAGGACCTACTCAAACCATTTAATGTGTTATGTGTTTTGTGTTGGATGCCGCGGTATAACCCGCAAACACACGCCGCAGTATAACCTGCAAACACCTACGGGTGGGGTGTGGGGTCCAACATCAAACCATTCTGTTATGTTACATGTTTTTTTTGAATTTTGTTTATGTACGTGACACTTCTTCGATGTGATGCATTCATATTTAAAATTGTGCATGATTTGTGAAAAGTTTGAGAATTTGAGAAATGAGAGTGATTTGTCAATCATGAAATTTCGGAAACTGTTTATGAATGTTTTGAAATAAATGAAGATGTTGAGAATAATCTTAGAAAATGTTGATGAAGGTTTATGAATGTCTTGAAAAGCTTGAAAATGAGTTTTTGAATAAAATTTCCGAATGGGAAAGGTTTGAAAAGTTTGAAAAGACAATTTTCACTTATGTTTTCATTGATAAATATGTTACCCATTGAGCTGTCGAGCTCACCCCCCCTTTCAACCCCATCTCTAGGTTTCGAGCAGGAGATTGGATGAATGCGGTTAAGACGTCAGTTCGACATTTATATGTTTTTTTGTAATTTGTATATGGCTTGGAATGCCATTTATGCGTATGAAGTATTTAGTTCTTGATGTATTCGAATTTATGTATGATTATGAATATGGGATTACGTAAGTAGATCATGGTAGATTATATGAATCTGAGTGGTTTGAGTCGAATTATGAATTGGTAGTTTGATTTTGAGATATGTGTAAATAAGGTTATTTATGATGATGGAATTGGATTGAGAATTATTGAAGTGTTAGGTAGATGTGTGTTCTGCTGACGTTAGGATGCCGGACGGGAGGTCCGATGACTCTGTATGATTGGTTGAGATTATAGAAGTGTGTTTTGATTTGCAGAAATTTTTGGCTGTCAAAATACAGTAGTTATCTTTGCCCGATTTTCGAGAAAATCGGGTTATGGCAAAGTTATAATAAGAATGAGGGTTTTAAGATGGGATTAAGTTCTGCACGATTAAAAGTGAATTGAGCTTATGGAAAAAGCTTAGTGAGTTTGGAATGGTTAAATTTCCAAATGGGAAATTGTATTGTTTTGAGTTGTAGGAGATTGATTAAAGAGAAAAGGAATGATTAATAGGAATGAAAAAAAAAATTTAGACCGGATTTGGAATGTCTTAGTGTTTCCAACGCGATTAGTTTGCTATGCTTCGTGTTTGAAACGGATGTCGATGTTGGTTTCAGTTTGACTTTTTCGCTTGTCTCCACTTTGTTATTCGTATTCCAATTCGCGACTTTCCGCACTTTGTTTCACTTTTTCGTTTCCGTTTTTCGGTTGGGATCCGGTTCCCGGATCGGGTCCCAACAATGAATTTCTAATCTTAATTTCCATACACACAATCTAAAAATCAATCATACTCTTGACACTTAAATCAAATAGTCACTGTAATTTCCTCGAATAATTCATGAACACTTATTCCCATCAATATCACACTCTCACTAATTCAATCATATAACTCATCACCTCAATCAAACAATCATTTAGATTCGTCAAATAATTCATGAAAGACAAACACATCATGCTCACATTCTCACAAGATCAATCTTATCCTCACAAACTCTTATCCATTTCTTACTCATACACATACGCCCAAGTTGTAACATCCCACCCCCTACTGGAAAGGTAAAATAGTAAATTGGCATAGGAAGAGATTGATAGGGATTTATTCGTATTGTCCATGCATACTGGCACTAGTGAACGGTGAAATCTGTGCACATGAAATTACTGTACATGCATACATGGCATTCCCGGTTTTTGTGACTAATGGAGTTTTACTGTGATTAACATGGTTATTGGGTTTGAAAAATTATTCTGAGTGCGCCATTGAGTGTTTTATATTTTAAGGGATTTTTTAGGAATTTTTCTGGAATTTTCCGGAGAAAATTCCCGGACCAAGAAAAAAATTGTCAAGTTGCGAACCGGTTGGTTTTAGTATTGAAAGTTTTTGTTAAGTGGACTTGGGCTATAGGGTTAACCGTGGGACCATGGAAAATGCAATAAGGAATTGAAATTAATTGATTAAAGTTTAGTTATTGACTTTTGTCTTTTGTCTATTTTGTTTTTTCTTTTTAAAGTGACAAGTGTCCTCCAATCCTTACTTGTTTTTGTCTTCTTTGGTTGCATCATTCACGATATGCTTCAAGTCATTGACTACTCTTATTATTTCTCATCCATTCACGCACGGATCTCTTAAAGGGGAAAGAATGAAAAAGATTGAGTTTATTCCTTCATCCCACCGAAATCTTCATAGTTTGCCTTGGCTTCTCCTTTGGCTTTAGCCTTATCGTTGCTTCCCCTTTTTCTTTTCTACTTTAAGAGCCTTCCTCTCCACCCCTTTTTATGATGGTGATCGTATGGCTAAAGTGAAGTGGAGGGTTGGTGAGGTAGTTAGAAGAAGTGAAGAAGAATTGAAGGGTTAAAAGCTTAAATAGAGGCCCAACTGGAGCGTCGATCGACCAACGTAGTAGAGACTTCCCGGCATTAGCTCGGAAGTAATAGGTGAGTAACCTAGTTGGTTTCTTAACCTATATGTGTTTAATTTCATGTATGATTGCCATGTGGAGTTAAGGAAGGATTATGTGTGTTTGTTTTGATTGATTTCGAACCACAGGTGTTCGAAATATTTGGAATGTGTTATAGAAGTGTTAAATGTGCATAATTGAAAGTGAATTGGTTAAATGCGATATTGGACCTAGTGTATTAGGTTGTGACACAAATTATTGGAAAACGAGGCATATGCATTCATGCATAATTGCATGATCATATAATGGCAGTTGTGACCGGTGGAACCAACGTAATTCCGAGCTTCAGCTCGATGATCAGGGCTATGCCCAACGTATATGAGAGCTTTAAGCTCAACGCACAGACCTCTGGTCTATCGTTTACAGAGCCACCGCTCAATGTATCGGGGCATATCACGCCTAACGAGTATCAGAGCCTCAGGCTCAACGCAATATGCCCGTCACTGGGACAATTCAGGCGCACGGTCACAACAACGAAATGAAAATGGAAAAGTGTCACATGTGCATCATATATATGAAAGATTAAATGTGATTTGTGTGAAAGGCGATACGCCTTATATGTGTAAAATTGGCAATGCATAGGATAATTTGGAATGTGTTAATATGTGCTATGATATGAATTGATTGTATATGCATGCGTTGGGTGGACCATCGATGATGGTTTCTCATTGAGTTCGCAAACTCACCCAACATTGCAATTATTTTTCAGGTATTGAAGAGTACCCCATTAGTGGAACGGGAGTATGATTACTGCAAGAGAGTCGGTGTTTGAAGTCGGGATCAGTTCACGTCTGCATTTGTGTCATTTTGAATTATGTGTAAATTTATATTCCGCAAAAATAGTACTGAATTGTTTGAGGGCCCTAATTGATAAATATTGTTTGAAATGTGATCTTTGATAAAGTGTATGACTGAAAAGGGTTTTTGTATCACGGGTATGAATCGTTTATTATTTCCGCGCACTCGACTATTTTTAAAAAGCTAAAATATCATAATGAGTTTTAAACTGCATTGACTGCTCTAGCATACCACCCTCGCGGGTCGCGGGCTCGGATATCACCGTCGATGTCAGGTTCGGGTCTCGCAAGAGTGGGGTGCTACATTTGTGGTATCAGAGCCAGAAGTACGAATGTATCTGGGCACAGTCTGAAATATCGGTTAAGGTTGCATGCATTTGAGTCGTGTCGTTGCAGACCGTGGCAACTGATCCCCAGTTTGAGTCGCACGAGTAGAAATCCTACGTGTGCATACGTGTTAAGTGACTAAGTGAGAGAAAAGTGAGACCGTATTTGAATGTGAGCCCATGAATGTGTATGGGCAATGAGGAATGAGAAAAGGAAACATCAATAATGAGAATTATAATGTACTGTGATTAGAATGACTATGTTGGCCTAGACTGATTAAGGAAAGAAGTGATATCACAAGTAATTCCCGGATTAAAATGGCAAGATTACGGCGACAGAAAACGAATATGTCTAGAACTGGAAGAAGTCCACTGGAGATATGAGAAGCATACTGGTTATAGTAGGACCAAGTGAGATGAAAAGTCTGGGATGATTAGGGAATTACAGTTCTGACTGTAGATGCGATGAAATGGGAAACATTAGAACTGAGTAAAAAGTAGATGGTCCGATCAGGCAGATATTGCTTCACTGCATTTGTGCTCGATATCAGTAGATATCATAGGTAGATGATGATAGAGAGATTATAATAAGGTCAATATTGTACCGTAATGGTCTACCTAGAACTGAAAGAGCAAAGTGCCTAGAAGGGTAAGAAAAGTAGAAATGGTGAGATAAAAGTGTACAGATAAACTGAAATGAACTCGTGAAACGGGTATGATTATGAGCGCATAAGCTTGAGACTGAAATGGTTATGCAAATATGGTGCTAAGAGTTTGGAAATCAGTATAATAAGATTGTAAGGGAAAAAGACAGACTGACAATTTTCTACTGATTGGGTATCGGAAGTTCAGGATTGGTTGAAAAGATGTATATGGACACAGAAATGGTAAATGGATGGGTAAATAGATAGAGATACAGTGGAGTATCTATGATTTTGTTCTGGTTGGGGACATGTCCTCGAACGTACTATCAATGTGAATACCCTATTGTGGATTGTTAGAGGAAAATAAAGAGAGACGTGGCAATAATGCGATGACATTGTATAAGCCAAGTGGATATGACCTTAAAAGGTCAAGCTGATACATGAATGATATGGGAATGAAACTAGGGAAAAAAATGAAAATGAAAATGAAACAATGATAGTAATATATGAAAAGAGTTGTCGCATTTAAGTTGATTTACCGTTGGGAGTATCTATTGGACAGTAAAGTCATGAAACATATGTGAAAGATACATGGAAATAAGAGAGGAGATGATCGGTGAATGATTAAATATGTGCTACTATGAGTGGCTATAAGTGTAAAGTTCATAATGGGTTAAAGTAAGACATAAGAGGACTGAATGTACCTTTATGAGAGGAAATGAACAAAAAGAGAATAAAAATATTCTAGCATCAGTCCTCTATTTGAGGATTAGCATAAACGAAAAGGAGTTTTGTGGAATTCTGAATCATATAGGTTAATAATTGGCTTCCGGATAAGATGAAATGATTTCGGGTAATATGTATAGTAAAGTATAAGGGTTAAAGAAAGTGTATTTAGTGCAAGGAATGTTTTGATCTTTCACATTATGACATAAAATTGTTCTGACTGAGATTGTGCGTATAGTTGAAATTAAGCTTTTGAGATGCCACGGATGATTGAAAAGCAATTAAGGAAACTAGTTGGCTAATGAGAATGGGGTGAACAGTATAATGCCGATTGTAAGACTAATGGTCATGACAGGAACAAATCGAAAATATGTATGGACGAAATTAAAAGTGAAATTGAGACATATCTCAATAGAAGATTTAGACATACCAAGTAATATATACTACTGAGGTTATCTGCATTGTGTGTACGGGAATATAACGTATCCACCTACGTGAGTGGAATTTTAATTTGAGATGATTCTATTACAATGTGAAGTGAATAGATCTCCATATGCGATGCAAAACTGTTGGGAAATCTAGATTTGAAACGAAGAATAAAATAATCTCGAACTGCGAAGTGAAATACTCAAATGAAGTAGAATTTATGGAGATCCAAGTACGGATGATTAGGTATTGACATATGTAGATGTTAATGACAGGAAATCAATTGAAAAGAGAAAATTCGTAGAGACAAGAAGTCCTAAAGGAAAGCTGACAATGACGTGATGTAGTGTTATCTTCATAAAGGGATTGCAAATACACTAATTGTGGACTTAATGAAAAAGTTAAATGATGTATGGTAAAGTCAACAAGACCCTAATAGGGAATTATGTAAGGAAAGCAAATGGTAGTGACTATGTTTATAGACGGAATGTGTTTGAAAGTATTGAATAGTGAAAAGTAAAAAGAACTATATGAATAATTGAGGAATTTGATACTGAGGATAAGCATACCCTTGGAGAGTGGGCAGTGTGCGATGAACTGAGACAATATATTAAAATGGTGTAAGATAAATTGAATTGACTTTGATAAATGGTATTGGTGTTATGGCCGCAATTGTTTAAAGTCTTGGGGACTTTAGATTCCTATAAGGATACATTGTGTTAATTCGAGGAAAAAGACGGGCATAAATGACTACTATACCGACAATTCTGAAATGAACAGACAATTCTGCCTACTAAACTCAAATAGTGAACAGATAATGCTGCAATGAACAGATCCGTTACAGATATTGGGATTTCCAAAGAATGTTAATTAGATTATGGGTAATTGTGAAGTGTTACTGGAAAGTTGAAGTTGTAGATCCAGTGATACTGGATAAAGGTAAAAAAAAAAAGAGAAGGTTAAGAGTGCAAGAGTTAAAGTAGTGAGTCCTATGATGAGTCTGAATATGCGAGCGAAATCGGAAAAACAATATTGCATGCTTCAAAGAAGAAGTATGTGTACCCGAAAAAAAGTGCTAGAACAAGAAAGTGAACAGTTGAACCTAGACATTCTAATAAGTATATGCGAAAGTGAAATTGAATAACTATGGGTAAAAAACGAAGTGATTATAGATTCAAGTGCTTATAGATTTGAATGTTCAACAGGAAAGGTGCTTAAGTGTTTGGACTGCAGAGGATTATGACCTCATTATATAGTTTTGACTGAATGATTATCGAACTAATGGTGAATACAAAATGGAATTGTACACGCTTGTATTACACAGAAGAAAAAAAAAGATGCCTAATAAGAGGCAAAGACTAACAGTGAGTCGAGATGCTTGTGATGAGTGAAACAAAGGAAAGGGCTTAGGAAAACTGCTTGGGATAGTTGGAGTGGATCAGGATCGGACTAATGAAAAAGAATTAAATACATATAGAACAGTGACATGTCAAGAGAACACTGAATCCGGACTAAGAGTCCATGTAATATAAGGGGTAAACGCGTTAAGTGGATTACCACCGGTTATAGTGAAAAATATAGATAAGTGCCACTGTGTCGGTACTAAAGGAAAGGGGAGTGTCGCAGACGAAAGAAACTATGTTATTGGAAGTATCATAGTGACAAAGTATACCCAGAATTGGCAAAAGGAGTATTAATGAAGTTATTGGAATAATTCTATATAGTGAGAAAAAGGTATTGGATGGTATAGTGAAAAAAAAAGTATTGGATGGATAAAACATGATGAGTGAGCAGGTTCGGAAATAATGAACTAGGTCGTAGCATCGGAACCAAAGGTAGTGGCTGCTCTGGAAATGGCAAGTGAGATAGTTAAGAGAGTGAGATCGCCAACCGATAGCTTTGTTGAATCCGTCTACAGTGATGAGTGATTATGAGTTAGCCAAATAAGTGACTGAACAACTGACTGAGTGTGGTTACTGTAACCTTTCAGAAAATGAATCATTGAGTGAAAAAGTGTATGGGACATGTAGGGTCAATTGATAACGGTCATAGTGAACCGTTGACTGAGAATTTCGAGGACGAAATTCTTATAAGGAGGGGGGAATTGTAACATCCCACCCCCTACTGGAAAGGTAAAATAGTAAATTGGCATAGGAAGAGATTGATAGGGATTTATTCGTATTGTCCATGCATACTGGCACTAGTGAACGGTGAAATCTGTGCACATGAAATTACTGTACATGCATACATGGCATTCCCGGTTTTTGTGCCTAATGGAGTTTTACTGTGATTAACGTGGTTATTGGGTTTGAAAAATTATTCTGAGTGCGCCATTGAGTGTTTTATATTTTAAGGGATTTTTTAGGAATTTTTCTGGAATTTTCCGGAGAAAATTCCCGGACTGAGAAAAAAATTGTCAAGTTGCGAACCGGTTGTTTTTAGTACTGAAAGTTTTTGTTAAGTGGACTTGGGCTATAGGGTTAACCGTGGGACCATGGAAAATGCAATAAGGAATTGAAATTAATTGATTAAAGTTTAGTTATTGACTTTTTTCTTTTGTCTATTTTGTTTTTTCTTTTTAAAGTGACAAGTGTCCTCCAATCCTTACTTGTTTTTGTCTTCTTTGGTTGCATCATTCACGATATGCTTCAAGTCATTGACTACTCTTATTATTGCTCATCCATTCACGCACGGATCTCTTAAAGGGGAAAGAATGAAAAAGATTGAGTTTATTCCTTCATCCCACCGAAATCTTCATAGTTTGCCTTGGCTTCTCCTTTGGCTTTAGCCTTATCGTTGCTTCCCCTTTTTCTTTTCTACTTTAAGAGCCTTCCTCTCCACCCCTTTTTATGATGGTGATCGTATGGCTAAAGTGAAGTGGAGGGTTGGTGAGGTAGTTAGAAGAAGTGAAGAAGAATTGAAGGGTTAAAAGCTTAAATAGAGGCCCAACTGGAGCGTCGATCAACCGACGTAGCAGAGACTTCCCGGCATTAGCTCGGAAGTAATAGGTGAGTAACCTAGTTGGTTTCTCAACCTATATGTGTTTAATTTCATGTACGATTGCCATGTGGAGTTAAGGAAGGATTATGTGTGTTTGTTTTGATTGATTTCGAACCACAGGTGTTCGAAATATTTGGAATGTGTTATAGAAGTGTTAAATGTGCATAATTGAAAGTGAATTGGTTAAATGCGATATTGGACCTAGTGTATTAGGTTGTGACACAAATTATTGGAAAACGAGGCATATGCATTCATGCATAATTGCATGATCAGATAATGGCAGTTGTGACCGGTGGAACCAACGTAATTCCGAGCTTTAGCTCGATGATCAGGGCTATGCCCAACGTATATGAGAGCTTTAAGCTCAACGCACAGGACCTCTGGTCCAATGTTTACAGAACCACTGGCTCAATGTATTAGGGCATATCACGCCCAACGAGTATCAGAGCCTCAGGCTCAACGCAATATGCCCGTCACTGGGACAATTCAGGCGCACGGTCACAACAACGAAATGAAAATGGAAAAGTGTCACATGTGCATCATATATATGAAAGATTAAATGTGATTTGTGTGAAAGGCGATAAGCCTTATATGTGTAAAATTGGCAATGCATGGGATAATTTGGAATGTGTTAATATGTGCTATGATATGAATTGATTGTATATGCATGCGTTGGGTGGACCATCGATGATGGTTTCTCATTGAGTTCGCAAACTCACCCAACATTGCAATTATTTTTCAGGTATTGAAGAGTACCCCGTTAGTGGAACGGGAGTATGATTACTGCAAGAGAGTCGGTGTTTGAAGTCGGGATCAGTTCACGTCTGCATTTGTGTCATTTTGAATTATGTGTAAATTTATATTCCGCAAAAATAGTACTAAATTGTTTGAGGGCCCTAATTGATAAATATTGTTTGAAATGTGATCTTTGATAAAGTGTATGACTGAAAAGGGTTTTTGTATCACGGGTATGAATCGTTTATTATTTCACAAGACTCATTTGCTTTTAAAAAGCAAAATATCATAATGAGTTTTAAATCGCATTGATCGCTTAAGATACCACCCTCATGGTCGCGGGCTCGAATATTACCGTCGATGTCGGGTTCGGGTCTCGCAAGAGTGGGGTGCTACACAAGTAAGATCATATTACTGGGCTCTGATACCACACATGTTGGGACCCGATCCGGAGACCGGCGCCCCAACCCAAAAACGAAAGACGGAACGAATAAAACGATTGATCACAAAGTGAACCAAATCATTAACGAATCGAAGACGAGCTTGGAAGCAAAACATACGAACAATGTCAAATCGAATTGGCTCAAAGACAAACCAAACAAACGGTCCAATCGAGTTGAAACACAAATTCCGACATCCGCACAAATATTTTAGAAAAGCCTCAAAAGGGTCGCTTTGGAAACCTTAGACTTAAACCATCCAAAATCTGGTATAAATTTTTTTTCTTTTTCTTTTCTCTCTTTTCTCATTCCTCAATCCAAATAACATTCACATACAATCGCACTATCCAATGTCCAATACCCGTTCGTTCACATTTCTCCATATACAAATCATGCTTATATCTTAGTTGAACATACACAAGTTATATAACATATCCATGTGCAATACCATAAATCAATAGCCTCATCCAAACCTCATAAATACAATTACGATTTATACACCATTTCATAAATCAAAGCTTTATACATTACCCATAACCCTAAACCAAAGTACACAATACACAACAATTCTAGACTTCTCAGCAACCATCTCACTTAACAATCATACAATCTAACACATGCGAACAGAAATCTTCATTTTTCTTTACCCGATCTTCTTCTCATCACCTGTGGATGGGAATGAAGGGGGTGAGCTTATAGCTCATGGGTAAAAATTTATAACAAATAAATAAGCAAAATCCTTGAAATTCTTTTTCTTTTGTGGTCTTAGAAAACATTTCTTTGAAATCCGTAAAGCACGTTTTTAAAAGTTCTTTTCTTGCTGTAGTCAAACTCACAGTTTGTAAAACGTATGATTCTTAGGCTTTCAGCCATAAATCCATAGATTGCAAAACATGAATGCATCAACTTGACAATTTATAAATGCAATGACAAACCACATATGCAATGCACAACACATGGCTCGAGAGTTTCGTAGAACACAACGAATAAACTGAAGTTTATCGTAAACTATCCGAGTCCGATTTCTCAAAGATCTCGTTGCCTCAAGCGGGCAGCCGGGAGAAGGCTATACTATACGTCGACGTGCACGTGACTCCATCCGTAACTCTCTTACCCAAACAAAGCACATATCATGCTCAAAATCATTTATCGCATGATCTTTTCTGAATATACAAAATGCCATGTAATCTTTCGAGGCATAACACAATGTATGTTGTAATTCATCCAAAGTCCATGTATTTAATCAAAAAATGATTTTTCAAATCATTCATACAATGATGAAACATTTATGATGCAATTGAAATCAGAAAATCTCTTTATTTAAAGAAAGCAGTAGTGGCTTATAAATTCAAATTATAAACATATTACCCACCTCGAATCGGTGCTAGAAACTTGTCCTTAGCTTCAATTTGATCATTTCTTCTTTTATTCTCCCAATTGAAAATTCCCTACACCAATGTCACACAAATTCGACCTCATAAATAACATAATCCTTAATATTGAACTTAGAAAACACTAATTCTAAAAATAATCAAGCCATCTAAATCACTAATTTCCAAAATCCCCAATTTACAAAATTGGGCATAAACCCTAATTAATTTCCATCCAAAACTAAACCCATAATATTAAGCAATCAAAAAAATTAACTTCATACTCCACAAACCCATACCATTTTTCATATTTCTAAACCAGAAATTCATCAAAATTCACAGATCTCAAAATTTCGCATCTTACCTTCTCTCACACCATTTTCGGATTTTTGGGCTCCATAAGAAGCTTTAATCTTCTTCTTCACCTTTCCCTTTGAAAAGCACCAAAAACCCCTTAAGAAACTTGGAGAAAACTGAACCTTTGAAGCTCTCTTCTTCTTCTCTTCGGTTCTTCTCCACCGAAACAAGCTTTCTCTCTTCTCTCCTCTTATTTCTTTTAAGTCTTTTGGGAAATAATCGTGATTCTCCTCCAAACAACTACAGCCCCCTTTCTTTTATAGTGCCAGGTCAATTAATGAATAAGGAATGACCCATAAGCCCCTCCATTTAAGCCTATAAACTTAACCCTTTAAGTAAACTTCCAAAATTGCCCCTTCATTGGTCTTTAAAACTGACATCTTGTCTGATTATTTCGATCAGGTAAATGAAGTCATTTGATAAAACTTTCTTCTAAAGAAATGTTACTCTATATATTACGAATCCATTGCTTCAAGAATCGGATCGATCGGAGCTCTATAGCTCAAGATATCTCCAAAATACTGAAGTTTATTCTTCAGACCCGAGGCTGAACACTACACCTAACTTCCGACCCATATTTGGAAGTCTTAGAGGCTACATTGTCGATCGGCTCCTTCATAACATTTGTATCCCCATGTCTCTATTTTAATTCTCAAAAAGAATCAGCTCAATCTGAGCTCTAGAGATCGATATATCTCCAAAATACTGAACACTATTCAGCCATTACAACACTGAGACTGAACACTACATCTAACTTCTGACCTATATTGGGAAGTCTTAGAGGCTCCATTGTCGATTGGCTCCTTCCTAACTTTTGTAGCCTCATATATCTAGTTTAATTCTCAAAAAAAATCAGCTCAATCTGAGCTCTAGTGATCGAGATATATCCAAAATACTGAACATTGTTCAGCCATTACAGAACTGAGACTGAACACTACATTGAACTTCCGACCTATATTTGGAAGTCTTAGAGGCCACATCATAGCTCGGCTCCTTCATAACATTTGTAGCCTCATGTCTCTATTTTAATTTTCAAAAATAATCAGATCGATCAGAGCTCTATTGATCGAGATATATCTAAAATACTGAACACTACTCATACTATTACGAAGCTGAGACTAAACTCTATACCTAACTTCCGACCCATATTTGAAAGTCTTGGAGGCTACATTGTCGATCGTCTCCTTCATAACATTTGTAGCCCCATCTATCTAGTTTAATGTCCACCAAGAATCAAATCAATCTGAGCTCTAGCGATTGATATATCTCTAAAATACTGAACACTATTCAGCCATTACAACACCCGGACTGAACACTATACCGAACTTCCGACCTATATTTGAAAGTCTTAGAGGCCACATCATAGCTCGGCTTCTTCATAACATTTGTAGATATATATCTCTAGTTTAATTTGAAAAAAAGAATCAAATCGATCGAAGCTCTATATCTCAAGATATATAAAAAATACCAAACACTATTCAACTTTTATAACCGATCAGCTCACTTTCATCCGAGCTATCTTTCTCCATTTAATTCCAAAACCGACCTATCTAGTATGGAAAGATAGAAAAATGTCTTAGGAATCCAACGCTTCAAGAATCGGGTCAATTGGATGTCAGACGAAGAAGTTATGGCCAAAACAAGGAAGAGAGGTCAGTCGGCTGAAAATCGATCGCAAAGGTCGCACAGCAGGTCGGTCGCCCGCACCAGGTCGGTCGCCCTCACTAGGTCGGTCGCCCGCACCAGGTCGGTCGCCCGCAATCGGGTCGGTCGCTCGTGCGGGCGCGCGCGTGTGGGCGATCAACCATGCGATCCGACCTCCAAACTTCAAACATTCATATCTTTTGACTCCGAGCTCCAAATTAGACACGGTTTGTTTTGTTGGAAAGCTAAGAGACAGTTCTACCATTTTCAAGAATGACTCAAAGGCAAGCTCAGACATTAAAGGGATCAAAAGTTTACACAAAGATGACTGATCGATAATTTCTCAACAGTACCAAAACTTGCAAACATCATAACTTTTGATCCAGAACTCCAAATTTGACAAACTCAGTGTCTATAGAAAGGTAAAAGAACCCTCTACAACTTCCAATAAGGCCTTAAAAATCAGATCGACCTCTAAATAAGTCAAAAACTCCACAAAAACTGACGGATCAATCAGCTTCACACTAAACAACATCAGAACTTCTAACAATCATAACTTTCTACTCCCTTGTCCAATATTTTCATGCCTTATATCAATGGAAAGATAAAAACAAGCTATACAATGTTCATGAAGAACTCCAAAGCAAATTTAACATCTAGCTAAGTTAATTTTTCAATCGAAGTTTCTACCCTGATAGCCATCACCTAAGCAATATCCAAATTTCACATTATCATATCTTTCAACCTCCACAACCAAGAATCGCATATTATACATCATTTTAAAGCTATTCAAATTCTCTATAACTTTCATGTAATGATTTACTCCAATTTAAACCACATCAGTACAGAAATCGCCTCAAAACACAACATATACAATCCTACACTTAGAGCATTTTCCAAAATCAAGGCAAAATACACTTAACTTTCAAAGATCATAACTTTCAATCCCGATATCGAAAAATTACATACTTTATGGCTATGAAAAGCTCTCAACATAAGCTACAGATTTCATGTAGATCATTTTCTCAAAATCTGCCTAAATCAAAAGTCAACTCTTTACTCCAAAAAGTCAAACTTTCTAATTTCTTCAAAATTTTACACTTTCTCTTTCTATTTCTTGATTTTCAACTTCCATTTCAATCAACTAATTCATTTTGAATTTCATAACTCATACAACTGTACTAAATTTTCAAAGTCATCAAAATTAATCACTTCATTTCTCATCAATCTCCTTTAAATACAATAACATCTACAACACAATACCTATACAAACACACTCATTGAATTCCATTTTAATAATTCTAATTTCCATCAAAAGATCGGGGTCCAACAAATACTCTTTACTAGGTATAAACACCATCATCAAGAAAATAGGGAATAGTCAAATTTACAATAAGTTTGACTTGAAAAGCGGATTTCATCAAATTGCCATGGATCCAGACTCAATTCCCTGGACAACATTTATTGTTCCTGATGGATTATATGAATGGCTTGTAATCCCATTTGGTTTAAAGAATGCTCCAGCAGTATTTCAAAGAAAAATGGATCAATGTTTCCGTGGACATGAAAGGTACATTGCTGCCTATAACTCAAAGGAATAATTGAACGAACCAAAAATAGGATCGAAGCATTTAGAGCTATACTTTGTGATCCAAAACTTATTAAGGAACAGAATCATCCACTTTTTAGAGAAGCTGAAGCAACAAGACAAGAAGCCTATTATCATCTTGGTGAAGCAAAATACTTTCTTGGTGAATGTACTCAAGATCTTAAGCTTTCATATAGACGTCTCAAAAATTACAGGTCTTGGATGATACCACTTATTAGTTGAGCCTTGTACTTATTTTTCTTTTTATTAATAAGATAAGTGACTACGCTGTGAGGTTTTAAAAAGAACAAAAGTAGAGTACCCATTTGAAGCTAAGAAGGGCATGTGAGGGGAAATTGAGTTCAAAATTCCAAAACGAGAAAGCACTTGTTGAATCGGTAAAAGGATAAATGAGTGAGGGGTTACAACAAGTAATTGAAAGATATTGGCAAAACAGGAAAATTTTGGAATATCTTGACCTAGCCATTGATCCAAAATTTGAAAAAGAATCCGTTGAAGGAATAGAATTTTCTTGTTATAAAAAGTTTAACGCCCCCTCACCACAGAGTACGCATCGGGATGCCCAAAGGTCATGTCGATACATACCCCATGATAAGAGCACGCTACAATCATTCACTACAGTCACTTCCTATGGCATCATAACATTCATTACTCATCAAGCATTATATGAAAATCACAATATTGTTAAAACTTCCTTTTTCCTCATTTCATTCCTCAAAATCAAAGGTCTACACTGTTTTTCATCCCTTACTACAGGTACAATCACAAGGCTTAGGACAAAAGTACTACACAAAGGAAGTAAATAATTACAGTCTAACTAAGTCACTCCAAAAAGATTCCCAGCTGACCGACCTTTGAGCCATGGCTTCACTTTTCCTACTCAATCTACACTGGTAGTGGAGCCACTCAGAATCTAACGTCGTCTCTCGGTCCTGAAAAATATGTTGCAATTTTGGGTGAGTTTGCGAACTCAATGAGAAACCATCATCGATGGTCCACCCAATTTATGCAACACTCAAGTGATTCACAGATATATAATTATACATTCAGAAGTACCACATGATGGTATTCAAACAGATCACAGTCACTTTACATATCATTCAGAGCACAAACTTGCATTTCACATCAATCTCACAAGTTTATGAATGCATAAGTCAACTTGCCTTTCGACCCATCAAACACACTTAATAACATGCATATGAAATGTTCATGAGACCCTTTTTCCCATTTATTATATTGTTGAGACCGAGTGCCTGAACTGTCCCGTATCTATTTAGATACCGGGCTCATTAATCGCTGAGCCAATGGCTCTGAATCACTTTCGAGCTCGAGGCTCGTTTTCACTCGTTGAGCTTTAAGCGCTAGCGGTGGCTACTCAGGTCCAACTGCCATTATCTGATTATGCATTTCATGAATGGAATGCATGGAACAAACTTCATCACAATATAAAGCACATATAGCTCAATTTGACAATACCATGTCACAATCAATTCACATATCCCAATTGTCCCATCAAAACAACTATTTCTCAAATATCATAACAAGCAATTCACAGAGTGCATCGATTCACAACCAATTAACAGGTCTATGTCAAATCTCCCATTACGTTCCCAACATATACAAATACAATTCCCACCATTATCTCCACAATAGCCATATAATAATTGAGTATTCCATCTAGGTTACTCACCACTGCTCCCAAAGCTAGTGCCTGGAAGGTTCGGCAACGTCTGTGGGTTGACGTTCCAGTTGCTCCTCTATAACCAAATAACACACACATATACATATATATATCACAATTTGCACAAGTATCGATGTTTAATAATGCACATGAATGGAAGGAAAGATGTACAATACATGCATGACAATTTCGGGTATCATTCCATCACTTTCTTTGTAAAGCCATTCTCAAATCAAAACTCATTTTTTTCTAAATCACACTTTCGGGTCTATGATTCGTACTAACATTGGCAAGTGAAGATAACATAATTTGATCACACTTTCTTATAAAAGAATGTTCCTCTATGCCTTACCATTTTATTGACCCCAAAATCGCTCACTTTGGCTTAGCAGATTGGGAGATATACCTCAAACATTGATAGATTGTTTAAAGGTACTAAACCTGATTCCATCTAGCATTTGATCATCTTAGAGATTGAATCACAATTGAACTTCTTCATATGATTTGTAGCCTTATATCTTAACTTTACTAAAAAGAAAGAATCATCTCATTTGGAATCTTATAGCTTTAGATATAAGCAAAACATTGAACTCTGTTCAGTAAAACTACTCCCATTGACAATGTTCCAATATACTCTCACACTTACTTCTGATCAATCTCTTTCAATTGGATTCCAATTAATACAAATTTTTGTGGAGATAAATCCAATTGTGTTAGGAATCCATTGCCACAAGAATAAAGTCATTTCGAGCTCTATAGAAGGAGTTATGGTCAAAAGAAGCAACCAAGTTTATGAATGATTTCCAGTTGAACCTAGTTTGGCGTGAATTCCATAACTCTTGCTAGAAAACACATATTCCTTTCGTTTTTGTTCCATTGGAAAGAAGAAATATAAATCTACAACTCTTATTAGAGGTCTCAAAGCCAAATTCGGCTCCTAAAAGGGTCACAAAGTACGATTTCCTAAGTTGTCCCGTGACTGTCCGTTAAACAGACATGCATGTCCGCCTAACGGACATGAATCGACAAAACAACCCCATTTCACCCGAGACACACTGCCCCTAGGGTGTTTTTCCACCCGAGACGGTCCGTCTAACGGACTCCCATGTCCGTTTAACGGACATACGCCCCCCCCCCCCTTCATTCTCTCAAACTTCTTTCAAGCTTCCAACACCTATCATATCATCCAACATACCCATATTCATCTCAAATTCATTTCTTTTAACATCAAACCACTTCATAACAATACAAACATCAATCTAATTGCATTAACTTTCAATCCTCATACATATCATTCATCAAAATCCATTTCCATCTAATTCTACATACTAAACACTTCAAACTCAACAAGCAATCATTCACCTGGAAAAATTTACATAGAAACATCTCAAGTTGACCCAAACATCTATTCCCAATTCATGTCTTCATACACTCTTAAATAAAACACAATTCTAACTAGTTCTTCACAACAAAGTCAACATTCAATTTCCTAACTTCATACTAACATTAGAACTATACAATCGGAACTCACTTAATAATCAAGCTATTGCAAACTCATATAATCCATCTTATGCCTCAATCATCACTTCCACTTCTCTTCCAATCATTCACTCACTACTTAGACCAATTCAAGATATCACTCACAACATTTCATAACCCATCATTTGACACACTCAAAACAGGGCATATAAGAATTTATTCATCCACTCTTTCCTCTCACACATCACTCAACTCTCTAACTTTCTCAATACACTTCCATGAAGTTAAGATTCAACATATACACTTAAAACTCAAGTATGAACAGCACAAGTTAACCAATACACAATTAACACTCAATCATCTCATCATGCTAGCTTCAATTTGTACTATAACCATAACATAAAACATAGAACACAATACTTACTTGATTTAGCCACTAAGTCTTCAAGTTCTCCAAGAAATTACCAAGACCTAATTTTCACCCATCACCATCGATCATCATCATCCAATAGTGGTAGAGATAGGTTTATATGGGGAGCAAGAAGAACAAGATGAAGGGACAAAAAAGAGATGGAAGCTATGCTCAAATTGAAGGAAAATCATAACACATGAACAAGAGGGAGAGAGAACCACGAAGAGGATAAGAGAAAATCACCAAAACAAGACTCCAAATGACAAGTGAAGAAAGGATGTCGTGAATGGCAAGAAGAAAGACTCAAATAATATATATGCTTAGGTTAATTAAAATTAATACATGGCTATACTAATGCCATATGTCAAGCTCTCATAAATCCTTCTCCATTAATCAATTTCAAACCCAATTTCCCATAAATTCCACTTGTCAAAAATTCCTATAACCATATGTCCAAAATTCAATACCATAGAGAATAAATTCTACTACCAGTTATTAGTTAGTCTGCCACTCGGCATTTTTCCTAGTCCGGGATTTATCCCCGAAAAATTTCAGAAAAAATCCTAAAATTCTCCAAAATTATAAAATCAATAATGTCACTCTCCAAATAGATTTTCAAAATCAATAACCCACAATTCTCAAAACATTCACTATTAAGTATGACCAAGTCTACCGAAAAAGTCAATGTATGCATGTACAATTATTTCCATGTGCAACAATTTCATTTTTCACAATACAAGTATGTCACATAATGAATAAACAAGTAATTGCATTACTAAGCTCTCACTGTTAACCCATATTTACTATTTTACCCTTCCCGCTGGAACCGGGATGTTACAACTCTCCCCTCCTTAAAGAAATTTCGTCCTCGAAATTCTTACCTGTTTGCTCGAACAGGTGGGGATATTTTCTCTTCATATGCTCCTCTGTCTCCCAAGTTGCTTCCTCAGTTGAGTGGTTCCTCCATAAGACTTTTACCAATGGGATGACCCGATTTCTCAACTGCTTGGTCTGCGATCCCACAATCTTTATCGACTCCTCAACATAACTCAAATCACTAGCAATCTCAATCTCGTGAGCCGGTATTACATGAGTTGGATCCGACCGATATCTTCGGAGCATACTCACATGAAACATATTATGCAATTGAGACATATCATTCGGTAATGCTAACTTATAAGCTAATGGTCCAATTCTTTCAATGATTTCATACGGACCAATGTACCTAGGGCTCAACTTGCCCTTCTTATCAAATCGTAATACCCCTCTCCAAGGCGACACTTTCAAGAACACTCTATCTCCTCGTTGTCAGATTCCATATCCCTCCCAGGTCTTTGATCCACGTAGCTCTTCCGCTCTATCCCGAAATTTGTTTAATTTGACTTGGATCAACTTAACCTTATCCATCAGATCTTGTATCAATTCGGGCCCTCCAGCATCCTCAATCCCTCTTCATCCCAATACAATGGTGACCGACACTTCCTTCCATACAATACTTCGTAAGGTGCCATCCCGATACTACTGTGGAAATGATTGTTATAAGCGAATTCTATCAATGCAATGTATTGATCCCAAGCTCATCTAAACTCCAATACACATGCTCTGAGCATATCCTCAATAGTTTTGATTGTCCTCTCACTCTGTCCATCTGTCTGAGGATGAAAAGTTGTACTAAAGTTCAGCTTAGTGCCCAAAGCCGACTGTAAACTTCTCCAGAACTTCAAAGTAAATCTGGGATCTCTATCCGAGACTATAGACACTGGAATACCATGCAGTTTCACCACTTCACTCACATACTTCTGGGCTAATTGATCAAGTGAGTTGTTCTCCCTTACTGGTAAGAAATGGGCCGATTTAGTCAACCGGTCCACTATGATCCAGATCGCATCATGTTGCCTCGAAGTCTTAGGCAATCCCATGATGAAGTCCATTGTGATCCGTTCCCATTTTCACTCCGGAATGGGCAAAAAATGCAGCTTTCCTACTGGAGCCTAATGCTCCGCTTTCACCTGCTGACAAGTTATACACTTAGACACATACTCCGCCACTTGCTTCTTCATTCCAGGCCACCAAAAATGCTGCTTCAAAGTGTTATACATCTTGGTAGTACCAAGATGCATAGCATAGGTGGCCATATGAGCTTCCTCAAGTATCTCCTTCCTCAGATCATCAACATTAGGCACACAAAGCCTTTGCTTCAACCACAATGTCTCATCCCTTAACTCAAATTCAGAATCCAAATTTGCCTTCACTTTCTCTATAAGCTTCACCATATCAGGGTCTTTATCCTGAACTTTCCTGATTTTATCATGCAGCATTGGTCTCAATTTCAAAGTAGTAATCAAAGCTCTATCCTGATCTAGATTCAATTCCACATTCAGAGCTCTCAAATGAATTAAATTAGGTAACCTCGATAACTGCATCTGTGCTGCACTGAGATTCGACTTTCTGCTCAAAGCATCTGCCACCACATTGGCTTTTCCCGGATGGTACTCAATAGTGCAGTCATAGTCCTTCAATAACTCAATCCATCTCCTCTGCCTCAAGTTCAACTCCTTCTGACTCAGCAAATATCTTAAACTCTTTTGGTCAGTGAATATTTGAAAAGTCTCCCCATATAAATAATGTCGCCAAATTTTTAGAGCAAAGACCACTGCATCTAGCTCTAAATCATGAACTGGATAGTTAATCTCGTGAGGCCTTAATTGCCTCGATGCATAGGCGATCATCTTGCCATGCTGCATCAAAACACATCCCAAACCCTTATGAGAAGCATCACTGTATACTATATATCCTCCGGTCCCTGATGGAATAGTCAACACCGGTGCAATAGTCAACCGATATTTCAGCTTCTCAAAGCTCTTCTGACACTCCTCATCCCATCTAAACACTACATTTTTCCTCAAAAGTTTTGTCAGACGGGCCGAGATCAACGAAATCCCCTCGACAAACCTCCGGTAATAACCAGCTAATCCTAGGAAGCTTCGGATCTCAGACACATTTCTCGGAGCTTCCCAATTCATCACTGCCTCTATCTTCTTAGGATCTACTTGTATGCCATCTCCAGTCACTATAAGTCCCAAAAACACAACTTGATTCAGCCAAAATTCACACTTACTGAATTTGGCATACAATTGCTTTTCTCTCATAATCTGCAAGATAACTCTTAGATGCTCAGCATGCTCCTCTCTGCTCTTCGAATACACCAAAATATCATCGATAAACACAATCACAAAACGATCCAGGTAGGGCTGAAATACCTTATTCATCAAGGCCATAAACGCTGTCGGGGCATTAGTTAACCCAAACGGCATCACCAAGAACTCGAAGTGCCTATACCTACTTTTGAACGCACTTTTAGGTACATCAGCTTCAGCTATCTTCAACTGATGGTACCCTGACCTCAAATCCAGCTTCGTAAACACCTGAGCTCCCTGCAACTGATCAAGCAAATCATCAATTCTAGGCAACGGATACTTATTCTTCACTGTCACCCGATTCAGTTGCCTATAATCGATGCATAACCGCAAAGTTCTATCCTTCTTCTTCACAAAGAGCACTAGAGCTCCCCAAGGTGAAACACTGGGCCTTATGAAGCCCTTTTCTAGCAACTCCTGAAGTTGAGTCTTCAACTCTTTCAGTTCCACAGGTGCCATCCTATATGGAGGAATAGATATAGGTGCAGCACCTGGAACTAGATCTATTGTAAACTCTGTTTCCCGATCTGGTGGTAAACCAGGTAACTCTTCAGGAAACACATCCAAAAACTCTCTCGCCACTGGGATGTCTTGCACACTCTGATCAGCTCTAGTATCAATGATGTGGGCTAGATAGGCCTCGCATCCTCCCCGCAATAACCTTAATGCACTTACGAAAGAGATCATCCTAGCTGGCACTGCTTGACTATCTCCCCTGAATATAACTCTCGGTTGACCCTGAAACTTCAGGATTACCTCCTTGGTATAACAGTTCATGATAGCCCTATGAGCAGTGAGCCAATCCATGCCTAGAATTACATCTATTTCCCTCAACTGCAATATTATCAAGTTTGCTTCCAATTCTGCTTGATCAATCCTAATCAAACACCCCTTACACACCTCTCCTATCACTGTAGTATTGCCTAATGGCGTACTCACCTTTAGCCCATACTGTAAAGACTCCCTATCACAATGCAGTCTACATGCCAAATGCGTTGCAATAAAGGAGTGTGTGGATCCTGGATCTAGCAGTGCAAATGCTTCCAAATTGTTAGACCCCAAAAATTTTTTTATGATGATATTAAGCATGAATTGTGATAATTGTGGTTTTATGCCTTAGTTTGAGTAAATTGGGAGTATTAGTGCATAAATTCGGTTTATTTGAGCCTAATTCGTTATGATGTGGTTTTACATGGAGATTATAGGGTAAAAGTGTGTAAGGGCATTTTAGGAAGATTGCTTAGGTTTGAATGGGTTTAGGCTTGTAAAGAGGGGTAAGTTGGTCTTTGTCCCTTGCCTTAGGTTAAGAGAAAAGAAAAGAAGAAGAGGAAAAGAAAGAAAGGAAATAGAAGAGAAAAGAAGGGAGGAGTGCGCCGTCGGTGAGAAGAAGAGAAGAGAAGTTTTGTGATCTTTGAGTTTTCCGACTGATTCGAAGAGATTTCTGGTAAGTTTAGCTTCCTTCAAACTTGTTTTAGTTGGATTAAACCCTAAAATGGCTTGAATCTATGAGGATCGAAGGTTTTAGGGTTTTAGGGTGAAAACGGTGAGATTTCTTGGGTTGATGCATTTGTATTTGATTTTAAGTTGATAATGGGTTAGAAATGTAGTTTGAGACTTGATCTATAGTTTGGTTGTGTTGCAATTGGATTTGGAAAGGGTTTAAGATCAGAAAATGCAGGAAAAAGGGTTTTGGAGTCGCAGACTTGACCGACCCGACGTCATGACGCAGCACAACCGCACGCGACGTGCGGAGAAGAATGGCCGTGTGCACTAGGTGCCGTCGCGGCGATGCACGAAGAGCACGTCATGACTTATGAGAGTTCTTGCCTTGTGACGCGCGCTTTGGTGCACGCCACGGCTGCAGCGCCCGTGGTAGTAGGGTCGTTCGCCACGGCGAAGGCCCCGCCGCCATGAGCCCCCTATTCCTAAAGTGAGATTTTTACATTTTTGGGGATATCTTTTGGTGTAGATGTCCGATTGAGGTGATTTTGGATTCGTTGTGATCTAGAAATAAAGGACTGCGAGTTGTATGAAGAAGGGAAGTTCAGAATTAGTTTCGAAGGGTTCAGGATTTTAGATGGAAGTCGCAGATAGACCTTTAATGCTTTATTTTCATTGTCACACTTTATGGAATATTTGCTTTGGATATTAATTAAATGAGAACTTGGTTTATTATAGGGAACCAAGCTGATTTGACCCAATCGCAAGAGGAAGGATAGCAGTGAGTCTGATACTCAAGCGATACTAGGTGGGTAATATGTTTATGGTTATTGTGTGTATGGGCAAATTGCCTGATGTATGCTTGCTTGCATTATATGACATTACTTGTATTGAATTACATGAGAAATATTGAATATGCCTTTGATTATGATTATGCATGGCTTGATAGGCCGTATGGAAATGGACAAGAATGAGAATTTAGAAAACTGTGAAAAATGCTTTGAGCATGAATCGAATGGACTAAGTGATTTGTTTGGGTAAGAGAGTTACGGATGGAGTCACGTGCACGTTGACATTAAAGCCTTCTCCCGGCTGCTTGCTTGAGGCCACGAGATCCTTGAGAAATCGGACTCGGATAGTTTACGGATTAAACTTCGGTTTATCAGGATCATTTTTACGGAACTCTCGAGCCAATTGTTTGTGCATACACGATTGATTTAATGAGCATAACATATGATGGATTTGATAGACTTGTTGCATAATGATTGTTATGTTGAGAAATAGAAAGTGCATGATCTATGTCTATATGAATGTGAATAAATTGATGAATTATGATATTGCTTGATTGCGTGGCTAAGCCAATGGCTATAAACGTATATGCCACTGAGTTTCGCAGCTCACCCCATTACTCTCCCCTCCTCAGGTGCAAATCGAGATGATTGTCGACCTTGCAGGGCATCGAAAACTTCGAGCTAGTTAGGAGCCTTGTATAAGTTAGTACTTTGGTTAGCCTACCAGCATTTCATCATAGAGCATACTTTTGTATTTTGGGCTTCAATTTCATTTTGTATTGTGCTATATATTTTGAGAATATTTGGTGACTTTCTTCGAATGAGAATGACAGATGATTTATGCAATTGGAATGATGAATGTATGTTTAGAATGCATGTGTACAAAGCGCATATGTATTGATATATGTATGTGTAAATCGAATTGTATTTATGGATTTGTGTGGATGTTGGGATCGGGTCCGACGGTATTTGGACGCCGTCGCAGGCGTGACCTGAGGGGCTGCCCTCGGGGATCGGGGATTCGAGGCCCGGGTCCAACATGTTTGGTATGAGAGAGCCTAGGTTTAGTGTCCTTGGCTTAGAATGCATATAGAACGACTTGTTTGATCTATGATTATTTGTTGCATTAATTGATTGTATTAAGTGACATGCATATCATGCATACATGTAGATTGACCTATAGCTAACCCTTAGTGTTTACCTTTGAAGGAGTACGATGCCACCTCGTAGAAGGACACGAGGAATTATGCAAAGATCTGCTGCACCTGACTCTCCGACTATGGAAGAGAGGACTGATGAGTCAGTAGCCCCAGGGAATGCTGAGGCTTCTGTAGGGCTAGGTAGTGAGCCCGTTCCGTCGCCGACTCAGGAGTCGCCAGTTCCACAGGAGCAAGTGCCTCCTTTGGATCCGAGGTTATTCCAGGCCTTTACTCAGGCATTCGTGCAAGCTATGGGTCAGATGCCACAGCCTTCTGCGTCAGCCCCAGTTCAGAAGGGCAAACGATTTGACAGATTGAGGAAGTATGGAGCAGTGGATTTCTTTGGGACATCCGATCCCGAGGAAGCTGAGACTTGGTTGAGGAAGACTGAGAGAGTGCTCGACGGATGGAGTGTGAGGATGACGAGAGGGTCATCTATCTTGGCGAAGTTTGCTTGAGGAGATGCACTTCACTGGTGGGAGACTGTACCAGGGAGTCAGATGAGGCCAGTAGGGTTGGCGTGGCAGGATTTTGTGGTTGCTTTCAGGAAGAAGTATCTGTCTGAGGCTTATATTCAGCAGAAGCAGAGGGAGTTCCTCAGTTTGACTCAGAGGGATATGTCAGTGAGCGAGTATGAGCGTCGGTTCACGCAGTTGGCGAGGTATGCCTCCGATCTGATGTTGAGTGAAGCTGCCAGATGTCGCCGGTTTGAGTCAGGCCTGCACTTGGCCATCAGAGAGAAGGTGATTGTGCAGAATTTTGTGATTTCTAGCAGCTGGTTGAGGCAGCTCTAAGGGTTGAGAATATAGAAAATATCAAGAATGTTGTGAACAAGAAGAGAAAGGGCAGAGAGCAGTCCAGGAGAGGAGGTAGCACTAGTACTCCTATACCAGACAGGAGTGCTAGGAGCTTCCCAGTCTAGTCAGAGGAGAGGAGCAGTGGTGCGAGCCGACCGAGGCCGATGAGGACTTCTACTGTTTCTCACCAAGCTTCAACGGTGGGTGTCGGTAGAAGGGGAGATGGGGATAGATCGTTTGTTCCGAAGTGTGAGCACTGCGGGAGAGCTCATAAAGGAGAGTGCTTTAGATTGACAGGAGCTTGTTTCAACTGTGGGGAGAAGGGACACATTGCCAGAGAGTGTCCTCAGCCTCCACGACAAGAGAGAGGCCAGATGCAAGCTCCGAGGAGGACAGAGACTATGGGACAGAGAACTGCTACAGAAGTGGGCAGTTCAGATGCGACTAAGAGGGTGAATCTTTTAGGGAGACCGAGAGGGCAAGCACCGGCTAGGGTGCTTGCGATGACTAGGGAGGATGCTGAGACCGCACCAGATGTTGTCACGGGTACGGTACAGTTATTTTCTGATGCTGTGATTGTGTTGATTGATCCGGGTTCTACTCATTTGTTTGTTTCCTCGAGTAGACCCGTGTATGATATGATTGTGAGCCCTTTGGATACTCCGCTAATGGTGAGTACTCCAATCGGTCAGTACATTGTGATTAGTCAAGTATATAGAGGTTGTGAGATTCGTATTGGTGGAGAACTTCTAGTGGTCGATTTGATGCCACTGAAGATGAGCGGTTTAGATGTGATTTTAGGCATGGAGACATTGGAAAAGTACAATGCCCATTTGGATTGTAAACAAAAGACAGTAGAGTTTGAATTGGATAGTGGAAAGAGAGTGGTGTTTACTGGGGACAGGAAAGCGAGTCCGCCCAGAATTGTTTCAGCATTGACAGCAGAAAGGATGATGAGTAAAGGTTGTGAGGCATTTTTGGCTTATGTGATAGACTCCAGAGCTGATAGAAGGAAGCTGGAGGATATTCCAGTAGTCAGGGAATTCTCGGACGTCTTTCCCGAGGAATTGCCAGGACTACCGCCAGCTAGGAAAATTGAGTTTCCCATTGAGCTTTTGTCAGGTACAAGGCCGATTTCAATTTCGCCTTATCGGATGGCTCCGGCAGAATTGAAAGAGCTTAAGGAGCAATTGGAGGAGTTGTTGGAGAAGGGGTATATTCGACCGAGTTCTGCGCCTTGGGGAGCTCTGGTCCTATTTGTGAAGAAGAAGGATGGATCGTTGAGGATGTGTGTAGACTATCAGAAAGCTGAATCAAGTTACTGTGAAGAACAAGTATCCGCTTCCTCGCATTGATGATCTGTTTGATCAATTGCAAGGGGCGAGAGTCTTCTCGAAGATAGACTTGAGATCGGGTTGTCGTCAGTTGAGGATTAAGGAGTCGGATGTGCCGAAGTCTGCTTTTAGGACTCGGTATGGGCTCTTTGAATTCTTGGTGATGCCTTTTGGATTGACGAATGCTCCTGTAGCATTTATGGATTTGATGAATCGGGTATTTAAGCCATTCTTGGACCAATTTATCATTGTCTCCATTGATGATATCTTGGTGTATTCCAAGAGTGATGAGCAGCATGAGGAACATTTGAGGATGGCTTTGGAGACTTTGAGGAGGCATGAGCTTTATGCCAAATTCGATAAATGCGAGTTTTGGCTGCGGGAAGTTTCATTTCTTGGACACGTGATCTCAGAGCAAGGAGTTCATGTGGATCCGAAGAAGATAGAAGCGGTTGTGAATTGGGAAGCACCAAAGAATGTGGCAGAAGTGAGAAGCTTTCTGGGTTTAGCAGGTTATTACAGGAGATTCGTGGAGGGATTCTCCATGATAGCCGCTCCGATGACAAAGTTACTGAGGAAGAACCAGAAGTTTGTTTGGAGTGAGGAGTGTCAGAAGAGCTTTGAGGAGCTGTTGCCTTGATTGACGAGTGCCTCGATTATGATTTTGCCTTCGGGAGATGAAGGTTATTCGGTATACAGTGACGCTTCGAGGAAGGGTCTTGGATGCGTTTTGATGCAGGGAGATCGGGTGATAGCTTATGCTTTGAGGCAGTTGAAGCCTTATGAGCTGAATTACCTGACGCATGATTTAGAGTTAGCAGCGGTGATCTTTGCCTTGAATATTTGGAGGCATTATTTGTATGGAGTTCAGACTCGGATCTTCACTGATCATAAGAGTCTCAAGTATTTGCTGAGTCAGAAGGAATTGAATCTGAGGCAGCGGAGGTGGCTCGAGTTACTCAAGGACTATGATTTACTGATTGAGTATCATCCGGGCAAGGCCAATGTTGTGGCGGATGCCTTGAGCAGGAAGTCGTCGATTGCTCATGTTCGATCAGTTTATCTTCCTTTATTGGAAGAGATGGCCAAGCTTAAGATAAGCTTGAAGCAGGAGGAACCGGATTGCCTCCTAGCTAATTTCCGAGTGAGGCCGATTCTTAGGGAAAAGGTTAGGGAATTGCAGGCTCAAGATGCAGATTTGAGCAAGCTTCGGGATGAGATTCGGAATGGCAGAGTTTCTGAGATAGATGTGCAGGAAGATGAGCTTATGACAGTAGGGAGCAGATTGTGTATTCCTGATGTGTAGGAAGTTAAGGATGAGATTATGGATGAGGCACACAATGCGCCTTATGCCATGCATCCAGGTAGCACCAGGATTTATTGAGATCTGAGAGAGCAGTTTTGGTGGAAAGGCATGAAGAGGGATATAGCATAGTTCGTCAGTAAGTGTCTAGTGTGTCAGCAAGTCAAAGCTGAACACCAGTCACCTTCGAGCAAGTTGAGGCCGTTGCCTATTCCGAAGTGGAAGTGGCAACGAGTGACGATGGACTTTTTGATGGGTTTGCCTAGGACCAGCAGGAGGCATGATGCCATTTGGGTGATTGTTGATCGGTTGACCAAGTCAGCCCACTTTTTGGCAATTAGACAGACTGATTCTTTGCATGTGTTGGCAAAAAAGTATATTGATGAGATAGTGAGGTTGCATGGGATTCCAGATTCGATTGTGTCTGATAGGGACCCTCGGTTTACTTCGAGGTTTTGGGGCAGTTTGCAGGAAGCTTTAGGGACGAAGCTAAATTTTAGTACGACTTTTCACCCTCAGACGGATGGTCAATCTGAGAGGACCATTCGGACTCTTGAGGGGATGCTTCGGGCTTGTGTGATGGATTTCAGAGGAGCTTGAGATGAGCATTTTCCGTTGGTCGAATTTGCTTATAATAATTCGTACCATTCGAGCATTCAGATGGTTCCATATGAGGCTTTGTATGGTAGGAGGTGTAGGACTCTATCTGTTGGGACAAAGAAGGAGAGAGGCAATTAGAAGGACCAGAATTGATTGAGACAACCGTTGAGAAAATCAATTTGGTTAAGCAGCGGCTTACAAAGCGACCTGAATAGGATGAAGAGTTATGTTGATGCTCACCGAAAGGAGATGGAGTATGAAGTTGGTGAGAAAGTGTTCCTTAAGACGTCTCCTTGGAAAGGAGTATTGAGGTTCGGCAAGAAGGGTAAGTTGAGTCCGAGGTATGTGGGTCCTTATGAGATCCTTGAGAGGATTGGCCCACTCGCCTACAGGTTGGCGTTACCTCCGGAGTTATCGCAGATCCACGATGTCTTCCATGTGTCTATGTTGAGGAGGTATAGATCGGATCCTTCTCACATCATTCAGACTAGTGAGGTTCAAATTGAGGATGATCTGAGTTATGAAGAGCTTCCAAAGTGGAAATTACGGATACCAAGGAAAGGTCCTCAGGAACAAGACGGTTCAGCTAGTCAAGGTCTTGTGGAGGAATCATTCGGTAGAGGAGGCTACTTGGGAGCCATTGGAAGCCGTGCGGGAGAAGTATCCACATCTCTTCGATGATTCAGGTAAATTTCGATGACGAAATTTCTTTTAAGAGGGGGAGAAATGTTAGACCCCAAAAAAAATTTTAATGATGATATTAAGCATGAATTGTGATAATTGTGGTTTTATGCCTTAGTTTGAGTAAATTGGGAGTATTAGTGCATAAATTCAGTTTATTTGAGCCTAATTCGTTATGATGTGGTTTTACATGGAGATTATAGGGTAAAAGTGTGTAAGGGCATTTTAGGAAGATTGCTTAGGTTTGAATGGGTTTAGGCTTGTAAAGAGGGGTAAGTTGGTCTTTGTCCCATGCCTTAGGTTAAGAGAAAAGAAAAGAAGAAGAGGAAAAGAAAGAAAGGAAATAGAAGAGAAAAGAAGGGAGGAGTGCGCCGTCGGTGAGAAGAAGAGAAGAGAAGAGAGGTTTTGCGATCTTTGAGTTTTCCGACTGATTCGAAGCGATTTCTGGTAAGTTTAGCTTCCTTCAAACTTGTTTTAGTTGGATTAAACCCTAAGATGGCTTGAATCTGTGAGGATCGAAGGTTTTAGGGTTTTAGGGTGAAAACGGTGAGATTTCTTGGGTTGATGCATTTGTGTTTGATTTTAAGTTGATAATGGGTTAGAAATGTAGTTTGAGACTTGATCTATAGTTTGGTTGTGTTGCATTTGGATTTGGAAAGGGTTTAAGATCGAAAATGCAGAAAAAGGGTTTGAGTCGCGAGTCGACCCTTGCGTCATGACGATGCACAAAAGCACGCCACGATGTGCGGAGAAGAATGGCACGTCGTGTGGCGGTAGCAGGTGTGCACGTCATGACGACGCTTTGGTGCGTCGTGGCGATGGCAATGAAACCCCATGCTTTCAGTGATATTTTACATTTTTGGGATATCTTTTGGTGTAGATGTCCGATTGAGGTGATTTTGGATTCGTTGTGATCTAGAAATAAAGGATCGCGAGTTGTATGAAGAAGGAAGTTGAATTGGTTTGAAGGGTTCGAGTTTTAGATGGAAGTCGCAGATAGACCTTTAATGCTTTATTTTGATTGTTACACTTTATGGAATATTTGCTTTGGATATTAATTAAATGAGAACTTGGTTTATTATAGGGAACCAAGCTGATTTGACCCAATCGCAAGAGGAAGGACAGCAGTGAGTCTGATACTCAAGCGATACTAGGTGGGTAATATGTTTATGGTTATTGTGTGTATGGGAAAATTGCCTGATGTATGCTTGCTTGCATTATATGACATTACTTGTATTGAATTACATGAGAAATATTGAATATGCCTTTGATTATGATTATGCATGGCTTGATAGGCCGTATGGAAATGGACAAGAATGAGAATTTAGAAAACTGTGAAAAATGCTTTGAGCATGAATCGAATGGACTAAGTGATTTGTTTGGGTAAGAGAGTTACGGATGGAGTCACGTGCACGTTGACATTAAAGCCTTCTCCTGGCTGCCCGCTTGAGGCCACGAGATCTTGAGAAATCAGACTCGGATAGTTTACGGATTAAACTTCGGTTTATCCGGATCGTTTTTACGGAACTCTCGAGCCAATTGTTTGTGCATACACGATTGATTTAATGAGCATAACATATGATGGATTTGATAGACTTGTTGCATAATGATTGTTATGTTGAGAAATAGAAAGTGCATGATCTATGTCTATATGAATGTGAATAAATTGATGAATTATGATATTGCTTGATTGCGTGGCTCATTGCCAATGGCTATAAACGTATATGCCACTGAGCTTCGCAGCTCACCCCATTACTCTCCCCTCCTCAGGTGCAGATCGAGACGATTGTCAACCTTACAGGGTATCGGAAACTTCGAGCTAGTTAGGAGCCTTGTATAAGTTAGTACTTTGGTTAGCCCACCAACATTTCATCATGGAGCATACTTTTATATTTTGGGCTTCAATTTCATTTTGTATTGTGCTATATATTTTGAGAATATTTGGTGACTTTCTTGAATGAGAATGATGATGATTTATCTGATTGGAATGATGAATGTATGTTTAGAATGCATGTGTACAAAGCGCATATGTATTGATATATGTATGTGTAAATCGAATTGTATTTATGGATTTGTGTGGATGTTAGGATCGGGTCCGACGGTATTTGGGCGCCGTCGCAGGCGCGACCCGAGGGGCTGCCCTCGGGGATCGGGGATCCGGGGCCCGGGCCCAACACAAATCATAAACGAGAAGCGCACCTGCTACCACGTCTGGAGAGTCTTGGGCCTCCTGCCTTTTCATGGCATAGACCCGGGCCTGGGACTGTGGTTGGCTGCCCCGCCCCTCAGTCCTCATGGAAGAACTTCCAGCTCTTCCTTTGAATCTACCTCGGCCCCTCTGTCCAGGTCCACCCCATCTACTCTGCTAAACTGTCGTAGCACTTCCCAATCCTGAACGACCACTGATAGCAGACTGTGCCCCCAAAGTAGCTGGGCAATCCCTGACTTGGTGATCCATAGAGCCGCATTTGAGGTAAGCTCCAGTCAACCGCCAGTACTCACCACTGTGTCTCTTCTCACAATATTCACAAACTGGAGGCTGATTCTGTCCTGTCCCTCTTCCACTACCAATCTGTGTAAACCTGCCCCTCTGTCCAAACCCTATCTGCCTGGATCCACCTGAGGCTCTAAAGATTCTGCTCTGGCGCTTACTGTAGCCTCTACCAGAACTGCCCTGGGCCTCACTAGCCCTCTTTCCTCGGGACCCTTGCCCAGTCTCAACTCGCTTCTCCCTCATCAACTGTTCAATTCTGACCGCAGCAGCTCTCAACTCAATAAATGTTCCCATATCCGACCTTGCCAACTTAGTTCTGATCTCCATGTTCAATCCATTTTCAAATCTCCTACACTTGTCTGTTTCTGTAGGGATCAAAGCAGTGGCATACCCCATCAGTTCATTGAACCGCACTTCACAATCAGCCACTGAAAGCCTACCTTGCTTCAATTCTAGGAACTCCTGCATCTTCATGTACAGGTAAATCTTGGGCATGTAATTGTCTCTGAAGACCCTCAGAAAATCTGCCCACTTCAACTGACAAGGCCTGGTGGTACTGCCTGGGACAGTCTTCCACCATTGATATGCTGGGCCCTGCAATAAAGATACTGCGTAGTCGAACCTTTCATCAGGCTCGCAGTCCATCTGGTCAAAGACCCTTTCGGTCCTCTCTAACCATCCCTCAGCCTCTGCAGGATCTGTGTTGCCGTAGAAGTCCACAGCTCCCTGCTTTCGCAGCCTATCATACCTCCTTTCCCTTCTCTCAGGAACTCTAGGAGGCATCTCCTCTGATCGAGGCACCGAGGACTCTCTACTGGCTCCTACCGATTCAAGGTCAGTTGGTTGATCCACTTCATCACCTAGAGCGAATGACCTATAACACACAATAACTTCCATCATTTTTTGCATTTCTCACTATAATTCATGCCTAATATCCTATATGTCCCAACAGATGCCAACCATGCTCTGATACCACTTAAATGTAACGCCCCCTCACCACAGAGTACGCATCGGGATGCCCAAAGGTCATGTCGATACATACCCCATGATAAGAGCACGCTACGATCATTCACTACAGTCACTTCCTATGGCATCATAACATTCATTACTTATCAAGCATTATATGAAAATCACAATATTGTTAAAACTTCCTTTTTCCTCATTTCATTCCTCAAAATCAAAGGTCTACACTGTTTTTCATCCCTTACTACAGGTACAATCACAAGGCTTAGGACAAAAGTACTACACAAAGGAAGTAAATAATTACAGTCTAACTAAGTCACGCCAAAAAGATTCCCAGCTGACCGACCTTTGAGCCATGGCTTCACTTTTCCTACTCAATCTACACTGGTAGTGGAGCCACTCAGAATCTAACGTCATCTCTCGGTCCTGAAAAATATGTTGCAATTTTGGGTGAGTTTGCGAACTCAATGAGAAACCATCATCGATGGTCCACCCAATTCATGCAACACTCAAGTGATTCACAGATATATAATTATACATTCAGAAGTACCACATGATGGTATTCAAACAGATCACAATCACTTTACATATCATTCAGAGCACAAACTTGCATTTCTCATCAATCTCACAAGTTTATGAATGCATAAGTCAACTTGCCTTTCGACCCATCAAACACACTTAATAACACGCATATGAAATGTTCATGAGACCCTTTTTCCCATTTATTATATTTTTGAGACCGAGTGCCTGAACTGTCCCGTATCTATTTAGATATCGAGCTCATTAATCGCTGAGCCAATGGCTCTGAATCACTTTCGAGCTCGAGGCTCATTTTCACTCGTTGAGCTTTAAGCTCTAGCGGTGGCTACTCAGGTCCAATTGCCATTATCTGATTATGCATTTCATGAATGGAATGCATGGAACAAACTTCATCACAATATAAAGCACATATAGCTCAATTTGACAATACCATGTCACAATCAATTCACATATCCCAATTGTCCCATCAAAACAACTATTTCTCAAATATCAGAACAAGCAATTCACAGAGTGCATCGATTCACAACCAATTAACAGGTCTATGTCAAATCTCCCATTACGTTCCCAACATATACAAATACAATTCCCACCATTATCTCCACAATAGCCATATAATAATTGAGTATTCCATCGAGGTTACTCACCACTGCTCCCAAAGCTAGTGCCTGGAAGGTTCGGCAACGTCTGTGGGTTGACGTTCCAGTCGCTCCTCTATAACCAAATAACACACACATATATATATATATCACAATTTGCACAAGTATCGATGTTTAATAATGCACATGAATGGAAGGAAAGATGTACAATACATGCATGACAATTCCGGGTATCATTCCATCACTTTCTTTGTAAAGCCATTCTCAAATCAAAACTCATTTTTTTCTAAATCACACTTTCGGGTCTATGATTCGTACTAACATTGGCAAGTGAAGATAACATAATTTGATCACACTTACTTATAAAAGAATGTTCCTCTATGCCTTACCATTTTATTGACCCCAAAATCGCTCACTTTGGCTTAGTAGATTGGGAGATATACCTCAAACATTGATAGACTGTTTAAAGGTACTAAACCTGATTCCATCTAGCATTTGATCATCTTAGAGATTGAATCACAATTGAACTTCTTCATATGATTTGTAGCCTTATATCTTAAATTTACTAAAAAGAAAGAATCATCTCATTTGGAATCTTATAGATTTAGATATAAGCAAAACATTGAACTCTGTTCAGTAAAACTACTCCCAATGACAATGTTCCAATATACTCTCACACTTACTTCTGATCAATCTCTTTCAATTGGACTCCAATTAATACAAATTTTTGTGGAGATAAATCCAATTGTGTTAGGAATCCATTGCCAAAAGAATCAAGTCATTTCGAGCTCTATAGAAGGAGTTATGGTCAAAATAAGCAACCAAGTTTATGAATGATTTCTAGTTGAACCTAGTTTGGCGCTAATTCCATAACTCTTGCTAGAAAAATCAGATTCCTTTAGTTTTTCTTCCATTGGAAAGAAGAAATCTAAATCTACAACTATTATTAGAGGGCACAAAGCCAAATTCGGCCCCTAAAATGGTCAAAAAGCACGATTTCCTAAGTTGTCCTGTGACTGTCCGTTAAACGGACATGCATGTCCGCTTAACGGACATGAATCGACAAAACTGCCCCATTTCACCCGAGAAAGTCCGTTAAACGGACTCCCATGTCCGTTTAACGGACACACAATGCCCCTAGGGTGTTTTTCCACCCGAGACGGTCCGTCTAACGGACTCCCATGTTCGTTTAATGAACATACGCCCCCCCTTCATTCTCTCAAACTTCTTTCAAGCTTCCAACACCTATTCTATCATCCAACATACCCATATTCATCTCAAATTCATTTCTTTTAACATCAAACCACTTCATAACAATACAAACATCAATCTAATTGCATTAAATTTCAATCCTCATACATATCATTCATCAAAATCCATTTCCATCTAATTCTACATACTAAACACTTCAAACTCAACAAGCAATCATTCACCTGGAAAAATTTACATAGAAACATCTCAAGTTGACTCAAACATCTATTCCCAATTCATGTCTTCATACACTCTTAAATAAAACACAATTCTAACTAGTTCTTCACAACAAAGTCAACATTCAATTTCCTAACTTCATACTAACATTAGAACTATACAATTGGAACTCACTTAATAATCAAGCTATTGCAAACTCATCTAATCCATCTTATGCCTCAATCATCACTTCCACTTCTCTTCCAATCATTCACTCACTACTTAGACCAATTCAAGATATCACTCACAACATTTCATAAACCATCATTTGACACACTCAAAATAGGGCATATAAGAATTTATTCATCCACTCTTTCCTCTCACACATCACTCAACTCTCTAACTTTCTCAATACACTTCCATGAAGTTAAGATTCAACATATACACTTAAAACTCAAGTATGAACAGCTCAAGTTAACCACATACACAATTAACACTCAATCATCTCATCATGCTAGCTTCAATTTGTACTATAACCATAACATAGAACATAGAACACAATACTTACTTGATTTAGCCACTAAGTCTTCAAGTTCTCCAAGAAATTACCAAGACCTAATTTTCACCCATCACCATCGATCATCATCATCCAAGAGTGGTAGAGATAGGTTTATATGGGGAGCAAGAAGAACAAGATAAAGGGACAAAGAAGAGATGGAAGCTATGCTCAAATTGAAGGAAAATCATAACACATGAACAAGAGGGAGAGAGAACCACGAAGAGGAGAAGAGAAAATCACCAAAATAAGACTCCAAATGACAAGTGAAGAGAGGATGTCGTGAATGGCAAGAAGAAAGACTCAAATAATATATATGCTTAGGTTAATTAAAATTAATACATGGCTATACTAATGCCATGTGTCAAGCTCTCATAAATCCTTCTCCATTAATCAATTTCAAGCCCAATTTCCTATAAATTCCACTTGTCAAAAATTCCTATAACCATATGTCCAAAATTCAATACCATAGACAATAAATTCTACTACCAATTATCAGTTAGTCTGCCACTCAACATTTTTCTTAGTCCGAGATTTATCCCCAAAAAATTTCAGAAAAATCCTAAAATTCTCCAAAATTATAACATCAATAATGTCACTCTCCAAATAGATTTTCAAAATCAATAACCCACAATTCTCAAAACATTCATTATTAAGTATGACCAAGTCTACCGGAAAAGTCAATGTATGCATGTACAATTATTTCCATGTGCTACAATTTCATTTCTCACAATACTAGTATGTCACATAATGAATAAACAAGTAATTGCATTACTAAGCTCTCACTGTTAACCCATATTTACTATTTTACCCTTCCCGCTAGAACCGGGATGTTACAAAAAGGGTTTTAAACATGTTTATCATTCTGATAATAGATAGCTGAACTTATTATGTGATCTGCAGTTAAATACCTTGCATAACGTTAGTGTTGTTTATGATCGTCTTACTTTACTGTCAAAAGTTTGTCTGAGGCATTTGCATAATCTTGAAGAAAAGATTGAAAAATTGGAAAACATCTTGTCAATAGAAAATATTGAAAAGAAAATCAGAAAAATACCGTCAAAAAGTGAAGTGGTTGAAATAATCAACTCCTTAGTTGATCAGCCAAAGAAATTTGAAGATTCTAGAAGTATCCAATTGTCCATTCAATTGGAACATAAAATAAAAAGGATTGAAGATCTTTTGGAACAACTGAACCAAAAGATTTGATGTCCTATTTGGTCGCCGCTGGTGACGAAGAATACAAAGAAGCTTTATCCGCAACTGAGCTCCTAGGAATCCCGGCAGAAGGATTCAAAAGAGCAAAAGAACCTGAAACCTTATCTCAAGGAATTACAAGCATTATAAAGCAAAATAATAGTGCAATTTATCTCCTGATAAAAGAACTAAAGAAATTGGAAGTCTTGGAAACAAAGGTTGCGAGATTAGAGGATAATCTGATCAAAACATCAAAAGAAAATCCGCAATTCCAAGAGGCTCTTGAAAAATTAATTCAAGAAGTCAACATAATTAAAATCACAGAGAAAGGAGAAATAGCACCACCAGCTGTAATAAGAAAATCATATTTCTTCATAAATCCCCAAGAAATATTTAACTCGGAAAAGGCAAAGTTGTCAAAATGAGTCGACCAAGTACAAGTGAGACTAGATCCAGAATGTCATTTGAAGGATCTAGATCTATGAGAAACCTAATTCTAGTAAGGGATACTAAAAGAAATGATGCATTGACAACAATTGATGATAGAATTTGAAATTATCATCGATATCGTCAAGCAACAAGAAATGCTATAAACCGCATTACGGGAAAATTGATGTTGGGAAAAGTAGCAAGGTTAACCAATACCAGTGTTGCATCATTCAAATTCAGAAATGAAAATTTACTGGAATTCCTTTCAACCAATGGTGTCAAAGCAATCGCAGGAAAAGAATACTCATCAAAACCATTCAATGGTGAATTATGGAAGATAAATCCACCAGAAGGGATTGAAGCATCAAAAGCACCACAAAATGTACAAACATGGGAAAATAGAGACAAATCTGTAAATCTCAGATTTACCCATTATGAAAATAGGAAGATGCCTGAGGAAGAATATGAAGATGAACATGATACAGAAATTGAAAGAGCTTTGATTATAACTCATCGAGTTATAAAAGAAGAAAAAAGGCATTTTAACAGAATTCTACCAGATCACTTCATTCAAAGTGAAAGAGAAAAAGGCATCATATGGGGTCATTTGGGAGATGCGAAGTATTGGGTAAAATACACCATTCCCAAAGAAATTGATGATGAAATCATATATGATATTTGGGGAGAAGAGTTTGAAGAAGATAATAATGAAAGTACAATATTAGTCTTCAAAGAAAATGATGAATCAGAAGAAGAAGAATGGCCCTGGTATTATGAAAATACCAAAGAAACAGTCTTAATGGCTGACACAGCTGGAATGGATTATCCTAAATTAAGGATAGAGGAAGATCTAGTTGAAGTTCCACACTTGCAAGAAATACTTGCAATCAAATCAGCAGCGTCAACATCACAGGTAGTTGACTCAGGATTATGAGTCCCAACTGATTCAAACATGGGACCTCCTCATTATCCACCAGTAGAGCGTCAATAGTCAATCAGTGTGCCAGAAATTCGTGAAAGATGGAAAATTTTCAAAGGAAAAAGACTCAACGTCTCAAATCAATGGAACTTACCATCAGCACAAGCACAGACAGGAAATGTATGTCTACCAAAAGAAATGTCAGAATGTACTCATGAATGGGTACATAATGCACAAATTGCAGATTACATTATCGGAAAAGATAATTGTAATTATTGCAAAAGCAAAACTACAGAATTAATGAGATTACATTGCCCAATGTGTCTCATGACTGTATGCCCATTCTGCTCAATGTTATACCTTAACATTAGAGTCAAAAAGAGGCACTCATCATATGTACCCCTATTCTCCAATCGAGATGATGTAATTGCTGAAATGAGCAATTATATTGATCAAACTCTCAAAGAAAATTCAGTATTGGTTACTGAAAATCAAAGATTAGAAAAAATTATTGACTCGTTCCTTGAACGGGAATTAGATCAGTTAAAGAAATACGATGAGGAAAGACTTAAAACAGAGCTTAGAGCATCCAATCGAGCTCTTATTATTAAAGAAAAACAGCCAGCAACAGACTCATCAGAGTGTTAGCAGAGCGTGGTGATACCAGTACAAAATAAAAGCCAAAATCAAGCTTTTTGTATCAAAATCAGAACAACAGTATCACATGCAAAAATACCTGACAGAAGAACACATGGAGCAGCAGGATTTGATCTATACAGTGCTGAATGTATAGTAATTCCAGCATTTCAGAGGAAATCAATTTCAACAGGAATACAAATGGAAATTGAACAACCAGGAATTTATGGAAGAATAGCTGGCAAATCTTCAATTGCAATCAGAGGAATAGATGTGGCCGCAGGAGTCATTGATACAGACTACAGAGGCACAATCTATTTTATCCTGGTAAATTCAAATCCTGCTGAATATTTTGTGGATATTGGTGATAAGATAGCTCAGATTATATTTGAGTCATATTTCATTCCACAAATTCAGTTAAATGAAAATTTGACTGAAACAGAAAGAATGTCAAGTCCAATTGACAAAGAAAGAGGGGAGATTGTTGTCTATAAACAATCAAAAGAAAGCATGCTCGCTATTACAGATGATACAGTTGGAATGCCAAAAGGAATTCTTCTTCTATTTCTTTTCCATAAAGTTCAGGTAATTTTCTGAAGAATTTCTCCGATAATTCTGGACTCATGTAAGCCCTTCCTGTTTTTGCTGCAATATCCATATATTCTTCCATAAATTGCGGCAAATATTGGATTTCTTTGCATTGCATTCTTTCTAACTCTGCTTATGCTCTTTCTTGAAATGTTGTTGATCCTTGATATGGATCTTCCAAAGTTATCATCCTTCTTATTTGTGAAAAGATGATTTGTGTATCATCAGCTGCTGCTACCAACATTTCATACTCCTGTGGGAATGCTAATCGCCATTGTTGGAACATCCTCTTCATCACTCCTCCTAAGAGATTTTCAATATATGTTACCTTGGCTTGATTATCTACCCATGACATCCGATCAACAAGATTTTTATTGTTTGATTCCCATCGAGATATGGCATCTTCATATTGAGAAACATCCGTTGGTAGAACCAATATTGATCCTGTCTGTGCTTGTGCTGATGGTAAGTTCCATTACATATTTGCTCCCTCTTTGTTCTGCTTGCATGATTTGCTTATCTTTTCTGTCCATGAATTTGTTATCACTTTTGCAACAATTCTGGATAATTGATCTGCAAGGACATTTTTCTTTCCTTCAATATGCTCAAAAACTATGTTGACGCCTGTACCTGTAAGAAAATCAACAAGTTAATCCACCGAATACGAGAAGGTTTATTCTATGATTGCTTATTATAAAAGCTAATGATAGCTTGGCAATTCCTTGGTGCAACCATTGGAAATAGACATATCAAGGATTAATAATTTCTATCTTGCATAACAGCCCATTTTTAGTCCAATGCTTCTGTGGATTTTTCCCGATGTACTCTATCTTGCATAACAGCCCATTTTTAGCCCAATGCTTCTGTGGATTTTTTCCGATGTACTCTAATTGCTCCATTTCTTTAAGACAATCATGAATTTCTTTTGAGTATTGTGGAATACTCTTTCCTATGTTGAAATATACCATATCTTTCATGGTATAATATTCATCCATATCAATTTCTAATTCAGGTATAGCCATTGTGGCTATCCTAATTTCTGTACTTGTCGAGACTTTTGACAAGTTTTTGTAAAATGTGACTGTATTTGAATTGCAACTACCAGAAGATTGGGATGTGGTGTCAGTAGATATGAATGAAGAAGATAGTGACGATGCTATACATGCAGGGAAGTTGGGCATTATGCAAAAGATTGCAAAAATAAACAAGGTAATATTGCACGAGTAGCAATAATCAATGAATTGCAACTACCAGAAGATTGGGATGTGATGTCAGTAGATATGAATGAAGAAGATAGTGACGGCATACTATCAATTTCTGAAAGGGAAGATCCTGACATTACAACAGTCTTAAAGACACTTACATTGGATCCATTGGAATATCTGTTGGTTATAACTGATAACAATGAGATCATACAAAGAAAATTCAATACATGGTTAGAAAATGTATGTCTACCAAAAGAAATGTCAGAATGTACTCATGAATGGGTACATAATGCACAAATTGCAGATTACATTATCGGAAAAGATAATTGTAATTATTGCAAAAGCAAAACTACAAAATTAATGAGATTACATTGCCCAATGTGTCTCATGACTGTATGCCCATTCTGCTCAATGTTATACCTTAACATTAGAGTCAAAAAGAGGCACTCATCATATGTACCCCTATTCTCCAATCGAGATGATGTAATTGCTGAAATGAGCAATTATATTGATCAAATTCTCAAAGAAAATTCAGTATTGGTTACTGAAAATCAAAGACTAGAAAAAATTACCGACTCATTCCTTGAACGGGAATTAGATCAGTTAAAGAAATACGATGATGAAAGACTTAAAACAGAACTTAGAGCATCCAATCGAGCTCTTATTATTAAAGAAAAACAGCCAGCAACAGACTCATCAGAGTGTCCGTGCTCGTGCTACATAGCTGATTACAAATTACAAATTAATGGTATAGTTTAAATTTTATATAACCGTTGTTTAAGAGTTAAGGTATCATTAACTCATTATATGTCTTATAACCTTGGCTTTGTTTAGTGAAGAGCTGATAAGCTCTTTTTTAACTAATTGACTCATTTTAACATGTTGACTTTATAAAAAAGCTATCAGGGTATTTTAATCAAGCTCCTCTACATAATCGCTTCATCTCACTCAGCTATATATGAAACAGCTATATTTTTATTTTAATGTCAATTTTGCCCGAGTTACGTTTTACTCTCTCACCGACTCATTTTTCGTTTTCTGCATGGTCTTCTTCCTTGGTTCTTTCCTTGTTCTCATTTTCTCTCACTGTCTCACCCTCACGCTATCTGCTGCTTCATTCATTCACTCCCACGCATCAACGAAGGAGAGTAGACTAAATGGAGAGAAGCTTTGTAGTTGATTTCGGTCCCATTAAGTAGTTCAGTATCAAGCTCTGGCTGTGTTTTACCCTTCATTTTTACATCTTAGGCATTATTTTGAGGATGTTAAGGTATCTTTGTCACTTACAAAGAGGAATAACAATAAGAAACAGAGACTGAACGTGAAAGCCAGAATGAGACTTGTGGGTTTGACCAGTGGAATTGCTTCAGGGAAGAGTACAGTCTCTAATCTTTTCAAGTCCCATGGTGTCCCGGTCGTCGACGCAGATCTCGTCGCTTGTGTATGCCAACTTTTCAACTTGTATCTTTTTTCCTTACTTTATGTGTCAATCTGAGCTGGTAAGTCTCCAGAACTCTGTCTTTTCTTATTTATCTGTGATAAAGATATATATAAATCGTGTTGGACAATTTAGGTGATAACTTTTTGCAATCTCTTATCCTGCCTCATTCGTAGAGATGCCTGATGCTTTATTCCTCAAGCGTGGAATTTCAAAGAACCTAAAATAAATGCTTTAGATTGAGATATTAGATTGAGTACTTTCTGTCGTTAAGTATAGACCCGTGTTCAGCCATCAAACATGTTCGTTGGTTCAAAATGATGAGATTGTCATATTAGGATTTCCAAACCCAATGTTACTTGTGATTGATATGGCCTACATTTTAAAACTGTTTATGCCAAGGATTTAATGTTGCACATCTTATTTCATAACTTATCAGAGTATCTGATATCATTAGTTGGGGACCCTTTTGCAGGATGTTCTAAAGAAAGATAGCGGTGGCTATAAAAAGGTTGTTGCAGCGTTTGGGGAAGATATTCTTAAAGATAATGGGGAAGTTGATCGGGGGAAGCTGGGCCAGGTTGTGTTCTCTGATCCTGGAAAACGCCAACTTCTTAATAGGTACCAACAACTAGTGTGCAAGGGTCTGTATGAAAAAATAATTTTGCCTATTGCAATCCATTTAAATGTAACTGAAAAAGAGAAAAGGAAAAAGAAAAAGAACCACTAAGGTGAACTATTTAGGAATTGATTCAACGATCCTGTGATTTTCTTATGCTTCAAGTCATTAGGGGTCTTTACAGCATGGTAGTGATAAGCCTTCAAATCTGTCGAGAGAAGTGATGGAATTTCCTCTGCCAATGCTCCTTTTTTGCCTTTGCGAATTCATCCTTATAGCTTCGAAGAAGCATCAGAACTGAACAGTTTGCATCAGTTTTCCTTATTTCCTGGCTTTGATTGGAAGTGTTTAATAATAGATGAATAGTCTAGATCATTCAATTATATTTTTGAAGTGACTTCTATAATGGGTTCTCCAGTTGTGTGGTAACAAGTTGAATATATGATTCTGATAAATGTCATTCTTTTATAACTTCAGAAGTACTTGATCTTCGAGTCCTGTACTGAAGTTCTAATATATACCTACGAATCTATACTTTTCCAGGAGTATATTCTCTTAAACTTTTTCCTCTGATATTTTGCCTATGAAGCACATTTGCACAACTTTGATAAGTAATGTATTGTTAAGAAATGTTCATTAGACAATTGCCAAAAAAAATTTTACCTACTAATAGGGAAACCTTATGTCCCAGGTTGATGGCTCCTTTTATATCATTTGGTATCTTTTTGGAAATATTGAAGCAGTGGTTGAAGGGGAAAAAGGTTGTTATCCTGGACATCCCTTTGTTGTTTGAGGCCAAGATGGATAATTGGACGAAACCCATTATTGTTGTATGGGTTGATACTGAAACACAGCTTCAGCGACTTTTGGCAAGAGATAAAACCAACGACAAGGATGCCAGAAATAGGATAAATGCTCAGATGGCCTTGGATATAAAAAGGAGTAAGGCTGATATCATCATTAATAACAGGGGATCATTGGAAGAACTGGAGGAGCAATTTCAGAAGGTATTGGCTCAGGTTATAAGACCCTTAACGTGGACAGAGTTTTGGCTTTCAAGACAAGGAGCCATCACAGCTCTCATTTCCATCATTATGGTCGTGGTTGTAGGTAGAAATGTGTTCAGGAGATAATGGAAAGTCTTCATCATGTATCATTCTGATACTTTAAATGGTGTTTTATATGTTTATTTCTCTATTACATCAAACTGTTGTAGGCTGTCCAATATTGATTATTTATTTTTGGGCGATTTTGGTTCTTCATTGACTTAAAAGAAACATTTTGTGTCTATTATTTATTTTTGTACATTTATATTTTATGCTACTTGGACCTATTAAGCTTATCCAATTGTTTGGATATGTGTTCTAGCTGACTTACACTTTTCTATAATATCTTATGAATATTTCTTAAATTGACAAGGTAATAAAAGTATATGTTAATGTAAAGATGAAATATGAGGTTGTTGATAAACTTGGAAAAGTTGTCTCCTTTACTTTTTGTTGTGATCTATTGCTATATGACAACTCTTACATGTTTATATTACTGAAGTTCTGTAAATGTTGAATACGGCGACAGTATCATTGGTTTCACTCGGATCTAGATTTAGTTGACTTGTATGTATAGTGATGTTTAAGTACAGTTAATCAATTCATAGCTTACCAGTGTTACCTTTGCTTGCATTGTGCTTCAATCCAATAATTTTGATTGGTGCATCTGACTTTGTTAAAAATATCAATACTCTGTTTTAAATATTTGATGAAGTTATGAATAAAGTTGGGGAAAAAATATTGTTCAGTTAATTACTGACAATGATTCTACTTACAAAATACTCCATCCGATTCATAATAAGAGTGGTTTTAGATACATTTTAATTATTCAAAATAAGCGTCATTCTTGATTTTGTATGCATGTTTATAACTTTTCTTCCAAAATTAACCTTCATTTCTCTCTCATCTTAATTATACAGATCACAATTTTAAGACAATTTCTCTCACAATTTCATTTAAGATGCTGATTATCGAGGTAATTTTATGGAAGTATTAATAAGGGTATATCTATAATTTTATTAGCTTTCTTAATAAGCGTGTATTTTTCTAAAACGACTTTTATTATGAATCGGAGGGAGTAATTAGAAGAATATTATAAAGCAGGTACATTGTATTTGTAGCGCCCCCTCACCATAGGGTACACACCGGGAAGCCCGTGGGTCGTACCGACGCATATCCCACAGCAAGGAAGTGCTACCGCTCGCAACTATCACTAAATACTCGCATGACATCAATATAATTAACCGCAATAAGCAAATCATTAAAATTAAAAACCACAATAATAATCTTTCATTTCATAAAATCAATCCAAAATATAGACAAATCTATCAGTCCCCTAAAGTCTCAATACAATAACCCAAAAAGGAAACTGATAAAAACGTCTATACTAGGTCATCCTCAAAAGTCGCCCCAGCTGACCGACCTGTGTGCCATCGCTACGCTTGTCCAAGCACTCGCACTGCAGGAAAACTCTAACACGGGAGCTAAGAACCTACTAACGTTGTCCTGAAAATATTAGCAATGTTGGGTGAGTTTGCGAACTCAGTGAGAAACCATCATCGATGATTCACCCAACTCATGCATATACACATAATATATCGCATAGTACACTTTAACGCAATTTAGAACACTGTACACAATTTACATATTTATACGATAACATAACTCAAACATATCACTTTGCAATTGTCATACATCACACGCATTCTCAATTTCACTACGTAGTCAGATGCATAATGTATGCAATTTCTCATTTTATGTCATTGTTGTGACTGAGCGTTACACTTTCCCGATTCGGGCACTTTTCACAATGATCACAATTTCGGCAAGTAGGAGAGCCCTCTGGGTATGCACTACTGCCCACTCACTTTACGGATAGGAGAGCCCTCTAGGTATGCACTATTCCCCCTTTTGGCCTTAGGCCTATTCACTGATATTCGAGCTTAAAGCTCTGTACGCTGAATGCTTCAGTCACAACTGTTTAATTACCTCTTATAATCATGCATAGCATGCACTAACACTTGCTCAGTCACTAGCACATATATTATCACTTCACTCACTTGTCACGATCAGAACACTTACTCGTAATACTATACACTGATTCATAATCACAAGTATTCACATTAGCAACACATTCAGTACAATCACTCACAATCAGAACACTTATTCATATTTGCAGCACATTTATCTCACATTTGTATCACTGACATTGACAATTGATTCACACATTCACAGCACAAATTATCACACAAAGATCGAGGAACCAACTAGATTACTCACCTGTAACTTTCGAGCTACTGCCTGGAAGTACCAGCAATATCCGTGGACTGATGATCCAACGACGCCTCTATAACAATTCAAACGCATTCTCATCACTATATGCTCAATCAATTGAATTCACTAATGCACATGTCTCACATTTAAAATTATATGATGCATGATCATGATTTTCCAGCGCTTTAGTCCCATTCCGCTATCTCTCGATTCACAACTAAAATTCACTACTCACTAGGTCAATAACTATCCACTGATTTCTCAAACCTCCAATTGTCACAACATAACTCTTAGGTCACTATAGGAACCATAATCAGCTCTCTTTCGATAATTACGATACTTCTAACCAAATTCAGACTCTCAGTCTTTGCCACAATTGTAGACCTCTTTCTCTAATTCACAGCGAATCCAGAATTACCTCAATTGGAGGTCTACACTAAAAGTTATACCCTAAAAACCAATTCAATTTCTCTAAAATTTATGTCCCTCGCCGACCTCATTTCATGCCATGTGCACAAAGGGACGCTAGCCTCGGCGATGGGAATGTTCGTCATGAACAACTCTTCTAGCATACGCCATGGCGCTTAGCAATCACTGTCATGGCGTCTAAATTGCTTGTTACAGACGTCGCGACGTGCGACCCAATCATCTTCTCCGATCGTCATTTCCGCCATTAATATTCTTAAAAACCTCCATAAACTCTCTCAACTACCCATACTAACACATTAAATTCCATAAATGCCATAAGCAACCATAAATACAACATTAAAACACAAAACTTACCAAATCGAAGATCAAAATTTGAAAACCCTAAAACCACCAAAAATCAACAACTCTTCCTCTATCCTTCCTCAACCACGATGAACCTTCAATAACTAGCTCAACATCAACATCTCCAACGATCCAGCAACTCTTTAACCACAATGAAAGGGAAGCAAGTAAAATCTCCCAAGGAAGAAGATCACACCGTCGACGGGGAGAGAAGAGAAAGAAGCTGAAATTTTGCTAACTCCCAAAACAAAACCTAACTCTTATATATATAGGGTTTAATTTAAACCTATAGATCTTAGTCCTCAATTTATTCAATCTCAGTCTCTAAATTTTAATGGCTCTTCACAATAATTCTTAAACTCCCAAATCTAAATTTTCCAAGCCATTTACCACTCACTTTCGAAACCGGAATCTAAATCATCAGTCTCTAAGCATATTCTCGGTCCGGACATATAACTCTAAAAATTTCAGAAAAAATTCTCATAATTCCTCAAAAATATAAAACACTCGATCTCATACTCAATTTTGAATTTCCAATTCTCTAAAATTCAATTCTCACTCTAATTCCACTATTCCACTCAATTATTCTTAATTTCACTTTAAAATCAAATCTAACTCAATTATCTCAAAATTCACAATTCAACTCATAATCACAATTTAAATGCTGGAACAATCATGAATGCATGTCACTGTGTATATGCATGTGCAAAATGATCTATCTCAGAGGCCACAAAACTCTCGATCACTATATATGCAATCACAACACTACCCGTACCAATATGCTCATTGCATCGGTAACGCGATGTTACAGTATTGACCTAATGTTGAGAAATATATAAAATGCTAAATATTTTCCTATCATTGATAAAACTATGTAAAAAGTAAAACAAGTGACCAAGTTTGTCTATAATCATGAATGAGTTCTAAATTTAATAAGAAAGGATTTCACTAATGGTAGGAATTTATATCGTTTTATTATTACAAAATTTAGAAGTGATAAATGATTGAATCTTAAGATACTAGGTCTACTGTTGGATTAGAAGTTTTTATAATTATACTTGAGTATTATAAATTTGGTCTCAATATCTAGTTATTATCTTAAGTTTGTAAGTCTTTGGTAAGGATATTTCGTCTAGTTGATAATGATGAGATGTTAATAATGAGTTATTTTTATAATGTCATAGAAAGGATGAAGGAAGCAATCAAGGCTAATATAAAGAATTGCCTTCTTTGCATATACCTTATCTAACAGTCATCAACAAGAGATGAGAAAGATAATTTTATTTTCATTGTTTACAAGTAGGATATTTTTAATCTAATGTTTATTTTAGACCAAATTTTACAAAAAAGGGATAAAATTAATCGGGAATGCTATTAATTATTATAATAATTGTTGCCAACGAAAATACAAGATCTTCTAAACTTACAAATGGAAATTTATAGGATGCTTCGGTAAAGAGACAAACTTAATCCAAGTATACATATATATTTTTCATTTTGTTACATATTATAAATTAATCATCATTTTATTTTGTTTATAATATTACTTTTGTTATCTTAGAATTGCTTGGCATGACCAATTCATAAGTGATGTTACGAAATTGTAAAAATTTATAATTCAAATTCTGAATCAATGTATGAATGCAATAGAGTGTGAAAGGAATCGGAGCACATTTGAATTCTTCTGTTACAAAAAAGATTGAATAACTTGTTATTAAATATTATATTATGAGATAATTATAAATATTTATAATTTATCCATCAAATACAAATATTTAAAGGTGGGTACAATTTTGATATGGTAAATTTAAATAAATAATCAAGCCTCCCGTGACTTTAGAAAATATAACACTATATGTTGTTGATATAATCATCAATCAAAATCAAGTAAATTACTTTACAAATTTTTATGAATTATTTATTAAAAATTAAAACTACTTAGTTCAAGATTTACAACTCGTCGTGTAGCTTTCTCTTGCAGGGTTCTTGATGGTGCTGTGATTCTACCCATTATTTTACACTAAAGGTCCTTGCATAACGAACTCCATTGCCCTAACCCTAACATCAGCATAATTTTATACCTGAATTTTAAGCATAAGAGAGTACCATATCCATATCCTGCTTCTTATAAGTTGGCTTAGTTAGTAGAACAGAGGAACATGAGACTAAAAAGTTTCGCATCTGATTTTTTTTATCTATGTTTTTTTTAATTAAGCCTGTTGTATAAAATTTGCTTAGTATAAAATACTCAATTAACATAATTTATAGACTATTGCATTAATTCAAAGATTTAATCGATATGTATCTAAAGAATATCAAATATGGATTCGCCCTTTCTATATCCCTATTATCATACTTGTTGCATCACTTAACGAAGTTAGAAGTCAGAAACGCAAAAAGATCTGCAAAGAAATATGTGCTGTTCTATGTTCTCTGCAAAGCTATGGTACAGTATACATGTGGACAACATTTGTTTGGACCACGTAATATATTTATGGTTAGGCCGACTGCCACCCTCTGTACTGTATTTAATTAGTGCAAGTTGGATGGATGATGCTCAATAAATGTCGCCTCGTTCTTTAAAGTCTTGGGCATAAGAAAAGAATACAATCTCATCTCTAAATTATCCATTTTATCGAACTTAAATAGTGTAGTACATGCAGGTGGTATTAAGCGATCATTTTTAATTCAATTAGTTTTATATATTCTCTTAAGTGAAAATTCTTTAAGTTTAAAATTTGTACAAATTTATTTTATTTTGTACTTAATTTAATTAAAATAGGTGGATGGTAAGATTTGAATTTATGATAATTTGATCATAGAAACTCTGATATCATATTAAACGATTATTTCATCACAATAATATAAGCTGTTGTGTGAAACCAGCTCTATTAATTTTATACATTCTCTATCTGGTGGGATACAACTTTGTTCTGTTCTTGCTACTTAACATTTTTGTACGCGTAAATGCCATTAAACTGTTTCTTATAACTAATCTGGCTAACACATTTTGGGTTTAACAAGAGCAACAGAATCAGTGATCATGTTCATGTACCAAATACAGTTGGCAGAGTTGACGCTGTCCAGTAAATTATGTGCATATTTCCTGCCAACTCTAGCTGTTTGTCTGGCATACCAGCAATCAGGGTCAAGGGACAACTCCTCCAAACAAAATTTCAATGCTGAAGATAATTAATTTGGAAAATAAATAATCGTAATCTTATTAGAAATAAAGAATATTGTGGCTGTGGTCAAAATTTTAAAGCTGAAGAATTTTTTTGCATCGTCCAGTTGAAATTTCAACATACACCTTCCAGATCGTACCCCGGGTCTTTATTCTTTAATCGAGGGCAGATACTTTCGTACTTTTTAGGTTCCAGAATACAGTTAGTCTGTCACAATTTAGTCAAGCTCCTGTCATTGGAGGTGATTTATAGTCTTCAAAGTCGACCAATAAAAAAGGAAAAGAGAGATAGGAAAACTGATCAAACACAGAGAACACTGGAAAATGGAATTCAAGAACAGCGAAGAAGTAAATGGAAACGGGGCAACGGAAAAACAGAATGGAGAAGAAAGAAGAATCAATGACATTGAGCAAACAAAAATTGGTGTCATGAGAGCATTTGTCGAAGCTCAAGATCCCTCCTCCAAGGTCCCAGCTTTTCTCTTCTTTACCTCTTTCTTTTGTCCCCTAAGATTAAATCTAAACCCATCTGGGATGAAAAAACATATCAGAGTCATTGGCTGGAAACTGAAAAACCATGTCTTTTATGGGACGTTTGTTGGATTTTGTTTGGTTCTGAAGATTTTGTTCAGGGGAATATTAAAAAGTTTGCAAGGTTCGGTCCCACAGTTGTTTCGTTTGTTGCTATGAGAACAGTTGCTGGTGTCTGAATGGAAGCTTTCTTGCCCAGAATTTGATTAAAGATGACTCCCTTCTCTGATTCTTGATAAACTTGGAAAAGTTGTCTCCTTTACCTTCTGTTGTGATCTATTGCTATATGAGACCTCTTACGTGTTTATATTACTGAAGTTCTGTGAATGTTGAATACGGCGACAGTATCATTGGTTTCACTCGGATCTAGATTTAGTTAACTTGTATGTACAGTGATGTTTAAGTATGGTCAATCAATTCATAGCTTACCAGTGTTACCTTTCCTTGCATTGTGCTTCAATCTAATAATTTTGATTTCAGGAAGTGGATGATTTCATGATCAGGAGGTTTCTGCGAGCTCGGGAACTAGACATTGAAAAGGCCTCTAAGTTATTTCTCAAGTATCTAAGCTGGAGACGATCCTTTGTACCCAATGGCTCCATATCTCCGTCAGAGATTCCTAATGAACTTGCACAAAACAAGTTGTTTATGCAAGGTGTTGATAAGCAAAATCGCCCCATAGTGATCGTTTTTGGTGCCAGGCACAAGCCCTACAAAGGGAGTTTAGAAGAGTTTAAGCGTATGTTGTATCCCCTGGCACTACTCGTTCAATAATATGGCAAAATTATCTGCAAAATTGAGTCATCAGTTTCTGTTTCATCGTTAATTCCTTTAGCTAAATTCTGTGCTGTCCTGCCTGCAGGTTTTGTAGTCTTTACTCTTGACAGAATATGCGCCAGGTAAGTCCTTTCTGTTACAACTTGGATCTCTATTGTCTGCTTTTATCAATGGCAATCAGTCCCAGTTTCATTTTTTTTTAAGTCAACGTTTCGTTAAGTTAAACTTGAACCTCGGTGCTGAGCTAGATTGCTATGTTTGTGTCCCTTCGGTTATCGATTCTTTAATGCAAATATTGCATAATTTCTTTTCCAGTCTGAAGGAACAGAGGTATTCTAATTCTCATGTTTTTAATCTAGACACTGAACTTAGCTCATGCAATATATTTTTGGTTGCAGACTGCCACCTGGACAGGAAAAGTTTATGGCCATAGCTGATATTGAGGGGTGGGGATACTCTAACAGTGACATTCGTGGATACATAGCAGCACTGTCCATTTTGCAGGTTTGACAACCTACCATGGACAATCGACTAATTCTTGTGCAAAATGGTTTACTGTTTAGAAGCATTACATCCATTTTCAAAATGTTGTAATAGAAGGATTAAAGCTGAAACATGTTGCTGCTGAGAAAAATGCTTATAGTGGCAATCTGAATTCTTGGTGACAGGACTGTTACCCTGAGAGGTTAGGGAAATTGTTTTTTGTTCATGTGCCTTACGTCTTCATGACAGCATGGAAGGTCGTTTACCCTTTTGTTGACAGCAAAACCAAAAAGAAGGTACATAAATCTCCTTCTTCGTAAACAGCTTATCCAGCTTTTCTTTATGTTTTTATTTGAAACCTTACACCCTAGAGTAAAAAGGAACTTGATGCTTCTGAAACTTTTCTCATGACATCTCCAGGAACATGGTGGTCATCAAACAACTGCCTTTTTTTAAAAACTTAATGGGTAAAAAAAATGTCATCTAATAAATGGCCATAGTAATAAACTTCTGTCGGAGCTGCCATAACACGTTACCAATATTACCTGGAATTGCTGTCAACAAGTAATGTTGTTATTGTCAATAGATATTCCAGCTTCCTATCCAAGTACCCCAGCGCTGCAACTTTGAAGTATCTCTTTGTGTTTGTTTATGCACTTAAGGACGACAATTGAGCTGCGTGTAAATGGCAAACAAATCTTGTCATTATGATGGAACTTATTTCAGATAGACCCTACCTGTTAACATATTTGTCAAATTTTATGCAGATAATTTTCGTGGATAACAAAAAGTTGACATCAACTCTGCTTCGTGACATTGATGAAAGCCAGCTTCCGAATGTATACGGAGGCAAACTGCCATTAGTTCCTATTCAAGGCAGCTAACTTAATTTACTTGTTAGTGCTTGAGAAGGTCAAGTATTTATTTTGGTCTACAATTTCTAGTGTTTGAGCACTGGGAAGGCGTTATAGCTATTCGATTTTTCAACAGCTTCTACGCCTTACACAGGTCCAAACAGCATTTTAGATGTATCTTAAAACTTTTTTCTATTCTACTGTTACTGGCTGACGATAAGCTGATTAATTAGAGCCGAAAATATGGGTTTAACATTCTCATGTTGGACGAAAGCAAGTTGGTACTGAAATAAGTTTTGATGATTCAGTTGCAATTCACAACTTTATTTTCCTCTTAGATGAGACCCTGAACATGAGTACTAGTAAATGAGAAGAAAAAAAGCCAACTGAGCCAAACATACCAGCAAGATGTAGATAGAAAGTAAAGCAATAATTCTGAATGAACCTGTGTAAATAAGCCAACTGAGCCAAACATACCAGCAAGATGTAGATAGAAAGTAAAGCAATAATTCTGAATGAACCTGTGTAAATTGGCATGCAGCTCGCAGACGGCGAATGTGGTCCTCAACAAAAAACAGTTAGATGCAAAGCACCCACAAGAACTTAAATCTTGCCAAGTAAAGATGGCGCAGGTAAAATAATTGAAAAGTAACCTAATATAATGGAGAAACTCAATTAAATTGAAAATGATCAACAGGTATCCATGTCTATTATTAAGAAAATCCGACCCTCGCCATTCATGACAGCGGATACAACATCCAAAATGGTGTCATGTTGGTCAAACCAAGTTAACAGAAAGATGTAATCAATTGAAAAGAGTTTTATCTGCATCTCCAAGGCATAAAGACCAAAATTTAATACATCTTTGCCCCGTAAAAGAATTCCTGCACATTTCTCATCCAATAAGAATCTTGTTCTCATCCAAGAAGTTGTAAGTTGGGACTTCTAAGTTGAAAGGAGCTGGCCCTTTGCGGATCCTACCAGATATGTCATAATGTGAACCATGGCATGGGCAAAACCAACCACCAAAATCACCAGCATTTGGTAATGGAATGCACCCCAAGTGGGTGCAGACTCCCACCACAACAAGCCATTCTGGATTCTTAACCCTGCCCGAGTCCTCCTGTGGATCCCGAAGTGACCCAACATCAACACTGTTAGCCAAATTAATATCATCTTCAGTTCGCCTTCTAATGAAAACTGGCTTTCCACGCCACTTGACAGTTATAGTAGTCCCAGGCTCAATGCTAGAGAGGTCAACCTCAAGGGACGCGAGGGCAAGGACATCTTTGCTGGCAGACATGCTCAAGACAAATTTGAGGATCAGAAGACGAATTAGGGATGCATAAACAAACCTGCCACCAGTCAAGACAAAGTAGGCAAAGGCACGCTTGCTGGGGTCACCAGGTGGAAGACGCTCGTGATTATACTCATCATAGGTAATTTTTGAAGTAGGATTCTTCACTGCTAACACAGTAGCGGGGAGTTCTTCGATCAAACTGGCATCTTGGCCAGAGGCAAGGATTCCAGAAGAAAACCCTGATAAAATGAATAAATCATCAGCACGTCCGATATCCATTTGATTAAAATAAGTAAATCTTATAGTGAAAAGCCCCAAGAATATCAAGGATTCCAGAAGAAATCCCTGAAAAAGTGAATCAATCATTACCACATTCTATATACACTTGATTAAGAAAAGTACTGTTATAGTGACAAATCCTAAGAATATCAAGCTGCTCTTATTGATTTAAGAGTCCACTCACTAAACGAACAACACGGACAAAAATAGGAAAGGAAATATGGCTAAAGCCAAACGGAACAAGGATGATGTGGAACAAAGACAAGGCTACTCATGAAATCCTTATTCCAAAATGGGATTTGGTCGGCAAGTCTGACGATGCTATATGAAACAAAGAGAAAAGTGTGGAACTTCAACTAATGTATTCTTCATTTGTACAGATTTGACAAATGTATTCTTCATTTGTACAGATTTGACAAGAAACATAAATGAAACACATCATGGCAACTAGCATAAAGACTCTTGAGGCCGGACACAGAAAAAATGGTGAAACTTTAATGAATGTATTCTACATTTCTGTAGAGTTGTGATAAGTAAACAAGAAGAAAAAACACCTCATGAATAGCCTAAGGATTCTGAAGCTGGATCATGTTCAGCCCATAAATTTAGCATTTGAAGGAAAACAAATCACAGTCATTGAGGAATATGAATCGTAAAAGGAAAAAAAAGAACCTCTGAAGAAATATGGAGACAATGAGAAGCGATAGGGAGAGGAAACAGATCTGGAAGAGGCAGAGACCGAATCATCATTGGCATTATAAAGAATATGATGATGGTTTCGAAAGACAATGTCAGAGGTTGCTTGTAATGATCTCCACGAGCCGCCTAGAGATGAAACCCTCTTCCCCGAGATCCTTAACATCGTTGTCGTTCTTTCCCCACGCACGGTCTATTGAAATCACAATCGCTGGTCAAAATGATCCTTAATAAGTTCTAACCAAGCAAGAGAACTACAAGCTTTAAGTCTTAAGTTGCCTCCCTCTCGTGTACGCTGATAAATTTACAACTCTCAAGGACTAATTTAAAATTTTATTTTCTGTCACATTATTATTATAACTGTTGTTATTCATATAACGTGCAATACATTAGATAATATAATATGTGCTAGAATAATCACATAAATATTTAACCAAAAAGCTTTTCAAAGTTTTTAACATACAAACAGTATTTTATATTTAATTTCTTTAATAATTGTCTTATTTTATTTTATTTCATTGATATTATGTTAAATAAAACACATTTTATAGGTCTTTAATTTTAATCTTATCATAAGATTATTTATAAATATTTTAAAATGAACAATTTTATAAATCATTAAAAATAATGTTGATTAATTACTTATAAAGTGAAAAATATTTTGATTAATTATTTATAAAATAAATCATATAATAGTTAAATATAAATAAAAAAAATCATTATCATTCATACCAATATAGCATAACTATTAAATTAATTAATCACATTCTTAATAATTACATACCAAACATGTAAGGGTAAAGTAACGAAAGCACCAAGAAAAGTAAGGGAGGACTATCCCATACCCAAGGAAATCGACTTTTGCCATGGTCCCATGTAACTAACATCACGTACTACTAACTGGCCAGGGCTCCATACCAAGCAACATCACCAACACATGTTTCACATTACCATACAGAAAATATTTACTTGCTACATGTTGAGAGCCAGTGCTAAATATTTTCCAATTTGTCTGTAAATGCTCAGGAATGATTTTCAATTTAGCATCAAACAGTTATTTATTGGACATTATTGTATGCTAACTGAAAGCTTTCCGTGTTTCTCCAAAATTAGTCCTCCACAGAACCAGAGCTGTGGTGAGGGAAATTTGACCATACATCAGCCCATGTTATCTGTCCATCCGTTACTGACCTCACAACTGATGCTGCTTCTTCCACATTTACACGGATTTGATCCTTGCTATCCCTCTCCCGGATTGTCACGGAGGACGGTGAATCAACAGTTATTGCAAAGGGTACACCAAGTTCATCTGTTCTGGCATACCGTTTCCCGATTGAAGTACCTGCAACCATCATATGGTATCAGCAAACTGTTAAAAAGCAAATATATAACTGTATTAAGATTAAGAGCCAATCACTTCGGAAACTAGCACAACAACATTCACCAAGCCACCAAGGATGAGAATGAGACGACTAGTGATAGTATTAGACCTGTAATATCAATCCTATGTGAGATTCCGGCGGCAGTCAATGACTTGGAAATGACTTTGGCAACTTCCTCGTACCGTTGATTCTGAACAAGTGGGAAGACCGTGCATTTAATAGGTGCAACAAGAGGAGGAAAACGGAACACATTCAATTGCTCATCTCCAGCTTTACTTGGCCTTGTGTAAAAGGAGTGCTCAAAGAGGCAATATATTATCCTTCCAATGCCAAATGATGGTTCAATTACGGATGGTGTGAAAACCCTCTGATGTTCCTTCTTCTTTTCCTTGGAAATTGCAACCATGTTCTTTGTGATAACGACATTTTTCCCAAGAGTGCAGACATAAAAGTCTACTTCTCCATTGGCTTCCAAAGAGGCCTTCATTTCCATAGCTTCTTTTTCATTCATTGCCTAACAAATAGAAAGGGAAGTCATAAATCAAACTGCCAGAAAAATTTTCACAGCAAAAATGGCCAATATACTCAGCTTCACCTCCAAAGCTTCAACCACCATCTTTTGGCTACCCTTAAATGCAAGTCCCAACTCTTTCTTCACTGGTGCTATAACCAATTCCTGAGATTTATCAAAATTCAGGTTAATGACTGGCAACGATAAGGAGTTGAATTTTATGATGATAGTATATAGTTAAGGAGACATAAGTGGACATGAGATGGCTGTCTCCACATCCTCAGGTGAGTTGTCTATGAGGATGCCGCCTACAGTATGAAGATTATGGAATCTCTTCTTCTGAACAATTTGTCAAGCATATGTAGTAGAGAAACAGCAAACAAAATGAGCATGATTAGCAGAAAGCATACCTCCACTTCCCTAGGTTCTGAGAACTTCTCATGGGCCACAAGAGGAACTCCACTTTTCTCCTGTTAAACATGTTAAACAATTAATAGATATGTACTACTTACTAGATATTGCTTGACTTATACAGTCAGAAGCCTGCTGTCAGACATAGTATATATGCATTGCATTCAAAGAATAGTGGTTAGCACTGTAAATACAGAAATAGGTTTTATGATTGAAACAGGGTCTCACCGAATGAGAACGCAGGTCATACGCAGATCTATCTGCAATACCAACACACTCAATCCAACCATAGGAACACTCAATCTCAGCATCCCAACAGTCTGCAGCATAGTGTGCCATTTCATTTGCAAGATGCTGGCGGAATCGAAGTCGCTCTTTGTCTATACCAAGATGAGTCAGGAAGAGATACACTCTCCCAATGAAATAGCCAAGAGTTTCATTGTTGACAATTCCCTAAAAGGCAAGAGATCATGGTGACATAGAGGAGTGTGAAGATAAAAACTAACTTCAAAATTGACTCATTCAAACATACCTTTGAAACTGCTTCACCAAGCTGAATTTTCTTTGCAGACTGACCAGACATTTGCTCTTCCCTTGGAAACATGAGGAATTCCAGTTCTGCAACTTCATAGTATTTTGGATGCGATTTGTCTTCAGGATCAACAAAGTGTTCAATCTCTGCTAAGGTAAATTCACGGACTCTCAAGAGGCCTTGGCGAGGAGAGATCTGCATGTATAGAACCTTGTGAGAACAAGAAACCCTCCCACTCTCTCTAATAAGTAGGCCATAAACATTATTTGCAAGAACCAACAACAAGGTGGCAATGCAAATAAAACAACTTTTATCATAAATAAAACAAATAATTGGATAAATGATTCACTATGTGATGTCAAATTACTCATACCTTAGTTAAATGCAATAAATTTATGCGCAAGCAAATGGATAGAGCAGAATTCAGAAACCACAATAAGCAACAGTATCTACATAAGTACTTTGAAAGCCAAATGTACATCAAACCTCATTTCTGAATGCTTGACCAATCTGGGCAGCAGCAAAGGGGAGCTTGTTCCCATTGTAATAGTACAGGTCCTTAAAATTAACAAATATGCCTTGTGCTGTTTCAGGGCGCATGTAACTACAAGGGCATAAGTGAGCATAGGTTCAGTAATTACAAAACATGCATTTGCTAAAAATGAAAAACCAAATTGGGTCGGAATTGCAGTATTGACAACAAGAGTCACTGCCCCGGTAAGAAACTTGTGGATTGCACTTACCCAGGGCTCAAACCGGAAGGGCCAATTGATGTTTGAAACATTAAGTTGAATGGATAGGGATCAGATAGAGGATTCTTTGTGTCAGGGGCCGTAATACCATACTCTTTAATCTTTGCACCAAGCTCTTCTGCTGACAGATCATCCAAGATAGCCAGCACATGCTTCAGTTCTGCAGCGTTCTCCGAAGAGATACCGAGATCCTTCTGAAGTTTCTCATTACAGTAATCCTTAAGCAAGTGATCAGCTCGAAAGCAGGTGCCAGTCTTCTCGTCCTTAACCATGAGATCGGTAAATTTATCAACATGACCAGAAGCTTTGAGAACAACCTCAGGAGTCACACTTGGGCAATCAACCTCCAACATGTTCTCCTCCAGAACAAAATGCTGCAAACAAAAGCACAGTATTCTAAAAACTTTCCAGAAGCCAGAAAGTTTGAAAATTCGATGCAACAAACCCCATTCAATCTAATGTATCAAAGCTATCATTATCAAAAGTTTTTGCTCCTTAACAACAAAAGAAGATATACAACATATGCAAGCAACCAAAATAATCCACAAGAGGACTACGACTTTCACAACGAATTAAAATGAAAAGAGTTCCCACTTTTTTTCACAATGTGCACATTTTGCATATATCCAGTAACCAGGTTCAATTCTCTTCGTATTGCATACAAGCCAAGCTAATTCTTACCAGCATATGTTTATTCATGTAACCTCAATGTAATGTACCTGGCGCCAAAAGGCAAGAACATTGGACTTAACGGCACAACCAGGAGGCCCATAATCAAAAAGCCCAGCGACGCCTCGATAAATCTTGAAGGACGGAATGTAGAACAAACGGCGCTCGAGAGTGTTAACAACACCCTGACGGAACGCCTCTCTGTTAACAGCGCCGTCAGAACCGACGGCAGCTTGGAGCTGCTTCTCCATGGTGGATTTGTCCAGCTTCAACCCATTTAGAACTTCGATTGCCGCGTCAACTTCGATCTTGGAAGCTTTGGCAGCTTTGAGCGCACGGACGGTATTGCCTTGCGAGTCGACGGCAGACTGCTTCTCGGCAAGGGCTCTTCGGAGCGATTCTTCCATTTGGAGTTCGAAGATAAAGTGAGGGTTGCGTAGAGATGATGCTTTGTAGCCAGTGGAAATGAACGCCCGCAAAAAACGCATACACAAGAAGTTGGATTTAGTAGCAATGACTAGGGTTTAAGATTGAGTTCGCATTTGGACCAAGCAAAAATTGCAAATATAACTTAAATTCTAAATTTTAAGTATTTAAATTATAATTTAATATTTTAATATTTTAAAATATTAAATTATAAATAAATAAAATTAATTTAATTTAATTTAATTTTATCAATTCAATATTTATATAGTATTATTTTATATTTTAAATAAAATTTCAAAAATTGATAATAAATTTTATTTATGGCATACATAGATACTACTTTTATTTAAAAAATTATAATGAATCCTACTTATTATGAGGTAGTAAAATTTATTTTGTTTTAAAAATTTTATTTGTTATTTTAATAATTGGTATTTGTTATTCTTTTATTTATGTAATATATGATGTCCTATTTTCTTTTTAATAAATATTAAATTTTAAAATATGTTAAGCTTAATCACTAACCAACAAAAGTGATTAATTTTGTTTTAGTTATTAAGTATTAACTCAGGACAACTTACAATTAAAATGAACTTCAAAAGCTAAAAGAGGCTTATTTGTACTCTTAATATATTTTGAAGATACTTCTAGGTGTAACTTTACGGAACAGATCATCTATTTTAATTATTTTATCATGTTTTATTAAATCGATTTATTTTAATTGTGATATTTTTATCATGTTTTATTAAACTGCACCTGTACATTTATGTGTAAACCAACTTTATATGTACCAATATGTGTAATATTTGGTTTCGACAAACATGATTAGTTCAAGAAACAATAATCAATACAATTAAAATTTAATGATAATTTATGATAACATAACTCAATTATCATAACTATAATGAGTTTAATATTAGTCCTTATCATAGTATTAGAAACTCCGATCAAAATATTTAAAATAAAATCTTGAATCAAATTAGTGAAATGTTAAAAGTTAATTTACTTAAGGTTTGATGCCATAAATTGTTTTATGATTTAAGAATAATTTAAATGAATTATTCATATTCATATTCACGTGGAATGCAAAATATTAATTTATATTACTAACTGAAATTTAATAGATATTATTAATTAAAATTTAGACACATATTTTATAAAATTTATGAAGTTCTTTATTTGAAATAACCATAAAATATTGAAAATTTATTTTAAAGGACTTTATACTTGAAAATTTAAATTTTGTTAAAATTAACACAAAATAATTATTAATATTTCAAAAGTTTGTTAAAGAAGCATAAAATATTAATTTATATTACTAGCTGGAATTTATTAAGAATTATTAACTAAAATTTAAACATTTATTTTATACAATTTATGAAGTACATTATTTGAAATAACCATAAAATATTGAAAAATTATTCAAAAGGAGTTTATACTTGAAAATTTAAAATTTTTTAAAGAGATACCAAGTAATAAATAGAATTTTAAAATTAACATAAAGTAATTATTAATATTTTAAAAGTTTTTAAAGAAACACAAAATATTTATTATCGTTTTAAAAGTTTGTTAAATAAACGTGTTACTATTTGAAAATTTGTTAAATAAATATAAGATGACTATTATTATTTAAAATTTAGTTGTACATATATAATTATTATTGATGTCATTATTTTAGAAGTTTGTTTTAAAATTTTGTTATGTCATTTTCACCCAATTTATGTAATGACATAATTTTATTTTCTTTTTGACAATTCAATGCATGATAATTAAAACATGAACATTGAAATGCATAATCTAAAAATCAATCCAATATCATAAACTTGCAATGTCCTAGCTTATTTTTAGTGGAGACTGTAAGTTTTTGTTCTTAATATTCAAACATCAAAGACATAAATCATGAATCATACATAAATCATTCGTGTCCGTTAAGATTTTGAATATAATAATAATCACATAAATGAAGTTAATAAATCACTTACTTTGAGTGGAATTCGTCGTGATGTTAAGAAAGCTTTCAACTAATCACGAATTAGTTTCTTTTTTTTAACCCTTTTTTATAGCTGATGGCTTGATGGATAGTTGAATACATTCTTTCTATATTTGTTTTTGTTTGTTTACTTAATTATGACAAAGAGAGAACTAGTTTATATACCTATTAATATCAAATATTGTGCATATATCAAGTACTAAATTAATTGTCAAGATTTAATATACTATTAAACAAGGAAAAACCCTAAACTAAATTTAATATGGGCCTACAGAAAATATGGGTCATAACATCAGGCTATATATTTTTAGGCATGTTAATAGGCTGGGCCAAGCCCAGAGCCCTCTGGCCATTCAACAAGGGGTCAGGCTGGGTCAGGCTCGAAGCGGGTTGATTGGTAAGAAGGCTAGGTCGTGGCCTAACAGGTTGACCAAACCCATCCTTATTTTTTAAAAAATTGACAAAACGACGTTAATTATGTTATTCCGATTAGGGTATGGACCAACTTATGGCCTGGTGGTTCGGGCCGTGGCTCGATCAACCTAGGCCAAAATTGACATCCCTATATATTTCTTACATTGTCACAATTGGTTGGATGTTTCATCATTACATTTAATAATATAACATAAAGCTACCAAAATTAAATTTTATAAATCGTTAACATCATAAGCACATTAATATAACAAATTATATAATGTGAGTTATAGAAGCCATACATAGTATAGTTGTATATTCCATTCCATATACCATTACATTAAGAACTTATTATGTTTAGATTCATAAGTTGTATATAAACAACCTACATCCACATACTTGTTATGAAAATACATAAAAATTCTTATTCAAACAATTATGTATACATAAATATAATGAATAAGAAATATAAATTTCGAAACATATTATTATTGAGCTGAAAAATGTTAAAAAATCATCAATATTCATAATTATCAATCAGTAATACAACCAAGACTCATCTTAAGCACATGTTTTTGAATATCTTTGGTTGTAAAGCCTTAGAGCATTTGTTATCGTGAGATTCATCCTAATACATTCTATATATACCCTTTGATTATGAATCTCCTCTTAAAAAACTTTAATTCTATGTGTTTTGCACCTATACAGTATTTGTCATTTGTAAAGACCAAAACTGCTGCAGTTTTCGACGACTTTCTTATTGTATCAACAACCCCAAGCCTTGAAATAAAGTTTTGCAGCCATAATGCATGAATTATATCCTCATAACAAGCTACAAACTCTGCTTCCAAAGTGGATGAAGTAATGATAGATTGTTTGGCAGTTTTTTATGATATTGGTCCTTTAGCTAATAGGAACAAATAGTCAAATGTTGATTTTCTACTATCAACACACCTAGCAAAATGTGAATCTGAATTTTCAATCACTTCTAAATGATTAGACCTCTTATAAATGAGTATTTAATCATTTGTTCCTTGAAGATATCTCAACACTTTCTTTGCAATCTTTTAACGATCATTACTGGGATTACTTTGATATCTACCTAGAATCCCTACTACAAAACTAATGTTAAGTCTAGTATAAGTTTGAAGATACATCAAACTACTCACAATAGAAGCATATGAAATTGTTTCCATTTCTTTACTTTCCACATCATTATTTGGATATTGCATAAGACCAAATTTATCTCCCTTTTGAATAGGTACTATACCTGCTGAGCACTTACTCATGTTAAGTTTCTAAAAAATGTTCTCAATATAGGATTTCTGAGACAATCTTAATAAGCATTTTGCTCTCTTACGGAATATTAAAATTCCAATTCCATAGGATTCCTCTGCCGTATCTTTCATTTCAAAATTCTTAGAAAGAAATTCTTTAGTCTTGTGCAATAAACCTAAGTCATTAGCAACAAGCAAAATATTATCAACATACAAAACTAGAAATATAAACTCACTTCCACTAATCTTCCAGTAAATACACCGATCAATAGTGATTTCCTCAACGAAAGCAATAATGGTATTATTGAACTTAATATATCATTGCTTTGAAGCTTGTTTAAGTCCATGTATTGATTTGTTCAACTTACACACCATACTTTCTTTACCCTTCAGGTTGAAAGTTTCCTTATAATCAATGTAATCAAATAGAGCCATTAATGCCAAAATTATTCTCAATGAATCTTTCTTTTAGACAGGTGAAAAGTTTCCTTATAATCAATGCCATCTTTCTGAGTGTAACCTTTGGCGATAAGTCTAGCTTTATATCTCTCAACACTGCAACTCGATTTGCGTTAAGTCTTAAAGACTCCTTTACAACCAACTAGTTTAAAATCTTTTGAAAAGTCTACAAGATCTCAAACATTGTTTTGAGCCTTTGATTTCAACTTTTCTTTCATAACATCAATCTATCTTTTAGACTTATCACTAATGATAGCTTGTGAAAACAAAATAAGATTGTTATCAATGCCACAATCAAAATCTGACTCTTGCAAATAAACCACATAATTATCATAAATAGTCGATCTTCTAACCCTTATAGGTTTATTTAAAGCTAAACCAACTAGTTTATTTACATAAGCTGTGCTTTTTTATTATCCAAATGTCGTTCTTGATTATTTTTATCTTCCAAAGCAAGAACAATATTTTTTATGGTTGGGGGTTTAAGAACATTTATGGATAATGGAAAATCAATCTTATTTCATTAATATCCACAACTTGATTTTCAACGCTCCTACTAACCTCACCATCCTCTAAAAATTTGGCATTAGTTTTTTCAACAATTCTAGAATTGTGGTTCGAACAGTAAAACTTGTACCCTTTGAATTTCTCTAGGTAACTAATAAGGTAACCACTAACTATTCAAGAATCCAATTTTCTTTAATGTGGATAATAGATATATGCTTCTAACAGATAACCTAAACATATAGGTGTCTTAAATTAGGTTTTCTTTCAATCTAGAACTTGAAAGAAGTTTTAGGAACTCCTTTACTAGGAATCTTGTTTAACAAATACATAACAATTCTAAGTGTATACATCCACGAACTTTTGCTAATGAGGAATTACTCATCACACTCCTAACCATATCTATTAATGTTCTATTTCACCTTTCTACTACACCGGTTTGATGTTGTGTGCCTGTCATAGTGTATTATGGACATATGACATAACTTTTAAGGAACTTAGCAAAGGGACGAGGATATTGTCCAAATTCATCATACTTTCTATAATACTCACCACCTCTATAAGATCTTATAATTTTCACTTTTCTATCTAATTTTCTCTCAGCCTCCTTTACAAACATCTCAAGGTTATTTACAGCTTGAGATTTTCATGCATCAAATAGATATATCCATACCGTGAAAATCATCTATACAGGTGATGAAGTATTTTTCTTGATTAAAAGATAGGATGTCAAAAGGTCCACAAATGTCGATATGTATTATTTTAAGAAGTCAACTGCTTTTCGTGGCTCTTTTTTGCTATGTTTAATTTGTTTGCCCTTAATGCATTCTACACATAAGCCAAGATCAATAAAATCTAGATTTGGTAGAAACTCATTCTTTACTAATCTTTCTAACCTCTTTTTGGATATATGCCTCAAACGTTTATGCTATAAGTAAGCAGAATATTCATTCACCAAATTACATTTCCAACATTATGACTAACAATAAATATGGATTTAGAAAAAAAATCATCAACTTTCAATTTATATAAACCATCCATAAGCATTTTATAACTAATAAAGGAAGTATTCTTATACAAATTGAAACAAGCATGTCCACCTTTAAAGGTATATCCACTAGTATCAAGTCTAGAAACAAAATTAAATTTCTAGAAATTGAAGGAACATATAGAGTGTTCATTAGATCTAAATAAATCTCGGTATCTAATGTTAGCTTGTAAGTTCCTAAACCTTTAATTGGGGCCTTCATATAGTTTCCCATAAACAGAAAGTTGCTAGTTAGGCTTATGGTTTGGATTGTAAGAAATCCTTGTATAGTATTAGAAGCAAGAGTAGTGGCACCAGAATCAATCTACCAAGTGTTAGAAAGAACTTAAGATAAGTTTGATTCAAAACATATGGAAACATAAATAACCTTTCTTTTTGAACCAAGCCTTACGTTTTAGGCAATATTAATAATAATGTCCTTTTTTTCCGAAGTGGCATTTATCTAACTTTTGTCCCTTCATTTCACCATCAAAAACTTGTGGAACTTTAGCATGTTCTTTCTTCTTAACATTCTTGGCCATTGGTTTAAGTTTCTTTCCAGCTCTTTGACCCACTAGGTTAATAGAATGGACTCCTTATTTCTTTAATCTCGCTTCCTCCTGAATAAGCTTACTAGACATCATCATCAACAACACTCAGTTGAAGTCCCATTAAAGCAAAGGGTCTGAGGAGGTCTGGTAGTATGCAGCCTTATCCCTATATAATAGAGATGTTGTTTCTGATAGACCCATATGTAATGTGTTATAAAGAACTTACAATAAACATAGATGTGCATTCATATAAGAGAAATAAGGTAAAATAAATCAATAAATCAAATAAACATAAAAGGTTACTGGACAATTCATCAATATTCCACTTATTATTTAATGTGTTATAATTGATGTGGAACGATCCATATTCAGTAAGGACTGAGTTCATGATAAACTACACTAAGAAGGAGTCTTCCATAGTCATACCTAATGTCTTAAGTCTTACTGCAATATTAGTCATATCAAGTACATGTTGCTACATATTCTTTGACCCATTAAACTTCATGGCCGTGAGTTCAATTATAAGTGTCTCTGCAAGTACCTTACAGTAGAGCGAAACTTATCTTCCACAAGCTTAAGAAAATCTTTAACATTTTAATTTTCAGTGGTAGGAAGAATAGACTTAACGTTGCTAGTAATTGTCATTCGTATAAAATTAAGCATAACTTATTAGACTTTGTACACACCTTATGGTATGCCTTTCCAACCTTTATATTAATATCATTAAGGTCAACAGGTTATCCTCTAATAGCACCAAGTCAAGATCCAAAGCACCTAACTAGAAAGTGACTTGTTTACTCCATTTAGAGAAATTCACATCAGTGAACAAGGTAACAAATGAAGCTTACGAGTGAAGGCTAATAACTGCAAATATATAAATGCTTACTAATTAACAAATTCAGATAGGAAGCACATACATTAAAATATTGCAGGGTTCCTTTCAATAAACACAACAATACATATCATCACTATTATTAGAATGCTATTTAAACTTTATAAGAAAATTAAATAAACTTCATCAAATACATATAACATCTTTGGATAACTATATATATATATGACAAGAGTATATCAATATTCTCCTTTATATCTATTAATTATAGAATATTGATTTACCTTTAGGTAAAGTCCTTACTTTCTATCAACTAATAAAATTTTCATAATAACATTTTATAAAATACATAAATTATATGACCACATATTCAAAATTAATTCGCCACTTTGGTGACTAGTAAATTAATTTTAATCATATCATCATTATTATTATTATTATTATTATTATTATTATTATTATTATTATTATTATTTTAAAATTAAAATTTTGATTATAGGTAAAAATATCATTAATATCACCAAAATATATGAAATCAAAACTTTAAAATCAATTCATCCATCATCGAAACTTGAGAGGTGGCAATAAAAATCAGCACTATTATTATTATTATTATTATTATTATTATTATTATATGATGGATTTAAAATTAAAATTTTGATTATAGGTAAAAATATCATTAATTTGGCCAAAACATATGAAATCAAAACTTTAAAATCAATTCATCCATCATCGAAACTTGAGAGGCGGCAATAAAAAATCAGCACTATTGTTAATTTTCTTACTTCAACCCATCAATAAAGAATAAACAAATAGCCATAGGAAAAAGCAAAAGCAATAGGTAGTGATAAGTGTGTGTGGGCTCCAATACTTGGTTTCTTTAGTTCTTGGACTTGAAAAAGTAAACTCTAGGAAACTTTCACTTATCCATAAAGCCTTTTCTTTTAGTATTAATTGTTTGGTTCACCCTTATCGGTGTAGACGTCGCCAACGATGCATTTAATATGAAGTATAAGTATGCTCGAGCGAAACAGTTAGAATGGAAAATAGAAGAGAGATAAAGACATATAGAGAAGCATTGATACAAAATGAAAATCATACTTTTTTTATAAACATTATAATTGAAATAATCATCGCATTCATAATTTAAGGATTATAATATATTTAAAATTTATGGCTGATTACAATCTATTTAAAATTCATGGCCTGACACCACATGTAAATTTTCTTTCTTGAAATTCAAACATCAACGACCTAAATCATACATAAATCATGAATCATACATAAATCATTCATGCTCATTAAGATTTTGAATATAATAATGATCACATAGACTAAGCAAATAAATCACTTATCTTAAGTGGAATTCGTCATGATATAGAGAGAGTTTTCAATTAATCACGAACTAGTTTCTCTCCCCTAACCCTCTTCCTGTAACAGATGGCTTGATGGATAGCCGAATATTTTCTTTCTGTATTTGTTTTTATCTGTCTTGTTGGGACCCGATCCGAGAACCGAATCTCAACAGGAGAAGCGAAAACGAAAACATAGTGAGGCGGGACGAATTACAAACGAAACAAATGATGACAAAGCAGAGGAAACCGAATGATAAAGCGAAAGAAGCGAAAGCGAATACATGAATCGGAAACAAAATCGAATAAACGGTTACAATCAAAGGTGAAATCTGAATCAAATCAGAAACGTAAGACGAACGAGTCGAAACAAAAGTAGCGAAACAAAATCGAATACGAATCGAAAATGGAACAAAAACTTAACAAAGCGGATCCGACATCCGGGACATAGAATAGAGAAACATGATCGCGTTGGAAACACTAAGACATTCCATATCCGAAATTCGGTATAAATTTTTCTTTTCTTTTTCCTTATTCCTTTTCTTTTTCATTCTTATTCACCTTATTTCATCACATACAAAATCATCCATATACAAATTTTAATACTTAATCATATGCTTGGATACTCATACAAAACTCAATACTTGATCATATTCTTATAAATCCATACAAATCCCCAAATTACATTTTATCCCAAATTTTATCAAAATTCGGCAGCATAACGGCTGCATTTATTCTAACCCAAACCATTTTGTTGTGTTATGTGATTTTTGCTTTGTTATGATGTGATGCATTTAGGTTTTCGATTTCATCTCCGCAATTTGTATCCGATTTTTCCGTTTTGTTTCGCTTCATGATTCGATAATTTTGTTTTGTTATTTCGCTTTCGTTTTGTTTCCTCGTTTTGTGATTCTTTTGCATTCGTCCGCTATCTTTCACTATTCTTTTTTTCGATTGGGATCCGGTTCCCGGATCGGGTCGCAACAGCTATGGTATCAACGCATCGTTCTCCGTTTCTTTCGCTTTCATTTCCTTCGCTTGTTGTTTTCCGGTTGGGGTCCGGTTTTCAAATCGGGTCAAGAATTTTGGGTGATTTTAGGAAAGTGTACATGAAATTGAGATTGAAATTTCTTGATGATGAGTTTGTGTATTATGAAGTTAATTTTGAGGATTATGCCTAATTTGTGATTTGGGGATTTTGTGAATTATTGGTTTAGAATCATAGATAATAGTATGAGTTTGTGGAATATGATATCAATTTTGAAAATTATGAGATTTATGATATTGAATTAATGTTGGACCCACACCCACAGTAAGTGTTTGCGAGTTATCTTGACGACGTGTGTTCATGGATTATACCGCAGCATCCAACACAAATTGGTATTGTCCTCTTTGGTCAGGATTCGAACCCCTGACCTCAAGGTTTTGTTGCTATCTAGCAGCACGCCTCTTACTATTGAGCCATTTTATGTTGGATGCCGCGGTATAACCCTCAAACACACGCCGCAGTATAACCTGCAAACACCTACGGGTGGGGTGTGGGGTCTAACATGTCTACTTAATTAGGATAGAGAAATGACTACTTTATATACCTATTAACATTAAATCTTGTACATCCATCAAGTACTAAATTAACGGTCAAGATTTAATATTACTATCAAATAAGGAAAAACCCTAAACCAAATTTAATATGAGCCTATAGAAAATATAGGTCATAACATCAACCGTATATTTCTTACAAAGATAAAATGTCATGAAGAAATATCAATGTTTTAAAAACCGGACCGGACATCGAACCGGTCGAAGGAAAGGTTTAAGGTTTAGAGGTTCAACCGGCAGTGAACCGCTATCAAACCGAAATATAATAAATAATATGAAAATTTTATAAGAATAAATAAAATAAAATATTATATTGAAATGAAAAATACACCAATGTTTATTATTATCTAATGAACTAAAATAAATAAATATGAGTCTAATATAAATATGACCCACTAATCGCTTTGGTATACATGTTAAGATTATAAATGGTCCACAATATCGCTTGCTCGGTAGAGTGGCTACTACTAGAAACTCACTAATTATGAAACTAAGTTGAAAATTCAAGTGTAAGATGTAACAAAATGACCATCTACAAACGAATCACAACTTACTATCATCATCTAAAAAAAAGCATGCGTAACTGCACATATGGTTTGTAGCCAAAACACAAGTTTATCCCATCTGCTAACACAAATCGGTTTAGTTCTATGCATTTAATAACTTTGATAAGAATATGATTATCAATTCGTAACTTGAAAATTCAACAACAATAGTGCATTTTATGCCATTCTTCTTGGATGGATTAGTTAGATAGTTTAAGATACGCTTTTCTCAATAAATTCGACATAAATCACTTCAAGAGTCGCACCTTTGTAGAATTAGTATACAGGCACTTGATCCATGCTTAATTATTCATAATAAGCGTATCAAGCATCTTCTTGAGTTCACATCATGGAAGGCTAACAGGACCTTCCAGCTTAAGCCACTGATCTTACTCACTCGAGGCAAGTGCAGTATAGCCCTGCAAACATAAATAAGAAGTCCAAAGATATACATGATATGCTTTACGAGTTTTAGAGGCAATTAGTCAAGACGAAAGTTATCCAAGCATATGCAATCGATTTCTCAGTTAAAGATCCATTATTCAAGAACTGTTCTCATCTTTGTACACATTACAATTTTCAAGTGCTCAGTTAAAACTAATCAAGGACCTCAAACTTACATTACTCAAGCTCACCTTTACCCATTCTTCATAGAACTCTTCTAAAATTCCCATGAATTTGTGTCTTCTTTCACCCTCTGCTTTTCCAAATTTAAATGTCACCAATATCGATATTGTATATATAAAAAAGCGGTGGTGTCCGTGAATGTGCATGTAATCACAATTTATGCAAGACATAAGTGTTTGGATTCGGAGTTAACTTAGTTACTTCAAAGAACAAGAAACAAGAAAATTGAAACTTATGGAAGATCGATTCAAACGGAAGAAATAAACTAAACCCGAAAGGAAAAACATACTTTGCAAGTAATTCATTCCTCCGTGTCGATTTTCATGATTTCCAGCAATTCTTCCTTCGCCTTCGGATATTCAACGGATGAACACATTTGTCAAACAACAAGACAAGAACTTCATGCACAAAACAACCCAATTTTTGAATCTCCGAGAAATTGGAACCCATTACAAGAAACCTCACAAACGACGCGATATAAAAATTAAAGAACCAAGGATTCAAAATGACCCACCTTCTTATAGGAGGTTGTTCTTTTCAATAGCTTGCTACTCTCAATGTAATCATTCCGAGAGAAGGAAAACGACGACGAAGGGCTCTGCGCCTCATCATGTTGGTCGACTTAGCGGCTTCGACGGCAAGCGGTTGTCAGCGAAGGTTGAGGTGACTGAATACCGACGTCTCATTAGCGGATCTCCTCCGTTTAGCACCCCAGGAAAAGACGACTTCATTCACGGGCTTAACTTCAGGTTTCAGACACAAACCTCGAGCTTCAGTTTCAACGTAGTTACGAAAATCACACAACGAGATTGCGACTTCAAACTCTTCCTCTGTAACAGCGAAGAGAAGTTCAAAGAGAGGGTGAAGCTTTTAAATCAGATTATCAAATAACCGGTTTGTTAGAAAACCGGCTGGTTCTATGATAAACAGTCGGTTTTCATATACAAAGGTTATTAACTAAAACCGAACCGGACACATGGCCGGTTCAGATAAATTCGATCGGACCGGCCAGTCCGGTCCGGTTTTAAAACCCTTGAGAAATATTAGCAATGATCAAACTAAATCTAATATGTGATGTATATGGGAAATGAATCAAGGATTGCATATTTAGGGGGAAAAAAGAGGTAGTTGGTAGAAATTTCAAATACCATTTACAACATGTAATTGAACAAGGCTTTTAAGTACCAATGAAAGTTTTGGAGAACATTAAGAGCTAGAACCCAAGATTTCATGTAATGCTTACCATACTAAAAAGGTCCAAAACAATAATTAGAAAAAATAAAAACTATTTGTCTCCCAGCATGTCTCGCAAACACTCCCCACTTGACTCACTCACTTAGGCACCAAGTTTATAAATACTCGCGCTCGTCTACAATGATTTTCTTGTGTTATGATAATGTACAAAAAACATTAGAAAAAGAGTCAATACCTATTCTGTTACATTCTTCATTCCATATGAGGAATAGCTTCCTTCATTATGGAGCTCCCCTATGACGGAGAAGGAAATCGTTGTTAAAATTAATTCAAAATCAATCTAATCACGTGGTGCATATGTTATCTACTGAGTCCAAGCTTACTTCCTCTTAATTCAGTCAAGATTGTTATGTAATATTTATTTTATTTGTTGAGTCTGTTGCAATATGTTAGTGGATGGTTTTTCGAGTATTTAATTGATGTGTAACTCTATAAAAAGCCACGAGCTTAAGTGAATAAAGTGGTTCGTCTTTTCTCTATTTTATTCTTCTATGTGTTTTAGCTTTTTGACCAATATTTTTTGGCATAAGAACCTTTAATTTATATGACATGTGAGAGAAACTTGTACCATACCTACAAGCTTTCTTCTTTCCAAGGCTAAGTCGAGAAAACAAAGGTACAAAGCATGCAACATTAGTGTCTAGCAACACATAAGCATATTAAGGCAAAGAGCAACAATCTCTTCTTGTGACGGTCATGAATCAACAACCAGAAACTAAAGGCATAGATATGAGATCTTCAAGCCATGCATATGCCATTCATGGCATTCAATGGTATGCCAACTTCTTCCTAACCATTGATTCCTTTGTTTAAAGGAGAAAATTATGAATTTTAGAGCACCAAGGTAGGGATGTCATTTATATCCCAAGAGTTATGGGATTTGGTGGAGCAACAGCTTTGTAACAATCAAAAGTGGGATCAAAAGCTTTGTTCTTCTTTCAAAGCAGCAAGTCACTAATGAGATTTTTTCCCTTATTTCATTTGTAACTACTTTAAAGGTAGCATGGTAGATTTTATAAACAAAGTTCTAAGACTCCAAAAAAGTAATTACGGTAAAGCTTCAATCACTTTGTAAGTCCTTTAAAACACTCCAAGTGGGTCCTTCTAAATCAGATTAATCTTATCTATTTAGAGCTTCTGCTATTGTTTCTCAAATGAGTTCATAAGGTGAACAAAATTTTGATCAAATTATTGTCTAAAAAATATTGCATAATATCACTCTTAAATTTGATCATATGGTTGCTGTCATAGAAGATTTTAAAATTTTATCTGCTTATTCTTTTGATGATTTAATGTGTTCTTCGCAAGCTCATGAGGACAGGATTAACAAAATTTCAGCATTGAATGAAAAAGCCTTTTAGGTGAGAGGTGAGCTCTCTAAAAGAGGTGGTCATGGTGGCTACCGTCGTTGTAGTTGTGGACTCTATAGAGGTCGTAGAGGATGATCAAGTGACCAACAAAGGCAGTGCAAAAATGATGAATAAAGACAAAGTAATCAAACTCCTATTTAGTACTATTGTTGTGGCAAACTAGGTCATAAAGAAACTAATTGTTGGGAAAAGTAGAAGAAAATTGCTGATAATGAAGAAAAGCATGCCAATGTTGTGAAAGAAGAAAAAGAGGAAAATATGTTATTTATAGCCCATTCTTATAAAAAGTTCTACTGATGATATTAGGTTTATGGATAGTAATTGTTCTAATCACATGATAGGAGATAAAAGAACTTTAAAGAGCTTGATGACATAAAAAAGTCAACAAACCAACTAAATGACAACAATGTGTATCATGTTGAAGGGAGAGGCATAGTTTCCACACCAAGACAAATGGTAATATTAAACTTTTGTCTAATGTACAATTTTTTCCTGCTTTGACTTATAATTTAATGAGCATTGGACAATTGATGGATAGTGGTTATAGAATTATGTTTGATGAAGGTGCATGTGCAATTGTTGATAAAAAGTGTAGTCATATCATTGCCATTGTTTGAAAGACAAGTAACAATATGTTCCCACCTGATGTTTCTCAGTTGCATAATTTTGCCTTTATTGTTAGTAAAATTGATAAGTCAAAATTATGAAATTAGCATTATGGGCATTTGAATGAAAGTGGATTGAATTTGTTGAGTCAAAATAATATAGTTGTTGGGTTGCCTATAATTGAATTATTTGAGTTTTGTGAAGGATGTGTTTTGGTAAGCAAAGTAGAAAGTCTTCTATAGTTGAAAAATCTATTAGAGCAAATTTTTTATCTTCAGTTAGTGCACGTTGATTTGTGTGGACCTATGAATACAAAATCTTTTAGTGGAAATAGCTATTTTTAATTGATTGTTGATGATTACAGATGCATGAATTGTGTCTATTTTTTAAGACAAAATCTAAAACTCTTACCCACTTTAAGAAGTTTATGGCCTTCGTAGAAAATGAAATTGGCATCAATATCAAGTGCCTTCGAACTAACTGAGGAGGTGAGTTTACATCTACTAAATTTAATGAATTTGTTAAGAATTTGGTATTCGTAAGGAGCTTACTGTACTATACACACCAAAGAACAATGGTGTTGTTGAGAGGAAGAATCGAATAATGGTGGAGATGGCTAGAAGTTTGATAAAAGCCGAAGTCTTCCCATTTCTTTTTGGGCTGAAGTAGTTGCAATAACTACATATCTTTTAAATATTTCTCCTATAAAGGTTGTTATGAATAAAACACCATATGAAGCATGGAAAGGTATAAAGCCTTATGTCTGTATGAAGCCCTATGTCTGTCACTTAAAATTTTGTTGGATGTATAGCCTATGCTTTAGTTAATTCTCAATATTATAGTAAACTTGATGACAAGTTTGAAAAGTACATTTTTATTGGTTATTGTCCTCAATCTAAAGCATATAGGCTATATAATCCTTTTAAGTGGAAAATTTGTGGGTATTAGAAATGTGGAGTTCAATGAAGATGGAACATGGAATTAGGAAATTGCCCAAGTAAATGAACATGTTTTAGTCCCAATCAATAATGTGGGTGATACTCAACATTTACAACTAGAAAATCCATCACCATCTCCTACAAGTAGTAGCTCCCCATCTCTTAAAAGCACAAGCTACTCTTCAATTGATGAAACTCCTCCAAGGAAATTTAGATCCTTGAAGGAAATTTATGAATATGGTGCTTTTGCTTTATATTGCAGATTTATTGTGTTATAAGGAGGTAACAAAAAAAGAAGAATGGTGCAAAGTCGCGGATGAAGAGAGGGCAACAATTTAGAAAAATCAAACGAAATTGGTAGATTTGCTTGAAGGAAAACAAGCAATTGGGCTCAAATGGGTGTTTAGAATTAAGCATCATGTTAATGGAAGTATACAAAGGCATAAGGCACGACTTATAGTAAAAGTGTATGCTCAGCAAAAGGGCATTGAATTTGAATGAATGTTCTCACCAGTTGCTTGTCTTAAAACTGTAAGAATTTTGTTTGCTTTAGCTTCTCATTTATCTCTTGTTGTTTTCCAAGTTGATGTGAAGTTTGCTTTTTTAAATGGAGAATCGGAAGAGGAATCTTATATTTCTCATCTTGAAGGTTGTATTTTAAAAGGTCATGAAAATAAAGTCTTTAAGTTGAGGAAAGCTCTTTATGAGCTTAAGCAAGCTTCATGAGCATGGTATAGCAAGATTGATCGTTATTTTGTTGAATGTGAATTTAAAATAAGTGACAGTGAGCCCACTTTATATTTGAAAAAGGAAGGGAAAAATGATTTTTCTGGTTGTTTGCCTTTATGTTGATGAAATGCTTTATTTTGGCTCATATGAATCTTTGTTGAAGAATTTTAAGTCTTTAATAATGAAGTAATTTGAGATGATAGACTTAAGCTTTGATGCACTACTTTCTTGGGCTTGAGGTGAAACAAGGTGCATGAAATTTTCATTTCTTAACAAAATTATGCTAAAAATTTACTTAAAAGATTTAATATGCTGAATTGCAACAAGGTCTCCATACTAGAGAATTCAAATGAGAAATTGCAATTTGAAGATGGCATTGAAAAGACTGATCCAACCAACTTTTGAAAATTGATTGATGGATTAAATTATTTGACTCACACACATCCTAGCATTGCATTTTTATTGGTGTTTTATCCATGGTCATGTATAATCCTATACAACATCATTTTAAGGTAGTTAACAGGGTCTTGAGATATATTGCTAGAATGTCTAAGTTTGGGACTTTGTACTTTAAAGTATCAAGTTTCAAATTGTTTGGTTACACTGACAATGATTGGGAAAGTTCTTTAGATGATAGAAGGGGCACTTTAGGCTCTATTTTTAGTTTAGGGTCAGGGGCTATATTTTTAGTTTAGGGTTAGGAGCTATCTCAAAGAGTTCAAGGATGTAAGAAATGGTTGCATTGTCATCTTCAAAGGTTGAATATATTACTGCAACTTTTTTGCATATCAAGTTAAGTGGTTAAGAATAATACTTGCTAATTTGGGTTAAGAACAATCTACAACAATTAAAATTCTGTGTGACAACAAAGCTACAATTGCAATGACAAATAATCTAGTCTTTCATATATATTTACATCTGACATCATTTCATTCACAAGCTAGTAATAAGTGAAGAAATCAAGTTAGAGTTCTGCTATACTAATGATTATGTTGCTGACTTATTTACTAAGTCTTTTTCTCAATACAAGTATGTTTATTTTTTACAACAACTAGGTGCATGTGATTTTAAATTAAGAGGGTGTGTTGAAAATGATTCAAAATCAGTCTAGTTATGTGTTGCATATGTTATTTACTAAGTCCAAGCTTATTTCCTATTAATTCGGTTTTGGTCAAGATTGTTATTTAATACTTATTTTATTTGTTTAGTCTATTACAATAAGTTAATCAGTGGCTTGTTTTTGGGTATTTGGTGGTGCATAAACTTATAAAAAGCCACAAGCTTAACTAAATACTAAAGCGGTTCAAGATGCATGGAAAAGATAGTCCCACCAATTGGGTTAGAGAGAGGTTCTCTGTCATCTCTCTAACCTCTAGACTTTACTCATGTACAAATCTTCTTCATACCTAACTACTCCCTTAGCTTTTTGCTATTCTCTTGCTATCACTATACTCTATTATTCCTTCTCATCATTCATCAAAACTCTTCTTCATAGTTCACCCATTTATTTCCTTTAGATCTTGATATTTCCTTGTCTTGTTGTAAGGGTTGTAAGGTCTTTTCTGCATCCTTTCACCCTCCCGACCTATTTTAATTTCCTCTTTTAGTTCCTACACTTTTCCACTTAATTTCTATGCCAAAAACGGTTTACCATGCAGACTTCCTAACTCAATACACATCAAAACAATGTTAGGGAGGATTTTCCTCCTTTACCTATACCCTCAACCTCTGTTGCAACACCGAAATCTCCCCCTCCTTTACCTCAATCTTCTCAATCTTCTTTTGCACCACAATCTTCAGCTGCATCACGCTGTCATTTCATTACTAACTTAACCCAAACCTTGCCTTCTTCTTCTTCAACCATTCTTTCACTTGTAAAGGGAACTTGCAAGCAAGTGGTAGGGTGCTTCACAATTCTCTCTCTAGATTTATACCCTCCAAAGATAGAAACTGGTAGTGTTATTATCTCCCCAGATATGGAAATTCTGCCAGAAGGTGTCAAATTTGGAGAAATCCTTTATAGGATTATTCTGGGATAAAAACCTGCATTTTTGGTATTCAAAAATGGGCTCAATCAGTATGGAAAAGCAAAGGTTTTATTGAAGCATTAATAGCTAAAGAAAAATACATTATGTTCATCTTTTCTTGCAAAGCTCAAGCGTTAAAGGATGTAGAAGGGTTGTGGCATGTGGCAAATTTCCCACTCTTTTAGCAGCCTTGATAGCTAGGTTTTCATATTGATTGCAAGGAAAAGAGTTCGGACTCAATGTGGGTAAACCTTTATTATGTTCCTCTTGAATATTGGACAACAAAAGGATTGAGTATGATTGCTAGTTTTCTAGGTAAACCCCTATGTTTAGATGATAATACAACGAATAGGAAGAGGTTGGGGTATACTAAAATATGCATTAACATGGATCTTTCCAACAATTTATTGAAAATTATCCCGATTATAAGATTGGGACTTGATGGATCTCTTTATGAGGATAATGTGTCAGTTCAATACCAATGGAAGCCCTCACTTACTTATCAAGGTAAAAGATGGTTCCTATGGGTAAAACTTTTCAAAGGGGTGATTATGAGGAGCTAATAGGTGATGGGATCATTAACAAAGAGGATGGACTGATTGAGGAATCAGTATCGTGCAACAACACAAATGAATGACATAAGGAAAATGATATAGCAACTACTAGGAAAGGGTTATTGCTTGCAACTGATAGTGGAAAAGAAGTCTTTGTTGAAGATGTTGGTGGGAAAAAGCATTAGCGGTTACTGCTAATAGTAGAGCTACCGGTATGGGTAAGGAGACTACTATGGATGAACAACAGTTAACTCTAATGACATTTCCAAGGGTTTTGATCAGATGGTAAATACTTGTCCTCCTTCTAAGAAAAATAAGGATTATGATCTTATTATTGTGAAATTTTTGACAACTATTAAAAGGAAATCCAATATGAGCAAAGGAAAGGGCTCCAAAAATAAAATATTTTCATTTATGAAAATCATCGTATGGAATGTGAGGGGGATCAACTGCCCTAAAAATATTTTAGATTTAAGGGATTTTGTATATAACATAAAACCATAAATTTTTGCTCTTTTTGAAACTAAAATCATATTTGAGAATATTGGACTTTTGAATAAATTGGGTTCTAGATGGAAATTTATCTCCAACCATTAAGCCCATAGGTTTGGGAAAATCATTATTGGATATGAACCTTCTTTGGTGGATGCCCACGTTTTTGTCACAGAGATGCAAGCTATTCACCTTAAATGTAAACTTCTTTAAGTAAATGTTAATATCTTTTCCTCTTTTATCTATAGTGCTAATCATGTTTTCCAAAGGAAACTTTTATAGGAAAGTTTATCAAAATTCTAGAAGATTGTCAATAGACCTTGGCTTCTGTGTGGAGACTTCAGTTTACTTATATAGAACTAAAGCTTAGAGAAATTACAGTTTGAGAAACTTCTCATTTGACTTCAATGACTGTGTGGATAAATTGGAAATCTTTGACCTAAAGTCTCATGGTCACTTCTACACATGGAGTAACAAAAGACTAGAAGATGGGCTTTGAGAAAAAAATTGCGTCAGACATTAGTGAACAAAGCTTTGATTACATAGTTTCCTAATAATGTATCTACTTTTTTGGACCTATTATTCTCAGATCATTGTTGGATCAAAAAACAAAAGCATACTAGATTTGACTGAATGGTAGATTTCAAAAACTTTTTCTAAAACTAAAACGCAGCGGAAGCATAAAAGCAAATCATCATGTTTTCATCCATACATTATACGGTATAAGGAAATAACTAATATAAGAACAAGATGGAAATTATACCGACTTTTTGCTAAAGCACTGACTCCTCGTTTTTGTATCCTCTCCTTGTTAATGTATCCTCTCATCGTTATTGAATCCTCGACCAATCCAATCTACTACTTGTTCTCCTTGGACAACTTAGTTAACAAGATTCTTTGAAAGAAAAGGAGAAGAAATATTGAAGAGGTTTACCTTTTATGATTAACTAGTTGACAGAACCAAAATGAGACATTCTCATTACAAGTTTTGGCTAGCTCATGAAAGAGAGGAGAGTAAGTCAAAAAATGCAACTCCTTCTTCTCTTTTTTCAAAAATGAAGAAGAAGCCAATAAATGAGGCATTCTCATTTGTTTTAATATGGCTAGATGAAAAGACAAAAAGAAGCAAAATCGAACCTCTCAATTTCGATTAAAGATGAAAGACGAGAGTGACGTGCATCTAATGCGTCACTTCATTCTTTAATCAAAATAAAAAGCCAATAAATGAGACACTCTCATTTGTTTATGATGGCTATATGAAAAGATCAATAACCTAAATGAGACCCTCTCATTTTCGGTTATGAGATGAAATAAAGGGAAGAGTACATCAAATGCACCCTTCCTTCTTTAATTAAATTAATGCTACAAGTCTACATGTCATCATTAAAAGACAACCATTAAATCATTTAATGATAAGATCATTACTCCATTTAATGATGACACCATTAAACTATTTAATGATGATGAAGCATGATAAAAAAACCCATAAATGTGCAGTTGTCTATTTAGTCCATTTAAGCAAAATTTGCCCTCCTTTTATCTTTGATAACTTTGTTTCAATTTAATTAATCTAAATAATCAAATCAAACTAAAGTCTAGCCCAATATTAAATGCTCATTTGGGCTTCTAATTAACAATTACTTAGTGTAAGCCCAACATTTAATCATAGGCTTTCAAACCTAATTTAATTAATTCTTAATTAAATTGTTCTAGTTTTTGTATTTCGAATCTAATTCGATCACTTCTTTCTTTTCTGTCTCATTTTCCTTTCGGGAAACCTCTATTCATTTTTCTTACTTTCCTTGATAACCTTCTTAAAAGCCAAGTGGAGAATCTAATTGGACTTATATAATTCAAGCTCAATAAGTTCGGAATTAATTTAATCTCATTAGAATTAATTCCAACTTGTTAACCAAATGTCATTCCACTAAGGATAATTATCTGAAGTTTTGAATTACTAAATATTATGGGAATACATGTTTCTAATTAGATGTCCAATTGCAAACTCTATTATGAACCATATTATAGCCATCCACACAATAAAAGGTAGAATTACCTTTTTTCCTTATATTGGTTTTTCTTTCTAGATCTCCCGTTTTACTCTATATGGTGATTAACACATAAGATCTCATCTTAGTGTTAAGACTTGATGGGTAGATAGTCCATCAGACTACTAGCGCTAATTTAATCACCAATCTTCGTAAAACATTTAGAAGTGAGGATGTCACTATAAACTTTTTATTTGAGTGAATGTTCCTTAATACATGTTTCAATTAATAATTTCAACATGCAAACACTAGATTATACTCTATAAAAATCCATTCCAATGAATGTTAAAGTGTATGTTTTAATATTAAAGAAACGACTTACTTTATTCTTTAAAAATATACGTGATTTTAGATTCATTTAATAGTGTCATTATCGATAGCTAACTACTATCATGATATGAAACTCATTATTTTCTTGAAGTAAACTCCCTTATTTACATGGAGATAAATAGCAACATTACCGTCTAATAACTTGATTATTCGACAGTGAATCAATTAATTTAGACTATAGTAATATACATATTTCCCATACATCTCTATGTATATGTATATTACATACAAAAGAATCTTGGTACCTTATGACTAGTTATATTATGCTCATACAAATAAAATCAAACTCTTTTGTTTTATTAATAATAAATATTTTCATTACAAAAATATAACTGGAAGAAGATTAAGTTATGTGTAAATTCACTTGCTTTCTAAGGTACTATATTTACATAACCTAACAATCTCCCATTTGTCCTAAAGCAAGTTTGATATATCCCTTATTCCCATCCCTTCCAGGTGACCCTCAAAGCTCTTTTGAGACAACGTCTTTGTGAATGGATCAACAAGGTTTTGTTCTATGGTAATCTTTACCACATTCACCTCATCACGTTGTATTATCTCGCTTATAAGATAATACTTTCGCTCAATGTGTTTGGCAGCTTTATGGTTCCAAGGTTCTTTAAAATTAGCCACTACCCCACTATTATCACAATAAAGTGTAATGACCTTTTTCTACCTAAAAAATTACCTCCAAATCATTTAGGAACTTGCAGAGCCAGACTACTTCCTTTGCTACTTCATAAACAACAACATACTCAGCCTTTATAGTCGAATCAATAACACAAGATTGCTTGACACTACTCTAGACTATGGCTCCATCTCCTAAAGTAAATATAGAACTAGAAGTTGATTTCTTTAAATCAACATTTGATTGGAAATCAGAATCCGTATATCTTGTCGAAATAAGGTTACTTCCAGAGTAAACAAGCGTTAAGTTCTTCTTCCTACGAAGATACTTCAGTATGCACTTGATTGCAGTCCAATACTCCATTCCTGGATTGGACTATAATCTGCTTACTAGTCCCACTGCAGATATCTGGTCTAGTGTAAAGGATAACATACATTAAACTTCCAACTGCTAAAGCATATGGAATGTTGTGCATGCGTTCAACCTCTTCTTGGGTCTTAAGTGCTTTCTCCTTTGAAAGTTTGATTCCATGTCTAGTAGGTATGAAACCCCTCTTAGAATCTTGCATGGCAAACTTATTGAGCATGTTCTCAATGTAGGTTAATTGAGACAAGGCTATCAACTTATTCTTATGATCCCTAGAACATAGCTAACCTTTCCTAAATCTTTTGTTAAGAACTATTCGTTCAGCCATCCTTTAACCGTAAATAACATTCCTACATCATTCCTAATGAGTGGAATGTCATCGATAGACAGGATTAGGAAAGTAACCTTGCCTTCTTGTATCCTTTTATAGACATAAGGCTCATCTAGGTTTTGTATGAATCCATAGGTTTTGATATACTTATCAAACCTAACGTTTCAAGACCTAGATGCTTGCTTAAGTCCATAAATAGACCTTTTGCAACTTGCATACCTTATGCTTATTACCTGGATCAATAAATCCTTCTGGTTGGGCTATATAAATGGTCTCCTCAAGATCCCCATTAAAAATACAATCATGACGTCCATTTGCCATATTTCATAATCAAAATAGGTTGTTATAGTCAAAATAATTCTTATAGACTTAAGCATAGCAATCGGAGAAAAAGTCTCCTCATAGTCTATACCCTCTTTTTGAGTATAGCCCTTAGCTACTAATCTACCTTTAAAAGTCTTTACCTTTCCATCTAATCCTCTCTTCCTTTTGAAGATCCACTTACACCCTATGGCTTTTACACCTGGTGGTAGAGTCCAGACTTCATTGGTGTACATGGAATCTATTTCCGATTCCATTGCCTTAAGCCATTTTTCTGCATCAACATCATTAATAGCATGTGTATAAGCAATAGGATCTATTTCTTCTTAGTTCGAGATAGCGATTATGCCTTCTCCTAGACCTAGATACCGTCTGGTTATCTCATAACCCTCCCACTATGTTTGGGCACTATTTGATGTTCAGGCTGCTCTTCCAATTCAACTCTTGAATGCACTTTAACATATTGTTCTGCTATATCCAAATCAACTCTTGGTTTGGATGAAATAGCTAACTATTTTGAGTACTGCTTCACTTCTTCCTTTGTGATTTCTCACAAATTCTTCCTTTAAAAGTTCGCATTTATCGACACAAATACCTTCTTGTCTTGAGGACTGTAAAAATAGTACTATCATATACCAATAGGATATCCCACAAACAAACATACTTCTAATCTTGGTTCTATCTTTGTGGATTTAGGCCTTAGAATATGGGCTAGGCAGCCTCAAGTCTTTAAGTGCCACAATGAAGGCACCCCACCAGTCTATAACTCCCTAGGTATTTTAGGCACCGATTTGGATGGAGTAAAGTTAAGAAGAAAAGTTGTCATTTGTACAGCATATCTCTAGAACGATTCTGGAAGACTAGTATAGGACTTTATTGATCTTACCATTTCCAATAGTCATATTCCTCCTCTCAGCTACACCATTCTGTTGATGTGTTCAACGAGCTGACAAGTTGGCAAATCATTGTCAATTAGAAATTGTTGGAACTCTCCAAATAAGTACTCACCACCTCGATCCGATCAAAGTTGTTTTAATGATTTGCCTAACTGCTTCTCAGCTTCAGCTTTGAATTCTTTGAACCTTTCATCTATAAAGGTTATGAAGTATTCATAATCTCCTCTAGCTTGTACATTTATAGGCCCACACACATCAATGTGTACTAGGTCCAATATGGATTTAGATCTGTTTCTTTTGAAAGGAAATGAGGCCTTGGTCATTTTTTCTTTAATGCAAGATTCACAGGTGGGTAATGGATTATTATCCAAACTCATAAAGATCCCATCCTTTACTAATCTGTCAAGTCTTTTCTGATTAACATAACCAATTCTTAAGTGCTACAAATATTTTGAATTAATGCTAGTGTTGGACCTCGATTTTTAAGTAGAATTTAGAAATAAGAAATGATATAAAATAAGTGTTATATATATATGTTGTATGTATGCTTTAAGGAAACTTATGAGAAAAGCATTATTGGATGTTGATGTATTTGATAATTGTGGAGATTGGTATGATTTATAAAAGTTCAAGTGGATGAGTTAATTGAAATGAAGTTAAATAGCAAGAATTAAAAAGAAAAAGTGTGAAAATTTGAAGAATTTAGAAAGTTTGACTTTGGGGATGAATAGTGAAAAATGTTTGACTTGGGAGTTGACTTTTTGATTTTGGGAGAATTTGAGAAAATTATCTTCTAGAAACTTGTAGTTTATGTCAAGAGCTTTCTGTAGCCATAAAGTTTGATATTTTTCGATATCGGGAGTGAGAGTTATGATCAGTCAAAGTTCGCTTGAAGTTTGACTTTTTGAGGAAAAAGTTGACTTTTTGATTTAAGCAAAATTTGAGAAAATGATCAACATGAAAATTGTAGCCCCTGTTGAGAGCTTTTTGTGGACATAAAGTTTGCTATTTTTTGATGTCGAGATTGAAAGATATGAATTTCTGAAGATATGCTTTGTTTTGAAAATGCTATTAAGTATAGATTTGTGTGTTCTATGCTTCGAGGCCACTCTTCGTATAGATTTAGTTTGAATTAGAGTACGTGATCTTCATGAAAGTTTTAGATGATGTTTTTATCTTTCCATTGATATAAAGTTTGCAATTTTTCGATATCGGGGCTTGGAGTTATGAGCGATTTAAAAATTGGAAGTCGTTTAGGAAAAACTGTTTTGGACGAAATCTTTGATTGAGTTTCCGACCTCTTTCGAGACCTAATTTGATTTTGAGTTCTTCAGGGAAGTTGTAGAGCTTCCTTTGATCTTTCTATTGACATCAAATTTGTCAAATTCCGAGTTTGGGATCGAGAGATATGATTTTTGAAAAGTTCGGTTTTGAAGTTTCGTTACTTTGTTTCTTTATCATATCCCTTTCGTAATATTTTGCTTATAATTCCTTCGTCCGACATCCGATTGATTTGATTCTTTAAAGCGTTAGATTCCTAAGACAATTACGTTCATTTTTATGAAGAATTATGATTTTTAAGAGATTAAATGGAAAGAGATTGATTGAACCAAAGTAAGAGATTTGGTTATAGGTTATAAGTTGGATAATTTTCTGAACATGGTTCAGTATTTTGCGATTTTCGGGAGCTGTACAACTCTGATTGAGTTGATTCTTGAGGGAAAATAAATTTAAGACATAGGGATACAACTCTTGTGAAGGGATCGAAATTTAAATTCATCCCTAAGATTATTAATTTCTGGACTGAAGTTATGTTAATGTTCAGTCTCGGATTTTGTGAAGGTCCGATAGTATTTCGGCTATAACTTCTTCGTTTTTAATCCGAATTGAGCGCGGTCAGTGGCGTTGGATTCGTATGATCTAGAGGAACAATTTTTAAGAAGAAAGTTTGTACAAATTATTTCGTTTAGATGCTCGAAACCAGGACGCAAGGCATCAGATTTTTAAAGAAAGTGCAGGGGCAAACTTGGAAGTAGGAAAATAAGTGAGGGCAAAAGGGTCATTTACCCTCCATTTTAAATGACATGGCTTTGAAACAACAAGGAGTTGTCGTTTTATTCAAGGGAAGCACGATGGTTTGAGAAGAAAAGAAGAAAATAAGAAGAAGAAGAGAGTGGAAGCTTCGGTTGTGGAGGAAGATGAAAGAGAAAGCAAATCTTCGAAATTTTGAGGGCTTTTAGCATGAGTTTGGAGTAGATACATGAAGGAAAAAGATCGAAAATGAAGAAAGCTAGCTTTGGGAACCAAGAAATCTGAAAATAGAAGGAGAAAGAGGTAAGAGAAAAATTTTTCAACTTTGAGTTTTTGATGAATTTTGGTTTAGATTAATTAGAAATGATGTGGGTTTATGTGCTATGAGATTAATTTTAGTGATTGTCAAGTATAATGAGTTAATTTTGGTTATGGAAGATTCTAGAGAGAGAAAGCTTAGTGAAGAAGATGATGAATAGTAAAATTTGGGGGTTTTTGAAATTGATGCTTTAGATTGCTTGAATTAGTGGTGAATTTGAGATATCCTAAGTTAATTTTGATGTTTCTGCCTTAGGTGAAGTTTAATTTGAAAAATTGTAAATTGGGGGTTTAGGTTTAATTTGAAATTTGGGGATTTTGTGAATTAATAGTGTAGAATCATCAATACTAGTATGAATTGGTGAAATATGAAATCAATTTTGAGGAAATTGTGATTTATGATATGGAATTTGTGTAAATTGGTTTAGGCCAATTTTGAAAATTGGGATTTTCAAAATTGGAGATTTAAATAACTTGACTTTATATGGAATTGGTGAATTCCTAAGTTAATTTTGAAGTTTTTGTTATTTATGATGTGAATTTGGATGATTATGGTTTATGTTTTGTTAAATTGGAAGAGAGAAGCGAAGGTCAAAGTGAAGCATTGGACAAGATGCTTGCATGGAAATAAGGTGGGTGTCATATTTATTTACTTTAAATTATGAGCTTTGTAAGTGTTCTTAAAAAAAATCCGAAAGTGAAAGTGTTTGAAAATGTGTTGTTTGGGATATTGTAAATTTATTGTTTTGAATACTTTGATACAATTGAAAGATTGTTTGTTTGAGTTTTAAAAAACAAAATTTAGAAGATGAATGCTTTGAAAGTTCTTTGTATACTTTGGAAAACCTAGAAGGAAAGTATTTCGATTTTATTAAGAAAATGTTTGAAAATATAAATTCCAAATATTTGTGAAAATATTTATTGAATATAGTTATGTAAAGATTTGAAAGCTTATGATTTCGAATGTTTATGAAATAATACAAAATGTTGTTTATAAAAGTAATTGAAAATGATGATTTCCGAACATTCTTGACGTTATTTATAAAATATGGTTTATCTAAGTTTATGATTTCCGAAAGTGTTTAAAAAGTTTATGATTTTCGAAATTGTTTATAAAAGTGTTTAAAAATTTATGATTTCCGAAATTATTTATGTAAAGGTTTGAAATTTGGATTTCCGAATGATTTCGAGAAGGTGGAAGAAAGAAAGTATCGAATTTTGGTATTGATTTCAAATGGTTTGGAAAATTGCTCCAAGTTCTAAGTGTTTGAAAATTTGGATTTCCGAATATTTTGGAATTGATTTTAAAATCGTGTTTAAATAAAGGTTTGGAAAGTGATTGTTTTTGAAATCGTTTATAACATATCGTTTACAAAAATGTTTGGAAACATTTATGATTTCCGAATAGTTTCGGAATTAGTGATAAAAGATTGGTTTTGTAAGATTTTTGAATGTTTCGAATTTGTTATAAAAATATTTCTTATGAAAATGATTGGAAAATTATGATTTCTAAATGTTTTGAAATAGGTATAAAATGATTTTTTGAAAAAAAAGTTTGGAAAATCATGATTTCATTGTTTTTTGGAAAGTAGGAAAACTATGATTTCGAATGCTTTTGGGAATTAATTATAAAATATCGTTTATGTAATTGTTTGATTTTCGTTTGATGAAATTCTTTACTTTGAATAACTTTAGAAATTTTGTTATATGTGCAATGATATGAAATTGAAACTTTCAATTTCGAAAGTTTTCAAAGGTTTTAAATATTGATAGATTTGAGCATGTGCGAATTACGAAAATTATTACAAAAGTTAGATTTATTGTTTTAAAGGATTTTGGAAATTGATTTAAGAAAATTTGTTATTCAAGATATTGAAATTTTAAGAAATTGTTATTTATGTTTTTGGAAAATCAAGGAGAGAAATGCTTTTGGAAATCGATTTAAGAAATTAAAATGATTAGTGATTTTATTGTTTTGAATAAAAGGTGAAAATCGTGGTTTAAATTTTGGATGAGAAATGTGTATTGTGATTTTAAAGGTGTAAGAATTATGTTTCAAAGGAATTGATAAAGTTGTTATCTATTTTGTGTTGCATACTTGTTTGATGAATGATTGTGAATTTGTAAGAATTTGATTGGTGTATTTGTATTTTGCAATATGACATATGAAATTATGTGTTAGTGAATGTGATTGTGTCTAGTAAGACCTGACATGACAATGTGAAATTTCAAAAGTGCCTTCGTGCAATCTGTTTGTTTTAAGCATGAATATGTGAATTGTATGGGTTTGGTCAGGTCCCTCAAGTAGAGTCGATTACCTTGTCTCCCTCGATAGCCTTCTCCCACGCTCATGAGTGGCTTAGGAGTTCCGATTCGAACTCCCTTCGTTCACTGTTGCATGGACCGCTATCTGGGAATGTGCGATACGTCTGTTAGGGCCAAAACCAAACCATCTTGTTATGTTATGTGATTTTTGATTTTGTTTATGTGCGTGAAATTTCTCCGATGTGATTGCATTCATGTTTATGAGAAATTTTGAAAATGAGAAAAGGGTTTTCAACCATGAAATTATAGAAATTTGATATGAAAAGTTTGGAAAATTGAAAAGGGTTTGAGAAAAATATTTGAAAGTTGAAAGTTTGAAAACTAAGCCTTTTGGCAAAAAGCTTATGAAAATTGATTTTGCTTATTATTCAGTTTATAAATATGTTACCCACGAGCTTAGAGCTCACCCCTTTTCATCCCCATCTCCGTGTTTCGATGCGGAGATCGGATGAGAGAGTGTCGAAGACATTCGATTCGATTTTGTAGTATTTGGATTTTTGTGTAAATTGAGATTTTGGTATTAAAATTGGATATGGCTTAAATTGCCATGTAAGTATATGATTTATGAAGTTTGTATGTAATTGTGTATATTGGGTTGATGCAAAAGAATGAAGAGGTTGATGTACTGATTTAAAATATGTAATTGTAAATAATTTTGGAAATTGTATATGAAATTGTGTATGATTTTGGGAAAATATAGTGTTAATTGATATGGAATTTGATTGAAGTGTTTAGAACTAAGATTGTGTTTGTTGCTGGTGTTTGGATTCCGGACGGGAGAGTCCGATGATTCTGGATTTTGTGATTTTAGAAGTGTATTTTGGCTTTGCAGGAATTTTTGGGATAGGATAAATGCAATGAATTATCTTCTTGAATTTTGTTAGAAAATAAATTGAAAAGAAGAAAATAAAATTTAGATGTATGAAAGATGGATTTATGATATTGGTATTAATATTAAGAAGTTTATTATGATTTGAGTGCGATTTGGGATTTGTATGAGTATTCAAGCATATGATGATTTTGTATGTAATGAAATAAAGTGATTAAGAAAGAAAAGACAAGGAATAAGAAAGAAAAAAAATTATACCAGATTTCGGAATGGTACGTCTTAGGGTTTCCAACGCGATTATGTTCATTCGATCGTTTTCTTTGATTATTGTTCTCGGATGTCGGATATGTTTCATTTAATTGATTATTTCGTTTATCCCGCTTTATGATTCGATTCTATTGATTTACATCGATTTGGTATTCGATTACGATTTGCATTTGCTTGAGTATGCACTTCGCTTTCGATTCTTATGCTTTGTTTTGATTGAAATTTCGATCACGAAATTTCGTTTCCATTCGATTCTGTTTTTCGTTCTGCTTTTCCGTTTGGGATCCGGTTTTCGGATCGGGTCCCAACAGCTAGAGTTATTGGACTGTCTTGGTTTTATTAATTCTATGGTGTTTAATGATTTTGTCATAACTAGATTTTATTAAACAAAAAATATATATCATGTTCCTTACAATCATTGGGATGTAATATACATCCTCCAAGTATAACGTATGACCACTAAGAAAGTCTAAGATAACTACTCCCACTGATTCTGCTGAAATGTAGGATCCATCTACTATCTTGACTTGAAACTGGTCTTTAAGTAGTCTTTTCCTTTGCTAAAACCCCTGCAAAGAATTGCAAACATGGTCAGTGGCTCCTGAGTGTAATATCCATGAATTACATTAATATGCCACATTTCTAGTTCCTAACAAAATTAAGAAACCCATATCTTGATTACTTTTTAGGGAATCATGGTAGAATGCACAAAATTTTTTTAGTGGCCCTTCTCACAACAGTGGAAACACTTTCCCTTGGTGTCCTCTTTGGCCTTCTTATTCATGAGTTGGGCTTTGAACCCTGTTTGGGCCTTCTTTTTCATTGGGGCCTTCTTCTTTTGCTTACCCTTACCCTTGGGCTTAGAAGAAGATGCTACATTAGCTTCTGGCCCATTAACCTTGATATTTAATATCTACTCCATACTTTGGAGGGTATTCATCAACTCACTCAAGATGTAATCCTTGGTGTTGAGTTCATAGTCCAATTTAAACTACTAAAAGAAGAGTTTAAGTTATTAATGATCATAATCATTTGTGTTTTTGCATCTATGTCCACCATAAGCATCTCAGCCTTAGTAATCATAGAGGTTACCTTAAGAATGTAATCCTGCACTAGTTCACCAGGTTTTTGTTTGATATTATGAAAGGTTTGGATATCTTTTACCCTTGCAGACTGGGTCCTCACACCAAATATCTCATGTAGGTGATGGACCATTGCACCGGCATTTTTCATGCCTGTAAGTTGCTTATGCAACATTACGCTGACAGAAGCCAGAATATAGCACTTGACAGTCTCATCAGCATTTTGTCATTGCTCATGTTGTTGGACTTACTCAAAAGTTGATTTATCACTCGGAGGTGAGGCTCATTGTTAGTTAATACCCATGAAATTCGTTCAAATTGGAGAACGATGTTGAGGTTACATCTCCATTTATTAAATTTGACTCTTTTTCTAATTTGTTATTAGTCAATAGCATTATGAGATGGTTCATATTGTGGTGATTATGCCTGAAAATATAAATTATTAAAGAATAAGCTTACTAGTCAAAATATTGGAACTTGGTATAAAATAATAATGCATGTACGTATGATGATAGATTTAACAAAACTTAAAAAAATCTTTATATGACGGTTATTTTTCTTATCTATAATAGACTAAGTGACGGTGGACAATCTTATCCATTAAAAGAAAAACTAGGACCCTCCTACTAAAAAAACTACCAAGCATCTTCATGCCTAACTTTTTAAGAAGTGCCATAATTTGGTCCATACATTTATCAACAGAGCTACGGTGGGTAGGTTATTGATAAATTATTTTGAGTGTGTAACCATTTGATTCATCCACTAAAGGTACTTGCAAACCATACCTCGATGGGAGGTCATAATTGCTACCAATGAGTAGACTTATCCTTTAGGAGACCCAACCTATAAAAGAGGATTCATGTCCTCCAGTGGGGAGTAATACTTCACCACATGCAAATAGGCCATCACATGGAGATAGCGAAGTCTCACATGAGAATCCTTTCCCACTCAATCTTTTTGGTTTTTAAGTTTTAATAAATATCATCTTGTCTAGATGCAATTTATTATCCATCCTATATTGTTTTATTATATATCTCATACAAAATCAATGCATGGCAAAGTGTGGGATTGGCAATTTTCTTAATGGCATACAATCACATAATAACGCATATTATTTGCATCCATTCATCCATTCATCTCATGAACTAATAAGCAATTTTTGATTATCCATCCTAGAACATAAATAAAATTACAAGGCTTTTAGGCTCAGAAATTTCTTCTTGGACTTAGATCTTCCACTTCGAACTCTTCGCTCACATGACCCAGCCCAACCAATAAACAAGTGTTAATGACATTTATATTTCAACAAGTTTTGTTCTTCATAAAATCAAAATTTGTTACTAGGAAAACAAAAAATCCAGCATTTGTAAACCTCACAAAAACGAATTTGTCAATAGGAATACAAAATTCCAGCATTTGTAAAACTTACAAAATTGAAAATGTCAATAGGAATATAAAATTCGAGCATTTGAAAAACTTACAAAACTGAAAAAGTCATTAAACCAAAACAAAAAATCAAAACCATTACCTATCCTTTTCTTCGAACCATGGTTGCTCCATCTTCAATATTACAGAAATTTGTACATTACAAAATCAAAGAACACATAAAAATGAAGCCAAGGAGGAAACATGGCAAAGATAGTCCACCCTCCTTGTTACAAACCAAATGAAGAAAACTTATATTTCTATCACATAAACATATGCAACATGCAAATTTTAATTGCCAACCCATGCATCACATATACGAACCGAAATCATGCATAATAAAATGTCTCTGATACCAATTATTGGATCAAAAAATAAAAGCATACTAGATTTGGCTGAATGGTAAATTAAAAAAAATTCCAAAACCAAAATGTAGCGAAAGCATAAAAACCAAGTCAACATGTTTTCATCCATAGATGATACGATATAAGGAAAATAACTAAAATAACAACAAGATGGAAATTGTACCGACTCTTTAGTACATCTTTGACTCCTCGCTTTTATATCCTCTCCTTGTTAACGTATTGTAGTGCCCCCTTATCCAAGGATACATACCAGGATGCCCGGAGGACATTCCAATACATAATTTATGATAATGATGCGCTACGTTTAATCACAACATTCACTTAGCATGGCATCATCTATCTTTATTCTCTTATAAAAAAATCATAAGAAAAGTCATAATATTTTAAAACCAAATTTTCTCATTTCATTTCATAAAAACCGAATGTCTATAATGCATCCTTCAACATTCATACTTATACAACATCATAGCCGAATACAAAAAGTGATATATGAGAGAGGAAATACATAAAAATCTATCTAGTCTGTCCAAACCCAGCTTACTGACCTTTGAGCCATTTCTTCTCTTTCCCAAAAGTACAAGCCTACAGTGCTTGTAGTATCCCTCAGTAGCTAATATCATCTCTCGGTCCTGAAAAGTCAACGTTACAATTTTGATAAGTTTTGCGAATACAATGAGGAACTATCATCAATGATCCACTCAATTCATGCATCACATCAATCCACGTAACATATTATTCACATCTTTTTGCATATTCATAAAATATCACATTTCACTTTCAGAACAATCATCATAATCATTTCAATCAGGTAAGGTACACCTATCAAGTATAAATGTAATGCACTTGAGACTCACTTTCATTTATTATTGTCGTTATGATAGAGTGCCTTTTTTCACTAGCTCATATCCCTTAGTGGATACCAAGCTATGTCAAATTATGTCCTATATCTCTTAGTGGATACCGAGTACATTCACAACCGGGCCTAAGACTCTGATTACAATTTGAGCTTTAAGCTCTTATACTGGCAACTCCGGTCACAACTTCCTTTATCTTACATGCATTCATATAATGGAATGCTTCACATTCTCATATTCTCAATCAATCACATGCTTGCACATTCACATTCAAATCACAATTATCATCGGACCTAAGGTCCGACATTCAACATCATTGTTGAGTAACATTTATTTCATTACATTCACATTCAAATCACAATTATCATCGGACCTAAGGTCCGACATTCAACATCATTGTTGAGTAACATTTATTTCATCACATTCACATATAAGTAGCATTTCAATAACTCATTCATATATCAAAATCATCGGGCCTTCATTGTTCAGAATCAACAAAATCAATTGACATTTATTCAATAAGTCAAACATAATATAAAACAAACAAATAATTGAGTGAGACTGTCTAAGTTACTCACAGGTCACTCCCGAAGCTAATGCTTATAAATTTTGGCAACGTCTAGAGGTTGACATTCCAATTGCTCCTCTATAACAAGCAATATACATATATCACTATTTGGCACAATTGTAAGTGTTTTATAATGCACATGCACGTATATGAAATATGCACAATGCATGTTCATGACAATCCCAGTTATCACTCTGTTATCCTTGTCATGTAACATTCATATATTAAAACTCACCTAATTATAATTTGTACTTAGGCTTATACCTCAATAAAACCATTAAAAATCACAATTCATAACTCATTGAATCATTGAATCATTTCATATTTTTCTAAAAACTGACTTTCGAGTCTACTGTTCTTGATCATTTAGACAATGAAAATGAAGTAATTTGACAATATTCTCTTCTATAAAAGTATTCCCCTATCTCTTAAGTTTCTAATGACACTAAGATCGTACAATTTGGTTTAGAAATATGAAAATTATACCCCAAACATTTTCAGATTATTCCCATTCTGAAACAGTATCCTATACTCAACTTCTATCAAGATATTGAAAGTCATAGAGATTAAAAAATTATATTTCTCCAGATAATTTGTAGCCCTATGTACTTAGTTTACTCCAAATAAAAAATAATCTCATTTGGAAATCTACAGATCAAGATATAGCTAAAATACCAAAACATATTCAATGAAACCATACCAGTAATCATATTCCAGTACTCCTCAACATTTTCATCCTAAAATTCATTAACCCCACTAAATAAATTAAGTCAGTTGTGCAACATCAACGCATAGCTATGCGAGAGTCATGGGGGTGCATCAAAAACTCATGCCCATGCACACCAAAAAAAATAAATCACGTCCGTGAGAACTCAACACACAGCCATGCACACTTTATCATACCAATAACACATTTTTCACTCAATCTCAAATGTAACACCCCACTCTCATAAGACCTGGACCCGACATCGATGGTGATATCTAAATCCGCGCCCCGCGAAGATGGGATGATACATCACTCAGTCAAATTGCAGTGCAAAAATTCGTTTTGAAACGATAGAAAACTTACATAAAAGTATATTGCAGAAAACAGTTTACATAACCAATCTGGTAGATATAATGACCACGAGGGTTCTCAATAAAATACAAATATATAGATATAATGACCACGAGGGTTCTCCATATAAACCCATACACAAATATATATAAAACTCAATGCAAAGTCTTCAATCTGTAATTCAATCTAATTGCTTCTCTCCGATCTCATTTACAAATCTATTTCTATCTCGTAATAAATATTCTCACAAATTCCACATTTACACATCGACAAAAATCTATATTCATACGTCCCATTTTTCGATTCACGAGTATTTCACTCGCTTACTATTCAATTAACATTTGGCTGTGACGTAGTGTTGGGACCCGATCCGGGAACCGGATCCCAACCGGAAAAGCAGAACGGAAAACGAAGGGAACGGAATCGAATGGAAGCGGAAATTTCGTATTGAAATTTCCAATCAGAATACAAAGCATAAGAATCGAAAGCGAAGCGCATAAACGGAAATTTTGCACCGAAAATTCGAATCGAAAACAATATGGAGAATTAAAATTTGATACAAATAACAGAATGCGAATCGAATCAAAGAATAAAGGTGAACTGAAAGCAAATCGAATCATAAAGCAACATACAAAGCGAAGTGGATACTTAACAAATGTCCGACATCCGAGCATAAGTTATCTACAGAAAGCGTCGCGTTGGAGATCTAAACTAAGACATATTCCAAAATCCGGTATGAATTTTTTTTCTTCTTTTTCTCATATTCACATATTACATCTTCAGGAAATCTCATTCAAAACCACACAACCAAATTCCACTTTTGGAAAATCATTCTCATGCAAATCTCTAGATCTGATCACGTTCTTATTTATCCATACAAATCTCAAATTCCATTTTTATCCCAAATTTTATCGAAAATTCTAAGAAAGATAACTACTGCCTTTATCCTAACCCAAACTGCAAAGTGCTCAAAATACACTTCTAAAAGCCCAAACAATCATACACATATCAAAATCAACCGGACCTCCGTCCGGATCTCAAAGCAGATAAACACAAACCTATTTCTAAACCGCCTAAATTGTAATTCAATCCACTAGTCTCATCAAGCAAACTCATTCCCGAATCAAACATAAATATATATTCCAAAATCATACACAAATTCATATACAAATTCCAAAATACTCAAAATCTAACTTATACAAATGTCGAACCGATGTCTTCATTCTTTCATCCGATCTCCCGTCAAACACGGAGATAGGGATGAAAGGGGAGTAGCTCTAAGCTCGTGGATAACACATTTATAAATTGAATAATAAGCAGAAATCAATTTTCATAAACTTTTTGCCAAAAGGCTAATTTTTCAAACTTTTTCCTCAAACCCTTTTTCATATTTTTCAAACTTTTCATAATAATCTCACTTTTTCTCTCTTTTTTTTCAAACTTCTCGAATTTTTCATAAATATGAATGCAACATTCAGAGACAAAATTGAAAACACATAACATATCATAATGGTCCTGTTCGTCCAAGCGAGCGTCTTGCACATTCTCAAGATACGGTCCTGTGCAAATGAGCCGAACGTGAACGCGACTACACTTTCCGCATAATGGTCGAAAGAACTGTGAGGAGTCCAAATCGAGCTCCGTACACTAGCGGGCAGCCGAGCGAAGGCTATACAAATAGAGACAGCGATGACTCACCAAAGGACCTAACCGAACCCATTATAACACGTGGCGAAAACAAAGATTCGAATCGCCCGAAGGCATTTTTCAAAATCTTATTTTTCTTCAAATTTTCCACAAAATGCATACAACTCAATTTATTCAATCTATCGTTTACTAAATTCAACAATCAAATCATTCAATCAAACAATAATTTCAGCAATTGAATAATGCATACACAACAAATGCACTTTCGAAATTTCTATCAATTTATCAAATCATTTAAAACAATGAATTTAAGCTTATAAAATTTTCCAGAAAACATTGAAATCATAATTTCAAACATTTACAAAACAATAATTTATCAAAATTTCACATTTTTGCTTTCTTTAATTTTCGAAAATTCGTATTAAGCTTACATATCAAAATATAAATATGCTACCCACCTCGAATTAAATGCCGAAACTTGATTTCAAGCTCCAATTGATCCTTGCTTATTTCCTTCTTTCAATTTAAAATTGACCTAAGCCATAATCATTCAAATTCCACATCATAATTTGCATAATTCTCAAAATTAACTATCAGAAATTCATAATCATCATATTTCCAAGCTTTCTAAACCGAATTTCTAAAATTCCCAATTTCAAAACTTGACCTAAATCAATACACTCAAATTCGATCTCATAAATAACTTAATTTTCAAAATTAATATCACTATTCATCAATTCACACTAACTCCAAAATATCTACATCCTCAATTTCAAAAATCCCCAAATCTTAAAATTGGCCTAAACCAATTTATCCAAAATCAATACCATAAAATACAATTTCTTCAAAATTAACTTCATATTCCACAAACCCATATCATTATCTATAATTCTACACCAAAATTTCACAAAATTTTAAATCATAAAATTAAGCCTAAACCTTAATCAAATTTTCATCCAAAATTAAACCCAACCTAAAACATATATATCAAAATCAACTTCATAAATCACAAACCCAAGTCTTTATCCATGTTTCTAAATCAAAATTCATCAAAATCTCAAAACTTAAAATTTCTCTTACCTCTTTTCTTCTCTATTTTCGAAATTTCTTGGGTCTTGAGGAAGCTCCCATCATTCTCCACTCTTTTCCTTCTTGGAAAAACCTCCAAATCTTGCTTTAAGACTTAGAAAATTATAAACTCACTTACCTTTCTTCTTTCTTCAAAATAAGAATCGCCTTATTTCGATTCCCAGATCAAAAGTTATGCTCAAAATACTCTCAGTGTTCCTAATCCAAATATTTCACCCTAATCCGAACTTAAATTCAGAAATTAAAAGTCTTAGGGGCAAAATTGGCATTTCATGTCTTCATATGATTTGTATCCCTTTGTCTTATCTTTATTTCGCCTCAAGAATCGCTTCAATCGGATCTCTACAGATCCCGAATTTCACAAAATATTGAATCATGTTCGAAAATTTCCTGACTCACTTTGATTAAATTAATCACCATTAATTTAATGTCAAAATTCACAAATTTCTATGAGGATGTAGATAATTGTCTTGGGAATCCAACGCCGAAGAATCGACTCAATCGGATGTCGGACGAAAAGATATAAGCGTGAACAAAGGTCTCGAAAAACAATTGCAAATTTGAATGATTTTTGCAAACTCAAAATTTATAATTCTTAATCCCGAACTCCAATTTTGTGACCACCATCGATGGTCCACTTACTCAAAAATTCTATACTTTATATCAAAATAAAGATCAAAACAAATCCTTCAATTTTCATGATGAACATGCTCAAAACCTTCAATAAGAACTTAGGTTCTCATTGCTTCTCTCTTAACATATCTCATTTACAAATCTATTTCTATCTCGTAATAAATATTCTCACAAATTCCACATTTACATATAAATTCATTGGTCCTCAAAATTAAACAATTCATTTCTCATCTATAAATTTTCTTAAGTTCATCAAATTTCCCATTTTTCTCATCCACGAGTATTTCACTCGCTTACTATTCAATTAACATTTGGTCATCAAAAGTGGGGTCCACGTAGTGCCTAAATTGTCCCATCGAAGGGCTCAATAATATCTAACCCTTATCTAAAACTGGATATCGGGTTTATTATACGTTGGGCCTAAAGCTCTGAATCTTTCATGAACTCAAAGTTCATTTACGCCCGTTGAGCTAAAAGCTCTAATCGATGGCAACTTTGGTCACAGCTCTTATATTACATACAATACCAAACATATCACCATTAGTCATACATTCTATATTTTGAAGTACCCCGTCACTGTCTTCATACCAGTGTATGGTATTTCGCCTATCGTTCAATCAAACATATCAGAATAATTGCAGTCAATAACCCATTATCAATAATCAACCCTGTCAAAATAATTGCAGTCAGTAACCCATTATCAATTTATATCAGTGTGGTGACCAAGCATTTATACTGTCCCGATAAAGGCACATTAATCAGTGAACGTGCCTTAGGGGTAGGAGAACCCTCTGGGTATGCATTACTTCCCACGCGTTTTAGAGATAGGAGAGCCCTCTGGGTATGCACTAACTCATCAATCGTTGAGCTTTTTGCTCTAAACTGTCCCATCAAGGGCTCATTAATCAGTGAACGCGTCTGAGGGGTAGGAGAGCCCTCTGGGTATGCACTACTTCTCACGCGTGTTAGGGATAGGAGAGCCCTCTGGGTATGCACTATTCCCTTTCGAGCCCGAGGCTCTTTTTCAGTAGTCGAGCTTGTAGCTCTGATCAGTGTATCACAGTCATTTCTAATCTATTCTAGATTTTTACATCACGACACAGTTACACTTTCACATTCTCATAGCATTTCTGTATACTATCACATCAATACTCCGGACCTTCAATCCGGAGTTCACATTCAATAATACCTCATCATTTTACTTAAGAGAATCTAAAACACTGAATTATAACATTTAATGCTTTAAGAACCGTCTAGGTCACTCACCTGGCTTCCGTGCTAACGCTGGGAGTCTCAGTAATATCAGAGGTTGACTTTTCAAATGCTCCTATCACAATTCAAACACTCTAAGTTTACACATTGCCCTTCCAGAATGAAACTCATGTAGCAGTTTACAAAAATAAACGTATCACGCACTTTAGTGACATTCCCGATACTAACCCAATATTTCACCCTCAAGGTCTTCCTTAATAATCAGAGTTCAATTGATACTCACATCAATCAATTTGTTTCATAAATCCCACATATATTCTCCAACATATAACCATATTTTACACTAAACCACTATCCCAGATTTCAAGCTTTTATAGACTGATTTAACATTTCCCCTCTTCATAAAGCATGAAGGCCTTTGTCTCTAGTTCATAACAAATCAGAATTTATCTCCTTTGACAATCGGTACAAAAAGTTATGGTTTAAAAACCAAAACATATACATTTAGGAGAAAGGGGTCCTCGCCGCGACGAAGGCTTGAGCTCGCCGCGGTGTGCTCCCCTTTTCGCGTCTCGGTGTGCCCCTTTGCGTACACATGACGTGCGACGGCTACAAGTCCACAAGGCAAGGCAGCGCAAGATTATGATGTGCATCGTCGCGACGTGTGGGTCAGCTGCCGCCTCCCGATTCTGATTTTCATCCCTTTCAATCCAATTTTTCTTATCTATTCAACACATAATTCATCTAAACACTTAAACATCACTAATACTCCATTTCCATCTCACTTTAAACCAATATTTTTCACAAAACAAATCAAATCCATCTATAGACGATAACCCTAAAAACCAACATATAAATCACCCATTCGATAACTTTTAATATTCAGAACAAGAATCAATCAACTAATTAAGGAGAGAGAGGCTTAAACTTACTTGATTTGGCTCACAAAATCCATCAATTCTTTATGATTTCATCGAAAATTTCTTTCCTCTTCTCCTCCTCCTCTTCTTCCATGGAAATTTCCTTTCCCTTCCCATTTGAAACCCTAATTCTTTCTATTTATACCCTTTTTTTAAAAGTGAAAAGTCCCTTTTGGACTTTCCTTAAGCCTTAAGACTTATACACTTAAGTGCCTTGTCCTAATTGCCCTCATACCAACTCTTATAACCTTACTATTCAAAAATTCCGACCCTTAGGGACTAAATTGAAATTCAATTCCTTCCGAATCACTCTTTTTCATGCCTATCTATTTCCATTTCAATCAATTCATTTATTAGACTTTCAAATTTTTTTTCGAAAATTCAATAACGAGAATTCCTAAGTCAAATCTTTAATTGGAGTGTCAAATAGTATAGTCATCGTACCGAAAATCTCATCAGTACCCACTTTGCAATTTTCAGTAGAATTCCCATGAAACACTCCCATTCAATTTCTCAATTATACCATTTCACAATTTTCACAAAAATACTAAAGCCGGAAATTGTCACAAGTGCATGTACAATTTTGTGTACAAATCACAACCCTATCTAAATTTACTATTTTATCCCTCCCATCGGTGATGGGATGTTATAATTCTCCCTTACAAATAAAAATTTCGTCCTTAAATTTCATTTTAACACAGAATGAGGTAGGGGTACTGTTATCTCATATATCCTTCTTTTCGTTATTAAGAAATCATACTTCTTTCAAATGCCTTTGATGAGTATTCAGAAAACTCAACGCATTATTCCCAATTACAACTACCCAAAAGAATCGGATTGAAATAATCCGAGCCATACATTCACTTGTAATGCTATCAGTAATATTCACATTCATTTTGTCATTGTGATTGAGTGCCTTCCATATAGACAATATACAGGCCCAAAGACTCAGTCAGAACATAATACTGGCCCGTAGGCCTAGTCAAATCAGAATACATCATGGAGCATAGCTCTACGTAGAAACACTACAAATAGGCGACTCAATCACAACTCCATCGTATCTCATGCATTCTTGGGATAGAATGCATCACTTACAATGCCGGAACTTATTCGAACATATTCACTCAAGTCCACATTCTTAGCTACAATTTGCTCCTTTGGGGTCCCCTTACTAGTACCTTTTTTATACGGTAATATACATATGTCGATATCATCAACATCCACCAAATCCTCAATTTGGGTTTCCCCATTTCCTTTGCTCCACTAAACTGGTCACTATACCCTCTTTATTATACTAGTCTTAGTAACCTAGTATCCATGAATATGGTACTTTTCCATGCAATGTTCTATTTGATATAATTTATTAGAACGTAAGTTCCTCAGCCCAATCCTTTTAATCTTTCCAATTTCTAGTCATACGATTATCTCCACTAATCTGTCTAGTCATTATATAGCTCATATGATTCTGTCCACATCATAATTATACACTTTCAATCCAATTATTGTTGCAGAAGTTTCAAATTCACGTGCCTAACTTTAGCTCAGGTAGTTATTCATCTTTAGCAACACCAAAAATCATGTTATACCATTTAACCAATTTCCTCATAATCATAAATTCATCCTCACTAAGATCGTAGTCACTAATTGATATCCTTTTTGCTTGGTTCCCATTAATCTCAATAACATAATCTTATCAGAGCATGATTTACACTCATAGTTCCTTGAGTACTAAATTCCTCTGTACAGTAGTACGATCACAAGTTATCCTGAATTTCTCATCGAACTTCCCATTTCTCGACAGATTTCCTCAGTTCTTTCTAATTCTCGAAGGTTCCCCATTAACTCATACCAATGTCTATTTGTTTATTCTGGTTACACCACTCATTACAATCAATCTAAAAACATAACCTCCTGTGATGGAAACCTCATCATCAGTGAGGATTTGTAACTCCCAAACAACTTTCTATAACCTATGAAGCATACCAATTTTCTCCCCACATAAACACAGATATCTTCTAAACTTACTGAGATCTCCTTATACTACTAAATATTGCACAACGTCAAAAACAATTTTACGTCCCCAAAATTCCTTCGTTGTAGCAATTAGTTCCTTCCAGCACTCACCCCGAGGGTATCAGGTAAGGAACTTTTGACCTTTAGACAATGAAAGAATTACCGGATTCTATTGTTAAATCGCGAGAAGAGTTTATGATCTCAGCTATTTGTCATGGAAAGCCTATCCTCATAGATCAAAATTCACGCTAACAAAGCTCGATATATTCACTCACCTATTTTCCATATATACTTATAGGTCCTTTTTGAAACTTCAAGAGAATCGATTTCCACTTTTCCTACTATCATAACAGGATCAATTCGTATCGCCCACTATGGTCAATGCATCTTCGATACTAAGGCCCAATGAACTATAAAGTAATCTCTTATACTATACAACCTAGTAAATTTCATTTAACTCTGACTATCTCATCTAGAGATATATTTGTCTCACATTTTAATCATTCACAATCACTAGTGATACCAACATTTCTATATACTCCAGAAATCATTTTTATTCTTGTTCCTGCTCATAAGTAGGGTCCCCTTGTGATTTGGTGACCCGTACCATACTCTGTACTTGTTCCTCATACTAATACACATTTTAAAAGAAATTCTTTTCGGTTTTCCATTATTTAACTCCCTTTTTGTACACAACATCTCGTCACACACATTTTGAGTGCTTTCTTTCTTCTCTTTCGAGTTAGCATCATTTCCGATGTGCATACATAAAACAGTTTAAATCAAAGCATATACCTCTTTATCCCTATAGTGACATATCATGAATCTCGTTTCCAATCATTTGCAAAATCATCCCACTTATTTTATCGTCCATGCGTATAGTCTCAATCCATTTAGAATTATAAATGCATGAGCATTAAGAAATGCAATCTCAGTACCCAAGCTATTTTCACATTTAAAAACCACATCTACTGATTAACCTGGCTTGTACACCTTAATCATACCATTTCCACTTCATTTTTCAATAACTTTACTTCTCTATTCCCTTAGAAGTCGAAGCATTTTGGTCTCATATCAATACCCTATATTTCCCACTACACGAATACTGTCCATCCATATTGACCTTATTAAACCAAGTACTTTTTCCTCGTTTCCTATTATTCCCATTTTATCAACCATACAAGTCATAATCATAATACCTGATCATCCTGACCCTTTATCTCACATCGACATATCCTTATGCAAATTATACTCTGGTCATTTTAACTGATATTCTCCTTATATCTACATTTGACCAAATCCAGACTATGGCACATTTCATTTTCTTTTAACTCAAATTACTCACTTACAATACAATACATTCAATCATGCTCATATCAGTACTATTTTAGTAAATCTTTATCTGCCTTTTTCTCATTTCCTCTTATCCCTTTTATCCCTTTTTATCGGACATACTCATCAGAATCACTATTCCTCGTCATCACTATGCTTTTGACCAACTACAACACATTCTCATGCTAACTCGTTAACTCTTAACACTTTTAACTGATATCCTTCCCATATACAAAATGACCTTCAGGAAATGCAACATTTCATTTTCTGTCATCCCAATTTGTACACTTAAACCTTATTATTCCATTAAATAACACTTGTTCCCTAAATCAACCCATATAGTAACATAAATACAGTAAATCCATTTTTTGTCTTTTTCTCATTTTCACATATCCTAATTTATCGAACAATTCATCAGAATTACAATTGCCTAGTCCTCACTGAGCTTTTGATCAATCATAAGCATATTTTTATACTCGATCGTACCCTTTATCACTCTTTACAGATATCTCTTTCATATCGCAATGTAATCTTTCCAGGCTATCGACAATTTCCTTTTCTTATAACCCAATTCATGCACTTTAAGTCTCATTACTCAATTGATATCACGTATTTCCCAAATCAGCCCATACCACTGTCTTCACATTCCTGTTGCATTCAAGGGTTTAATACTACAGTACAGTGTGAATATCGTTTACAATTTGTAGGACCTCGACCTCTCGGGCCTCGCGTCCTCAAAAAGGGCCTTGGCCTCTCGAGCCTCGCGCCCTCACAGTTTCACTTTTCCCATTCCCAATTGCCCAAAATCCTCATTGGCTCAAATACTATTATTTCGTTTCTCTCTTCACACTAAAACACTTAACACATGTACTCAACACCTTTTTCATGAGCAATACTCATACTCTTGGGACTCAGACTAGGGATCAGTTGCCACGGTCTGCTCTAACATGTCTTTACTGCATACGATTTGACCTATATTTTAGAAAATACCCAAGTAAGTTCGTACTTCTGAGCTCTGATACCACTAAATGTAACACCCCACTCCCGTAAGACTCGGACTCGACATCGATGGGGATATCTAAATCCGCACCCCGCGAGGATGGGATGATACATCACTCAGTCAAATTACAGTGCAAAAATTCATTTTGAAACGATCGAAAACTTACATAAAACTATATTGCGGAAAACAGTTTACATAACCAATCTGGTAGATACAATGACCACGAGGGTTCTCATATAAAATACACAAACATATATAAAAGCAAAGTCTTCACTCTAATGCAGACGCAACTGATCCCGTCCTTAACTGGCACTCCACGATCACTATATACCCGTTGCCTGAAGGGGGTATTCTTTTGAGTCCTGAAAAACAATTGCAAATTTGAATGAGTTTTTGCAAACTCAATGAGTGACCATCATCGATGGTCCACTTACTCAAGTACAGAATTCAATAAGAACTTAGGTTCTCATTGCTTCTCTCCGATCTCATTTACAAATCTATTTCTATCTCGTAATAAATATTCTCACAAATTCCACATTTACACATTGACAGAAATCTATATTCATACGTCCCATTTTTTGATACACGAGTATTTCACTCACTTACTATTCAATTAACATTTGGCTGTGACGTAGTGCCTAAATTGTCCCATTGAAGGGCTCAATAATATCTAACCCTTATCTAAAACTGGATACCGGGTTCATTATATGTTGGGCCTAAAGCTCTGAATCTTTCATGAACTCGAAGTTCATTTACGCCCGTTGAGCTAAAAGCACTAATCGGTGGCAACTTTGGTCACAGCTCTTATATTACATACAATACTAAACATATCACCATTAGTCATACATTCTATATTTTGAAGTACCCCGTCACTATCTTCATACCAGTGTATGGTATTTCACCTATCGTTCAATCAAACATATCAGAATAATTGCAGTCAGTAACCCATTATCAATAATCAACCCTATCAAAATAATTGCAATCAGTAACCCATTATCAATTTATATCAGTGTGGTGACCAAGCATTTATACTGTCCCGATAAGGGCACATTAATCAGTGAACGCGTCTTAGGGGTAGGAGAGCCCTCTGGGTATGCACTACTTCCCACGTGTTTTAGAGATAAGAGAGCCCTCTGGTATGCACTAACTCATCAATCGTTGAATTTTTTGCTCTAAACTGTCCCGTCAAGGGCTCATTAATCAGTGAACGCGTTTGAGAGGTAGGAGAGCCCTCTGGGTATGCACTACTTCTCATGCGTGTTAGGGATAGGAGAGCCCTCTGGGTATGCACTATGCCCTTTCGAAACTGTCCCATTTAGGGCTCATTAATCAGTGAACGCGTCTGAGGGGTAGGAGAGCCCTCTGGGTATGCACTACTTCTCATGCGTGTTAGGGATAGGAGAGCCCTCTGGGTATGCACTATTCCCTTTCGAGCCCGAGGCTCTTTTTCAGTAGTCAAGCTTGTAGCTCTGATCAGTGTATCACAGTCATTTCTAATCTATTCTAGATTTTTACATCACGACACAGTTACACTTTCACATTCTCATAGCATTTATGTATACTATCACATCAATACTCCGGACCTTCAATCCGGAGTTCACATTCAATAATACCTCATCATTTTACTTAAGAAAATCTAAAACACTGAATTATAACATTTAATGCTTTAAGAACCGTCTAGGTCACTCACCTAGCTTCTGCGCTAACGCCTGGGAGTCTCAGCAATATCAAGGTTGACTTTCCAAATGCTCCTATCACAATTCAAACACTCTAAGTTTACACATTGCCCTTCCAGAATGAAACTCATGTAGCAGTTTACAAAAATAAACGTATCACGCACTTTAGTGACATTCCCGACACTAACCCAATATTTCACCCTCAAGGTCTTCCTTAATAATCAGAGTTCAATTGATACTCACATCAGTCAATTTGTTTCATAAATCCCATAGTTATTCTCCAACATATAACCATATTTTACACTAAACCACTATCCCAGATTTCAAGCTTTTACAGACTGATTTAACATTTCCCCTCTTCATAAAGCATGAAGGCCTTTGTCTCTAGTTCATAACAAATCAGAATTTATCTCCTTTGACAATTGGTACAAAAATTATGGTTTAAAAACCAAAACATATACATTCAGGAGAAAGGGGTCCTCGCCGCGGTGAAAGGAAGCTCGCCGCGACGTGCTCCCTTTTCACACTTTACGCACGCTACGTCTTGCACCTTTATTGACATCATGAAAATCAGCGTCATGACGTGCGGCCACCGCTTCCTCCCGATTATGATTTTCATCCCTTTCAATCCAATTTTTCCTATCTATTCAACACATAATTCATCTAAACACTTAAACATCACTAATACTCCATTTCCATCTCACTTTAAACCAATATTTTTCACAAAACAAATCAAATCCATCTATAGACGATAACCCTAAAAACCAACATATAAATCACCCATTCGGTAACTTTTAATATTCAGAACAAGAATCAATCAACTAATTAAGGAGAGAGAGGCTTAAACTTACTTGATTTGGCTCACAAAATCCATCAATAATTCATGATTTCATCGAAAATTTCTTTCCTCTTCTCCTCCTCCTCTTCTTCCACGAAAATTTCCTTTCCCTTCCCATTTGAAACCCTAATTCTTTCTATTTATACCCTTTTTTTAAAAGTGAAAAGTTCCTTTTGGCCTTTCCTTAAGCCTTAAGACTTATACACTTAAGTGCCTTGCCCTAATTGCCCTCATACCAACTCTTATAACCTTACTATTTCAATTCAGAAATTCCGACTCTTAGGGACTAAATTGAAATTCAATTCCTTCCGAATCACTCTTTTTCATGCCTATATATTTCCATTTCAATCAATTCATTTACTAGACTTTCAAATTTTTTTTTGAAAATTCAATAACGAGAATTCCTAAATCAAATCTTTAATTGGAGTGTCAAATAGTACAGTCATTGTACCGAAAATCTCATCGGTACCCACTTTGTAATTTTCAGTAGAATGCCCATGAAGCACTCCCATTCAATTTCTCAATTACACCATTTCACAATTTTCACAAAAATACTAAAGCCGAGAATTGTCACAAGTGCATGTACAATTTTGTGTACAAATCACAACCCGATCCAAATTTACTATTTTATCTCTCCCATCGGTGATGGGATGTTACATCAAATGACTAAGATTTTTGGTGGAGATGTAGATTATTGTGTTACGAGTCCAATGGTTCAAGTCTCATGTCATTTGGAGGTCAGAAGAAGGAGATATAGCAAAAAACCCAAAGGATGTTGTGTTAACCTCCAACCTTTGAAGTCGCGATTGTGCTGAAACCTTTAAAGGAAAGTCACAATCTTGATGAAGGTCAATCGCGCTTTCCTATCCTCTCTTCTAAAAACACTTCGAACCTCTGCACTTTTTCTTCTTCTTTCTTTTATTTTTATTCAACTTCTCTAAATTAAATTCTTACTTTTATTTCAAACTAACTTACCTAACTCTTCTCAACCCCATTTTTGACTCCCATTTAAATAAAATCATTCACAAACAACTCCAAATTTCATATTGAAACACATACATCAAAAACAAAAAATTCATTCACTCATCTTCTTCATTCTCTATGTTTCTTCTTTCATTCTCTTGCACTTTCCTTTTATGTACATTCTCCATTTTCATTTCACCATTTCAACTCCCCTTCAGTTCAACACATTCACAAACATATCAAAAACCATGATCACACACAAAGATCAAAACAAAACCTCTTTCATGTATACCACCATTTTCGGTATTTCTTCACTGTCATTTTTCTGCATTCTCCTGATTTTCTTCCTCTAGCTATCACTTTAATCATTCTTACTCATCTCTAGACATCACCTTACACCTATCCCTTAACTCTAAATCTATGTTTGTTCATTTCTAAAAACACCCAAAATTTCATATGAACAACCGTAAGAAACGAAAACAGAGCATATGTGAATATCAACTTTCATAAATTTTTGCACTAAACTTATACACATTTTTATTGATCTTTCAACTCCAAAAATCATTTCTACACTATTTTATAACATTTTATCATCAAAACCAAAAGTTAACAAAATCTGCAATTCCATCCTATACCTACGGTATACATGAAAATGTCCATTTTCACATGAATCATTTAATCACAAAAAAATCACCAAATTTATCTCCTAAACTAACAACTCATAAGGATTTACAAGATACTTGTTAAAACTCCAAAATATTCAAATATCAAGAAGCCCAAATTTTCATGCAACTCTCATACACCATTGTAGAGGTTGGAAATTTTGATTGTTCTTAAGGAAAATGAAAGAAAACCGAAGTTGGGAGTAGTAAAAGATAGATGAAAACAAGGTTTTTCTTTAGTGAAGATTTGATGAAAAACTCCGTGTTAAAGAAAAACTTGAGGAAGAAGCTATGAGAAAGAGAACTGGGATAAGAACAATAGTGCTTGGTCTTTCAACTTTAAGAAGACTTAATTTAAAACTTGAACAGTTGTCCATTTCTTAAGATCATAGCTAGTTTCCTAACTAACTAGTGCTTATTGAACTAGTTCCCTAACTCTTATCCTTTCATTCCAATTATCTCCAAAGTTTTCAACGTCGTCTTCTTACAAGGTTCTTCAATATCATTACACTCATTTCTATTTTTCATACATCAATTTACTTGCCAAGTGGAATTTTTCCTAGTACAATAATATCCAACATTTTCAGAAATTATTCCTAAAATTCACCAAAATTCAAAATTAATAGTTACACTCTCCAATTAAATTTTTAATACAACAAATTCAAAATTCTCAATCATACCATAACACAAATCAATTATACCCAAAATTATCACTGAGTATATGTACAATTATTTTCATGTGCAAAAATTCAAGATTCACGTGTATGTTTATATCATACTATGCATGAGCATGAAATGCATTTCTATTCTCTCATATTTACTATTATAGCCTCCACTTAGGTAACGAGATGTTACACGTATCCTCTCCTCGTTATTGTATCCTCAACTAATTCGATGTAACACTTGTTCTCCTTGGAAAACTTGATTAACAAGATCCTTTGGTAGGAAAGGAGAAGAAATATTAAAGAGGTTTAAATTTTATGATCAACTAGTTGAAAGAACCAAAATGAGACAATCTCATTACAAGTTTCGACTAGCTCATAAAAGAGAGGAGAGAGCGAGTCAAAAAATGCAACACCTTCTTCTCTCTTTTCAAAAATGAAGAAGAAGCCAATAAATGAGACATTCTCATTTGTTTTAATATGGCTAGATGAAAAGACAAAAAGAAGAAAAATCGAACCTCTCAATTTCGATTAAAGATGAAAGACGAGAGTGACGTGCATCCAATGCGTCACTTCATTCTTTAATCAAAAATAAAGAAGCCAATAAATGAGACACTCTCATTTATTTAAGATGGCTATATAAAAGATAAATAACCTCAATGAGACCCTCTCATTTTGGGTCATGAGATGAAAGATCAGGAGAGAGTACATCAAATGCACCTCTTCCTTTTTTAATCAAATGAATGCTAAAAGTTTACATGCTATCATTAAAAGACAACCATTAAACCATTTTATGATAAGATCATTACACTATTTAATGATGACACCATTAAACCATTTAATGATGATGAAGCATGATAAAAACCCACCTTAAATGTGCAACTGTCCATTTAGTCCATTTAACAAAAATTTGCCTCCTTTTATCTTTAATAACTTTGTTTTAATTTAATTAATCTAATTAATCAAATCAAACCAAAGTCTAGCCTAATATTAAATGTTCATTTGTGTTTCTAATTAACAAATAATTAATGTAAGCCCAACATTTAATCATAGGCTTTCAAACCCAATTTAATTAACTCTTAGTTAAATTGTTCTAGTTTTTGTATTCTAAATCTAATTCGATCACTTTTGTATTTTCTGTCTTATTTTTCTTTCTGAAAATCTCTATTTATTTTTCTTACTTTCTTGATAACCTTCCTAAAAGCCAAGTGGAAAATCTAATTGGACTTATATAATTGAAGCTCCAATAAGCTCGGAATTAATTTAATCTCATTAGAATTAAGTCCAACTTATTAACCAAATGTCATTCCACTAAAGATAATTAGTTGAACTCTTGAATTACTAAATATTATGAGAACACATGTTTCTAATTAGATGTCTAATTGCAAACTCTATTAAGAACCATATTATAGTCATCTGTACAATAAAGGGTAAAATTACCATTTTGTGCTTACGTTAGTTTTTCCTTCTAGATCTCCCGTTTTACTCTATATGGTGATTAACACATAAGATCTCATCTTGATGTTAAGACTTGATGGATAGCTAGTATATCAAACTACTAGCGCCAGTTTAATCACCAATCTTCGTAAAACATCTAGAAGTGATAATATCACTATAAACTCTTTATTTAAGTGAATGTTCCTTGATACATGTTTTAATTAATAATTCCAACATGCAGACACTGGATTGATATTCTGTAAAAATTCATTCCGATCATATCAAAAGTTATAATGAAATATATATTAGTTCACCACTCATCAATATTGTGGTCCATAATAAAAAAATGCTAAAGTGTAAGTTTTAAGATTAAAAAACAACCTACTTTATTCTTTAAAAACATACGTGATTCTTGATTTATTTAATAGTGTCATTATCGATAGTTAACTACTATCATAATATGAAATTCATCATTTCCTTGAAGTAAACTCCTTTACTTATATGGAAATAAATCTCAACACTATCGTCTAAACCATAATGAAGCGACTAATTTAATTATTCAACAATGAATCAATTAATTTATACTCTAATAATATACATGTTTCCCATACATCTCCATGTATATGTATATTACATACAAAAGAATCTTGGTACCTTATGACTAGTTATATTATGCTCATACAAATAAAACCAAACTCTTTTGTTTTATTAATAATAAATATTTTCATTAAAAAATGTAACTAGAAGAAGATTAAGTTATATGTAAATACACTTGCTTTTTAGGGCATTATATTTACATAACCCCAATAATCATACGCCAATGCAGCTAGAGAATCTCCTTCAAAACTAGGGTAAAAGAGGTCCTTTCAGGTTTAACGATCTTTTGCTTAATGATTATGGATTTTTCGAGGCTCTTTAAAAGGTTTTGGAGGTTACGGTTGAAGGGACACAATAATTCATTTGTATTCAGAAGCTTAAAGCTATTAAAAGGGAGATGAAAAACCTAATGAGTAGAAGATCTTCGTCCACACAACAAATTGTTGCTAAAGCTAAAGAAGATCTAGAAGCAATTCTATCTTATTGAGTACTAAGAAGACTCTTTTGATGTCTTACTTATCAAAAGCCAGGGATCATGACAACCTTATGGAATAACGAGCCAAAGTTAGTTGACTAAAAGATGGTGAAAGGCGTTCAAAATTCTTCTTTAACTCCATTTTAGCCAAAAGAAATTCAAATAGAATCTTCTCTATTAAAGTACAAGATGGAAAGGAAATTTCTTAACAAAAGGACCTTCTAAAGGAAGTAGAGAGATTCTTTAAAAGTTTCTATGGCTTCTCTTCTCGTACTTAAGCAACTACTATCCCTCTTTGCTCCTTCATACATAATAAGATCTCTTAAAGGCAACCTGCAACACTCATTAAACTAGTGAAGGAGAAAGAAATGTAGTGTTTAAAATGTATCCTAATAAATCTCTTAGACCTTATGGATTTAATGGGTACTTTTTCAAAAGACATGGCAGGAAATTGGTCTTATAACTAACATAACAATTATGGAATTCTTCTCTAGGGGTTCTATTAAAGGAAATCAATAAAACTCATATATGTTTGATTCTCAAATCCTCTTGTTCTTTTTCATTGGATGACTATAGGCTTATCCCATGCACCAACTTCCTTTGCAACGTTATTTCTAAAATCTTAGTAAATAGGCCGAAACTAGTCTTGGATTTACATGGTAGAAGAAATGGGGATAATATTTCTATTGTCCAAAACTAATGAGGTTATCAAAGGAAGAATAGCCTTCCTAATTGTATCATATAAAAGTGGATTTTAAGGAAACTTTTGATCATGTGGAATGGGATTTTATCCTTCATATCTTACGACTTTTGGGTTTCCTAAATGAGTTTGTCATATTGGTTGAGGCTTATATTTGTACTCCATCTTACTCTATTCTAGTTAATGGTATCCCAACTGATATCTTTAAGAGTGTAAGAGGATTAAGACAATGTTGGGCCCCAATTTTGTTTTTCTTGATGTTATTAGGTATGAATAAATTTGATTGTGTTATTTGTTGCATAGTTTGAATTTATTGGAAGTGTTAGAGGAAAATTAAGAATTATTTGAGTTTAGTATGGAATAATGGTTATGAAAGAGTAAAAATGTTTGAGGGCAAAGTGGGCAAGGCACTTGAGTTATGATGTTTAAGGCTAAGCTAAGGAGGGCATTTTAGTCTTTGTACCTTCTTTTAGGGCTTAAGAATTAGAAAAGAGGAAAAGAAAAGAAAGGAAAATAGAAAGAAGGGAGGAAGAGAAGAAAGAGTCGTAGGAGAGGAAGAAGAGGAAGAAAAAGAGGAAGCTAAGTTTTGAGGATTTTCGACAGATTAGAAGCATTCTTCAGGTAAGTTAAACTCTTTTATCCTTGTTTGAGATGGATTAAACTCTAGTTGTGCTTGGAATGAGTAGGAAACGATGGAGTTAGGGTTTATGGGAAACTTTGGTAGATTTGCTTGGGTTGTTGTGTTTGTTGGTGATTTTGTGTTAGAAAGAGTTTAGATAAGAAGTATAGAGCTTGATTAAAGGGTTAGATGTGTTGTAGTTGAGAAAGGGAAGGATTAAGAGTTGAAAAATGTCGAAAATTGGGTTCAGGAGTCGACCTTCCGTCCGCATGCGTCGTGACTTCGTGAGGTCGACGCGACGCCATGACGTCACGTGAATGTAGAAGGCCACACGTCATGACGTGCGAGTCAAGACGCGACGTATGAAAGGCGACGATGACGAGCGAACCTCGTCGCGGCGAGGCCAGTTTTTCAGCACAGATGATTTTTAGTGTTTTGAGCATATCTTTTGCTACATAAGTCCTTTTGAGGTGATTTTTAAGGCATTGTAAACTAGAGACATAGATCTACAAGTTTTGTGAAGTGATAAAGTTCTGAATCAGTCTTTAAGGATATGAAATTTTAGATGGAAGTTAAGAATGGAAGTATTGCTTCAGCATGAGTTATTAAATGGGATTCTGGTTCTTATTTTAGGAGATCAAGTGAGGCAAGAGGATCAAGAGGCTCAAGAGGAAACTCATTCCTAGGAAAGAACAAGCAAGGAAATCAGGTGGGTTCATGTTTATAATAGAGTAAATAAGTCACTCATTGTTTTGTTCAAATCAAGAAAGATTTAATGCATTTAAATTGCATCATCCACGATTGCATTACATACCATTATGAATGATTATAGGTTGTTAGATGATTTGCATTCATGAATTATGAAAAGGATTCCAAAAAGGGGTTTTTCTCCTTTCACGAATACAAGTAGATGAAATCATGTTTTACGAATATATGACAAGCAAGTTTACAAGTAAGTTTACAAGCAAGTGTCAGTTTGACAAACAAGTTTACAAGAACATGAATCATGCATATTTATGTGGGTTTGTGGTGTCCTTCACGAATAGTCAAGTGCACATTGACTCATGAAAAGGCTTCTCCCGCCTGCCCGCTAGTGGCACAGGGTTTCTCACAAGGATTCCCTCACGAAACTACGTCTACACATCAACATTTCGATGGCATGTGTAGTACGTCATGAACCAAGGACAACCCAAACCATTATGTTATGTTATGTGTTTATGTGTCATGCATCATGAGTTGTTCAAGAATCAAGCATTTTCAAGCTATGACTCATACATGCTCAAGTACTATGATTTCAACAAGTATCACGACAATGAGTTATTTTTGAATACTTTTGCTTATTGCTATATTATGAATATGTTCCCACGAGCTTTATAGCTCACCCTTCTAATCTCCCCCATTCAGGTGACGAGCAAGAGATCGAGTGAGTCACGAGTTACGGCAGCATTCCATTTTGTCATGTTTATTTTTAAACTTTAGTTTCATTTCAAGTACTATTGGTTCAAGCATATTTTGTACTTTTGGCTCTTGAACTCAAAGTTGTATTTTGGTTTGAGATATTCTTAACGCTTTATGAAACTCATCTTTTGGAGCATGACTTATGGATATGTTTGTTTTAAAGCATGAAAGTAAGCTTTGAGTTTGTTCACGATGGGTCCATTGAACTTCCGATGGTCTCTTTTCCTCAATCATTTAATTTACATGTTTCACCATGTTTATTTAAATCACATGAAAGCAGGTTTCAAGTTTGTTTTCCAGCAGGCCCATTAATCTTTCGCGGGTCTTTTCCTTAAACGCATAAATATCATGTTTCACGCCACGCTCTCATGTCCGATGTTGGGCTCCGGCAGCGGGGTCCAACAGACAAAGAGATCACATGTCCCCTTATCTCTTTATCATATGCATGGAGGTCTTAATGATCCATCAAAAAGATGGTAATAGCAAGGACTACATATTTCATAGTAAATGTAAGAGGGTAGGCTTATCAATTTATGTTTTGCGGAAGATCTATTGCTTTTTTTAAATCTATTGAATTGCTTATGTTGACACTGTTTTTACTCAAAGACCTTTCAAGTTTAGAAGTTAACCTTACAAAAAGTCATTTGATTCTAGTTGTCAGTGCTACTATGATGGAAAATAGAATTTTCACAATCACATGGATAAGTAGGAAGCTAGCTCCTCTGACTTATCTAGGTCTACCTATTATCACAAAAAGAATACAATTCTCTAAATGCTTTCCCTTGATAGAAAAAATACAGAGAAGATTGGATATGTGGTCTAATAAGGTTCTTTCTTTTGGTGGGAGATTGCAGCTCATCAAATCTATTCTGAATTCCCTTTATGTTTACTGGTCCTCCAACATATCATTAGCTAAAGGTGTTATCAAAACCATCAAGAAGCTTTTTAGAAGATTTATGTGGGGAAGCTTAAACTCGGAAAGTCACTTTTTTAAGGTTAAATGATTAGAAGTTTACAAAAGGAAAAAAGAAGGGGGATTAAGATTGATCCTTATTGGAACTTTCAACACATCAACATTGATAAAATTTTTTATGGAATATCCTATTGGAAAAGAAATCTTTTTGGATCCGATGGTTTCAAGCTATATCCTGAAAAGATCTAGCCTTTGATCTATTCCTATAAAACCTTTCTTCTCTTGACCCTTGATTCAACTCTTGAAGCTAAGACCTATCTTAGAACCTTTGGTGTCTTGTAAGGTTAGAAATGGTGAAAAGGCCTATTTATGGTTTGATAATTGGAAAGGTAAAAGCCCACTAATTAGATCTCCCCAAGCTCTTTAGTATTGGAACAGATTTCCTATCAACTCGAAAGTTAACTCCATTATGCTAAGGGGTCAATAGAACATTCCATCGGAATTGCAGTACCTCATTCTTAACTACCGACTAAATTTAGATAGAAGGACATATTCTAATGTTTCAACTTGCCTCCAAACACCTTCAACATTGCGAGATTCAGAAAGTGGCATAATCAGAACAATTCAAGGCAAATATGGTTTCTTATATTTGGCATAAGTCACTAATGCCTAGTTACTCCATTCTTCTACAGCTTACTGTGCTTAATAAGTTAAGCACAATGGACATAATGCATTTTGTTACTTCCAATTCTATTTGTGTTCTCTGTGAGATAGAGGAAGAATTAATGAATCACCTTCTATTTAGTTGCCTCTTTTCCTCGTTTATATGGGTGAAGATTCAGGATTTATGTCTTATTTCTAATGCAGGTACAACATTCACAGAAGCTCTTGTTTAGCTTCTGAAGTTGAACTATACTCCTAGCTACAATGAATGCCATCTCCTTTGCCTCCTCTGTCAAAGAGATTTTGCGAGAGAGAAACATAAGATGCTTTTAAAACATTGCACGTTCCAAAAAATGAGGTTCTCTACTCCTTAGTTGGTGGAATGAGAGAGAAACTACTATATTTTATTAGGTTAGTAAGAGTTTTCCCTAATCTAGCCTCTTTGTGGAGAATCAATTAATTAATTTGCAAAAGGGCTAACTATCGATTGAAAGAGTAGGTCAAAAACTTTGTATTTAAATACCTAGAAAAGCGGAGTCCTCTCTCTTTAAATGTGTCTGCTAGCTCTGAACACTTCGTGAGAATAACTTTGATTCGTGAGGAGGGAGGACGTTTAAGAGAAGATCCTGGAATCACCCATCGATTGAAGCACCTCTTTTGGTCTCAAAGATCGCGAGACACCTAATCCCTAATTTGATAGGATTGAGGGACAATTCGTTTTACTTTTGGTTCTATCGGATTTTGGTGAGACTGGGCGCCAGCTTGGATCCATGAGATTGGCTGATTTTGGGTCAAAGATACCTGCAAAAAATAAAGGCACGCCGGGGTTGATTTATGGTAGACCCCTCCGACGCTCAAGTCAGCTTTTTGTGAGAGCTTTTGGTGGCTGGTAACTAAGGAAAAATAGGGTTATTGGAATCGCACCTTTTTCATGATGAGGTCATGAATTTATATGACTAATACCTTTAGGAATTAGGTTAACCCTCAAGGGATGGGCTGATCGGCCCATGCTGAGTCTGGGCTTGAGCCTAGCACAACCGACCAATCCATAAGCCCCCCTACTCCTCGAGTCTAACCAAGGAGAAGAGTCGAAGGAGTACACAAGGATCGAGTAGCTCGTCCGTAGGATAGCTCGTGATAGGCCCGATCGGTCGGACATCAATACTTAATGCATGACAACTCATGATAGGATCGGTCGGTTGAACGTCGACGCCTAACACATGAAGACATTTGATTTAATCATTACTAAAGGCAAGTGTCCTCTGACAGGTTTTCAAAATTTAAAACGAATCGTCTTTGTAACCGTTGTGCAGCTGTCGCATACGTCCTTTCAATTGCTGCGCCGCTATGGGTAATTGATAACCCTAATTTGCACGGCTCAGATTTTGCCGCGCATCCCACTTCCATCAGCACGCCTGCTCAGTATCTTTGTTATAAATACCCATAATTGACACATTTGTTTCACTTTCTGCGTGTTCGATTCTTCAATCTTTGCTTCCTTTCTTCATCTCCCTATTTGCAGCCATCGGAACTTCCCTTTTTCACCGTCACCAAAATCCCTAACTCCAGTCACTAAACTAGGTACGTCCTTCTTCCTTTCTTCGTCCTGTAAGTTTGATTTTCAGTAACCATGTCATCGATTAGCTCTAGAAACGAACTTATGAACAAATCTAGCTCCCTCTCTCCTTCTCCGTCGGCCCCTTGCTAGCCTTCTCCACGGGCATCCCCGAGCCTTAGCGGGAAGTAGGTACGGTTCTGAGGGAGCTCCTTCAGGAGCTGGCCGCTGAGAGAGCTTTACAAGTTGTTGGGTCGTTGGAGAAAGCAACGGAAGCGACGGAGGTGCCGGAGGTCGGTGGAAATGAAGCGTCGGAGTCAAGGGGGAATGAGGAAATCGGGGCGAGCGTCTGGAAGGATGGGAAAATTGTTGAAAAGCTACCGAGTTACCCTTCGAAGATGACCAAAAGGGAGCTGAATCGATCGATCATTAAGCATAATACCCCTTCGTCTTGGGGACCTAGGTTGGCTGGCAAGAGTGAAAGGATTCACAACAGTGGGGGCGGCTATTTTGCTGTGACAGAGAGCTTTTTCTCGGTCGGTGGTATGAAGCTTCCATACGCCCCGATCATTGATGAGGTATGGCACGCCTACCAATTAGGGCCGAGCCAGATTCCCCTAAATGGCTGGAGGTTCATCAACGGTCTGGCTTTGTTGTGCCATAATTTCGGGTGCCCTCCATCAATCGGTGTCCTGCGTCACTTTTTGAGAATGAACTAGAGCTCAAGCGTCGGGGCCGGGATCCCTCATCTCCAGTATAGGGATGCGAGGTACCATCCTGCTAGAACAAAAGGATCAATCAAAGCGTGGAAGACGAATTACTTTTTTGTGAGGCCCCCTGGATCCACCTTTGAATCCCGGTCGTGGAGGTACCCCTTGGCCGAGCAATGGAATGATCTTGTCGATCTACACCTTTCTAGGGAGGAATGGGAGGTGATTAATAGGATCAAGGCGCTCGGTCGGTATTCTTTCGACCATCTCGTTCTGGGGTATCGTGGAGGGGCATCAGTCGATGCCTTTTTAATTGATCCCCTCAAATTAGAGGGCTAGAAGAGGAAACTGCTCCTCCTGGTTAACTCCTCGTAGTTTAGTTATCTGTTGTATTCACAAGTATTGGTTTCGATTTCTAACTTACTTCTATAATTATGCAACCATGGAAAAGGTCAAGGATTTTTCCGAGTCTTCCAGTCTCCCTAAATCCAAAAGGTAAGCCAAAGGGCCTAGAGCTTCTTCGAAGGTGAAGAAGTAAAGGAAGGGGACAGAGGCCAGCGAAGACGTCGCTCAGCCAACGGTGTTGGACCAATCTACAGCATTGCTGGCCCTTCCGTGCACTAAGGACCAACCTGGAGTGTCAGCGTCGTTGCGGTCCAACCGGTGAGTGCGGACCGAGCGGATTCGGAGGAAGAGATGGAGCCACCGCTCAAAAGGAAAAAGACCGCTCGGAGTGCTGACCGATCGTCCTATCAACTGGAAAGAGGAATGGGGAAAAAGCAAGCGCCTCGATTGGATAAGGGCAAAGGGAAAGAGCGAGCCTCCAGTGACAGAAAATGGGTGTCCACGATCAGTCTTGACAAGACTGCATCGATTAGGGACATCAATGTGGCTCTGCACATTGCCTGGAAGGTTGTTCCTCCTGTAGACGAGAAGTTTTTGGATACACTAAATAATAAGGAGCTGGTGGCTAGTCTCGTCCGAAGTTGTGCCAGGGATCTGGCGTTCGCCTCTGCGTTGCATCAACGTATCGATCAGCTCGATGAAGTGAGCCAAACAATGGACCGGGAGGTTCACGACCTTCTTGAGCAAGTTAATGTTCTAAGAGCTGAACTTTCAGAGGCAAAGGAGGAGAAGGACGTCTTACGAGCCCAACTCTCTTCACTGGAGGAGGAGAAGAGTATTTTGGAGGAGGAGATGGGCGCTTTGAAAGCTCAACTTGCTTCGGGGGAGGAGGAGAGGAGTAGAGTGATTGCTTCCAGGGGCGAGCTGGAAAGTGAATGTCGAGTGTTGTAGCTCCGTGTTGAGGGCCTAAGGAAAAAGGTGCTCGATGCCACTGGAAAGGCGAAAGTGGAGGAGGAGCTCCATTCAAAGCCCTCCATGACTGTCATGCGACAGTGGCACATAAATGAAGGTCGAGAAGAAACTTCTGGAGCTACAAGGCTCCGTCAGGGAGCAAAGGATTGAAGCGATCAAGTGATGGAAAGAGCGGTATTTACACGAGGAGTGTCTGGAGTTTACCTGACTTGGCTCTTTCCATCCTGAGGAGCTGCCACAACGTTTGCGTCCCTGACAGGTCGAAGGGTCCTTCATTCGAGGATTATGCCGAGCCGATGCTTCCTTCGAGCTTGGCCTTTCACTTGAAGAGATGAGAGAGATAGCTGAAAAGGAAAGAGAGGTCTTGGCAGATGAGATGTTGGACCTGAGTTCAGATGAGGAAGAGGATGTCTCTCCATTGTCTTCTCCTGTGACTTGGCTCTTTCCATCCTAAGGAGCTGCCACAACGTTTGTGTCCCTGACAGGTCGGAGGGTCCTTCATTTGAGGATTATACCAAGCTGATGGTTCCTCCGAGCTCGGCCTTTCACTTGAAGAGATGAGAGAGATAGCTGAAAAGGAAAAAGAGGTCTTGGCGGATAAGATGTTGGACCTGAGTTCAGATGAGGAAGAGGATGTCTCTCCATTGTCTTCTCCTGTTGATCCGACTGCTAGCCCTTCCTCTCCCCCCGAAGGATCCAAATGATTTTTTTTTTTTTAGTGCTCATCTGGTCGGGCTTGTGACTATAACATTAATTCAAGGAAACAGAATTTTTCATTACCACCTTTATTTGTCGTGTTAAGATTGGACGATCTTTTCAAATAGTAGGTAGTGAACGAGTGCATTCGATGTGCGTCGATCGGTTGTAGGGTTTGAGAGAGTCACGGTCAACCGAGACAAGAGAACTTCGCCGAGAGATGGTGAAGCCGAGCGATCCAAGATTTTGGCTCTTGGTATCGCCTGGATTCCAAGATCCTGCCTTAGCAACTTGGTCGAGCGACGTAGGGGCTGAGCGATCCAAAATTTTGGCTCTTGGCATCGTCTGGTTCCAAGATCCCGTCTTGACAACCTGGCCGATTGATGTAGGGGCCGAGCGATCCAAGATTTTGGCTCTTGGCATCACCCAAGATCCAAGATCTCGCCGAACTTGGGCAATCTTTTGGCTTTGTATCACCGGTTCCAAGATCGTCTTCGCAACTGAGGCGGGCCGAGCGATCCAAGATTTTGGCTCTTGGCATCGCCTGGTTCCAAGATCCCGTCTTGGAAACCTGGCCGAGCGACGAAGGGGCCGAGCGATCCAAGATTTTCGCTCTTGGCATCGCCTGGTTCTAAGATCCTGTCTTGGCAACCTGGCCGAGAGATGTAGGGGCCGAGCAACATAGGGGTCGAGCGATCCAAGATTTTGTGTTTTGGCATTGCCTAGTTCCAAGATCCTATCTTAGCAACCTGGCGAACGACGTAGGGGCCGAGCGATCCAAGATTTTGGCTCTTGGCATCGCCTGGTTCCAAGATCCCGTCTTGACAACCTGGCCGAGTGGCGTAGGGGCCGAGCGATCCAAGATTTTGGCTCTTGGCACCACTTGGTTCCAAGATCCCGTCTTGGCAACCTGGCTGAGCGACGTAGGGCCGAACGATCCAAGATTTTGGCTCTTAGCATCGCTTGGTTTCAAGATCCCGTCTTGGCAACCTGGCCGAGCGATGTGGACGGCTATCAGTTGGTAGAAATTTCTTCTCTTACCCAATTTAGCGAGATTTTTCTTGCCAAAAAAATTGAGACTCCTTTATTGACGATGACAAGGGCGTGGGCCGTTAAAAAGCCTGACTGGCAGGGCCAGGAAAAAGGTATCCACAAGTTGCGTGTACAAGAGTATAAACAATAATAAACAAAAAAATAAGTGAACTAAAATAAAGCTTATCTATTGGTAGAACGTCTTTAGGTTTTGAGAATTCCAGGGCCTAGGTAGAATCTTCCCGTTTGTATCGCGCAGGAAGTAAGAGCTGTGTCTGGCTTGTTTGACCACTTGATAGGGTCCTTCCCATGTCTGACCGAGCTTCCCAGGATGCTTTCCAGCCACCTCGGCCTTTCGCAGAACGTACCCACTGACCTTTATGTCGCTCGATTTTATCCTTTTATTGTAGAACTTCGTTGTTTTTTGTCTGACGGCTTCTGAACAAGCGGCTGCCCTATCTCTATCTTCACTGAGAAGTACCAGTTCTGCCTTGCGGGCTTCGTCATTCCTTTCTTCTTCGTAGCTCGAAACTCGTTGGTTATGCAGTGCTACTTCTACTGGGACTAAGGCCTCTGCCCCGAAGGTCATTATGAACAGTGTCTCACCAGTGGCCCCATTTGGGATTGTTCTGTACGCCCACAACACTTCATCTACTTCATCCACCCAGGTCTTGCGTTCATCTAAGCGCTTCTTGAGAGCACTCATTATCTTCTTGTTAGTATTCTCCGTTAGACCATTACTTCGAGGATGAGTTACTGAAATCAACTGGAGCCTTATCTTCAGCCATTCACAGAAATCTTTGAACTTGTCGTTATCAAATTGCCGACCATTGTCCGTAACTAAAACCATAGACATCCCAAAACGGCTCAGTATATTTTTACGTACGAAGTTTTCAATTTTCTACTTAGTGATGGTGGCAACCGCTTTCGCTTCTACCCACTTAGTGAAGTATTCGACTTCCACAATCAAAAACTTCTCCTGCCTCGACCAAGAGGAAAAGGACCTAGTATGTCCATTCCCCATTGAGCAAAGGGAATGGGATGGCTCACAATTTTCAGCTGCTCAGTCGGCTGGTGAGATAAGTTACTGTTCTTCTGGTAGGCCTCGCATCGGTTAACCTTCTCTTGACAATCCTTCTTCATCGTTGGCCAATAATACCCCTGTCTGATCAATCTATGAGCCAACATTCTGCCTCCTAAATGATTTCCGTACATTCCTTCATGGACTTCAACCATTACCCGTTCTGCCTCCTCTTCATCCAAGCAACATAGTAGCGGCCAGTCATAAGAACGTTTGTACAGAATGTCATTGAGAATCACATATTCGGCCACCTTTACCCTTAGTTTCTGGCCTCCAAAGCTTCTGCCGACTGTGTTCCATTAAGAAGGTACTGCCTGATCGGCTCCATCCAACTTGACCGTTCATCATCTGCTTGAAGGATTTCAGTAGCCTTCTGGATGCTAGGTCCGTCGAGCCGCTCGATCAAGATGTTGTTCCTGGCGTTTTGATTGGAAGCCATCTTGGAGAGTGCGTTTGCTTGAGCATTTTGTGTCCGTTCTATCCTGTTGACCGAGTATTGCTCAAAATTGCTCAACTCCTATTTTACCAATTCCAGATACTTGATCATGTTGTTCTCCTTGGCCTCATACTGCCCAATGACTTGACCAACCACTATTTGGCTATCGCTGTACACCTTTAGATGCTTTACCCCATCTCTCTTGCCAACTGGAGGCCGGCTATTAGAGTTTCGTATTCCGCCTCGTTATTGGATGCTCTAAATTCTAATCGGAGAGCATACTCCACCTTCTCTTCCCGGTGCGAGCTGATCAATACCACTCCTGCTCCGCATCCCTCAGCGTTGGATGACCCATCAACAAATAGGCTCCAGATAGGGCGTTGCTCACCCTGCGAGTCAGGTTGACTCATTTCTGCAACGAAGTCCGCCAACACATGGGCTTTGATCATCGTCGGTAGTTTATAGTGTATATCGAACTCCCCCAGCTCTACTGCCCATTTTATTAACTGCCCAGAGGTCTCGGACTTTTGGAAGTACTGCCTGAGGGGTTGGTTGGTCCATACCTCGATGGTATGACTCTGAAAGTAGAGCCTTAACTTCCGTGCCGTAGTTATCAAGGAGAGAGCCAACTTTTCAATTGGCGCATATCGCGTTTCTGGTCCGTTCAGCACCTTATTTGATATAGTAGATCAGGAATTGCTCACTACCGTCCGATCGAACAAGAACTGCGCTGATCGCCCCCTCTGTGACTGCTAAATAAAGAATCAGATTCTCCCCCTCAACTGGGCTCTGCAAGATGGGTGGATCGTCGATATTGCTTCGTCTTTGAATATTTTTTCGCACTCATCCAGCCATTGGAACTGGGTCACATCTACCTTCCTCAAAATTTTGAAGAAAGGGAGGCACTTGTCCCCCATCCTAGAGACGAATATGCTCAAAGAAACTATCCGCCCGGTCAGTATCTGTACATCTTTCAAGCATCGCGGTGAGAGCATTTGAACAATAGCTTCGATCTTTTCTAGATTAGCTTCGATCCCCCGCTGAGTAATCATAAATCCTAAGAACTTTCCAGATGCTACACCAAAGACGCACTTTTCGGGATTCAACTTCATTTGGAATTTATTGAGGGTCAGGAATACTTCTCTAAGGTTCTCCACATGTTTGGCAGTTGTCTTGCTTTTGACCACCATGTCTTCCACATACGCCTCGATTGTTTTGCCGATCTGTCTCTTAAAAACTTCCATGACGAGCCGCTGGTAAGTAGCCCCTGTATTTTTCAAACCGAACGGCATCACCTGGTAGCAATATGTGCCCTGGTCAGTTATAAAAGTCGTTTTTTCTTCGTCTTTGAGGCTCATTTTTATCTGATGATAACCAGAGAAGGCATCCAAGAAGCCGAGGAGCTCATGCCCTGTTGTGGAGTCTACCAGCTGATCGATCTTGGGTAGGGAAAACTGTCCTTTGGGCATGCTTTGTTCAGGTCGGTGAAATCAATGCACATTCTCCACTTTCCGTTCTTCTTCTTCACCAATACCACGTTGGCTAGCCATTCGGGATACTTGACTTCCCTAATGAACCCGACTTCAAGTAGCTTCTCTATTTCTTTCTCGATCACCCTTGTCGCTCCTTGTTGTGCCATCGGTTCTTCTGTCTGACCGGCTTATAATTTTTTTGAATACCCAGGGAATGGGATGTTATCGAGCGAGAGATTCCAGGCATGTCGCTCGGCACCCAAGCAAAGACCGATCGATTTTCTACCAAGCAACTGGTGATTGTCGCGGCCAACCCTTGTTCGAGTTCGGCACCCAAGTTGGTGAATTTTGATCAGTCTTCTTCATCCAGTATGATCTGCTGAGTTTCTTCTGCGGGGTTCATCCTCTCGGTTTCTTCATCTGCTCTTACATCAAGAGAGCTTGCCAACACTACCGCTCCCTCAAGGGTTCTTGTCTCTGCCAAGTAGCATTCCCTAGCGATCCTTTGCTGACCCCTGACAATACCGATGCCATGAGGGGTTGGGAACTTCATCGCCTGATAATAGGTTGAGACGACATTTGAGTGCGTTTTGTGTGGCTCTTCCAATTATTGCATTATAGGCTCCTACAAACTTCACTACTAGGAATTCGACATTCTTCACTACTTGGAATGGCTTTTGTCCGAACTTTACGTTCAGCAGGACTCGAGCGAATGGATAGGCGGATGCTCCTGTTACCCCTTTGATTGGCCTCTCTATTGGCAGTAGTCGTTCTTCCGGAATCTCCATCTGTTTAAAAGCATCGTAGTATAACAAGTCGACCGAGCTGCCTGTGTCAATCATTACGCGCTTTACCTCACTATTGTCCATATTCAAAGTAACCACGAAAAGGCCATCACGAGGATACCGACGCCACCAGTCGACTCACAAACGAGATCACCTCATTAACTTGTGGCTTTTTCACTGCTGACTGACCCTTAGCGATCTGCCTGGCATACCGCTTTCTTTCCTTTGACGGTAGGCCCCCTGCTGCGCTACCGCCAAAAATCATGTTTATGACCCTGACCGGTTGGTCATCCTATTGTCTGGTATTTCTGTCATCTTTAGCCCTGGACTGTCCTCTCGTATCGCGTCGGTCGTCCATATTCCTAGTCTTCCTTCCGCCATCATTCATGTGTTGTCTCCATGGCTTTCGCCAATTATCAGACCGACCGCTCCTGCCCTCATTACCTCGATCAGATTTTTCCATACTTCAAAATCTTCCCAGCCTTCCCCTCTGGATAAGGAGTTCGATTTCTTTCTTTAGGTCCCAGCAATCCTCCGTGTCATGACCGATATCTCTATGGAAACGACAATATAAAGAAGAATCCCTTTTCTTGAGAGGAGTTTTCAATTTATTGGGTTCTCGAGGATTCCCTTCGCTCTCACGACCTCCAAGATTTCAAAGATATCACCTGTTGAGCGGAGTGAAGGACTCTCGCCTCTGGTCCTTTCGATCGATCGGCTTCCTCCAGTTAGACTGATCCTTCTGCCGTTTATATGAATCATCGGCCCTACTACTCGGCCAGTGGTCATCCGCTCTGCATTTTGTGTTTTTCAACACTTCCTCCAGCTGGATGTATTTGTCTGCCCGATTTCTTATCTCTTGGATAGACTTAGGCTGATCAAGAGCTAACGACTTCTTGAACTCCTCATCTCTCATATTGCTCATCAAGGCAGCCAACATAGACGAGCAAGTGAGGTCGGGGACTTCGACAACTTCGTTGTTAAATCGGGTGATGAACTCCCGCAAGCTCTCGTTCCTTCCTTGGGTCAACTGCATTATTTCTAGGGCAGTCTTCTGTGGCCATTTACTCGTAGCAAGCTGGTTGAGGAATAGCAGCTTAAAATCCTCAAAACTGGTTATGCAACGCGAGGGTAAGCTGTTGAATCATCTTCGGGCTCCTTCTTGAAAGGCTGTACAGAATGAAGGCCTTACATTGAATGGCGTCTGGAACGCAATGCAAGTTCATCATCGATTGAAAGTGCTGCAGATAGTCGAGAAGATCGGTCTTTTCATTATATTTTTCTGGCGTCGGTATCTTAGTACCGACCACTGAGAGGCTATCCAGGATCTCGGGGATGAAAGGAGAGCTGTATTATGTTGAGGGTTGGTTAGGACGAGAATTCATGGCTATGTTGATTCGGTGGTCCACAATTTTTTCTAGGGCTTCCGCAGAGTCCGATCGGCCATCACATCAACTTTCCGAGCGGGTGTTTAGTGTTGTTCCGGTTGAGATTGTAAGATTTGGCATGTCAATAGATCGACCGCTTCTTCTATTTGTCTTTGTGTGAGGAACGTTGGTCATGATGCAGGAGGGTTCGTGTTGAGGGGGTATTGGATGTGAGGATGTGAATTGGTTCGAGCGTCATCCTTTAGGGCTACGCTTTGTGCTTCTTAGTCTTGGTTTTGGGATTGTTGTGGTTGATCATGTTGGTGTGAGCGTTGAGGAGGTAGCTCGTTTATGCTAGGGTTTTGATGTAGGGACGGAGGGTGTGTCAGTGATCAGAATGTGGCGATGGAAGGGCGGCGGGTAATTGCAAGCCCATTCACTGCAATGCAAGTGCCGCAACAACGGCTACATCAAGATCTGTCGTCATGCTTTGACCGATCCGAGTGTTTCGAATGTGGTGCCTTGATGCCGCACTTACGGTGGGCGCCAATTGGTTCATCAATTTTGGTGAGCTTGGTCTTCTTGCTTGGATCCATGAGATTGGCTGATTCTGGGTCAAAATACCTGCAAAATAATAAAGGCACGCAGGGGTTGATTTCCGATAGGCCCCTCCGACTCTCAAATCAGCTTTTTGTAAGAGCTTTTGATGGCTGGTAAGTAAAGAAAAATATGGTTATTAGAATCGTACCTTTTTCATGATGAGGTCATGAATTTATATGGCTAATATCTTTAGGAATTAGGTTAACCCTCAAGGGATGAACCGATCAATCCACGCGCCGTTCTGAGTCTGAGCTTGGGCTTAGCATAACCGACCCAACCAACTTTTGTGCCTTATCGTTACTTTTATCTAAAAAAGGTTTTCTATATTAAACATTGTGGTTGATGCTTGCTTAAACATTGTCGTTCCCTTGTATTTGTTTAATATTCACGTTCTTTGTATGGACTTCTTATTCTTAATACTATTCTTTACTTTTTCAAAAAAATAAAAAGTGGCTCAGCTTGTATCTATTTTATAATTCTGTGTTATAGTGCATGGTCTGTAAGAAGAAGTCGTCAATGGAAGAGACCCTCACGTGCAAGACATGTGCCACTCCACGGCATGCTCCTTGCCTCTCCTCTCCTCCGGTCTCCTGCACTGGGGCTGCCCGACTGCTCTATGTCCATCTCATCCCCTGTCGCTGTGGCTGGAGGGTCCGAAGTTCTTATTGCTGCAACCAAGGCCATCGAGGCCGACTCCTCGTTGACGGTCCTGGAGAAGCCCAGAAGACGTCAGAAACTTCTCAGTCAAGGAGCAGCGTCCTCGTTGGATGGCGATGACAATGGTAATCGGAAGATCAAAATCGACAACAATCTCCTCGATCTTGATAGGGATGGTTTGAACTGTTCATTTTGCACGCAGCTTCCTGAAAGTTGATGACTAACCCCCTAACAACCCTTTGCGCACACAATTTTTGCAAAACATGCCTAGAGGGTGTTTTTGCTGATTAAAGTCCCGTTAGACAAGAGGACATGCGAAGGAAGACGGACGCTAAGAGCTAGGAAAAATGTTATGAAATGCCCTACATGTACAAACGGCATAGCTGATTTTCTTCAGAATCCACAGGTGCTGTGATTGATCAACCAATTATGTAACGGACCTTTCTTTTGCTTTCATCTTGTCAGTGTTGCTTTCCTTGAGTGTATCACTAACCTACTTCTTGTTGCATTATCTTAAATTAATGAGCAACTTATGAAATCCATTTTGATGGCAGGTTAATACACAGTTGATGGATGTTATTGAATCACTGAAGAAGCAGACTGCGGAGATGGAAGAATCAGAGGGTTCGGCTGAGGAAAGCAGTGCTACACAGAAGACAACAGATACTTCTGTTGATACTGATGATTCCGACGAAAGCTGTACAATGCTGGTAGATGACAATTTGAAGGATATGTTCCTGACATGCCAAATGTTCATAGGTAGAAAGTAACAACATTACCTGAAGTCCCTGAAGGTGCTGGCGCTAAAAAACTACCAATTGCTCCCAAGCCCCAATGACGCAATAAGAGAAAGAAGACAAACGATGGAGGAGATGAAGCCAAGGGGACTGCTGGAATTGAGACGGGGAAGAAGAGGGCCAGACCTGAAGAGGCGAAGTGGGGCGTAGTTGTTCGATGTGTATTTTACTTATACAGTGCATTCTGCAGGCGGCGGCCTACGATTGCCTGTGGTCAAGATTCAGCTTTAAATTCTACCTTGAAAATATTTGATGTTAAAGATCCATTACGAAAATCATGATATTATTAATTTTGCCTCTTCCTTCTTCCCCGTCCATATTCTTGGGATTTGATTTTGGAGATTTGCCAAAAGAACATTGAAAAACAAATAACTTACATAAGCAAAGTACTGTTCATTTATTTGCCTTTTCAGTGGAGATGTTACAGTAAAAGCATTGCTCTTAATATACCAAACTAAATAGTTTACACTCTCATTACAAGAGATGGCCATGAAACTTTGTACACAAGCCGCCACCTCTTCTTGGATACCATTACTTAAAAACAAAGAAATGAACTTAAAGTGTCATCTTCTGTTGCTCAAGTTTCTCCAGCAGCGCACTCTTTTCATCCTCTGAAAGGGCATTGAACATGAAAATCGACTTATCTCCAATGTCATCCTAATCAAAGGTAAAATTTCCAGAAAATGTTTCAGAGAATGCCATAGACTTCTTGTTATTAAATTGCAATCTGTTTAAAGATGATAAACTTGGAATTTCAACACATAACCGCAAACTGGAGCATAAATACCAAAGACACATATCAATGTCTCAATGAAAGAATCCGTACCTTAACTGGCTGAGTAAACTTTCTTCCAGCAAAGATTACGAAAAGGGCCATCCATGAAGCTAATAAAGTAAGCTTTGTCTGATCATCCATCACCCCAGCCTGTATTGTTTTGAGATGTAGCTCATTAAACCAGGGTATGATGGTAATCCAATCATAATGATAACTCCCCAACTACTCAAGATCATCCTCACAACTTAATATGGTCAGATGGAAAGCTACTTCTCAGTAACTTCCACTAAAGCTCGTGAGAAAGGAAAAAGACAGTTGTATTTCTCTTATTGTAATGAATAAGCATCCCCAAATGAAAATAGAAATGCAATTGGAATTGCAGACAGATCTATCAAGGCAATGACTTGAATTCTCCATAACCTTGCTGTTTTTAAATATTTTTTAAATTGCTTCCCCAACCCGTAGTACATCCCCACAAAACTAACACTCAGAGTCCCTCATTGGAAGTTTCAAGCACTAAAAATCAGACTGTTCCCTAGGGTTTCTGATCATGTGCGCCGGAAGTCCTCGTTCGCTTTGGCAAATACCGCTTTTAATCCAGATGAGGTCTTGGTCATGTTAAATGTACCCGATTGTGGATGATTATATTAAGGAATTCGCCACGTGCTCGCTTCAAGGACCGAGTGGCCCGAGGTCGCATTTATCGCCAATTTCTCAATGGACTTCGCCATGATATTCGCTCAGATTCGCTCACGAGATCATGGACCTCACCGAACAATGAACTTAGCTCGCGAGGTGGAACTCGAGTTAGAGACTATCTCATTGCCTCGGTCCGCTCCTCGCCAGGAATCTTTTGGTTTGGGTCCTAAGGTGCATCAGAGCGTATTTCTTCCCTCCGCACCTCTCCGGTTCAAATTTCTTGGCCTCAAGATAATCCCCGGCGGTCCATCTGGCCAACTAGCCAAACCCACTCCTTCTGTCTTTCCACAATCTTTCCCTCTTCGTTCTCAACATCACCAGCCGCCACCTACGGCCCGTGGGGTTCGCCGCTACTCTCAAAAAGAGTATCAAGATCTTCGCGGCCGAGGTCTTTGTTTTCGTTGCCAGCAACCATTTCACCCTCTTCATCGTTGTCAGGATAAGTCTGTGCAAACGATTATTTTAAGTGATTTTGATGATGAACCCGTTCTGGACCCCCAGGGTGAGGCAAGTCCTCCGATCGACTCTTCGCCTCCGGCCATTTCCTCAGACACTCTGCAGGCGATGCAGCTGGAACTTCCTTGTTTTACTATGGATTCTCCATCTCGTAGTCGTACTATGAAGGTACGGTGGACAATTTCGGGAGTGGACGTGATTGTGATGATTGATAGTGGTGCCAGTCATTGTTTTATGGCTAAACAAATTGCTGATAAGCTGGGCTTGTCTATTTCCCCTACTGTTCGAACGAGTGTCAAGTTGGGAGATGGCCAATTTCGCGACACTCACGGCCTTTGTCGGAATGTTCCGTTAGTAGTTGGGTCGAGTATCTCGTTGATTGTTATTTATTTCCATTGGGTGGTGTTGATCTTATTTTGGGCGTTTCTTGGCTTGTAACTTTGGGCGACGCCCAAGTCAATTGGTCTCAGATGTCGATGGTTTTTCTCATGGTGGGGCTATGGTGGAACTTTTGGGTGATCATTCTCTAATGACCACCCCGCTTCCTTTCGCTTTCTATCGAAGTCGCGCGAAGGTTGATTTTGGAGTGGTGTCTTGCCTCATGATCCTTCTTACAATCAACTCGGTCTTGCTATGGAACATTCTTATCCTTCGGATTTATCGTTGTTGTTACAAAATATGTCATTGCCGCTTTTTACGATTCTCCGACGCCCTCCTCGTCGTGAGATTGAACATAGTATTCCTTTGGAGCCAGGTGTTTCTGCAGTTAGTGTTCGACCTTATCGTTACGGTCATCTCCAAAAAGATGAAATTGAGCGGCAGGTTGCAAATATGTTGATGTCCGGACTTATTCAACCGAGCACTGGCCCATTCTCCAGTCCGGTTCTCCTTGTCAAGAAGAAAGATGGTGGGTGACGTTTCTGTGTGGATTATCGGGAGTTAAATAAGGTCACTATTGTCGACAAATATCCTATTCCGATCATTCAGGAATTACTTGATGAATTACACGGTGCGAAGTATTTCTCCAAAGTCGATTTACGCCCGGGTTATCACTAAATCCGGGTCAGGGAGGAGGATATCCCAAAGACGGCTTTAAAACGCACCCTACCACTACTAATTCGGGTCATGCCTTTTGGCTTGAAAAAGCTCCACCACCTTTCAAGTCATATGAATGATTTATTTCGCTCGGTTCTACTATGGTATGTTCGGTTTTTCGATAATATCCTCATTTACAAGAATAATTGGACCTCTCACCTCGAGCATTTGGCTTTGATATCGAGAAGTTGCAAAGGCATTCTTTACTGTAATCAACTAAGTGTCTCTTTGGCCGACTAAGATTGAATACTTGGCCACGTTATTTCCTTCAAGGCGCCATGGACCCTAAAAGTTTCTAGTGTTCGCAATGGCCCATTCCCAAGTCATCTGTGAAATTGTGCATTTTTGGGTCTTACTGCTATTACCGTCGTTTATCAAAGGATATGGTCAACTTGCCAAGCCTCCGACCGACTTACTCAAGAAAGAAAATACGTCCTTTCTTTTGACTTCGCTACCAATAAATTTTCTTTCTCTTCAAAGAAAGCTATGACTTCATACGGTGTTATCTATGCCGATTTTAGCAAACCCTTGTTCTTGAATGTGATGCTTCATGGTGGGATCGGCGCGGTTTTGATGCAGATGGCAAACCTATTGCTTTTTATAGCAAATCTTTAGCTGCTCGCAATCTCTCCAAACCTGTCTATGAGAAAGAATTAATGGCTTTGGTAATGGCTATTCGTCATTGGCGTCCTTATCTTGTGGGTCGCAAGTTTCTAGTGCGTACGGATCATCGCAGCTTACGGCATTTGCTGCACCAACCCATTACTACTCCCGCTCAACAGAATTGGGTAGCCAAACTTCTAGGCTACGAGTTTGACATCGAATACAAGCCAGGCTCCTTAAATCGTGCTGCTGACGCCTTGTCTCGCCGCCTTGAGGAGGTTTCTCATACGATTTCCTACCACAAGGTAAATTGGTCGGCCTTAGATTCTAAATGAACCAGATGACGACACAAGCGGCTCAAGGCCAAGGTTCTTGCGAACCTCGCCGCTTTTCCGCCTTATCAATTGGTGAATGATCGCCTATTCTTCAAAGGCCGATCGCTTTTCCCCGCCTCCTCCACCGGATTCCACATCTCCTCCAAGAATTTCACGCTACCCCACAAGGTGGCTATTCTCGGTGCTTATCGCACCTACAAACGATTATCCGCTAGCGACATCGGTTGGGTATGATGAAACATGTACAACATTTTGTAGCCGATTGTACAACTGTCAACAAGAATAAATATGAAGCCTTGTCTCCAAATCGCCTCCTTCAACCCCTCCCGATTCCATGCCGATTGGGAGGATATTGCCATGGACTTTATTACCGGTCTTCCACGCTCATGGTTTTGACTGCATTTTTGTTGTGATTGACAGCTTAGCAAATATGCTCACTTCTCGGGTTGCGCCATCCTTTCATAGCCCGCATAGCTTTGAACTATTCGCCATGAAGTTGTCCGCTTACACTGTATCCCTCGCTCGATTGTTAGTGATCGAGATTCCATCTTTCTCGCTTGTTTCGGATCAATTATTTCAGAGTCGGGTACTACTTGAAGATGAGCACCGCTTTTCATCCGGAGACCGATGGTCGATCAAGTTCTTAATCGATGCTTGGAGACCTATCTTCGTTGTTTTCTTCTAACAACCTAAAGATTGGGGCCATTGGCTTCATCATTGAATATTGGTATAACACCAATTATCATGGGCTGCTAAAAGTTCACCTTCGAGGTTGTCTATGGGCGCCCACCACCGCTCTTCTTCAATTTCTTCCAGGAGTTTCGTGTGGTCATAGCTGTCGAAGCCCATGCCGATCGATCGAAATCTTGAAACAAATGTATAATTTTCAACGCTCAATCTATCATGGTTCATGCGCTAACAAACATCGACGCGAGGTTGAATTTCGTAGGGGATTCTGCTTCAAGTCGCACCTCATCGCCAATCTTCCATTTCGACGCGGGTTTATAGCAAATTAAGCCCGCGTTATTATGGACCATTTACCATCTTGCAAAGAGTTGGCAATGTTGTTCACTGCTTGGACTTACCTCCTTCACCTAAGGTGCATCCGGCTTCCACGCCTCTCAACTTAAACGTGCCTCTGTAACCATCCTATCACATCCGCTCTTCCCGCTAATTTCTTGGTCACGATGGGATATTTGTTCTAACATATTCTCGATTCTAAATCTTTGGTCCATCTCACACCCCCGTCACCAATCGCTTGTCAAGTGGGCCGGACGTCCTTCCGATGAAGCCTCCGGCTCTCTTATGTGGATTATCGTGGGCACTTTCCTACTTGCACCTTGTGGACAAGGTCTGCTTTTAGGGGCGGTATTGATAAGGAGGCCCATCCTCTGCTATAGATGGCACAATGGGCGCTTCCATTTTACATTGATTCTTTTTATGTCTCCATTTCTGTAAATCAGCACAGTGCCTGTGTCAATAAGTTTGACGAAAGCATAAAACAAATGTGTTGCATAGTTCGGAGAATGATACCAGGTGTCCAAGAAGGACTGCAGGTATGATGAATGTGAGAACAGCAGCTTCCAGCTTCCCATAGCAAAGGCCTGTTTTAGAAGAATACCACAACTAAGGTATAAACAAGCCAGGGAAAATAGCAACAGAAGTACCAACAACCATAAGTAATTTGACAGATAACTGTAAATTTTGTTCTTCTTTTCCATTGCTTGCTATCCAGCATGATGTAAAGGAATTACATCACAGTATACCAGAATCATTTGTTGAAAAAGACTGCAATACGTAGCCAAATGGATCTCATAATGTTGTCCCATCTTCTAGTAAAATACAATTGGTATAATTCCCATCGTTACTTCTTTCTGAAATTGAAGCATACATGGAAGACAATTTCCTCATATTTTTAACTTACTGTTCTTCACAACTGAACCTCAACACTTGAAAGAAAGGTGAAAGGGACTGCACTTGTCAAGGGGAGGACATATATTTCTTTTATGTTGCAGATTTTCCAGGAAAAGATTTCTACAAAGAAGTTTTCCCCTTTCAATGACTTAAAACATGGAAAGAACTAACCAAACGATGGAAGTACAAGCATACAAATTGTCATGAGTACTGCATTCAATCCCAAATGCCTGACCGACTAGAGAACTTTTCTATCAATGTTTGATTTTACTCTTCTTGGCCCGGTCTGATATTATTGTATCAGTATGGTTCAATTCTGAATGAAAATGGATACTGGACTTTCAAAATTTTGATTAATCATAATTTTGTATATTCCATTTACCACAGAATTTCCCATAGAAGGAAGCTTAAGCTTGATATATATGGCTAAACTTCAGCTTCATATCATCTCAATAGACTAAAAGATTATTCTATGTACTAGCCATTACATACATAGATTAAGAGTAAGAAGCACAGATTGATCGAGTTCCATTGAAAAATACTATTACCTTCTTTGAAGACAAGTCCTGTCAGTGCTGCAAAGAGAGGACCAACAAACCAGACAGCAGTTGGGTTATCAACAACGTAAGTTACCAAGCTCTGACCAGCTGGTTGAGCAAGAGTTGTGTATATTGCCAAAGATCCAAGAACACCGAGTACCCATAAAGCTTGAAGAGTGCGTTTAATCTCAGAGACATATATGTGAATTAAATATAACGACAGGCCCAATCCACTGGCTCCGAGGATATATATTAAATCAAAATTTTGCTTGACTATGTTATTCAAAGGGGAATCACTGGGTAAAAATGCGTCCGATGCAGCAAGTACAAATGACGAGGCAGCAGTAACCAGCCCTGCCCTGTACAAAAGTACCTGTATCAGTGAACCCATCGTTTATTTATTTTTCAATCAAAAGAATAACCTAATGACATTATCCTAATGACTGTATCCAAGATTCATTCCCATATCAATTTCTTAAGTATTTGCAAATTGATTAAACTTGTAAAGAAGCAAGTCTATAGAGCTATGTCCACATGCCCCCCAGTTGTTGAATTCACTTACGGAGCTTAGTGGAACTTGGCAATGGCAGGGGATTCAACACATATAAAGAACATAACAATCACAATTCCAAAATATCCACTATCACTGCAGTTGGCTTTTGCTCTTCCTCAACAAAGAATTCATGTTCTATAAATTAAGAACAGGAATTTGGGTCAGGTATCTTCTTGTCTCAGATGTCTGCCTACCTATCTTCACACATCCACCCAAGGATTTACTTCTTAAATCCTAAAGGAATATATAATAAATCCTCATGCAAAGCATTAAACATTAATGGATATATCAAGTACTCGGAACAAAATGATCAACAGGGATGAATTTAAATTAGGTAACCCCACGTCGAATTCGATTCTCCAGTTCTTTCTAATTATTGAATATTTAAAGATAAAAGTCAGAAAGTGTAGGCAGTTAGATACCTCACGGACATCCGAATCTTCAACAGTCCAAGGACCGTAAACACCTTTGTAGACAGCGGGAGCCTGTGACTGAGAGCTTTCCCCAACAGCCTCACACTGCACCCATCCTGTTCTTCTATTACGCTCACCAATTTTTCCACTTTTACTGAAACCTGACGATAATGATGATGAGGGGTTAAATTGGGTTTTCCATCTGGAGTTGCCGAGCTTAGGAGGATAGATTACGAGCGACACCGTGGATAACATGCGCGACGCCATGTCTAACAAGCTCGCTATTTGTTTCTTTTGACCTGTCTGTTGCTTCCGGTTTCGCAATGGATTACTCCCTTATTTTGCTTAATATTCCAATTAACTACAATCATTCATTTGCGATGAATATCATGAAAAGAAACAAACTTTACACACCTATTGGCCAACATTTGATCCTTATCTGAGAAAGGGACCTCCTTGGCACACTGCCATCTCCCAGATACGACACTCTTCCCGAAACTAGGATTCTGTCTTTTCACTTGTAAGGTTGGGTTCAAAATGTGTCTAAATGAACATTTCATGGGCTTTTATTCATCGAGCCCAACATTCATTCAATAATCTAGAATTCCTAGCCATGTAAAAGGTGTTCTCCAGGTAGTACTTGTTCCAAATCAGATTATACCAGTCCACATCAAGCTTGTCAAGTTTAAATAACTTAATACACATAAAGCAGACAACTTAATTATATCATCAAATTAATACTTTATGCAATTACAATTAAAAATTTAGTGTAAAAACTTTAGATAATGAATGATCCAAATAATTACAAGTTAATGTTGAATATTTGACAATAATAATGCTAAATATGTTACTGTTAAAAATAAAAACTTATTAATTAAAAATTGAAAATATTATAAATTTATCCATACTTTTTAACATTTATTTCGTGAAATTAAAAGTTCTATAGTCATGATTATAGAACTTTATGGACCCAATGTTCAATGATACTTACATATTTTTACTACAGTAAAGGAGATTTAGAACTTTATTTGTCGCAATTATTCAAAAACTTGTAATGTTGTTCAAATATATGAAATCAAGATCAAAATTATTCATCTGAAAATGAAGACCAAAATTTTCACTGAATTTGTTAAATTACTACAAAATCTGTGGTAGAAACTCAATTACATTCTCCTGTGACTTTATTATATTCAATTTCGCGTTTAACTAACTAATTATTCTAACTTCTAGGACCAATAAAAGTTCCTAACTTGGTTTATATTTTCTCTTGAAACATATAATCTCTATTTAGAGGTTAATCAATCGAAATCTCTTTTGAATTTAGATAACTAATAATGCTTTAATTCATTTTACAAACTCTCCTTATAGGTTTTTTTTCCCTAACTTTGGAAGATCTCGTGGCTTTCTCTCGAATAGTTCATGTTTAACTCTCTTTATTCACGATTTGACATAAGCATACATCTCATCTCTTGAATTTTGAAGCACGAATTATGTATATAATCTTTCAATTTTATGCCTTTGATTCAATCAATTATAACATCATGAATAAATTTTAAAAAACTTTAATTTCATTCAATTAAATAATAACTTAAAGTATATCACATTCTAGGTTCTTCCTACCCAAATCTAATGCCCATTTAGTTCATAATCACATAAAGAATGTCAACATAAAATAATTTTAAAAGATATAAAGAAACCATATTTTTTAACCTTTAAATCTTCAAAAAATTGTTGAAATTTTCCTTTTATATTTAAAGAATGGTAAATTCTTGATCAAAACTAATTCAAAACAACTTTAAAATGACTTTTGAATGTTTTTTTCCCCCTAAAGAACACATCTTTTATATCTCCTCTCTTTGTTAGAAAATGAAACCCTAACTCTTAATGAGTTACATAGCCTTAAATATAGGTTCATATAGACACCAACATAGGTATATGCCCATGATAGTGTAGTGTACCGTGTCCTTTATCCTGGGGGGTAAAACGGGACGTGTAGGGTATGTTAAATAAACAAAAACAACCATAGTTGCAGATGACCCTCAACACGAGTCAAAATATGATGTTGTGTTATATAGTTCGTCTCCACTCTCCAAATCTTCCAAAATTGCTCTATTTCATTTTAATTCTTTATTAACTTTGCTTCTTTTCCTTGTATGAATAAAAATAAGACCTAAAATGATAAAAATTCTTATATTAAGTATCAAAAACTTTTAAATCATCCAAAATACAAGCAATATATCATGAAAATAATGTGAAAAATAATGTATGTCTAGTATACATTAACTATAATCACCAAAGAAAAGGAAATGCACACAAGCCTAACAAAGAAGATAAGGTGAACGGTATGACTCTAGTGTCGGTCTCGTCTACATCCAGCATCGGTTTGGAGGAGAGGCCATAATCCTCTGCTAAACCCTGTATTCTAGCCATTCCATATCCTTAGAGGATGAAAACAACTTCAAGAAATTCCTGAATATTTTTAAGAAGTTGCATATTAACATCTTGTTTGCTAAAGTATTATCCTATATGTTATATTGCACAAAGTTTTTAAAGGAAATCATCTCTAACAAAAAACATTAACTTTAACCGAAGAGTTTACTGCAATTTTGCAAAACAAAATATTCCAAACTTGAAAATGAGTCTAGAAATACAACACAAACCCTGTAAAAAAGAGTCCATGGTAAAATTTAATCCTTCTTTCTATATATAATTAGTTTAAACACCTACTCATAATTTCCATCTTCATATTATCGTTAAAAAAAGGTATTAAATAGTGCATTAAAAGACCATTATATTTTCCAAGTTTGCTCTGAAATGCTACAGTAAAAATGTTGACTCAATTGCTACAGTATCTCAAGAGACACGTTGACTCTTTGTGCTTCTCGTAGAACCGACGCTGTCGTTCGGTTGTGTATAGTGCTTTCGGTGATTTGCTTGTACTTTTTTCTGGTCCTCCGATTCCTTACCGGAGGTTATGGCCTCCACTGACCCCGAGGGTCACCCGTCCAAGAAAGGACAAATGAGGAAAAGGGACGATGAATTACTCCCCCCGAAATCGACGTACAATGCAGCCGTGGCAGGGTCTTCTACTATGGTGGACCAAGCTTCGGTTCAAGCGTGGGAGGAGGAGGAACCTGTCGCCGTAGAAGATGGGGACATCACGTCAGAGGTGGGCGAGCGAGGCCCGTGTCTCTGGCTTTCTCAGACATTCAAAGCACGCCTCGACCTGCAATGGGAACAGGTGGTTATCGTTAAACTGATGGGGCGTTGGATTGGCTTCCGTACTCTCTGCTCTCGCCTCCACAGCCTCTGACAACCACGGGGTCCAATGAAGGTGGTGGACTTGGATCACGAGTTCTTTCTGGTTCGGATGAAGGAGGAAGCTGACTATCGCCGGGTCTTGACTGATGGCCCCTGGATGCTTTTCGCCAAGTGTTGGTCGTCCAGTGATGGTTCCCGCCCTTCCAACCGACACAGGAGCAGGTGACTCGCGCGGTGGTCTGGATTCGTTTCCCCAATCTTCCCATCTCGTGTTATCACCCCACGATTCTGGAAGCTCTAGGGAACTTGGTGAGAAGTCTGGTGAAAATCGATGACGCCACCTCTCAGGCTCAGCGCGGGCGATTCGTACGGCCAGCAGTGGAGCTTGACCTTAGTGCTCCGCTTCGCTCCAGTGTCGCCTTAGATGGTGAAACCCTCTTGGTGGAGTATGAGGGCCTTCCCTCGGTCTGTTTTGGCTTCACTGGCCATGATACTGACGCCTGTCCATAACGCCCCTCTGCCCCTAATGTTGCACCGGAATCTTCCAGGGAGGCCGGCACTGGGCCTTCCGCTGCACCTCCACGGGGAGAACAACCCTGGATCCAAGTTTAGCATCGTGCCTCTCGCCCTGCTCACCCGCACTCTGGTGGCCGAGGGCCGACCCAAACATGTGCCCCGTGTCAATCTCTCCGTCCTCTTCGTCTCAACCAGGTAGTAACCGTCGATCGATTAATCATCGGGCAAGGCAACAAGGAGCGACCGCACGCGTGGGAGGCTCTCGTTTCAATGTTCTGGAGAACGTTGGTGATCTGAATGAGGGGTCGCCCACGTCCATCCCTCTGTCCCATCCGTTTGTCTTCAATGGTAGTGGGTGCAGAGTGGCGCCAACGGGGGTGGTTCCTTTGAACTAAATGGGCTCCCTTCTGGTCCCATTCTCATAAGGCGCCAATGGGGGTGGTTCAACCTAAACCAAATGGGAACCCACCTACTCCCATTCTAACCGAGGCGCCACATTCCCCGTCTGGTCCCCCTCCATCTGAGGGCCCATCCACTGTGCCTACACCCCAACACGGATCCCGCCTGCGTGGCGGCCCACCCGTCCGGCCGTGTGGGCCGGGCACTGGTCGAGGTCAGGTCCGTTGACCCTACCGAATCGACTTCAATCTTCCGCTCCGGACAACCATTTGGCTATTGAGCTCTAGTCGCATACGGCAATGGTCTGCGATCAGGGCCTGTTGGTTGGCCCGCCTCTGGGTGCTCCCGAGGCCTCTCCCCTCATGGAGGATTGAGGCTTCAGGCCAGGGGGCCGGAGCTGGGGTTGAGGTCCTCCACCCCTACCCCTCCGCCCCAGCCGCTTTATCCCTGATGGCTCCAACTTCGGTTGACGTACCCATCTCGCAACGAGATGTGGCCATGGGCCAGGCCCACCTGGACGTTGATGTCCACAATGCTCCGGAGGGTGGCCCCAGGGGCGCCTCCCCTCAGTTTCCTCCCCTGTCCTTTCCTTATGTCAATTCTCCTCTGGAATTGTCAAGGTGCGGGAGGGTCAGTTTCAGACCATCCTGCGTAATTATATATACATGTATCGGCCCAGTCTTTTGGTGCTGATGGAACCCCGGATTAGTGGTGAGCGTGCTCTACGTGTAATTCAGTCTCTCGGCTTCGAATTTTCCTTTCGAGTAGAGGCGACTAGTTTTTCAGGTGGCATCTGGCTACTTTGGATGGCAGATTTGGAGGTTTCGGTCATTTTGGCTCACCAAAACTTATTCATACTACCGTTACCTCGAGGCAGGGTTCCAGTTTAGCATCAGTGCGGTCTTCACGATCTTGGCTATGTGGACTCGAAATTTATGTGGAGGCGTGGGACGGTGCAGGCCAGGTTGGATCGCGTTCTTGGGTCCACTCTGTGGCTCCAATCCTTCCCCCACTCACTCAATCACCACCTCCCCTTCCTGGGTTCGGACCATTGGCCACTTTTGTTCTATCTCGGATCGCTTCCCGCCAGGCCCTCCCGACCCCTGCATTTTCAATTTCAAAATGCCTGGGTCACTCATTCGTCATTTTCTGGGCTGGTGGCGCAACATTGGCGTCCGGGTGTGGAGACTATGAGCCAATCGCTGCTTCAGTTTTCTCATCACCTTCACCATTGGCATACTCATGTCTTCGGTAATATTATGCATCGTAAATGTCACCTGATGGCCCGGTTACGGGGTATTCAGCATGTTATGTCCGTCAACCCCTCTGCCTCCCTGCTTGACCTGGAAGATCATTTGAGCCGTGATCTTATGCAGGTGCTGAGTGAGGAGGAGTTACTGTGGCACCAGAAGGCTAGGTGCCAATGGATTTCGCGAGGGGATCATAATACAAAGTTCTACCACTCCCTTACCCTCTCCAAGGGCAAGAATCTGCGGATAGTTCAACTCACGGAGTCCGATGGTACTCGGATTACGGACCCAGACCAGCTGCGGCGGCTTGTCCATACTTACTATGCCCAGCTCTATACGGAGGACATTGGGGCCTATAGCCCACTTCTTTCTTCTGGCGAGGCCCCTACCCTCTCTCCCTCGCAGGTTCGCGATCTGGAGTTACCTATTATGGCCCACGAAATCAGGAGTGCCATTTTTGCAATCAATCAGAACAAAGCTGTCGGGATCGATGGGTTTAATGCGCTCTTTTTTCAGTCACAATGGCCAATGGTGGGCCCTACGGTGGTGGCGTTTATCCAAAAAATCTTCAGTCAAGATCATTGGGAACCGGACCTGAATCGCACTCTCCTAGTTCTCATTCCTAAAATCCCGGTTCCCCAGCGGATGTCTCAATTTCGGCCTATCAGCCTTTGCACCGTTCTTTACAAGGCCATCGCTAAAGTTTTGGTTAATAGGCTGAAACCTTTTATGTCTCAGCTCGTCATGGAGAATCAGTGTAGTTTCATTCCTGGACGGCGGATTACTGATAATATTATCATTTCCCAGGAAGTGATTCACTCCATGAGGACCAAGACTAGCCGGAAAGGTTTTTTAGCCGTCAAAGTCGACCTTAAAAAGCTTGTGATCGGCTTCGCTGGTCTTTCATCCAGGACACTCGCGAAGCCGTCGGGGTTCCTGAGTGCCTCGTCCGAGTCATCATGCGGTGTGTCACGATGGTGTCGTTTCGCATGGCTTGGCAAGGCACTTACTTCGATGCATTTTGCCCGTCCCGAGGTGTTCAACAAGGTGACTCGCTTTCCCTTTCCTTGTTTTTTCTGTGCATGGAGCGACTCGGCCACCTCATATCGCAGGAGGTGGCAGCGGGCAGCTGGCGGCCCATCCGACTCGATCGAACGGGACCTCCCATTTCCCACCTTTTCTTCGCTGACGACTTAGTACTCTTTGCTGAAGCTACGAAGTCCCAGGCTCAGGTTATCGGCCGCACTTTACAGACTTACTGCTTAGCCTCTGGGCAAAAGATAAGCCTTGAGAAGACCCGGATCTTTTTTTCGAGGAATGTGCCTCAGGACACTGCCCGACGCCTCAGTCACGATCTTCGCCTAAGTCGTACGGATAATTTGGGCCGATATTTAGTGGTCCCATTGTTTCACAAGCGCGTCTCCATACGAACCTTCCAACATATCCTCGATACGGCCCAAACAAAGCTTACAGGCTGGCGTGCGCAGACTTTGTCCCTGGCTGGTCGTGTGACCTTAGCTCAGTCGGTCATCTCTGCTCTCCCTATATTCACGATGCAGACGGTCAGACTCCCTCGTCAACTCTGTGACGAGCTTGAACAGCTTATGCGAGATTTTATTTGGGGCACGACTGCATTGCAGTGTCGGACCCATCTAATGAAATGGGACACGGTTTGTCAGCCCAAGTCGGCCGGGGGTCTAGGCATCAAACGTCTTCGCAGAACCAATGACGCGTTACTTGCCAAATTGGGTTGGCGTTGATGCTTCACCCTCATGCTCTGTGGGTTCGTGTGCTTTGTGGGAAGTACCGATTGGATACTCATCATTTACCCCACACTATCGCGCGGTCCCGGGCTTCTATGGTCTCGCGGGGACTAACGGTCGTCTGGCCGCTTGTGCGGCAAGGAATGGCCGCCGGTGGCTCGATAACTAGGTAGGTGGGTGGGGACCCCTGGTCCATCTGACCGCAATAAGCGTCCCTGACACTCTTTTATCTGCTACAGTGGCTGACTTTTTGGATCGGCGAGGCACCTGGCACAGGCATAGGTTCCAGCAGTATCTTCCGACGGCCGTCTGCTTCGACCTCGCCTCCATCCGGCATACGTTTGACGCTGGCGTGGACGATCAACTCCTTTGGGGACCCACCTCCCACGGGTAGTTTACGGTTGCGTCGGCGTATGAGTTACAGGAGCATCCGAGGTTACCCCGCATCCCAATATATGGGAGGTTGTTTGGAAATGGGCAGGTCCTCAGCGGATCCGGTCTTTTTATGGTTGATGGCGCACGGTAAACTTTTGACGAATCGTCAACGAGTACTCCGGCACCTCACCTTGGATAACCGTTGTCTGTCCTGTGGGCATGACAAGACCACGCTCCACGTGGTGCGTGATCGCCACGGTTTGCTCCTTCGGGCCCGCCCCCTGGATGTCTTGGGCCCGACTTCTTCGATCCGTATGCGAGGAGCTCTGGGTCATCTCTAACCTTACCACTACGCGGCCTTTTCAACAGGTTTCCTGGTTTATTATCTTTAGGGTGGCCTATTGGTACTTGTGGACCTGGCGGAACAAAAGCCTGTTTGAGCAGGGATTCCGGTGGCCGGAGGCTGGGCGTCGTCTGGTCATGGAGTATGTTGAGTGGATTGCCAAAGCTCATCTCATGGAATCCCGTATTTTCCCAGATTCTACTATACCAGTGGGGACTCCGGTGGGCTGGTCGCCGCCAACGGAGGGTTGGGTGAAGCTAAATACGGATGGGGTGGTCCCACCGGGTGCAATTCAGGCGTCCGTTGGCGGGTTAATTCGAGATCGTTGTGGGCAATGGTGTGGGGGTTTCCAACAACGTTTCGATCGTTGTTCCCCCCTCACAGTAGAACTCCGCGGGGTCCATTCCGGCCTCCTATTGGCCTGGGACCGGGGATTCTACCGACTTATCCTTGAAGTCGACTCACTGGCGGTTATTAACATTCTTTCCTCTTCTCGTGAGTTCGACCGAGGATCTTTTGTTAGTTCTTGGTATTGAGGGCATTATAATGAGACTAGGAGGTGGTTCTACGACAAATCGGGCGTGAGGGGAACCAGTGCGCTGACAGACTAGCGACTTGCGCCATTTTCTTGGCTCCGGGCCTACACTTTCTTCGGGAGCCTTCAATAGTCGTTCAGGAGCTTCTGCACCACGATGCGGGCGGGCTTTGTACCCTCGTCGTATGTGATCATACTGTATCTTTCCTTTGTAATCAAAAAGACCATTATACCTATTATCGCACTGTGTATCACTTAAATACTTGTCACTAGTCCAAAAACAATCATCACGAGTCTAAATAAATATATGTCCCGAATTCTATTTCTAAGGCATTGTGAGAAAAGGATTGGAGGAATGCTTTGAGAGAGGAAATAGATGTGATAGCGAAGAGCAAGGTGTGAGATTATTGATAAACTGAAGTCTAAGACCATAGTTGACTGTAAATGGATTTTCACACTTGAATACGAAGTTAATGCACCACCAGTGAGATGTAAAGCATAGTTAGTTGCTAAGGGGTACACTGAAACTTATGAAGTCAATTACTAAAGAGACATTTCCTTGGTGAAAAAAAAAATACTATATGAATTTTGTTATATTTGACTAGCAAATTTAATAGTTTAATGTAACGAATGTCTTCCTTTATGGTGATTTAGATGAAGAAATTTATATGAACATTCCACCAAACTTTAGAGAAAATACGAATAATAAAGTTTATAAGTTGAAAAAGGCTTTTTATGGGTTAAAATAATCCCACAAACCATAGTTTGATAGATTTTATAAAATTCTAAAAGGATTGAGATATAAACAAAGTTAAGGTGATCACACTCTCTTCTTTAAGCACAAGAATGTAGAGGGAATGATCACACTTCTATTATATGTTGATATATTATCGTGACTAAAAATGATAGAAAAAGAAAAAGAGAATTTAAAGCAACGATTTATTAAGGAATTTCAAGATAAAGTAGCCTAAGAAATCGAAGTACCTTTTTAGTAATAAAGGTGACATTTTTTATAGAAGAAATTTTAATCTCAATAGAAATATATGATCGATCACTTGAAGGAGACAGAAAATACTATATCCAAATCGGTCTTTACACTAATGTACTCAAATTATAAGTTTGGAGAAGCAAAAGAAAAACTAGTTATTGATAGATAGATGTACCAAAGGCTAGTACTTAGTAAGCATAGTTAATCAATTCATGTATGATCATAGAGAGTCACATTTATAAGATGTGTATAAGGCGTTGCAATACTTAAAAGACAATATGGGAAAAAACTTTGTTTAAAAGGAATAATAATCTCTTTTAAAAGTTTATATTAATGCGAAGTGTACATGATCTATAATGAATCAAAGAGCAACCACATGCCATACTTTCTTGGAGGCAATTTAGTGACTTGAGGAGTAAGAAACAAAAAGTCGTGACTACATCAATAGTATAATTGGAGTTTAAAGTAATCGTTCAAGACTTGTGGGAGTTATTAAGGTTGAAGATTATTTTAAGTGAATTGAAAGTCAAGCGGGGGATTATTATGGAACTCTATTATGACTACCAATTAGCTATCAATATTTCTTATAACCTTGCCTTGCATAACACGACAAGACAAAATATAATGAGATCGATAGATATTTCATCACGGAGAAATTAGAGAAAGAGCTTGTATGTATGTCATACCTTTAATCGAAGAAGCCAACTAAGTAATGTTCTAACAAAAGGATTAAGTGTCCATTTGGTTGAGCTTTTATCAGTAGAGCTTTTGTCAGTAGAGCTTGTTGGACCAATGGTGGTTGACAAATTAATTCCACTTATGTTTTGATAATAATAAAATGTATAGAATTGGTTAAGAAATTGTTTCAGGTATTTTGGGATTGATATTCAATGAAAGAATTGTACAAATCAAGATAGGCAAGTGTTTAATCATTGAAGAATCAAGATGGAAGTTTCCTATAAGTGAAAGAGGCTTAAATAATGAAGATTATAGAAGATTTGAGTGGATATTACCGTTGAAGCTTACATAAGTCACTAGAACATCATATGTCAACTAATATATGAAGATATGTCAACACAAGTCGACTAACAAATGCGTCTGAGTCGACTTATCGTGGACCACAAGTCGACTTACACATCAAGTCGACTTATAGAAGAGCGGAGATGCAAGTTTACGTAAAATGTTGTCACAAGTCGACTTATACAACTCGACAAGTCGACTTATGGTCACAAGTCGACTTATACAACTCGACAAGTCGACTTATGGGTACAACCACATTAATTCCACCGGTCCAATTAGCCAAAAATGGAAGGAGATTATTAAGGAACGGTCATTTCAATCTAGCAACGGCTAGAATAAGTCCCAACAACTATATTTCTTCTTATATAAAGGGGATGATTGATGAAGAAGTGACACAAGTTCTAGAAGCCAAAATACTCTTATCTTGCTCCAAATTGCTCATCATTGTTCTTACTTTGTTTACATTTGTATTGAGCACTTGTTCTTAGATCTTTATCCTATTTCTTTTACAAATTGAGTGACTAGTGGTAGGTCACGTGTGAGGTAACAGGCAGAAATCAAGTGGTGTTGGTAGGATTTGTGCTGGAAGACAAATCATCTGTAAAGGTTGCTTGGTAGAAAATCAAGCGGTATTAGTAAGATTTGTGTCGGAAGACAAATCAAGTGTAAAGGTAGCTTGGTAGGAAATCAGCGGGATTGTAAGATTTCACACTGAACTACAAAGTGTGTAATAAAGTGGTTTGCAAAATCCTAAGTGGGAGCTTAGGTAGAGGGCGTGGTCTTAGCACCGAACCTCTATAAAATAGTGTTTGATCTTCTTCCTACTCTTTGTATTTAAATTTGTTTAAATTTCTATTGTGTGAATTAACTTCTGATTTTATTGTAGAAATTTTCAAAGAATTTTAAAGATCTATTCAACCCCCTTCTAGATAAACTACAATTAGTATCGAGGCGAAGTATCCGGGGATGGCACACAACAAACTAGCGGAAGAAGGTAACACAATTATCGCCTCCTTTATTTAATGGTACTAACTATTCATCTTAGAAAAATCCTATGAAGTATCACATCATAAGCGAATGAGTGGAATATTGGAACATAATTATCTTTGGTCCACAACCACAGTTAAAAGAAAATGGTGAGTTAAAAACGGAGCTGGAATATGATGACAATGACTGGAGGCAAGCTTACATCAACGCGAAAGCAATGAAGTTAATTTATTGCGCTCTCACGGTTGAGGAAAGAAACCGAGTTAACTCGTGTACCAGCGCGAAAGAAATGTGGGAAAGACTTCGCATCACCCACGAAGGAACCAACCAAGTCCGGGAAATAAAGATCAACATGCTTCTCCATGACTATGAAATGTTTGTCATGAAGGAAGGTGAGTCTATTTCCATTATGTTTGATCGTTTTGCAAAAATCATAAATGAATTAGGCAACCTTGGAAAACATATGACGGATAGCGAGAAGGTGAAGAAGATTCTCCGCTCACTACCGAAAGAATGAGACTCTCAAGTCACCGCTATTATGGAGTCTAAAGATCTCAATCACTTGGAATTCAATGCCTTGGTGGGATCTCTCATCAACTATGAGATCATTCTCAAATCAAGAGGAGGAAGAGGTAAGTCACAAAAGTCAATTGCTTTAAAAGCTAATGTTTCTTCTCTTGATGAAAGTGACAAAGAATTAGATGAAGAGGAAGAAGACGAAGAAATATCAATGTACGCCAGAAATTTGAGAAAATTCAAAGGACTTCTCAAAAATCGGAGGAAGGAATTAAATAGTGGAAGAAATGGAGAAAGGAAAAATTTGCCATAGAAGAGGACATCATGCTAGAGAATGCAAAAGCTCATCCTCAAATTCAAATCTCCAGAGAAATGACAAAGGAAAAAGAAAGCTAGCCTTATAGCCACGTGGAGTGATGATGAGGAAGCATTTCAAAGCAATGATGAAAACAACCTAGCACTTATGGCAAATAGCTTCTCAACAGTGATGATGAAGATGAGGTACATTTCATTGATCAAGATCTTATAGATTCTTTTAACACTTTACAAATTGATTTTGAAGAAGCTATTGAGATCGATAAAAATTGAGAAAGAAAATAAGAGAACTAGTTGCTGAAAATAATGCTTTACATGGGGCGATTGATGATTTAGATTGTCTAAGGAAGATCATTCTGCGTGTCTTGCTGAAAAGAAAGTCTTACTTGTGAGCTTGATAGACTTAGAAAGGAATTTTCTTATGTGGTTGGAAATTTTGTTGGTGGAAATGCAAAGTTTAAAGAGATGTTATCTTTACAAAGATATTCTATTTCTAAACATGATTTGGGATATGATCCTTATAATAGAGATTGTTCTTTAATTTCCAAATTTACGAGGATGGAAAAGTTGCTCGATGTGTTAGATGCTTGAAAGATGGTCATATAGAAATTGCATGTAAAAGTATTAGGAGATGTGTTAAGGTTAAGAAAATGCAGGGTGGTAAAAGGTACAACACCTTCTAATGTGGTTTATATGACTAACAAAATGGACCCAAGATGGCTTGGGTACCAATGAGAAGAAAGGATGTTTCAGTTGTAGTACAAGCAAGGAATGAAAATCAACCAAGCACATGGTACATTGATAGCGAGATATTGAAGGCATATAAGTGGAGACAACAACAAAGATTCCATCATCATTTACACTTAGGTGAAATGTGATTGAATTGGATCTTGGTATATTCTAGTCGACTTATGGATGTCTAAGTCGACTAATTGGTGAAATGTCTGGTAATAAGTCAACTTATGTCTACACGGATTCTTATGCTATTTCAAGTGTGTGGTGCTTCTTATGACTTTATGATATTTGTATTAATTGTTGGATTGTTATGTTATGACTCTGCATTTTCTTTGTGTTTTCTTATGAGCGCGATCGAATATGTAGCATGAAAGTAGGGTTAGAACATTAACGACATTTAGTACGAAATATGCTTACTATTGGAATATGTATTAAATTGTGCATAAGTAGTATGCTTATTCTTGGAATATGTACTCAATTTACTTCAGTATTTTGGCATGCATTCATGGCATTTTTCGGGTACATTGGTTTCATGAAACTTCGGAGTGATTCGGACAATATTAAGATATTTTTTATAGTTATAGTATTTTTGGATACGTCGATGATTTTTAGAAAGTGTTAGTAACGGTTTAGTTTTTTGAACAAGTATTTTGAAGTTTTATTTTATGACAAAATTTTTGGTGAATTTTGGAAGTTGTTTGGAACTTCGGGTATTAGGTGATTCGAAATCATAAGTGTGTAATTGGTTTTAACTTAAAGATATTATATTAATAAAATAATAATAAATGGGCGGTTTAGATAAGAGGCATTTATTAATCATTTGACACGGATTATAAATGTGTTTAATCTGCAAACAAGAAGAAACTCAATAATACGACTTCGGACATTTGTTCTTCACCGATAATATTTCAGCTCACTCGCACTGTCGAAGTTTTCTAAAATTAGTAAGTACTCACCCTCTGTTTTTATACGAATTACATCCTTGTTTTTGTTTTGGTTTACTGGTTTTGAGTTTTCAGTTTTATGGTGTTCATGTTTTTGTTTTTGTTCCTGATCATTAGTTTTGCGATCTTTGGAGTTTAAGTTGTTTCTGACGATTCTGATAGGTTAGAAATCCTGTATAGATAAGGTTTTAAGTGAATTGCTAAAGAAATTGAGAGGAAAAAGAAAAGAAAGAAAAAAAATGAAATAAACAGTGATTTTAGTAAGGTAGGAGAAGATGAGCGATTAATGGATGAGCGATTATGTGAGCGATTAATCAATTGAATAGTACATAGTAAATAGTAAATAGTAAATAGTAAATAGTAAATAGTAAATAGTAAATAGTAATAGTGAATAGTAAATAGTAAATAGTAAATAGTGAATAGTGAATAGTAAATAGTGAATAGTAGTGAATAGTGACTAGTGAGCAAAGATATTGCTACAAGATATGTCTCCGTGAGCGATGTCATCGTATTTGTGAGCGATGTATACGTATTTATGAATAATCTGATAGAGAAATCTTGAATTCCTTTATTCCCATAGATATACCATTAATTCTCTAATGCTATGCCAATAAGCAGCATAAGGATCATAGGAACTACTAAGAAGAGAAAAAAAGGGTGAGCTTCTTTTGCTCTACACTAACACTAAGAATCAAACAAAGATACTGAAAGAAGAAGTATACAAAAACATGCGATAGCGGACAACATTTGAGATGTGGTTTTAATCTAAGAAATTTTGAGGTAAGAAAGAAAGAATGTGGAGGATGAAGGAAATTATGGAGGAGTGGTCTCTATTTATAGAACAATTTTATGGCCAATTATTTACTAGCCGTTATACTATATAGTAAAGTATTTGATTTGTATATGAATTTGGACATTTTCCGATTTAATAAATTAAAAGGAATTAGTGAATTTGACTACATCCGGATCGATAGAAATGCGTTCTTGATTAATCTCGAAATTTGTCATGAACATACATGATACATATCTGAGACTTTAGTACATTTGTCTTATGTACAATAGTAATTTTGTGATAGAGGACCCTTGCATGATCGATTGATTCCGACATTGCTTGCACGTCAAGGCAATAAACGATAAGGGTGATTGAGGTAAGTAATTCCGACAAAAAGTTTGTTAGTAGTAACATAGTCACCGTAAATAAATTACATGCAGTCGATAATATCGGTAAGTAATTTAGACGATAAATTTGTAATAGACACGGATGGTCTCACTTTGATTTGTTCTTGAAGTAACTTGATTGTGATGTGTCTTGAATTGCTAATTGGTTTGGACATGAAGGTCGAGGTATTGATTGAAGATTGTGATATTGAAGTGTTGTGTTCAATTTGGACAATGATTGTCCGAGGCATTTGCCGCGTGTTTATATCATTGGAAGTGCTACTTGCTTTGCACATGAATTATCGAAATGACTTTGTTCGGTTTAAAGCTGTTAGTCCGAGTTGTGGGTAAATAGGCGTACTAGAAGGTGCATAAGCGCTTCGTGACACTTGATGTCGAGACTTCGGTCTTCTGTGACACTTCTGTCTTCGATATGGACACTTGTCGAGACTTGATCTTCGATAAGTCCTTACCCACTTCTATTTTATAGACTTTTGATTTGTTTTGTCGTTAATGATAACATCTCATTATGAAGTGCATGTTGCAGTATTAATCTCGAATGCATGCTTATATCGTTATTATGAAAAGAAATTGGTTAAATTAGATAAATGATTACTCACTAAGCTATAAGCTTAGCGGTTGGATTGCCCGAGTGTAGTGCGAACAAAGAGATTAAGCTGGGACAAGTCAACCGCAGCGTGGTCAAAGGAGTCAGAATTTTATGTCACTCGAATATGTATTTTGTTTGGTTATTTGGGCCTGTACATATTCTTTGGATTTGTTTCTGGAAAGTCTGAGATGTAGTATATGTGTGTTAAACTTAGATTTTAAAACAATGCATATGTGTAATGTTTGATTTTGTTTGTTCTGTCTTAGGTGGCATCCATGTATCCTCCCAGGGGGTATTTGGGTGTTACAGAATATAAGTTATCTGGGTCTTCTTTAAAAATTCTCTTTTTCCTAAAATCTCCGAAAACATATTCTCTTCTACTTTTGAGATTTATTCATGATGATGTTTCTCCAAATTGCTCATCATTGTTCTTACTTTGTTTACATTTGTATTGAGCACTTGTTCTTAGATCTTTATCCTATTTCTTTTACAAATTGAGTGACTAGTGGTAGGTCATGTGTGAGGTAGCTTGAGCCGGAAATCAGGTGGTGTTGGTAGGATTTGTGCCAGAAGACAAATCATCTGTAAAGGTTGCTTGAGCCGGAAATCAAGCGGTATTAGTAAGATTGTGCTTGGAAGACAAATCAAGTGTAAAGATAGCTTGAGCCGGAAATCAGCGGGATTGTAGAGTTCACACTGAACTACAAAGTGTGTAATAAAGTGGTTTGCAAAATCTAAGTGGGAGCTTAGGTAGGGGCGTGGTCTCTTAGACCGAACCTCTATAAAAGCAGTGTTTGATCTTCTTTCCTACTCTTTGTATTTAAATTTGTTTAAATTACTAAGATAAACTACGAGCTTTTAAAAGAGCTTTTTACAAAGTCAGTTACTGTTGTTTGACAATATAAAAATAAAAAAAAAGCACTTTTATTAATTTTAACTATATTTTATTTTATAATAAAATTATTTATGCTAGATAATTTTAAAGTATACTAAACAATATGCAAAGTACCATATTGTAGGAAATTTTAGATAACCATCTTGTAGGAAATAATTTAAAGAGATGTCTCATTTTCTTATAGGAAATAAAATTAATATGAAAACAAATATTAAAACATGTAAAAAAGTTAAATAATATTATAATCCCAAAATAAATATTAAAGTTGAAATAGTTAAATGAATAATAAACTATGCATTTTATCGCAATACAAGAAGATTTGCAATATGTTCTCTCGTATCATTTATCTCGTTATTTTGTGGCTCGTCTAAACGATTTTCTTCAACGTCTTCATTTTCATTGTTCTCTTCATTTGTAGGAAGTAATTCATCATCTTCATCATAGGGAGAACTCTTAATCCTTTTGAGCATTTAACCTTATAAAATTGTGAATGGCTATTGAAGCAATCACAATTTTAACTTGCTTTGGAAAAGGAAAACTTGGCATTTGACGTAAAATTTTCCACTTATTTTTCCAAACGCTAAATGTTCTTTCGATTGTGCATCTTAAAGAAGAATGTGCATGATTGAATATTTCTTTCTTTCCTCTTGGTTGACCAGCACGTCGAAAATCAGGAAGATGATACCTTTCATCTTTGTATGGTCCTAAATAACCTTGCATGTAAGCATATCTTGCATCTACCAAATACTATTTTCCTACATTCCAAATTAAATAAATAAATAAATAAATAAGCATTTAATTATTAAGAATGAATAAAAAAGTATTAAGTTATCCGTCACAAACCTCTAGGTGGATGAGGGAAGTGTAAGCTATCATTGCGCAAAGCCTTCATAAAAATTCGAGTATCATGTGCTGTGCCTTCCCAACCAGCCCAAGCAAAAGTGAAACACAAATCAAAATCACATACAGCCATTACATTTTATGTAGGAATGCCTTTTCTCCCAATATATTTTATTTGATTGGACCTTGGAACGACAACTGGTATATGTGTTCCATCAATTGCTCCAATACAGTCTTTAAAATAAGGCCAGTACCTTCTATCATCTTTAATTTTTCTTGGAATTTCTCTAAAAGTTGGATCTTTTGGTTTGATGAAATCAATCGACATACGTGAAACAACCTCTAACACTATTCCAAACCATCTATAAATTGTTTCACCTGAATGTTGAAATCTTTCTTGAACCATTCTATTGCAAAGTCCATGACCTAAAGTGATAAAAAACATAGCTACAGCCTCTTCTATTGTAACTTCTATACCTTTCTTTAATCCATATGACTCATTCAACAATTTACATAATTTGATAAACACATCCTTCTCCATTCTCAATTGTTGATGACATCTATCTTTATGACCATTAAACAACTCCATTACAAACATCCATCTAGTGTGAGGGGATGTTCTACATGATTTTTCATATAATTTTTAATATGATGGTCTACGGCCATTAAAACTCCAATTTGAACCAATTGCAAAATTTCTTCTTCAATCTCTTCATTATATTCATAATCATTTTCATAATCATTATCAAAAGATGACATTTGTATCAAAATATATAAAAAGATAAATAATAAGCTTATTGTATAACATGATAACATAGCAATAATCATAACACAATAATAATAAAGAACAATTTAATTCATTACAACAAAATTCACCAAACAAAAATCCAATATAACACATTAATAGTAGTAAAATCCAAAACAACACATTACAAATAGTCTAATATTAGTAACCAAAGACATGTCTAATTTATTACAAAAACCACAATCATTTCATTGTCTTAAGCCATTCGATTTGAAGCTCAACTTCCTTAAGCTCAATAAACATCTCTCTATTTTCCTTCTTCAAAAATAATTTGGTAGCTAATATAAACAGTTGACTTCCCTTTTCTATTTCATTTATACTTCGTAAGATGTTCAGCGCCTCAGCAATGCTATAACCAGGTTCATCTCTTTTAATAGAGCTCATTGAAGTTCTAATATGTATTGCATCACATATGCGGTCCAAATTTTGATTTAACTTTTCGATTCTAATATCATTTTTCTTTCTTTTTTTCCATTTCCTTTTGTAGAGGTTCCAAGAGTTGGAGTTAATGCACCAATCTCATTATGAATATTTTCAATTTCTGGATTGACAGCAATGCCTTCAAAAAGGTCATCGTCAAGATCAATATCAACTAGGCTTTCTCTACACGCCACATTAGCATCATTTGGTACAAAACCTGAAGAAGGTGCCCAAGCTCCTTCTCCTGTAGCTACAACATCTTTAAATAAAATATTCAGTTGTTCAATATGTTTCAAACCTTTAGTTCGAAATTTGGCTGCCTCAGGACTTTCCTACAATAATATTGTTTAAGTTATTAAATATCAAGTAACATTATAACAATATAAATCTAAAGCTTAAATGCTTACCTTCAATTTCTTTTCCCACCATTCGTCACTTGCATCAATAGTCTGATTAGTAGGATCCCATCCTAGTCCAGTTTCCTTACCTACTAAATTTGTCCAAAGCTGCCAATCCTTTTTCAATCCATCCCATTTATTATTAAATTGTTTGTATTCATAGTTCTTCTTAGTTTTATGAGCAAACTTTGAACCTATATTTTTCCATCTAGTCTTGTTAAAGTGACCATTTGGTTGATTTCCAGCTAATGTCTCTTCCATAAAAATTTTGATTAAAATTTTAAGAGTTCTATCATTCCACTCCGCTTTAATCTTTTTTTTCAATTTTCCCCACCTTGAATATTTTGGCTTGGTATTTACATTTTCTATCAAACACAAAATCTCCACTGCATATAACAATTATTTAAGCAAGTATAAGAAGACCACACAACCAGAAGTTTTACGCATTCTAAATCAATATGTAAACCAATATACCAACATATGCTCAATTTCAGAAAATTTAGAAGACAAAAAAATATTAAGCTTACCTCAACAGTAACAAGTAGCACCTCTCCTTTTACCTTTCTGCTTTCAATGTTGATACTGGACAATATGAAATCACAGTGTTATTACATCAAGTTAATTGATAACCAAAAGATTACAGGTAAGCGCTACTATTAAAATTGATAACCAAAAGACTACATGAAATTTCTTTTTATATATCTTATACTCCCACTGCCAGTTTCATCAAATTTAAAGGACAAAGGACCATGTGTACAACATGATCTTAATATTTTGTTTCCACAGCCAAACTCGTAAACTGCCAATTATGAAAAATAGCAGATAAATGTTTAAGGAGATTTAATAGTTACAAGATCCCAATAGAGTGAGAAAATGTTGTATTCTAGCAGTAAGATGCCAATCAAATGAAACATATTAAACATTTCTAACTCATATTCTAGGTGTACAAAGAACTTTGAAACTTTTCCATTATTTCATTGTCATTCTCAATGTAGGTCACTTACGACAAACATTATAGGTCACTCATAAAAAATAACTTAGGTGACAAAGAAGAAAAAGAAGAAGATTTATAAACAAATCCCTCGGGACAAACCAAACAATTCAACACACTTGTCAATCAATTTCAACACAATTCAATATAAACAATTCTTCAATTGAACCAGAAAGACCAATTTCTAGAAACTCACTTTTTTGTGACCTATAATGTTTCAGTTTTTGTGAACTTTTTTAAAAGAAAAATTAGTAGTTTTTAATATTTGGAAAAGACAAAAAAACCCATAATTGCAAAGGTTTGCGTTCGTTACATAGACCTTCGTCTACATAACGAACGCAGAGAAGGTCTGTAATGGAAAAGAGTGAGTATGGAGTTGCACGTTGGTTGTATTAATATTTAGGAAAGTTTAGTTTTTGACATCCTGAAACTTATGAGATTATAGGAAATTATTTCCTATTTTTAAACAATTAATTCCTAATAATTTTACTTTTATTTTTCATATATATTATCGTATAATTCTAATCCTATATTAAAAAAGACACATTATTGTCTCTTGTTTCATGTCAAAAGCATATTTATAGCCTATTTGTTTTCATTTATTTTTAGTTTTCTATTTTTGTTTTCAATAGAAAAAATTGTTTGAGTTTTTATTTTGTTTCTAGTTTTCAAAATTTATGAAAATCACAAAAGTGATTTCTTTTGTTTATGTTTTTCCCATAGTCTAATTTATTATCAACTAAATATATATTATTTAATTATTTAATATATTAATTATTAATAAGAATTATAAATAATTTAATTTTATATTATATTTAATTTATTAAAATTATGAATAATTTAATTTTATTAAATAATTCATTTAATTTGTAATTAATTTAATTTAATTCAATTTAATTTAATAATTATAAATGAATATAATTAATTTTAAAATATCTTCAAAATATATAAATTTCAAATAAATTTTGATTTAATAAATATATTAATTTATAAATAAATTTGATTTTTAAAATGTTTATTTTAATAAATTTTAAATTTTGATTTAACAATTATAATATATTTAAAATTTTAATTTTAAAATTATTTTAATAAAATAAAATAATTGTTATTGATAATTTATTAATAAATACTTCTTTAAAAATAATTTATCTTTAAATTTTATCTAAAATATAATTATCATCAAGAATAAAATTTTAACAATCAAACAAAATTTTATTTTATTTTTAAAAATAGAAACAATAAAACAAAACTTAAAATCACAATAAAAAATAAAAATGGAACCAAACGACTCCTTAATCAATGTTTTAAAAATTGGATTGAAAATTAAACCGATAAGATAAAAGGTTTAAGGTTTAAATATTCAACCAACATTAGATTATCATAAAATCGGTATACAATAAAGATTGAACAAATTGAAGAACTTAAAATAGGATTGAAGGAGGAGATTATCTTTGTCCATAAAAGAGATTGAAGTCTAATTGAAGAATAAGATTGTCAAATGAAAACCAAGTAGTTTATTTTAGTTTATAAAAACTTGTTGGTTTATGAAAGCCGATTGATTAATTAATTAATAAATCGATTTTTAACAACAAAGATTATTAAGGTAAACTGAAATGAGAAGTAAAAGCGGTTCAAAGTTTTTATAGTTAAAGTGATCAAATCAGTTTAACTTTTAATCATTGTATTTAGTAATAGGATTTATTCTTATACTTTTTATTGAAAACATAAATATAATTTAATAAAATATGTAATATTATTTACCATTAATTTATTTTGATAAAAGAATAATATTCTTAAAGTTTAATTAAGATATATTCTTCAAATTTATTTTAGAACTATAGTTACAAAATTCACTTATGTTTAAAAAGGCCTTATTTGAATTATATTAAATTTTCAAAATCATGGCTATAAAAGATCTTTTAACACTTCAAATACATATATAAGATGTCGAGCTAGAAATTGAGCTTCACGTAATAAAATAAGGGAGTGTTTGGTTACTGGGTATGGGAAGAAAGAAAGGGATAAAGAATAAAAAAAGATGATTGGTAATATATTATGAATGGATGAATATTATATTTATATCCCCGTTTAGGGCAATACTTTATACCTTCCAATATATTGAGGAATGGAAGTCATATTCATTTCCATTTCTTACTATATTCATTTTAATCATATTACCATTCTCCCAAGTGAACTAAGCACACTCTAAGACTTATTTGTTCTGAACACTGTGTGCACTGTGTAAGACAATTTAATGGATCACTTTATTTAGACATACCTGAATCTATGATATTTTTTTGTACTAATTTATTCCCTCTCTTCTTCTATTCTTCTTTGATGTGTTTCCTTAAATGGTACAAATAACACCTTCACAAGTACTTACATATATACATCAACCACCAACCAACATGTTGTTTGGTATTTAAAAGAGAGTTTTAGACCCTTTTGAGATCCATTATGTAATACTCAATAATTATTATCTTGGGTTCTTTTCATGAGACTTAAATCTATAAGTCAAATGGGCCATTAAATAATCTAACAATCTCCTACTTGGCCCATGTTATGACTTGGTGATTCAACAAGAAAACTTTAAGTGTACACAATACATGTAATCGATCAAATCATCCTTAATTGAACTAAGATGATGGGATCATGGCGTTCACAAGTTATAACCTGATTCCTTCCATGTATCACATAATCAACTCAACTCATAAAACTTTAAGTGGGTAATTCTGTAATTGTTATCTCACAAGTAATAATATATTGTATACAACATAATATGGATAATAAGTAAGTGAGTAAAAACATATGAATGTAATTGAATTCACAAGTGATATAGCAATTTGAGCAAAAACATTTATATGTATATATACATATCAGAACGCTATGCTAACAAAGACTTACCTATACGGCCCATTAGTTTAACATGATCAATAAATGTTTTGGTTGGTAAGCCTTTAGTTAACAGATCTGCTATTATGAAATCGGTACCAATATGCTTAATTAACACTTTATGTTTTTACACTTCTTCTTTCACGGACAAATACTTCAAATCTATATGTTTCACACCCTTTGAATATTTGTCATTCTTAGAGAAGAAAATGACTACGGAATTATCACAACAAATTCTTAACGGTCTATTAATACTGTCGATAATGCCAAAACCTAAGATAAATTTTCATAACCACAATCTATGAATTGTGGCCTCAAATCACTCCACAAATTTAGCCTTCATAGTAGAAGTAGCAATGACGGACTGCTTTTCACTTTTTCATAAAACTACTCCTTCAGCTAATAAAAACATATAACCGAATGTAGATTTCCTTGAGTCTACACAACTGGCATAGTCTGAATCCAAGTAACCTATTACTTCGAGATGAATTGATTTTCTATATATGAGCATATAGTCCTTTGTTCCTTGTAAATATCTAATAACTTTCTTTGCAGCTTTTAGTGCTCCATTCCAAGATTTCTTTGATATCGACTTACCATTCCAACAATAAAATTGATATCTGATTGAGTGCATGTTTGAGCATATATTAAGCTCCCAACTACTTATGCATAAGGAATAAACTCCATTTCCTTACGTTCCAAATTGTTTTGTAGACATTGCATTCGACTAAATTTGTCCCCTTTCTAAATTGTAACTAACCATGCAGAGCATTTTTTCATTTGAAATCTTTTTAATACTTTCTCGATGTAACCTTTCTGAGGCAATCCTAACAATCTTTGTGATCTATCATGGAATAATTCAATTCCTATCACATATGATGCCTCACCCATATCTTTCATTTCTAAATTATTAGAGAGAAAATTCCTTACATCATGTAACAAAACCATATTATTAGCAACAAAAAGGATATCATCAACATATAAGAATAATATAATGAACTTACTCCCATTAACCTTCATATAGATACACCGATTAACAGTGTTTTCTACAAAACTATAAGACGTAATGATATCGTTAAACTTAAGATACTATTGTCGGGAAGCTTGCTTCAGTCCATATTGTAACATCCCATCATCGATGGGAAGGTTATATTGGTAAATCGGGTCGGGATAATAGGTTTTATTGCATATACTGGTTTGAGCATTCATTTGGCCTCTAATTATAGAGGAATGAGTTATTTTGCACATGCATTTATAGGTATATGCATTTCGGCATTTCCAACAATTTTATTGTGAGTATGATATGTTTGTAAATTTTTGAGATAATTATGATTGATTGTGATTTGCTTGGGAATTATGGAATAATTGGGTTTGATTAGTTGAATTAGAATGTTTTAGGAGTGATTTTTAGTCGATAGTGATCCTTAGGAAATTTTTCCGGCAATTCGGGAGAAAAAGTTCAGATCGAAATCTTCCAAGTAACGAACTGATTGACTTTATAGTACTGTTATGATTGTCCAATGCTAATGGGAAATTTAGATTTATGATTTTAGGAATAAAATCGTTGAGTCATTGGAATTTAGAGACTGAAATAAAAAGAAAAAGGAGCTTGATGAGTGTTTGAGGAAAGAGAGAAATCAACCCTTTAAAAGCCTTAGGTTTTGAAATTTGTAGAAAAGCTTTTTCCTCCAACTTAGGATTTTTCTTCTTCTCCCTTGGTTGATTTTCGACCCCCCTTAGAGATTCTTGTTGCTCCTTCATTGTGGTTGAAGACCAAGCTTAAACTTTGGAGATGATGATGTCTTGTGTGGATTTGGGAGATAACTATGGGTGTTAGGGCTTGGAGGAGATTTTCGGAGATTTGAAGATTTAGGGCTTGATTGGTAAGTAAATTGGTTTAATGTTGTTTTATTGTTGTTGAAATGCTTTTATGGTGTTTTTTGTAAGATTGGGGTAGTTAAGAGTGAGTTATGGTTGATTTTAGAGAGAAATAGGGTATAAATCTGTCGGAGAAGATGACCGTGTCACCCGCACGTCGTGGTGAACGTGTAGGAGGTCGCCGTGGCGAGCTCTAAACATTTGACATCGGGACGAGCTCGCGTTGACGTCGCGGCGAGCCCCAAAGCGATTCATTCGCGCCATGAAGGCTCTTCACGCTACGTGACGACTCAGACATCGCGCGAGTTTTGAGGCATGACGAGGACCAGTTTTCTGAATTGGTTTATTTTAGTTTATGGGGCAAAATTAATAGTGTAGACCTCCAATTGAGGTGATTCTTGATTCTTTATAAACTAGAGAAAGAGGTCTACAATTGATGTGAAGAAAGAAGGTTTGAAATCAAATTAGTAGGATCTTAATTATTGAAAGAGAGTGGAGTAAGGTTTCCTAATTCAACCTAAGGATAGTTTCTTGAAATTTGGGGCATAATTGTGAGATTTCCGAATGGAAATGCAATGCTATTGGAGTCTTCAATGGGTGAATTTGATCAAATGAATAGGTTTTCTTGGGATTATTCTAGGGTGCTTGACATGGTGGATTGAACTGAATTTTAGAAATGCAATGAGTCTTTATTGATCAATTGAGTGAAAGGTTAGATTTGGACAAAAGATAGTGAAATTGGGATTCAGCGCCGGAAAGTTATGAATATGCATCGTACACCTTTTCTTAAAGACATGTGCATCATTGAATTGTGCTGATTATGCATTTAATAATGGGTAATTATTTAACTGTTATAGAGGCACCATTGGATCGTCATTCCACGGATATTGCTGGGACTTCCAGACAGTAGCTTGGAAGTTACAGGTGAGTAACCTAGTTGGTTCCTCAATTTTTGACTGTTAATACTCTGTAAACTGTCTGAGAATGTGAATTGTATGATCATGTGAATGATTAGGGTCGATATGTCTGCTTTTGATAAATTGGATTTAACTGCTCCATGAATTTTAAAGAACTATGATAAATGGATCTTATTGGCAATGTGACTGTGAATTATTGGGCATTTTGCATTTCATACACAAATGCATGAACAGATAATGATAGTTGTGACCTAAGTCGCCACTGATACTGAAAAGAGCCTTGAGCTCGAACACTGATATTGAAACGAGCCTCGAGCTCGAAGGGAGTTAGTGCATACTCAGAGGGATCTCCTACTCCCTAGACGCGTCTAATAAATACTGTCCACTGTTTAAGCGCTCGGTCACAACACTGTAATAAAATAGGAAAGAGTCACATATGCATTACATACACTTTGTGATAACTAATTTACGAAATTTCTAAATATATTGTTATGAGAATCGGTAAATTGATTTATGATGATCGGAATGTGTTACTGTGATATGTTGTACGCTATTGACGTAATGCATGAATTGAGTGAACCATCGATGATGGTTTCTCATTGAGTTCGCAAACTCACCCAAAATTGCATCTATTTTTCAGGATCGATAGATTAGACTCCTAGCTCCAGAGATAGACTTTTCCTACTGTGTGAGTGCGTTGGCAAGAGAAGATATGACACACAGGTCGGTCAGTTGGGATTGATTTTTAGGGATGACCTAGTATAGACTTTTGTATCAATTCCTTTTTAGAGTTATGTAATTAGACAGTGGAAAGCTGATAGACTTGTATATATTTCTGTTTGATGATATGAAGGAGAAAGCATCTCGGTTTTAAAATATAGTGATTTTTATATTACGCTTTTATTTATTGATGCCATGATGAGTACGGTAGTGATCGATCGTAACTCTCCCTTATGGTGGGATATGTGTCGGAATGACCCACGGTGTCCCAGTGCTTACCCTACGGTAAGGGGGCACTACACATTTATTGATTTCTTTAATTTGCACACTAATCATTCCTTTCCTGTGGTCACAAAACCTTCCAGTTAATCCATTTAAACTTCTTCTTCTAAGTCACCATTTAGAATAGCAGTCTTTACATTCATTTGATGAAGCTATAAACCCTAATGAACCACCAGGGCCATAACAATTCTTAAAGAATCATTCTTTGAAACTGGAGAAAAGGCCTCCTTATAATCAATACCATTCTTTTGAGTATAACCTTTGGCAATAAGTCTAGCTTTATACCTTTCAATGTTGCCTTGTAAGTAACGTTTGGTCTTAAAGATCCATTTACAATTCACTTTGTGATGCCCTAATATCTCCTGGGAGGATACGGAGAGCCACGCAAACAACATAACATACATGCATGCAGAACCGAGACAAAACTAAAACATACGAAACATTCATCATGCATTCTCCATGGCTCAAAGCAAAAGCAACTCGGAGAAAACATACATCATAATACACTAAGCTTAAATACAATTTGTTCCAAACCGGAACCAGCCTGAATTAAGGTTATTACAAACCTTGAAACAAAATTCAGGAGCGCATACATCAGAAACAAGTCCAAAAACAAACTCAAATTACATTTTAAGCAAAACAAATTTCAGACTCCTTTAGCCATTGCAGTTGATTTGTTCCAATCCCTACGTCCTTCTCTTTGAACTTATACTAGGCAAACCACCATACTAAGCATATATCTTAGTGAGTAATAACTAATTCACTTTAAAAGAATTCTTAAATAGTAAATCGAATTTATTGCATTTCAGAACAGATATTATGGTTATCAGAATTGCATCACACAAAAGGTATAAACCTTTAGAATCAAAACATAATTTAGCTTATAATAAATCAAACAGACATCAGAGTATAAAATCAGAAGACTGCTAAATCTATTTACAAAAGCAAGTAACAGTACTTATATAGAAAAGACCAAAGTCTCGACACCGAAGTGTCACAAAAGAGAACGAAGTCTCGACACCGAAGTGTCACTAACAGAAGACACCGAAGTGTCGATAACAGAAGACACCGAAGTGTCAATAACAGAAGACATTAAAGTGTCACAAAAGCAGCTGTAGACCCTTCTAAACATGCTTATTTACCCACAACTAGGACTTAACATATTCAAAAATAGAAATATCTAAAATTCAATTTACATGTCAACCAATGTTTCATACCATGCATTCAAGCATATCATATACTTACAGCTTTGCAAATCATTCAATATTCCAAATCAATAGAAAAAAATAGTCAAAGAAAAACCATCAAAACTTGCTCACAAAATTTACCGTCTAAATTACTTACAAAAGCTTCCTTATTGTTTATTGCCTCGAAGTCCCGGCAATATCTGAAATCGGTCACTCTAAGGATTCCTCTAAAACATTCAATACAAACATATATTACTATTGTACACAATTATGAATTCAATTATGCACACTCATGTATACTGAATATATATGATGCATGTTCATGTCAAAAATCTAGGTTTCTTATCCCTAATCTTATCACATTATCGATCATGTGAAACTATACTCAAACCCTTAATCCAGATTTATTTCACACTCAACTTTTGAGTCCACCTTGCTCAATTATTCTCATCAAGTAGTTGAGGTAATTAGGTAATACTTCCTTCTATAAAGTTGCCTTTATTTGTCTTAGGTTTCCAATGATACCAAGTTCGTCCAATTTGGTGTAGTATACTGAAATTTATATTCAAAAGATTTCAGTTGTTCTTGAGCTTCATCAAAATTCTTATCTCAACTTCCAATCAAATTATTAAATTCTTATAAGTATAATTAGAATTTAATCTCTTCATAAATTTTTAGCCTTATGTCTCTAGTTTACTCCAAATCAAAAATCACTCCATTCGGATAACTACAGAGAAAGTTATGCCTAAAATACCAAAATATGTTTAAGTTGTCAGGAAACTTCATCACAGCGAGCCAAAAGTTGGCCGCGATGAACTTTCCAAATAGTAAAATTCTTCACATTTTCTTAAAAATTTTCCACGGTGAACTCAAAAGTTGACCGTGGTCAAATTTTACAGAAATCAAATTCTTCAAGTTGGCCACGGTGAGCTTTCACAGAGGTGAAATCTTTCAAGTTTGTCATCTTCAAACTTACCAGATTTTACACTTCAATCTTATTCAATAAGCACATATCACACTTAAACAAATTCCTCTACTTCCATTCCAACTCATCACAACTCAAACAATACAAATCTATATTTAAACACGAAAAACCAATTCCTTACACAAGCTTTCTATCACTATTGCGTATTTTCATTCTTATTACTGTGACTTTGTTTTTAAATTACAACCAATGCAGAACCTATAACCACACTGTTCTTTACCACATTTTTATGTACTTAATCACATCACATTGAAATTCCATTCCCTCAACCTCCATTACATAATCTGCATATTTTTGAAATCACACCAAGTTTATATAAAACATTCTGGGCATTACCGAAGCTATAATATTGAAACTTCTCAAGCATGTACCAATTTTAGTACTACAATAAAGTCAATACATTTGCAAAACACCCAAAACTATAATACAACTTACTTGCTTCTTCAGAAAAATCCCAACTTTAACAGTGAAGAACAGAGTTTCAGTGTAGCATGCAGAACCAAGCAAAAGATGGAGAACAACAAAGAGCTACAATAACTTGCCTTTTAAAACACATGCTTGCGTGTTTAATTATTACCTTGACACATGGCCCCATTGCATGTGAGCCATTTTTCATCCACAAGGAGTGCTACATGTCATTAAGCCATTGACCTTTTTTTAATTTCCCAAAATTCCTAAAATTCCCAGATATTTTGCAAAATATTACTAGTAATTTTCAAATAAATTTTCATCACCAATAAACCAAAATTCTCACCTTAATCAAAAATTTAAAACCAATTACACCCAAAATGTCGTGAATTCATACACAAACATTGTATATGTCTAAAATGCTTATACACAAATAAACAAATATTCAAATATGCAAAGCATAAAATGTACTGATTTTTCTTAATATTCTAACCCCTAGTATGGGGTGTTACACACTTGCTTTGCGTCTTCCGACAACTTAACTAATTCCTAGACATTGTTGTCATCTATTGATTTTAACTCTTCTTTCATAGTATTAAACCAATTTTCAAAATTGCTACATTCTATGGCTTGTTTGAACAAGACTCGATTCTGATCAATGCTCAAGTTACATTCATGTTCAAGTAAGTAAATTTCATAGTCACTCGAAATAACTGATCTTCTCTACCTTATAGACCTTTATAATCCTGCTTCTTGTAGCGTCACTTGATCATTTATAACTTGAACATCATTAGCTGGTTCTTCATTAATATGTTCAATTTTGGAATTGGAATATTAATTTGTTGTTCCAGTATATTGGGTATTCGTGATACAACAAGAGGAATAACCACTGGTGGGATCACATTTGATGTAGTAGTTTCTACTCAACTTGGAGTAGTTTCTACTTGACTCTCGTGAATATCCACTTTTTGCGGTTCTCCACTCCCACTAATTGGACCATTCTCAATGAACCGAGCATTGCCGGACTCAACTATTCTCGTACTATGATTAGGACAAGAAAATCTATACCCTTTAGAGTTTTCGAGATAGCTGATGAAATAATCACTAACGATTCTCGCATTAAGCTTCTTTTCATGTGGATTATATAGCTTTATTTCTGTCGGACAACTCCAAATGTGAAGGTGTCATAAACTAGGTTTCCTTCCTATCCACAATTCATAAGGTGTCTTAGGAACTACCTTACTAGAAATCCTATTAAGCATATACGCAGTGGTCTTTAATGTATGCATCCATAATGATGAAGATATAGTACTATAACTTAACATACTCCTAACCATTTTTCATAAGAGTACGATTCTGCCTTTTAACTACACCATTTTGTAGCGGTATACTAGGCATTGTGTATTGCGCACATATGCCTCAACTTACAAATAGACAGGACATTGTCTACTTTCATCAAATTATTCATAATATTCACTACCTCTATCAGACCTCACTATCTTTACTTTTCTATCTAATTGTCTTTTTATCTCATTAATGAACACCTATAGGTTGTCCATAGACTGAGACTTCTCATGCAGCAAATAAATATAACCATATCGTGAGAAGTCATCAATAAAGGTAATGAAATATTTTTCGCCACGCCAAGAAAAAACTTCGAAAGGACTGCAGATGTCAGTGTGTACTAATTCAAGTAATTCGCACTTCTTGTGGTTGAATTCCTTGATATTTGTTTGGTTTGCTTACCTTTAATGCAATCCACACATATATCCCAGTCAGTAAAATCTAATTGAGTTGAGATTTCATTTTTTACTAACCTCTGTACCAGGATATATGACTTAACCTTTTATACCATAAAAAAGTATAACATTATATATGACTTAACTTTTATACCATAAAAAAGTATAACATTCATTATATGCACTATGTTTATTTCCTATAATATGGTCAACGTGAAACAGAGTTCAACAAAATCAACATCAAGATTGAAACGCTATAAACAATCAGTTAAAGTACCAGAACCATAATAGTTGTGTTTATATAAAGAAAACACATGGTTTCCAATCTTAAAGTTAAAACCATCATCATCCAACTTTGCAATAGAAACTAAGTTCCTAGCACAGTTAGGAACAAAAAGACCATTTTTTGATCCAAATGACACTTAGTGTCAAAGATCAATCTGCACGTCCTAAAGCCCTTTATTCGTGCCCTCATTCTGTTCCCCATATACAAGAATGTGTCAGTTCCATTTATATTCTAGATTGAAAGGAATCATTGTTTAACATGTGACACATGAGTAGTTGCACCATAATCTAACCACCAGTTATTATTAGGCACTTCAATAAGATTTGATTCAAAACATACAGAGACATAGTATATACCTTTCTTTTCAAACCAAGCCTTTCTTTTAGGGTAATCCTTCTTAAAGTGACTAGACTTTTTGTAGAAGTGGCACCTCTTGTCTTTATGGATTCGATCTTTGCCCTTTTTTCCTGGTTTGTTCTTGTTGCTACTAGCTCCTTGATGAAACGTGAGATGAATGAAGTGTTCCTTCATTTTCTTCAATCTCCCTTCCTTTTGAACCAACATGACCTTAATTTTTTAAAGATTCCATTGTTCCTTAATGGTTTTATAATTCACCTGGAACTAGCCGAAATCAAGAGGAAGTGAGTTGATAATGAATTGTACAAAGAAAGACTCACTTACATCCATACCTATGGATTTCAACTTTGTAGCTAGAATTGACATATGTGTTACATGATCATGAATAGGTTGTGACCAACTAAACTTTTTAGTCGTCAGCTCACTCATTAATCCCTACTATGGATTGTCAGTATATCATATTGGGAGGATTCTTTAAGCTTCAGCATGAACTCCTTTGCATTGTTCGTTTTAGGCATTGACGGCTTTACATGTTTTGTGATCATCATTTGCATCAAATTCAAGCTCAGCCTGTTAGACCGTTCCTAAGTCTCATAATAAGACTTGTCAGCTTCAGAACTAGTCTCAGTTATGGCTGCGAGCCTTGCGTTTGAGACGATGGCCAAGTCCAAATCCATTACACCTAGTTGGAACTGGATTTGTTCGGACTAATCAGCATAGTTTAGACTACTGAACTTGATTAGCCCATTTGCTAAAGCAAACAAATTAGTAGATGCTATAAACACAACATATAGCTCACATATTAATGCTTTGAGTAAACATAAATGGATTCAAACTAACTAATACACTTTGATTATGGATTTAAATTCTCCTTTGGGTGAAATTTAAATACATAATTGTAACCTATTATGATGCATATATATAGTTTACTATAATGGATAATCAATCATATTCTAGTAAATATGCATGTTATCTTTGGATATACAATCATATTAACCAAATATGTTGATAAAATACATTTAATGTCATTAATTATAAGCAATGGTCCACCTTTGGGTGACCTCCTAGTGTTGTAATCAATAATCTTAATTGTTCAGTTTAACCTTTATGTCATTTTAGCATCATATCATAACAAACAACTAAAACAATCACAATTAAATGATTAATATTTTTAAGATAGCCACTTTGGTGACTAACAAGCTGTCCATACAATAAACATTTAATTGGATAATTTCATACATGACAAATTTTAATTTTGTTTGTTTGGTCACTTTGGTATCTAACAAACTATTCTAAATTAAAATAATGTCATGAAGCACATTCAACATATAATAAGAGAATTATCCAAGCATGGCATAATATAAATGGTCAAGGTACCAATTAAAACATAATATGACACAAAATGGCTCTTTATATCGAAAACCATCCCAAGCCTTACCAAGAGCATCTCTCGCCAACATTACAATCACAGAGGATGGTTTCTCTCCAAATCGAAAACTATCCCAAGCCTTACCAAGAGCATTTTCATTTGGTTTTATATTTTTTATTCTCTCTCTACTATGTCTTACTCTCACTCTAACCCATAATAGAAATTTGTATAAAAGACTACCCTTTCGTTTCCAAGAGCAAACACATAACCCATACGCATTACATATCAACATCGAAAGTTCATCAAAACTTTCATGGTAGTGCAACATGTCGTAAACGAACAGAAATCACTGTCTGTTTAGTATAAAAAGAAAACAATGCCATGAAAAATACAAAATAGTGTAAGACTCCATCCATACAAAAACAAATAAAAAAACAATCATACATAAACGATACATGGTAGAAAACAAATCAAACAACGTGGCTTTGATACCACTTGTAAGACAATTTAATGGATCAATTTATTTAGACATAACTGAATCCATGATAGTATTTTTTTGTACTGATTTATTCCCTCCCTTCTTCTATTCTTCTTTGATGTGTTTCTTCAAATGGTACAGATAACACCTTTACAAATTTCTAAAACTTATATATATACATCAGCCACCAACCAATATGTTGTTTGGTATTTAAAAGAGGGAGGGAAAAGGTCTTGGACCTATTTGAGATCCATTATGTAATACTCAATAACCATTATCTTGATTTCTTTTCATGGGATTCAAATCTATAAGTCACATGGGTCATTAAATAATCTAACACACTGTGGAGGGAGCATTCACTACAACAGAAGAGGGTTTTAGCGATGATTAGTTTCATCACTGAAAGACAAGCAAAAAATAGTCGCAAAGGCCCGAAAAGAAATAATTATCTGCGGCATTTTCACAATTTCATCACCCAACTGATTTTGTTATGATCAATAGTTTGTCGAAAAAAGTAATAGGCGAGGAGATAAAAAATTACCTCAAATGGCATACTACAACGTTTCGTTTTGGTGGGTAAAGGTAATTAACTTTGTTAACGTAGGAGTATGAAATAATCTTTACAGATGATTTTTTTGCGTAGCGAAATATGTTTAGCTATATTTTTGTAAACGTAGCTAAAGGTTATTAGAGATGTTTTAGGAAATATAGGTAAAAAAAATTTGTGATGATTTTGTATTTGTAGCTAAAAGGTTTTGGAGACTAATTTTATTTTAATTTATACTCTCCTATTACCAATTTATTATTTAATTATAATTATTAATAACGTTTTTAATTCATGTTATTATTTTTAACATGGTTTGAATTATAATAAAGTCACACTTTTGAATTATTGTTGGTGACATTGTTTAAATAATACTTAAGTAAAATAAATCATAATTAAAATTAAATGAATTTTATTAAAAAAGTAAAAATGTTAATTACAAAAGTTAAGAAAAAATTTATGGATAAATTAAGACTCCTTATCATCACTACTACTTACATAGTTTGACCCCATTACTTGTTTGACTATCTTTTTAAGCTTGGTCAACTCTTTTGTAGCATGGTCAATTTTTTCTCATTACGTTGTAATTTTTCTTTAACACGATCTAACTTTTCTTCATTACATTGTAACTAAGTCGTAAGCTGTAGCATACCACTCCCACAAGACCCGAACCCAACATCGATGGATGATATCCGAGTTCATGCCTCGCGAGGGTGGCATATTAGAGCACTCAGTTAGTCAAAACTCAATACAATTTTTTTTTGAAACCACAACCATAACGTATGGAAATCTATAACCAAATTGGGCCCGATTTCATTCTTAAACATTTTCAATTACACGTAACAATCAGTACACAACTCATCAGAGATTCACTAATCACTTGGGGCCCATTATATATTCAAAACATTTCCAATTTCAGAAGTTATTACATACCGTAATATTCAATTACAAATGATACAAAATTTGCGGAATATACAATTCAGTATGAAAATAAAGAAATACAATGCAGATGCAAACTGATTCCGACCTCTATCTTTCCCTTGCATGCAGTAAGGATACTCCCGTTTGCCTAACGGGGTATTCTTCTGAGTCCTGAAAAATAATTACAAATTTTGGGTGAGTTTTGTGAACTCAATGAGGTAACCATCATCGATAGTTCACTCAATTCATGCAACACATTAATTCACATAACATATAACCACATACTGCACTTTACATCAGTATCACATTTTCACTTAAGCATAGACAAATGTGGCATTTCAATTCAGCAAACATACTTAACAAAATGCATATGAAATGCTCATGAGATACTTTTCTAATTATTACGTTTTTGTGACCGAGTGCCTAACTATCCTATATCCATTGGATACCGGGCTCATTGATAACTATCCCATATAGGGCTTATTAAATGTTGAGCCTGAGGCTCTGAATCACTTTCTGAACTCGAAGTTCTTTTTACACTTTAAGTTTTAAGCTCTGATCGATGGCTACTCTGGTCACAACTCCCATTATCTGATCATGTATTTATGTAATGAAATACATCATATTTATTCAATCAATTGAAAGTGCTCAATGTCACCCAATCATATTCACTATCACATCTCATTCACATTGTTATCGGACCTTAGTCTGGCATTCAACACTTAAGTCAAGAAAACACTTATTCCGTCCAATTCGCATTCAATGAGCACTTCAATATTTCATTTATCCATCATATTCATCGAACTCCTATCCAGAAACCAACCCCATCAATCACATTCATTTATCATTCATAACAGCATTTAAGCAAGCAATAATTGAGAGAAATTGTCTAGTTACTCACAAGTTGCTCCTGAAGCTATTGCCTCGAAGCCCCTACAACGTCTGGAGGATGTTTCTCAATTCGATCCTCTATGTTAGACACATACACTTATATCATAATATGCACAATTATAATTGTTCAATAATGCACATATATGAAATGAATTATGTACAATGCATATTCATGATAACCCCAGGTATTTATCCATCAATTTCATCACAAAATCAATCTCATATCAAAACTCATGTAACTATAATTTATACTTAGGTTTATGCCTCACTAAAACCATTAATTTCACAATTCATTTCTCATTAAATCACTTCAGTTTTTTTCACTTCATGCTTTCAAGTCTACTGTTCACATCCAATTTGAAATCGAAACTGATGTAATTTGGTCATACTCTCTTCTAAAAAGTGTTCTTTTAAGTATTATCTTTTCATTGACACCAAACTCACTCGATTTGGTTTAGTAATTTGGAATATATGCCTCAAACATTATCGGGTTATTCATATTCAAAAATAATATACTATGCATAATTTCCATCCAAAATTCAACATCTTAGAGACTGAATCATAATTCAATTTCTTGAGACAATTTGTATTCCTATATCTCTAGGTTACTCCAAATAAAAAATCATTTCATTTGGAATCCTATAGTTTCGGATATCATCAAAATATTGGAATATGTTCAGTAAAATATCCAATTCATGCACTTCCAATCGATACCCTTACTTTGATTTGATCAATCTTTCTCAATTCAATTCAGAATGCTACAAAATTTTATGGAGAGGTAGAGATATGTGTTATGAATCCAATTCTTTAAAAATTAGGTCATTTGGAGGTCGGAAGAAGAAGTTATAATCAAAAACCTATCAGATGTCCATCAGCCTCTCAAAGCTTCAAAGTTGCTATCGTGCAATTGCACGATAGTGATTTTTGCTATCCAACCTCCAAAGTCACCGTCATGAAAGCACGACGGTGCTTTTGGCATATAATCTTAAAACGTCATGCATCTTCTTCTTCATAGACATCTTAACTTCTAAACTCCATAACTTTTGATATAGAACTCCAAATTTTGCATATTTTATATCAATAGAAAGCTAAAAAAAGATCTACAACTTTCATGAAGACTATTTTATCAAAATCGGCCTAGATTGGTACAGTAAATTCATGGAAGTTTCATATCAAAATTTCAACACTGTCAATATTCATTCCCAACAAAGTTTCATACTTCCATTTTTTTCAAAGTCCAACACTTCTATTTTTATTCTAGTCAATTCCACTTCATTTCACTAAACTCATTCACCACAATTAGAATTCATTTCTACTGATTCACAACAAACCGAAGTATACTAACACTAAAAACAAAGTACTTTCGGTTAAACTCAAATTCCAGCATTTTTCAATTTTTCTGACTTATTCAATATCAGCAAAAACTCATTTAATTCATCATCTCAATGGATAACTTCTTCAAAGATACCCAATTTTAATTCAACATCATCTATGCACATTTAATATTCCTCACTTGCTCATAAACACCCAAAATATAATACATTCTTGTACACTCAAAACATAATATCAAAACATAATACAACATAAACATTCATCCACAACTTTTGTTGCATCCAGTTCTCATTTTCAAATCAAAATTTGAGACTCTTAAAAACAAAATTTAAACTTGATGTCCTTATAAGAAAGGTAGCCATATGTCTCTATTTTAATCCAAATTAAGAATCAAATCATTTGGATAACTATAGAATAAGTTATGGCTAAAATACAAAAGTATATCATTGGAAAAAAAATTTCTGCTAACATTTTCTAGATTTTCAAACTTTCAACATTTACATCTAACTCATCTTATACCTAGATTATCTCTTCCATTTCCTTTCCTCATAATTCTCTACCCAATTCAACTCAATAAATCACTTACAAACAAATCATGATCTACAATTGATCATTAACCAAAAACAGGGCATATATATATTTACCCATTCATAAACAATTTTCTACACTCATCTAAACACCACTTTGACGAACATTTAACCTCAAAACATCTCTATACCATTTCATGAATTATTACCCATCCTACATAGCCAAAACAAGACATGTACATAAATCTTTTCATCACCCACGACATATACATAAACTTTGCATAACGAAGTCATCAATTTTCAATTTACTTATCAATCTAGCTTAAATTAACCATACCCATGAAATTTAAAGCATAACTTACTTGGTGTAGCTCCAAAATCTCAAAATCTTACTCAACCTTAGCTCCCAAGCATCCTATGCTCTTTAACTTCTAAAGGTGGTAGGGTTGGGTTCTTAAATGACAAAGTGAAGAAGAAGAAGATGCTAGCAAAGTGATGGTGGTAAATGGAGGCAAGAACAAGTTCCAACGTTGGTGAGGTGAGGTGAGATGAGAATGTCGTAGATGAAGAAGATGAGTAGAGAAATTACAAGAGATGAGAGTAAGTGAGTAAAGTGAAAGACAATTAAAAGAAATGAGATGGTCTTTATTTCTTAACACTTTCGTGGGTTAAGACATAAGGTGTGGCAGGTGACACTTGTCACCTGCCACATGTCCCCTTTTTGTGGTCTCTCTTAGGTCTTTTATTAACTAGTCCATTTGTCTTCAATTCTTGCTCCAATTGCCTCCCAATTTTCAATGACACTTGTCCATAATTCCCAAAGTCATTAATCAAAAATTTCCATTGCAATTAGACGGTAATTTCTACTACCTTTATAGCAATTATTTTACCACTTGACATTTTTCTAGTCAAAAAATTACCCCAAATTTTCAGAAAATTTCCTAAAGTTCTCCAAAATCTCTAAATCAACCATTTTAGTTTCCAAATCAATTTTCAACACATACTAACCAAAATTCTTAATAATAATCATGTTTACAAGACAATTTTACCCAGAATACCAATGAATGCATGCACAGTCATTTCAATGAGCAACATTTCATTATTCACGTGTATGCGTATGCCATATTATACATGAGCATGAAAATGCAAATTCTAAGCTCTCATTGAACACTCTTATTTACTATTCTAATCTCTCTGCAAGTAATGGGATGTTACATAAGCGAAAAGTTCTTCTCTTGAAACATTGTTACATATACTGGTCGTAACGATGATGAATCAATTGGCTTAGGCCCATGCCCAAGACCTTAGATTTCACTTTAAAGTGATCGGGGAGCTCACATAATCCAAAGAAGCTAACATGAAAACATTCTTCCATGCACGTAATGCATATTTTTTAGGCAAACAATATATCTTTAAAATGAAAATTGAAGGTCACGAGGCATATTGGGATGGTCATATTGTTTTCAAAGAGATATCCTTTAAGAACCAAAATGTAACATACTTCGATGAGCATTTGGAGATGAAATACAAAACACATGTCTAAAGCATTTTAGGGTAATGAAGATGATTAGGTAGCTAAAAATAGTTTGGCCATTAAAGATAGATGATTGTTTGTGTTAATATCATTCTCAATATTCAAAAGTAGACTATTTAGGACTTTCTTTGAACATGTTATGTACATTTCAACTGAAATTAACAAAAGAGATTATCTATTTTCCCTTTCTTCAACCACAATAACACATATTCAACACATTTCAACCATTATCATTACCAATTAACACAAACAACTCAATAGCTAACATAAAAAACCGAAGGTCACAAACACCAACATTCAACTTCAATGACAGAAGAAAAAGAAGTACGTAGCACCACTTACCAGACAGAGAGAAACCACAGGGAGATGATAGAGGACAGAACGCCGCAGAGAGAGAAGAAGAAAGGACCAAAACTTCGATGGTTTTTCGTGTTAAAGCAATGGGAAAGTGGAGAACAAGCGACGAAAACTAAAAAAGGGGAACATAAAAAATTCGTGTGTCTATGTTACAACAAACTATAGGATGATGTTGTTTGTCACCCCACAAATAACGTCCTCTCAGCTTATTTTTTTGTCATCCAGTTAATTTGGTGACAAAGATACAATTCGTCTCCAAATGTCCCACATTTAGCTACCAAAATAAAATAATTTCACAAATTGAGAGACATTTTGCTACCAAACTAAAATCTGTCACCAATACTAACATTTTTCATACAATTTTTTATTTTGATAAAATGAATAATATGAGGTACTCATATTACTATCAAAATTGTTCATTAAATTTGTTTTACAGTTATGCAATCAACATCATTAACATCATGTTTGGAAATTATTAATATTTAATGTTGATTACCATTTAGAAAAAATATTGGAAAATATTATCACCTAGCTTCTATTTCTTATAAGTTAACTTAATACTATTTTCAAACAATTTTTATTTTTCTAAAATGATTAATAATGAAGTGAACATCATTACAATAAAATTTGTTCACTTAATGAAATATTTAACAAATTATTTCTAATAAACTTCTATTATTATTATTATTATCATATATGGTAATTTACTTAATGTATTATTAATGTATACATATTAATTCATCTTAACTATTATAATGATTTATTAAATATTACATTATATATAAAATTTCCATACCTTACTTATGTAATATATACTACTCTATATGTTAATAATTATCTAATTTTATGGCCAACTTCAGACTATAACATATAAACCGATTGGCTTATATATAATTATGTTAGGCAAAGGTGACAACGAATACAACAATGTCTTTCTATTTGGCAACGGTTTTTTTTACTAACAAAATTAGGTTATATTTCTTTCGACAAAAACAAAAATTACAATATTTACCTTTACAACAAACGATGTCATTTTGTATTAGTTATTAATAGGAAAACAAACCTCTTTTCATTTTCGTGTTATATGTCAACATTTCCCTACATTCATAGTCCAATAACCATTCTCCCCTTTCTTATGCTTGTCTCATGTATTATGGTCGTTGTCGTCGAAGAAGCATCCTTAACCAAATTGTATTATTCTTCTTTTCTAGTTTCAAACCCTCCTTCTTGTTGTTGGACCCCGAACCTTGAAGTGAAAATTAGACATATGAAAAATGAAAGTATATGAGTGTTGTGTATATAATTTGTGTTATAGATGAGGAAATGTGAATTATGTAAAGATATGAGTTGGGAAATCTTAAGTATGAATTATGGTTATATATGTGAGATCTTATGCAAAAGTAAGAGATTATAAATGACAAGATGCTATGAAATGTGAAAAATCATATGAATTGAGGCTGAGATTTGGATGAATTTCAAATGATAGTTGAATTGTTATAAATATAGTGCAATTAAGAAAGTGAAGTTAGGATGAATGTTAAATGTGTATGCTGATTTAAAGGAAATTAGAGAATGATTGAAATAGAATTGGCCAACATTGCCTTCTTTGAAGTTATAGCTTGCTCTTTTATCTTTCCAACGAGACTACATGTGCAAGTTTTCGAGATCGAATTAAGAGTTATAGTTGATTCAAGTTATGATGTTATATAAGATTTATGTTAGTGACAACTTTGATGACATGTTTGAGAATTTTAGTTTTGATGAATCAATTTAGTTGAGATTTGAGAAGTTCATGAATTGATTTTGTTGCTTGCATTGTTATGAAGTGTTTAGGCCTATGAATGAGTAAATATGTGAAGATTATAAGTGTATGTGATGGTAGTTTGGATGAGAGAAGCATTGGAAAAAGATTGAAGAGGTTTTGGAAAATTGCATGTCTGTTAAACGGACATGGGAGTCCGTTTAACGGACAGCCTCGGGCAAAAGGACCCCTTCCCTTGCTCATGTCCATTAGGCGGACATGAATGTCCGTTTAACGGACATTATCGGACGAATTGGCACAGTTTTGGCCGATTTGTATTCGATTCTATTAACTTCGCATTTGTTTCTTTTCATTCGCTTTGAATTTCGTTTTTTTTGTTCCGCTTCAAGAGTGGTTATGAGAGATCATGTTCAGTTTAATCAGTGATAGCGTATTTAAGTGTAAGAAGTTAGGTCTCAAAAATGGGATCCAACAGATGTGGTATCAAAGCCCAGTAATAAGATCTTACTGGGGCATATGTATATAAGTGATATGTATAAGATATTGAAAAGTGTTTGAATGGATAGAATTGACTTAGTGAGCATGTGAACATGATGTATTTGTCTTTGTTATGAATAATTGGAAGAATCTATATGATGGTTTGATTAAAATGAAGAATTATTATTGAGTTAGGATTATGATAATGGAAGTTAAGATCAGAAAGGCATGATGAATTAGGATGATGTGACTTTGAATCTATGTGATTTTGGGGTAATGAGTTGTGATCATTTGTATTTGAATGTGTTAATGAATGAGAGTAGAATTCATGATGAATTGGGATAAATGGATATTGTTTATCCTTTTGTGAAAGGAAAATATAAACATTTGAAGATAGAGATATATGTATAAATGAAGGGTCCATTAAGAATCGGACCATTAATTTGTGTCTATAGGTTGAGGAACATTGATTTCTGGATAAGGTGAGTTAAATATATGTACTTGAGAAAATATGATGAGAACTATTGGAGTGTGAATATGATATAGATGATATATGATATAAGAGATGGATGGTATATGATTTAGGAGGTGAAAAACATTATGAATATGTGTGGTGAGGATTCGAATATGTAAATGACTAGGATTATTTGGAAGACATGAGTTAAGAGAATGTATTTACTTGGTGTTTGCTTAAGTATGAATTTCGAGGACGAAATTCTTTTAAGAGGGGGAGAAATGTTGGACCCCGAACGTTGAAGCTAAAATTAGACATATGAAAAATGAAAGTATATGAGTGTTGTGTATATAATTTGTGTTATAGATGAGAAAATGTGAATTATGTAAAGATATGAGTTGGGAAATCTTAAGTATGAATTATGGTTATATATGTGAGATCTTATGCAAAAGTAAGAGATTATAAATGACAAGATGCTATGGAATGTGAAAAATCATATGAATTGAGGCTGAGATTTGGATGAATTCCAAATGATAGTTGAATTGTTATAAATATAGTGCAATTAAGAAAGTGAAGTTAGGATTAATGTTAAATGTGTATGCTGATTTAAAGGAAATTAGAGAATGATTGAAATAGAATTGGCCAACGTTGCCTTCTTTGAAGTTATAGCTTGCTCTTTTATCTTTCCAACGAGACTACATGTGCAAGTTTTCGAGATCAGAATTAAGAGTTATAGTTGATTCAAGTTATGATGTTATATAAGATTTATGTTAGTGACAGCTTTGATGACATGTTTGAGAATTTTAGTTTTGATGAATCAATTTAGTTGAGATTTGAGAAGTTCATGAATTGATTTTGTTGCTTGCATTGTTATGAAGTGTTTAGGCCTATGAATGAGTAAATATGTGAAGATTATAAGTGTATGTGATGGTAGTTTGGATGAGAGAAGCATTGGAAAAAGATTGAAGAGGTTTTGGAAAATTGCATGTCTGTTAAACGGACATGGGAGTCCGTTTAACGGACAGCCTCCGGTCAAAAGGACCCCTTCCCTTGCTCATGTCCGTTAGGCGGACATGAATGTCCGTTTAACGAACATTATCGGACGAATTGGCACAGTTTTGGCCGTATGTGTCTGTTTAACGGACAACTACGGGTCACTTTGAGAAAAACGTGATTTTGACTAGTTTTGAGGCCGAATCTCATTTTGAGACCTCTACTACGAGTTGTAGATCTTGATGTTATCTTTCCAATGGCACAAAAAAGAAGGAATTTGAATATTTGTACAAAAAGTTATGGTATTTGCGCCAAAAGAGTTTCAAATCGATTTAGGGTTTGAACGTGTTGAGTTGTTTTGATCATAACTCACTCATCCGACCTCGGATTGAGGCGATTCTTGAAGCATTGAATTCCTAACACATGTATCTTTCTCTCCATGAAAATTTGTATCAATTGGATTTGAATTGAAAGATTTTGATAGAATCATATGATAGTCAGAATGATTTGTTCCATTTTGATCTTGCTATTTTCCTTCCTCATCCGACTTTGTCGAATCATTTGCTTATATCTTTTCCGTCCGACATCCGAATGACTTGGTTCTTGAAGCGTTGGATTCCTAAGACAATGAAGTTCATGATTATATGAAAATTATGAATTTTAGAGATTTAATTGAGCAAGATTTTTTTTGAATCAAAGTGGGACAGGAAAGTTTCTGAACATAGTTCAGTATTTTGCGAATTTAGGAATCTGTAGAGATCCGATTGAAGCGATGTTTGAGGCATTATGAAACTAAGACAGAGGAACAATTCTCTAGAAGGAAGTTTTGACTAATTCATTCATTTTGATGGTGAAAACAATGTCTTAAAGTAGGATAAATTTTAGGGGCAGTTATGGAATTCCACTTAAAGATTTAAGAGGTTTAGCCTAACATAGAGGGGCAAAAAGGTATTTGGCCATGAATTTAATGTGCTGGCACTATATATGGGCTGCCTGTTGTGTAGAGAAAGAAGACACACGAAATTTCTAGAAAATGAAAGAAGAAAATGAGAGAATGAGAGAAGAGAGGCTGGTGATGGAGAAGAGGAAGAGAGAAAGGAAGATGAAGCTAGGGCTTTAGTTTTTAGAGGTTCCAAGCTTGGTTCTTCATTGATTTATGAAGGAAAGGATGGAAGAAGTCAAGAGTTTCCTTCCAAGCAAGAGGAATTTCGAAATTTAAGAAGAGAAAGGAAAGAGATGATTTTGATTTTTGAGATTTTCTTGAGTTTTTGGTTGATTTGGCTTGAGATTGATATGGGCTTGTAAATTATTAAGTTATGTTGGTGATTTTTATCTTGAGTTATGTTTAATTGTGAATGAAAAGTTCTATGGGTTACACAAGTGGACAAGAGTTGGAGATTTTAGAAGTTCTTGGTTTAGCTATCATGAATTTAGTATGGGTTTGTTCTTTATACAATCAATTTTGAGAAGTATGATGGTTATGATATTGGATTTGGTGAATTATGGCTTAGGTGATTTTAAGTTGGAAGAGAGTGAAGTAAAGATCAAGTTGAAGCTTTGGACAATTGATGATTGGATCAAGCTTATGGCATGGAAATTAGAGGTGGGTAATATGTTTGTTATATTTCAAGTTTTCAGCTAATTGTGAATTTTGGAAAAGTCAAGAAAGTGTTCATGTTTTATAAGCTATTGTTTTGGCAAATGATTGAATCAAGTGATTTGGAAAATATTATGAATTATTAAGTTCATTGTTCCAAATGGTTTTAAAGAATTTCTATGAATATTTGGAACAAGTTTTCATGAATGTTTTGAATTGTTAGCAAATGGATTTTTGAATGATTTAATAAAGATGAAATATTCGTTTGTTCTTTGTGTTTAATTGATTGAAATTCAATATGTGAACTTGTGTGCCATGATTTTTAAATGATTTGAAATTGTCTAAAGTGTGCAATTCTTGTTTTTAAGTGAATTATGTGAATTGAGAAGTGATGCTAGAAATGCGTATATATGTCATGCTCATGAAATCAAAGTTTTCAAGAATGTGCCATTTGGGCAAAGCAATTCTAAATGCATGAATTACATGTTATGTAGGTGCGGCATAGTCCCTCAAGAAACCGTCATGTGCACGTTGACTCGTGTGTATAGCCTTCTCTCGGCTTCCCGCAAGTGGCACGGAGTTCCTTTTAGGACTTCCTTATGTGTAAGACTACACAAGGCCATTCTATGAAATTATGTAGTCATCATGTGTATGGACTTGCCAAACCATTATGATGTGTTATAGGATTGTGATGTTACTTGAAATGTGATGCATTCATATCTATGAAATTGTTATTGCTTTGTGAAAAGAAAATTTTGAGTTTTACGAGAATAAGAAAGTGAAGTTTTAACTGTGACAGTTTTTGGCATTTTGGTATACAAGTTTTGAAAGGTTAAAGAGTTTGTGAAATAAATATTTGATGAAATTTCTACTGAGAAATTCTTTATAAGATGGTAAAGTTTTGAGAAATGGCTTTTACTTATTTTTCAACTTACAAGCATATTATCCACGAGCTCTCTAGCTCACCCCCCTTTCATCCCCATCTCCAGGTTTTTGAGAAGGAGATCGGATGAAAGCATGGCAAGACTTTATGTATTTGCTTTAAGATTTTGGAAATGATTATGGCTTGTATTGCCATTAGAGTATTGTAAACATTTGGTCCCTAATGTATCTTGGATTATGATTTTGTATAAGACACTTGGATTATGGAATTGGAAATGTATTGGTTTTGGATTGTGTATATTGGTTTTGTATACAAATTGTATTGTGTTATGAATGTAATTGGGATATATTTATATGGATATGGTGAATGTGTTGATGATGAAATATGAATTGTGAGGATTGATGAATACAATTGGATATGACAAATGACTGGAAAAAGGATTATTAATAGGTTTGCGTTATGCTGAGATCCCGGACGGAGGGTCCGGTAGATTAAGATGTATGTGTATTTGTCTGGAATTTATAGAAGTGTATTCTAGTTATTTGCAGGTTTGGGTTATTGATAGTGCAGCCGTTATGCTGCCGGATTTTCTTTATAGTAGTACATGGATAAGGAAATTTGTGTATGAATTTAGGATTTCTATTTGACATGAGTATGAGATTTGTTATGGTAAAGAATAAGAAATGTGATGAATAAGAAGAATAAAGCAACTTGCGATTAGTATGAGTTTAAGGCTAAGTCCTTATATGATAGATGTAAAGCATGCTTAAGAAAGCAAGAAAGAAAAGAAAAAAAATTATACCGGTTCATATAGGTCAAAGTATAAGGTATCCAACGCAACGCTTCCTTAAGATCTTATTCCCAGATGTCGGACACTTGTAATGCTAATCGATTTCATCTGTATTGATCTATTTGTCTGGCATTCGTATTCGATTCCACTTGTATCCGATTTGTATTCGATTCTATTAACTTCGCATTTGTTTCTTTTCATTCGCTTTGAATTTCGTTTTTTGTTCCGCTTCAAGAGTGGTTATGAGAGATCATGTTCAGTTTAATCAGTGATAGCGTATTTAAGTGTAAGAAGTTGGGTCTCGAAAATGGGATCCAACACTTGTGCCCTGTTTTACTTATCCGTTTAGGTGATTATTGTGAGATTTTTTTCAGCATATGGTGTATGGGTTATGTTTTTGTTTGTGTTTCGAAGGTGATTTATTGTCTTCCTTTTTAGGTAGTATATGGGTTCACTTCTTTTCCAACCATTAACGCTTCTTTAAGGAAAACTTGCTAACTATTTGATGAAAGATCTGAGAGAGTATTTAACTCTTTTAGTAATAATAGTAATATAACCCTATATAGATAATACTATATTTCTGTACATCAAGAACAAGGTAATGTGTAATCTACTTTAAATTATAAAATTTAGATATGATATAAAGGGTAAAAGCATTACTTTCATTTTAATTAGGGTAACTTTCATCTCATTAGGCATATTGAAGATGTATAAGTACTAAATTATAGTACTTTCACTTATCATCAAAATTAGAGTTCAACAAAATGAATTTTATTCTAAATTCACTTTTATAGAATATAACTCTTATCATAATTCATCAATGAATGTCGACGTGACAACTAATTTTTTATGGAGAAAATTCATTCCGTTATTAGAAATGTGGCAAAATTGTTCCTAGTGAAGAAAATAAATATTAGAGAACAAGTCCCCTCTTCATACACTAATAATTGGTTGCCTTCTATGGCCAATCTTCTTTTTTAAGATTTTTAGTATGATCTAACTACCTCATTTTCCTTATTATCTAGATCTTATTTCCTGTTATGAAGCTATTATATATATGAACATTTGATTGTTATACTATATGTTGTGTTAAGCTTTCTTGAATCTTCAAGAGAATATAGATGGAAATGTAGGCAGGGGCAATGTCACAATGGTTTGTAAATTAAGGATTAGAAATTTTGGTTTTTTTTTAAATTCATTGATTCCAATGATTATGTCTGGTCAACCACATATGCATATGTTCCAATTTAGGTTCGTTATATGGTTTCACTAAACTAGCAATCTAAGTTCTATACGGATTATGTTTTAGGTGAAACACATCGTACTGGAAGCTCATCTGATCAAGTTGTCTTTCATACTAAATTTGAAGGCTCATTCACTGTATCATCTAAAAGTTTAGCTATAACGAAGAAGCTGTTAGAAGAGGATATCAACAACCTTACACCTGAGGGAAGATCTTTCAATATTTCAATTGGTGTCTTCGAACGTATAAGGACCTTGCATGGGAATCCAGACATAGGGAACTAATTTACTTTTACCGACTCTCATGTCACTTAAAATCTAAAAAAATAATTATATCATTGTCATTTATCAATGGAATTAGCTAAACTCAGCTTTAAACTTTATTTATTGTTCTATCTGTAAGAATTTTTAAAACAACATCTCTACTAGTTAGAGGTAAAGTTACATACTATTGTTGTTGTTCTATGCTTGTAAGAATTGTCAAACTTCTAATTAAAATCTTTTACTACTTATCATATATCATTATATTATATTGATATCATTTCTAAAATTTTATAAATAATCATTTTATTGTTACTAAATATTAATGATTAAGACTAGTTGTTAACTTAAAATTATGATATTTTGAGTATTGTTAAAATTTTAAAATTTTGGATCACTAATATTTTGTCAAAAATATATTTATTTTCATATTTTAAATAACCTACCATTTGTTTTTAACAATATGTTTTAAACATTGAAAAGAACTTCACAATAAAACATATCTTAACTAGGATAAATTATAAAATGTCAATTATAATTAACCTTAACTATGATTATTAAGTACACTTAACATTAACAAACTATCTTCCAAATATTATTAATTTTAACATTACTATCACATACAAAATATCATCAAAATTCCCTTAACTTTTGGAAAACATTTAAGAATCACTTTTAGCGATGAAACAAAACATCGTTGCAATATCCTAGCACAACTGCGACACTTCAACAACTCATCGCCAAATGTTGGTGACGAACGATAGTAATCATCACCCAAAGTGAACATTTTGTGACAGTTTTCTTTTATCGTCACTTCGTATTATCTTCGCACAACCCTCTATGACGGTTAAGCCAATAGTCGCAAAAAAAGGAATATACTTAGCGACGCAACTTAGCTTTTTGTCACTATTTGTTCGAACAATTAGTGACGCTTAACTACAATCGAGGTTAATCACATTGAGTTCCCCCACATCTGGCGACGATAATTTCTTCATCGCCACTTGTTTCTCTTTTGTAACAAAAAAATATTAAACGTAGTTAAAACCTGTTGTTATTGTGACGATATCTTGCAGTCATCGTAAAATATTTTCCCTTTTCCGACATTTTAATTTGGTTCAGCCTGGTTCGGCGAGACTGCATGTTATCATTCGGATCCATGGAGTTTGTTGCTTCTCTCGAAAGCTAGGACTTGATGGTTTCTGCAAAATAAAGAAGACACGTCGAGGGTTGTTTCCCGATAAACCCCTCCAACGCTCAAATCAGTCTTTTTGATGTAGGTGGGATCACTATGAACGAAGAAGGCTAGAGTTAATGATCACGTACCTCTGTTATGGCATAATTATACCTTATATATGGAGCGGATGCTAGGTTTAGGTCCTTGCACGTATGCATGGGAGACTTCTACCTGTGTGTGGGCCACGGATTCGTGGACTGGGCCTGGACTTGGCATAGCCGACCTGACCATAAGCCCCTACTCCTCGAGCCTGAGCAAAGAGAAGGGTCGAAGGAGTATGTAAGGATCTTATAGCTCGCTCGTAAGACAGCTCGTAATAGGCTTGATCGGTCGGGCATTAATGAGTGGTTCTTGGCGCCAATGCTAAGATCGATCGGTCGAATGTCCCGATCGATCGACATCGGCATTTATTGAGGGACAGCTCGTATCAAGGAGCTCGGTGAACACTGCTACCGAAAGCGTGAGGTACTTTTATTTAATTAATCTTGTGGCGCGTGCCTTCCGCAGATCTTCATAATCAAAAGAATCGTCCTTGTAATTATGCGGTATTGCCTCAGTCGTCCTTTCAACTGTCGCGCCACTACGGATTTCGAATAATCCTAATTCACTTCAGCTCAGATTCAGCCACGTGTTTGAGCTCGCCTTGGATTTTCTCCACGTACGGGCGTGGGTTGGATCGGTCGTTCGACTGGTCTTGTATAAGTACTCAGGATCAACAGATTGTGGGTTTTCTTCACATTTGTTTTATTCCCTTGCTTTCACTCTGCTTTCACTTTCTCTTTCTTGCTTTCGATTCCGGAAATTTCTTTCAACCGTCGTTCGATTTTTAATCTCAAATCACTAAATAAGTACGTCCTTTTCCCTAGTCTCCTCCTCTAAAGCTTTTTCAAAAGTTTTTTATTAGTAAGCTTGTCGACGACCAATTCTAGAAGTATGGTAGAAGGTATTGAAGAAGTCTCGACGAAAGAGCGGAAGGATGGGTTGGTCGTCGAGGAGCCGTCGAGAAATGAATCGACGATGACTACGGCGGAGCTGAAACGGTCGATCCTCAGGAATAACATTCCTATGTCCTGGGGGCCTAGGTTGTCCTTGGGGAGCGAGCGATCCACAGCAACTTGAGTGGATATTTCGCTGTTTTCGATAGTTTTTTCTCGGTGGGCGGTATGAGGCTTCCGTACGTCCCAATTGTTGATGAGGTGTGCACTTCCTACTAGCTGATGCCGAGTCAAATCTCTCCGAACAACTGGAGGTTCATCAACGGTTTGACTTTACTGTGCCATCAGTTTGGTTGCCCTCCTTCACTTGACATTCTCCGTTATTTTTTGAGAATAAATCAGAGCTCAAGGTCTGGGGTTGGGATCCCTCATCTACAGTATAGGGATGCCGATTTAAATCAATGAACACCTCGAAAATCACTTCTTGGCGGACGAAATACTTTTTTTATGAAGTCCCCAGGATCCTCCTGTGAGTCTCATCCGTGGAGGTATCCTTTGGCCGAGTGGTGGAATGATGCGTCGAGCGTATCCCTTAGTAGAGAGGAGTGGAAAGTGGTTGGCCGCATAAAAGAGCTCGGCCGATACGACTTCGCTCGGCTCGTCCAGGGATATTTCGGGGGGGGGCGTCGGTTTAATCCTTTCTAATCAACCCCCCGCCACGAATTAGTGGGCTAGGAGAGGAAACCGCCTCTTAGTTGACCCCTCGTGGTTGAATTACTTACTGCATTTTTTATTATTGGTTTCTCTTTCTGACTTGTTTTGTTGCTGTGCAGCCATGGTGAGGGTAGGAGATTTTGCGGATCCGCCCCTCCCCTAAATCCAAAAAGCATGCCAGAGGGAAAGAGAAGAAGAAAGGAGCAGAGACCGGTGAAGGTGCCACTCCGCCAATGGAGCCGGGCCATTCCACAATGTTGCTAGCCCCTCCGCCTATCGAAGACTGTCCTGTCGTGTCGGCTTCATTGCCAATCGTGCCAGCGAGTGCGAGCCGAGCGGGTTCAGAAGAGGAGGAAGAGGAAGTGGAGCTGCCTCTTAAGAGGAAGAGGTTGATCCGGCTTGGTGATCTACCGTCCGCCCGTTGAGTCAAGGCGGGAAAGAGAAGGGGGGAAAAGGCAAGGGGAGAGGTCGAGCAACTAACGCCGGGCAATGGGAATTTGTGATTAAGTTAGCCAAAACTGCCTCGATCGGGGATGTCAAAGTGTCCTTTCATATTGCCGAGAGGATTACTCCCCCAGTGGATTAGAAGCTTATGGACAAGCTGGGCAATCAGGAGCTAGGGCCCCAACTTATTCGTAGCTGTGTAAGGAGCCTGGTGATGTCCAACGTGATGCACCAACGTATGGGGGCTTTAGATCGGGAAGTCCAGGACCTCCATAAGCAAGTGAAGGCTTTGAGGGATGAGCTTTCAGAGGTCAAGGAGGGGAGAGACCTCTTCCAGACTCAAAACTCTTCCTTGGAGGAGGAGAAGAAATCCCGGGAGGAAGCGATGGGCGTCCTAAGGGCTCAACTGGCCACGGGGGAGGAGGAGAGGAGCCAACTGGTTGCAGCGAATGACGAGCTGAAGAAGATGGTGGAGAAGGAGCGGGATCTTAGTAAGAAATTCCTCGAGGATTGTCACGCAGCGGTGGAGGGCAGAAATAGGACCGAGAACACATTGCAGGAGTTGCGGGGTTCTATCAAGAAGCAACGGGTCGAGGCGATAAAACGATGGAAGAGGCGATTCCTAAACGGGGAGTGTTTGGAGTTTGCCTGCGACTTGACCCTGTCAGTCCTCAAGAGGTATCATGAGGTTCATGTTTGATGGGGTGGAGTGTCCTCCGTTCGAGGATTATGCCGAGCCGCTGCTCCCACTGCTCTCGGTCTTTCTTTGGAGCAGATGACGGAGTGGGCCGAGGGAGGACGAACTATTATCCCAGATGAGGAGCTGGACCTTAGCTCAGAAGAGGAAGAGGAAGTCCCTTCGCTACCTTCTCCTCCTTGTGTGGCTACTGGGCCTTCCTTCACCTACCCGGTTGCTCCTGCTGCTGGCCTTTCCTCTGCCGACTCGATTGCTCCTACTGCTGGCCCTTCCTCCCCTCCGGGGAGATCAAACTGATTGTTTTGCTCTTTGTAAGGCTCATCTGGTCGGGCTTGTGACCAGAGTTTTTGTTTCGAGAAATGGAAGCTCATTTTTTATTACCTTTGTGTTAAATATTACTCTCTTTGAATAGCGGGTCATGAATGGCGCACTTCGATGTCTTGTGATCGGGTGAGTTAGGCCGAACAATAATGAGGTCGAACGATCCGAGATTTTGTCTTGGGATCTTGGCCGAACGTTAGTCAGGGTTGATCGATGGTTCCAAGGATCTTGTCTTAGCAACCTGGTCGATCTATGTTCGAGGTCGAGCTGTGGTCCTAAGGATCTTGTCTTGGCGACCCGATCGAGCGATGTCGAAGTCGATCGATGGTTCGAAGGATCTTGTCTTGAAAACCTGGTCGATCTATAGTCGAGGTCAAGCTGTGGTCCCAAGGATCTTGTCTTGGCGACCCAGTCGAGCAATGTCGAAGTCGATCGATGATTTCAAGGATCTTGTCTTGGCAACCTGGTCGATCTATAGTCGAGGGCGAGATGTGATCCCAAGGATCTTATCTTGGCGACCCGGCCGAGCGATGTCGAAGTCGATCGATGGTTCCAAAGATCTTGTCTTGACAACCTGGTTGATCTATAGTCGAGGCCGAGCTGTGGTCCCAAGGATCTTGTCTTGGCGACCCGACCGAGCGATGTCGAAGTCGATCGATGGTTCCAAGGATCTTGTCTTGGCAACCTGGTCGATCTATAGTCAAGGCCGAGCTGTGGACCCAAGGATCTTGTCTTGGTTACCCGACCGAGCGATGTCGATGGGATTTTCTACTATGCCAAATTTAATGAAATTCTTCTTGTCGAAAAATCTGAAAATCTCTTTATTGATGATAATGAGGGTGTGGGCCGTCAAAAAACCTAACTGGCAGGGTCAAGAAAAAGGTACCTACAGGTTGTGTACAAATAACAGTAATAAACAAAGATTAACTAAAATAAAACTTATCTACTGGTAGAACGCCTTCAAGTTTCAAGAGTTCCAGGGCCTCGATAGAATCTTTCCATTCGCATCGCGAAGGATGTAAGAGCATGTCCGGCTTGCTTGATGACCCGGTAGGGTCCTTCCCACGCTTATCTGAGCTTTCAGGGTGTTTTCCAGCCGCCTCGGCTTTTCACAGGACGTACCCACCGACCTTTACGTCGATCGGCTTTACTCTTCTGTTGTAGAACTTCGTTGCTTTTTGTCTGACGACTTCCGAACGAACGGCTGCCATGTCCCTGTCTTCACTAAGAAGCACGAGTTATGCTCGGCGGGCTTCATTATTCCGCTCTTCTTCATAGCTCGACACCCTTTGGTTATGCAACACCACTTCTATTGAACTAGGGCTTCTACCCCAAAGGTCATCCTGAACGGTGTTTCCCATGGCTCCATTTGGTGTGGTTCTATACGCCCACAACACTTTGTCCAGTTCTTCTACCCAAGTCTTTCGTCCATCTAGGCACTTCCTGAGAGCACTCATTATCTTTTTGTTTGTGTTCTCCGCGAGACCATTGCTTTGGGGGTGAGCTACTGATGTCAACTACAGCCTTATCTTTAGTCGGTCGTAGAAATCTTTAAACTTCTCGTTATCGAACTGTTGTCCATTGTCTGTAACCAACACCATAGGCATCCCGAAGCGACTTAGTATTCTCCACCTTTTGCTCGATAATTGTAGCGATCACTTCCGCTTCTACCCATTTGGTGAAGTATTCCATTTCCACTACCAGGAACTTCTTCATCCAGGACCGAGAGGAAAAGGCCCCAGTATATCCATTCCTCATTGAGCGAAAGGGATAGGATGACTCACGATTTTCATCCTCTCAGTTGGTTAATGAGATAGGCTACTATTTTTCTGCCAAGCCTCACATCGGTCGACTTTCTCCTGGCAGTCTTTCCTTATCGTCGGCCAGTAATACCCCTGTCTAATCAGCCTATGAGCCAACATTCTACCTCCTACGTGGTTTCCACATATTCCTTCGTGGACTTCGACCATTGTTTATTCTGCCTCTTCTTCGCTCAAGCATCGCAGCAGTGGCTAATCATAAGATCGCTTGTATAGGGTGCCGTTAACGATCGCATATTCGTCCGCCTTTATTCTCAGTTTCTTGACCTCCAAGGTTTCTTCTGGTTGTGTTCCCTCTAGGAGATACCGTCTGATCGGCTCCATCCAACTCGATCGACCGGTATTTGCATCGAGAACTTTCTTGGCTTTCTGAATGCTAGGCCGGTCTAGTCGCTCGACTAGAACGTTATTTATGGTATCTCGATCGGAAGCCATTTTGGAGAGCGTATCTGCCTTAGCATTTTGAGCTCGTTCTATTTTATTGATCGAATACTGCTTGAAATTACTTAACTCCTGCTTTACCAGCTCCAGGTACTTGATCATGTTGTTCCCCTTTGCTTCATACTCTCCAGTAACTTGATCGACCACTACTTAGCTATCGCTATATACCTTGAGATGTTTTACCTCCATTTTCTTATCCAATTGGAGGCCGGCTATCAGAGCCTCGTATTCTGCCTCGTTAATGGAGGCCTTGAATTCTAGCCAAAGGGCGTATTCCACCTTTTCTTCCATATGCGGGCTAATCAATACCACTCCTGCTCCGCATCCCTCAACGTTGGACGACCCATCAACAAATAAGCTCCAGGCAGGGCATTGCTCACCCTGCGAGCTAGGTTGGTTCATTTCCGCAATGAAGTCTGCCAACACCTGTGCCTTAATCGTCGTCCGAGGCTTATATTGTATGTCGAACTCCCATCTCTACCTCCCATTTTATCAGTCGACTCGAGATTTTGAGCTTTTGAAGGCACTGCCTGAGGGGTTGGTCGGTCCATACCTCGACGGTATGACTCTGGAAGTAAGGTCTTAGCTTCCGAGCCGCCGTTATCAAGAAGATAGCTAGTTTTTCTATAGGCGCATACCGCGTTTCTAGTCCGATCAACACCTTGTTGACGTAGTAGATCGAGCGTTGCTCATTTCTCTCCGATCGAACAAATACTGCGCTGATCGACCCTTCTGTAACTGCCAAATATAAAATCAGATTCTCTCCCTCAACTGGGCTTTGCAGGATGGGTGGGCTAGACAGATATTGCTTCAAGTGTTGAAAAGCTTTCTCGCATTCATCCGGCCATTGAAACTGGGTTACATCCGCTTTCCTTAAAATTTTGAAAAATGAGAGGCACTTGTCTCCCAATCTGGAAATGAACCTGCTTAGAGAGACTATTCGACCGGTTAATATCTGTACTTCTTTCAAGCATTGCGGCGAAGGCATTTGGATGATGGCTTCGATCTTCTCTGGATTAGCTTCAATCCCCCGCTGAGTAATCATAAACCCTAGGAATTTTCCTGATGTCACACCAAAGACTCATTTTTTCGGGTTCAACTTCATCTGAAATTTGTTAAGGGTCTGGAAGACCTCTCTGAGATCCTCCACATGCTCCGCGGCCGTCTTACTTTTGACCACCATATCATCCATGTAGGCCTCAACCGATCGACCGATCTGTTTCTTAAAAACTTCCATGACGAGCCGTTGGTAGGTAGCCCCCGCATTCTTCAAGCCGAATGGCATTACTTGATAGCAATATGTGCCCTGGTCAGTTATAAAGGTAGTCTTTTCTTCGTCTTCAAGACTCATCTGAATTTGATGGTAGCCCGAGAAAGCATCCAAGAAGCTTAAAAGTTCATGTCCGAGGTGGAGTCTACTAACTGGTCGATCTTGGGCAAGGAGAAGTCGCCCTTTGGACATGCTTTGTTCAGTCGGTGAAATCGATGCACATTCTCCACTTCCCGTTCTTCTTTTTCACTAAAACCACATTGGCGAGCCATTCAGGGTACTTGAGTTCTCGGATGAACCCGGCTTCGAGTAGTTTCTCTATTTCTTTCTCGATCACCTCCTGTCGCTCCTTGCTGTGCCATCGCTTCTTTTGTCTAATCGGCTTATAGTCATGTCGAATACCAAGGGAGTGTGATGCGACCGATCGAGAAATTCCAGGCATGTCGCTCGGTACCCAAGCGAAGACCGATTTGTTTTCTACCAAACAGTCAGTCATTTCTTTAACTAGGTCCTTCTGAAGTTCTGAACCTAGATTTGTGAATTTAGAGCGATCGGCTTCATCCAAGATGACCGTTCGTTTCTTTCACTGGGTTCATTCTCTCCATCTCCTCATCGGCTCTCACATCAAGAGAGCTCGTTAGGACTACTGCCCCGTCTAGTGTTTTTGTTTTCGCTAAGTAACACTTCCTAGCAATTCTCTGCTGACCCCTAATAATACCGATTCCATGGGGCGTTGAGAATTTCATCGCTTGGTAGTAGGTGGAGACGACCGCTCTAAGGGCTTTTTGAGTAGCTCGTCTAATTATTGCATTGTACGCCCCTTGAAACTTCACAACTAAGAACTCAACGTCCTTCTCTATTTGACGCGGCCTTTGCCCGAACTTCACTTTTGGTAGACCGGGCAAGCGGGTAGGTCGATGCTTGATTACCCACTGATAGGTCCTTCTATAGGCAGTAGTCGATCCTCGGGTACCTCCATCTGCTTGAAGGCCTCATAATACAACAGGTCGACTGAGCTGCCTGTATCAATCATTACTCGCTTCACCTCGTTGTCGTCCATGTTCAGATTTACAACGAGCACGTCGTCATGAGGACAACTTACACCGTCAAGATCAGACTTGTCGAACGATATCATCCCGTCGTTCAGCCTCTTTCTTTTAGTTGACAAGTCTTCGCCGACTTGCCTGGTGTACCTCTTTCTTCCTTTAGCAGTGGACCCCCTGCTGCATTTGTAACATCCCGTTACTGTTAGCAAGGGCATTATGGTCATATTGGGTCAGACTGATAGGTTTCATTGCATTCAATGATTGAGCATGTTACTGGCCTCTAATTATAGAGGAACAGGTTTCGTGCATATACATTTATTCATAGGTACATGCATTCATGATTTTCCGGCATTTTAATTGTGAGTAGGAATTGATCGGATTGTAAACTGGAAACTGACTGAACTGAATGGATTATGATTGATTGAGAAATTAGGAGTAAGTGGGCTTGAATGACTGATTTAGAATAGTCCAAGAGTGATTGGCTATTGATAGTGGTTTATAGGAAATTTTCGGAAAATTGGGGAGAAAATGCCCAGACCGAAAATTTTGGAGTGATGATGATTGATTTGTATAATCTTGAAAGAATTGTCCAATGACAATGGGAAAAATTAGAGTTATCTTGTTAGGAGATAAAATGTTGAGCCATTGAAATTTAGAGACGAAATTTGAACTGATTTGGAGACTTATGTCTATAAATAGCTAGGTTTGAAATTTGGGGACTTTACCCTAAGGCATTACCGTTTCTTCTCTTCCTCTTCTCCACGGTGATCTTCGATTCCTCCCATCGGTGAGGTTCTTCGATTTTCCTTGTGGTTTTCTCTTCATTATGCAAAGCTAACTGGTTTATTGTGATTGATGAAGGTTGAGAAGGATTGAGAGTGGGTTATCGTTGAGTTTGAAAGATTTTAGGGTTTACGGAGATTGAGGGATTTGAGGAACTTGATCTTCGATTGGTAAGTATTTATGGTTTTAATATTGTTATTACTGGTTGTTTGAGCATTTATGGCATTTATTGGGTTAGATTGAGTAGTTAGGGTGTTAAATGTTGAGCTTAAAGAGCATTAATGGCTGAAATCGATCGGAGAAGACGATCGGGCCTTCGTACGTCGCGACGAGCGCGCAAAGGCGTGAGGCTTCATCGCGACGAATAATTAATTTATTCGACGTGACGAGCTCGGCTGGACGTCGCGACGAGCGTGAGTTTATTCATCGCGACGAGCGGCCTCCGTCGTCGGACGTCAGTGGGCGTGTGGACGTCATGACGAGGATGAAATTCGATTGGATGATTGTTAGTTTATTGGGTGTAACTTATGGTATAGACCTCCGATTGAGGTGATTCCTGATTCATTATGAACTAGAGAAAGAGGTCTACAATTGAGGATAATTATGGAAGTTACAATTTAATTTAAATGGTAATGATTCATAGAGAATAAGGTCAATTTTGGTTCATAGAGTGACCTAAATATTGAATTGAGACAATTGGAATTTTGATTGGGATTTTCAATAAAGGTTTTGACCCAATGGTTATGGAATTGCTATAGGGAGTATGAATTGAGGAAATTGAATTGAATTTTAGGATTGGATCAATTATTGTCGATCAATTGAGCGAAGAGTTAGAATTGGGCCTAAGAGTTCTAAATTGGGTGTTAGCACCGAAAAATCGTGAACATGCATTGTTCATAATTCCACTGAGACATATGCATTACTTAATCGTCTTATTGAGCATCTAGTAATGGGACTGTATTTTACTGTTATAGAGGCGTCGTTGGATCGTCATTCCACGAACATTGCTGGAACTTTCAGGCAGTAGCTCGGAAGTAACAAGTGAGTAACCTAGTTGGTTTCTCAAATTCCTGACTGTCTAATTGCTCAATGTGAATTACTTGCCAATGTGAAATTGCATGATTACTGAAATATACATGATCGAATGGCATGCTTCTACTGTATTGGATTGGACTACTGTATGATACTGAGAAATGCAATACTGGGCTTCTATAGCCATACACTGAATTACTGAACACTGCATTGCATGCATAAATGCATGATCAGATAATGGATATGTGACCCAAGTGCTATTATCACTGAAAAGAGCCTCGAGCTCGAACATTTATCTTGATCGGACCTCGAGCAGGGGAGAAATTCCTGACGCGTCCCCCACTGAATACTGACTGAGCACTTGGGCACAACACTGAATAACTAGAAAAGAGTCTCATATGCATTGTATACACATGACTGATTAAATTGCAAACTTACTGAATTATGTGATGAAATGAGAGATTGCAAATTGTTACATACTATCAAAATCTGTTGCATATCATGTGAATTGTGATATGATCTGTAAATTGTTATATGTTATTGTAAATTGTTATTTGATACTACAAACCGTTATAGACTCATGTAAATTGTTATATAATCTCATTAATTGAATATTATCGTGACGTCTTTGTCGCAATCTGCGTAATGCATGATTTGAGTGAACCATCGATGATGGTTTTCACCGATTCATAAACTCACCCAAAATTGCATCTAATTTTTCAGGATCGATATAGTAGACCTCTAGCTCAGGAGATAGTCTTTTCTGCCGTCTGACGTCTTGGCAAAGAAGCGATGACACAGGTCGGTCATTGGGTTGGACTTTGAGGATGACTTAGGATATATGCTTGTGTCGGTTTCCTTTTGGTTTTGTTTAGGGAACCGATAGACTTGTTTATTCATTCTCGGATGATGTATTAAGATTCTTTTGGATTTTAAAGTTACTGGTTTCCGATATATTATGGTTTTAATTATTGCGATGCCATGTGGAATATTAGTGGGAAATGTTCTGGTAGTGCACCTTTATTGTGGGATACGTGTCGGAGCGACCTCCGGGCGTCCCGATGTGTACCTTACGGTAAGGGGCGCTATAACATTTCCACCAAAAATCATATTGATGACTCTAACCGGTCGGTCATCTTGTTATCCAGTGTTTCTGTTGTCTCTTGCCCTGGACCGTCCCCTCACTTCGCGTCGGTCATCAGTATTCGCATTCTGCCTCCCTCCATCATTCTTATCATTTCGCCTCCAATACTGTCGCCTGTTGTCGAGCCGACCGGTTTTGTGCTCATTATCTCGGTCGGCATTTTGTTCGTGTTTCACAAATCGTCCCAGCCTTCCCCTTCGGATGAGGGATTCGATTTCTCTTTTCAATTGCCAGCAATCTTCCATGTCATGACCGATGTCTTTGTAGAAACGGCAACATAAATTCGGGTTCCTATCCTTGGAGGAAGTCTTCATTTTGTTGGGTTCTCGGATAGGTTCCCCCTCCGCTCTCATGGCCGCCAGTACTTCTGCATATCGTCTGTTGAGCGGGGTGAACTCCTGTCGATATCCCTGTCAATCGGTTGGTTTTCTCGAGCTCGACTGACCTTTCTGCCGCTTGTGCGAACCATTCGCTCTATCATTTGGCGAGATCATTAGTCCCACGCTCAGATTGTTCAAAGACTTCTTCTAAATGAATGTACTTATCCGCCTATTTTTATTTCTTGAATGGATCGAGTGATCGAGGGTCAATGACTTTTGAACTCCTCATCCTCGTGTTATTCATAAGCTACGCCAACATGGACGAGCAAGTGAGGTTGGGGACCTCGACCGCTTCATTATTGAACCAAGTGATGAACTCTCGCAAACTTTCGTTCCTTCCTTGGGTCAATTGCATCACTTCTAGTGCGGTCTTCTGTGGTCGCTTACTTGTGGCGAATTAATTGAGGAAAAGCAGCCTAAAATCTTCAAAGCAAGTAATACAGCTCGGAGGTAAGCTATTGAACCATCGTCGAGTTCCATCTTGAAAGGTCGTACAGAAAGCCTTGCACTAAATGGCGTCTGGAATGCGATCTGCATTCATCATCATTGGAAGTGTTGTAAGTAGTTCAGGGGATCGGTCTTTTCAGTATATTTTTCGTGTCGGTATTTTGGTACCGGAGCCGGAGGCTATCGAAATTCTTGAGTAAAGGGAGAGCTATATTGAAATTGTTAGGCGATCCGACGAAGCTCATGGTTGCGATTGATCCGATCGTCCACGATTTTTCTAGGACTTGATAGGGTGACGATCGGTCGTTATCTTTGTCTGCTCATGGCGCATTTGTTGTTATCTTACCGAGATCAGAATTTGGCGAATCAACAGATCAGCCACTTCCTCAATCTATTTTCGGGTGAGGGAGGTACACACGGGCACAGGAGGGTCTGCCTTTGAGAGGTGCTGGAGATTCGGGCGTATGTTAGTTCTAGCGTTATCTTCCAAGGCTACATTTTGTTCTTCTTGTTCTAGGTTTTGTGATTGCGGTTGATCATTCGGGTCCGACGACTGTGTGTGGGAAGCATGGTGCGTCGGTGGCAGGGTAGCAGATAACTGCAAACCCATCCGTTGTAACACCAAAGTCGTGATGCAGCCTATATCGAGGTTAAACTTATTGCCGCTGATTGATTTGCGTGTTTACGGGCGTGATGCTTCGATGTCGGGCTCCACGGTGGGCGTCAATTGGTTCAGCTTGGTTCTGGCTAGACTGCATGTTACCATTCGGATCTATGGAGTTTGCTGCTTCTCTCGAAAGCTAAGACTTGATGGTTCCTGCAAAACAAAGAAGGCATATCGGGGGTTCTTTCCCGGTAAGCCTCCGACGCTTAAGTTAGTCTTTTTGGTGTAGGTGAGATCACTATGAACGGAGAAGGCTAGAGTTAATGATCACGTACCTCTATTATGGCAGAATTATACCTTATATATGGAGCAGATGCTAGGTTTAAGTCTTTACGTATATATGAAGATTTTCACCTGTGTGTGGGCCATGGATTCGTGGATTGGGCCTGAGCTTGGTATAACTGACCCGATCATAATTAAACGATGTAAAATCATTAACTTATAATGACAAACTATTAAAGCATCATCAAAAGGTCACTTTTCAGAACGATTTCCAAATCATCTCCAAAAAATCATAGTGAATACACATATCTGTGATTGTGGGGGACAGGGGTTTTTGCGGTCTTCTCAAAATATTTAAGGGAGGTTTTGCGACTCAAGGGGGTTCATAGGTTCTTCTCAGGATATTCAAGTACGAGGAACGTTTTGTATTCAGAGTGTACTATGTTGACAAGTTTTTCTAATTAGTAGAAAGTAAGTTTGTGAGGAAAAGTCTTAAAGTAGCTAGTAAAATTGTCGCTTTATAACTACAAACTCATAGGTTTCTTTGTAAAAATATTTAAAAAATGATGTTTACGTGTCCAAATTTTTGCAAAATTAGAAGAATTATGCACGTTGCGTTTGACTTCCTGCAATGGGATTTTTCCGATTTCTTTGATTAAAGTTATTACTTAGTTTATTAAATAATTTAACTTAAAACATAGGATCTCCTTCCTTATAAAAAAAAAAGGTATGCGCTCTCCGTTTCCTTCTAAGATGCATGTTCACAACTCAATCGGCCAGTCCGGTTCATAGATTTGGCCTGTTCACAATTCAATCGCCCACTCCGGTTCATAGATTTGGCCTATTATACACAATGCATTGGGTCCACTCACTAGGACAAATGTAATCGGCAGCTTTTTGAACCCACCTATCATCATTGTTCTCCTGCTCACCAGTATAAGCGCGGAACGCTGAATCTATGACGAGGAAGCCGCAAAATTTGACGTTGAAGCCGAAAGCAGGTCCACGACGCAACACAAGCAAACAAACGTTGAACAGCAACTTGTCCTAATCAAACTGATGACAATAACAATAATAATAAAAGCTTCCAACACCGTCAGCTTTCACGCGGGGTACGTAAGGTTTGGGAGGATCATAATCCTAATCTGTAATGGCGCTAACCCTACAAGAAGAAGAACTTTCCCTTGTTTTCTCTGTCTACTCTTTGTCGTCTTGCATGCATGCATGTAGGCTTTCACTTCAAAAAGGTTTCCTAACTCCATTGATAATCTAAGTTCAAGAAGAGCACGCACCGATTATCTTTGAGCTTTTCAGAGATAAAAAGTGGGTCACCTTGTTTCTGCCGAAACAAGTGGGCAAAGCCCGTGCATGCGTAACAGTCGAAAGCTTCTACTTTAATACTCAGTTAGCTTGAGCTGCTTTGCCTTTTGCAAAAGTAGCCGCTCCTGTCTGTGTGATATCCTAATCCTGGAAGGACCATGGCAAGTAGTTTAATGATAACTCTTCAGGCTTGAATTTTTGGCCGTTCAAGTTCTATCAAGGGTCATCTTTTGGAAATCAGTCAAACAACACCTGCTTTGTGTCTCTGTGTCGATGGATTTAACCATGAATCAAAAGGACTCTTGAATATATGTTTACATTAAGATTTTTAAAAAAACATGATTTGATTCATTACAGATTTTATAAGGACCAAAATATTGAATTTATAAAAATATCTGCTCTTTTTTTGTTTTTTTAACCCTGCGAGATGATAGTATATAATGAGGGTTTAGAAGTGGAGCCATGCACGGTTGTGGTTGAAGATTTTGTTTTGTCGTTTATATTACTACAAGAAACCAAACGGTTTTATCTGATTTTAATTGGTCCACATCAATTCAATGTGATTGCTCCTTGTCAAGTCGGTCATTATAATTATTTTGTTGCCAATGTCCGGACTGATGAACCGTTCATGATGAGTAAGTTTTCGACTATGACAAAAGGAATGGTAGCTATTAAACTCGGGCAGACAGCAATAGCATCTATATTTTTATATTCACGTGGATGCACAAAGGAGGTCCCCTATCCCTATGTATACAAATCTCTTTTTATTAAACAAGCGAATTTATAATTTATTATTCAAATTCGTAATTAATAATTTATTAATTATATAAATGTTTAAATTTTAAAAATGAAACTGGACTTAAATAGATAATAATAATATACTCTAATAATTTATGTTTTCAACCCAAAAACTTAAACTTAAGATCCCTATACTAGAGAGTCACGTACTCTATGAATTGGCTATCCCTACGGAGCGTTTGCAGGTCTCTCTATCAAGTTTCGGCTAGTCATAGCAGCAATTACTAATAAATGAATATAAGGTTGACTATACGGCAAGCCCGTTGTAATTTAATACTTTGAAAGAGATGCATTGTAGAATATGAATAAAGACTAAAGAGAAAGTGTTTTACGCATGTTGCCGATGTTGACTGGTTGGTTAAAGCTCATAAGAAGCCAAAAATGCCTCACATATTTTGAAGGCTTAACTTCTGAAGTGACAACACTTTTGGTTTTTGGGAGTGCTTTGAAATGGCCCCTTTGGTCACTCCTAGGTAACAAGCTGTTGATCTAATCTTCGGGAGGAAATTAGATCAGTCATTTACAAAAAGATTTAAGGCTAGCTGTTACTTTAATGAATGAAATGAACGTAGAATGTGGTGACTTGTACAAAAAAGACGATTCTTTTTGTAAATTAGTGCATCAGGAACAGGTCGTTTGTTATTAATAATCTCCGACTGCTTTCATATCATTGACATACCATCAATATATTAAAGGTAGAATCAAAGGAAAAGAGGTATACTCATATTAATAAAGACAAAGAAATGAAAAGAGTTGGAACAAAAGTAAGAATACATTATTAGAAACAGATGATCTGATCCCAATGCATGTATCACAAACATCGTTGATATTCATCTGAATTTTATCTCAAACAAATCATATGTCTCTATCCAGTCCATATTTCCAATTCCATTTTCTCTTCATTTTTTATATATATATTACATTAACAGAACAAATCCTAGGAGGATGAGCACTTCCAACGGACCCGCTTCTTGCCTGTACAGCCTTTGTCTGGTGAGTTGGACCATCGAGTGTATGGTAGCTGAAAACTTAGTTTCTGTTTGAGATTTTAAATTTGGCTCTCTTAATATATTTAGTTGATATACTTTTAAATTTTGTAGTTTTAATAAAAAACTCACCTTGAAATCATGGTTTACAAAATATTTTACACATATCTTTTTAAAGGCATGATATTTAAAAATAATCTTACTACTAAAGGAAACATATTAACTATTTTGTTCTTTGTATCAATTTTATTTTTCATACTTTTGTAACTTTAATCATTATATATCGAACAATTATGTATATAACAATTATATAAAATTCTAATATTCTATAGCCTTTTCAGTATAATTACCAAAATTTAACTATTCTTATTCGCATTAACTTTACCAGAAGTATTTCTGTTATAGTACTTCTGGCAACAGCTTTTAAAACAAGCCCTAGTAAGATTAAACCACTTCATACTGTACACTAACATTGTAAGATAACAGAATTTTATGCAATTATATCATTTATTAAATTAGTTATGGATCCAGAGGTATTTCCTTTTGCTTGGTCGAAATGTTAGTCGTGCCTTATCTAGTAATGGTCAGGCAGCCTACCAGTGAACGTGATAGAAGAAGACCCACCACTTTGGCTCTGGAAGTTGACATTAATGGGTGACTTTGTCAATTTCTATACGCCAAATAGGGAAGTAATTAACTTCCAGGACCTGTCACCTTGATGAAGAAATTATAGAGGATACTTTATGAAAGTACATGTTAAATTCGAATCATATAGAGTTAGTTCTGGGTTCAAATTCTCTTTCCCAATTATCCTATTATTGCCTCAAAATAAAATCGTTTTATATCTATTTATGTATAAAATGACATTATTTTAGGGGGAAAACAGATTTATAATAAGATATTTGAGACAAAAATTATGAAAAAACTTTGTAATTATTTCACTAAATGGACCAACCAAAAAGAAATAAATTACTAGTTTAATCTGGAGAGTAGAATAAAAATTGATGCAAAATGATGTCTCATGAATCAATAAACCAATTACATTTATTGGAACTTCTAGTGGATTCAAAATGTCCACGTCCCACATCATTACTAGGCTAAAAAATCAAAAGTCGGTACCCAAAAGATTGACCATATGCAAATACTTGAAAAAAAACTCATAAATTGGATAAAGGTGGCGACTTCTTCGATCAGCAGAGTGATTACGGGTGTGGCCTACATAATGTGAACCACCACGACGATCCCTTTGCAGTACTCTCTTGCAGGCTTACATACCATGCATACACTGACTGGAATATGTAAATCTTGAGGTGACCAGCATTGAATTGGTGTGCTCGTGATCACCATGCATGCATATGTCGAGTAGTACTAAGCTAATTGAAGGCAACGAGCTCCCAAAACACCATAAAAATACTTGGAAACTCTTATTCAATCACCACTCCCAAATGATGACGCTAATCCAATATTATCACAACGATAGTTACCATCTTGGTTATCACTCACTAGGGTCACTGTTGAGAGTCTTTTCCATGTTCCTGATTGTCTGAACCGAAAGAGCCATCATGTCTGGATGAAAATCTCATCAAATCTTGTTGATGCTGTTGCTGTTGTTGCTGATGACGATGAGATGATAAGAAACTAGACGATGGAGGTAATGTTGATGAAAATTGCTGAGCAGAAGGGTCTTGGTTGAAGAGATTGGAAGTATAGTATGGGAAATTGACCTCATCACTGGAAAGAATTTGTGCATATTGAAGGAGATGAGGGTAAGTGTCGGGAAGGTATGAAGTTGGCTGCGCAGAGACTGCATGAGAAGGAGGAGGTGGACGAAGAGGAGGAGGAGGAGGCATTGCCAAGCTTGGATTATGTTCAGACCAGAAGTTGCTTGAATCACCAGGGAGGTAGGTGACCTCGGTTTTTCCCTGAACTCGCTCAGGAAAGTTGAGTTTAGCTTTGGTGCCTTTGAACTTAAGAGCTGCTTTGTCATATGCTATGGCAGCATCCTCAGCAGTGTCAAAAGTACCAAGCCAAACACGAGCCGCTTTCTTAGGGTCTCGTATTTCGGCTGCCCACTTACCCCATGGTCTTTGTCTTACTCCTCTGTAATGTCTTCTTCTTGGAGTTTCTTCACCGAAAAAATGTTAAGCAGCAAACGTAAGTCTTGTTCATAAGAACTAGGTTAATTTGATATACATATGAGAAAAAGAATACGTATTATAAATACCGGAAATGCATGGCATAGCAAAAGGAAATCAAGTGGCTCTAGAAGCTTGAATTAATACTAAGGAGGTGCAAATGAGGATACCAAGTTTGGTGGATTGGTAAAAGAGTAATACTTCCTAACTTGTTTATGTAAATCAATTAAGTTTTTTGTTTCATATCAGGGTTTTGCTGGTCTAAATTCATTGGAAATAGAATGAATACATTACTCTTTTGCAAAATCAATTAGTAATAATATGAAACAAAAGAAATGAGTGCCTAAAGATACATGGAAAACAAAATAGAGATACGAACATAATTGTATGATTTTGGTAACTCACCAATATGTATACATTCTTTAGTAAATTTATGTAGGTCTAAGGAATTAAGCAATGGCAAGCAAAGTGATACCATAGTCTTTAGCTAGCTTGTTTGTATAAGGGTAATTAGGTGGAAAGAAGCTATAGCTATCTTAAGGCTATGCATTTACCAAGAAAATGAAGCCATCGCTTTCTTGAATTGGGAAAAGGAATGAGCTAGTTAGGAACTAAAAACAATTGGATATCGCCATCAGAAGATATACATGTATGGTCAGTAAGAGGGGTCAGGTCCAATTATATAGTCCTAAAGCTTAAAGAAAAGGAAAGCTCGTGATTCACGGAAGAGACCACAACAGTTGTACTCGGAATGAATGCACATATATATATGTATATGATGATAATGATGATGATAACAAGTACCCCGGAAGTTAATTGATAGAATAGAATCCTACATTCTCTACCCAACTCCAAATTACCCACATGGAACACGATTAGTAAAGGGGACAAAAAGAGTAAGATATAGTAGAAGATTCTCTGATAAGCATGCAAGCCCAGCTCTTTTCACCTTTTAAGAAAGAGAAAGAGAGTTGTTCACGGAAAGTAACATTTGGGTACAATGAACTTGGCAAAAACCCTAACAAGTCACTCAGCAGCGTACGTAGTTGAAGAAAGTTATTGATAAATATATATCTAGCTAAGTCCAAAGAACCCGACAAATATAAAAAAGGCGAACCAGTGTGAAAAAGATCTCAAAAGAGGAAGATAGTGTGAGAGGTCATGAAGCAAAGGCAAGATCTTATTTTAGGAGGATGTAATCCATAAAGCGTTTGTATAGTTCTTCAGATACAGAAACCAACAAAAGATACAGATCCCAGACAACTTTGACGAATCGTGTCAAGACAAGAAACCAAAGAACGACCCAGATTTGGAAGTGATTTGCCACATTTCGTAGCAAACCTAGCCTAGTAAGTATACTGTTCAAGGGTCCACGAGTCGAAACTAAACTCAAGAGAAGCAAGATGAGTCATAGTCAGCGAATTAATTACCTTGTTCCTGTGCAGGTTGGGACTGCTGGTCAAGCTCTTTTCCAACTACACTTAAAGGGGTCGATGAGTGCACCGTCGGTGACCTATCATCGTCTGTGCTAGTACTAATGAATTGAGATAAAGATGAAACCATAGCAGACATGTCTGTTTCAGACCAAGAAGATGAATAAGAAGAGAAGTCCTCATCATGAGAAGCATGTTCTTTTCTTTTCTCCTCCGATGTTTCGGGTGGAAGTGGCCTCTTTCCATGCCTTCGATCCACTTTTGAAAATGCAGATCTTAGGTTCTAAGAGCTCCTATGTTAACTAGTACCGTGTTGGCACATAAAAAAACGATCTTTGTAGTAGATTTGGAAGCTAGACTAAAGAGTTATTTCTGGGATTTTCAAGAATAGGACACTAACTAAGAATCAGAATCAGCTGTCTTTGGACTTGCGAATAATGGGCAAGAAGTGACAAAGTAGAGATAAGAAAGAGGGAGCACTAGAGGATGTCTAGAAGAGGGAAATACAAGGGTTTGACACAAATGTATTTATATTGATGAGTAGTGGTTCATCAGTCATTTTGATATTTATCGTCTTTATTTGCATCACATAATGGGTGTAGTGTACCTTCTTTTGGTGCAACCTTTCCCATTCCTTGCTATGGTACAAAACGTGCAGCTTATAAACTTCTTCAATAGATTTTAACACATTAAGCTTATGGAAAGAGATAGCTAGGTTAAGTTATACGTTTGATTTGGTCCACTTTATAATAGAACATTACTCTTCAGAGTTGAGATTACAAATTTCTTTAATTGGTTTTGAACTAGTGTTTATCAAACTACTTGTATCAAATCATTTTTAGAGGCTTAATTACATAGTTAATTCGAAACCTTCAATGCCTTTAATCGAAACACTTAATATACCCCTAAGTTATTGACACATTTTTGGCGTTGAATGAACAAAAAGTGGAGAATTGCAGTTCACTTTTACTAGTAAAAAATGACACTTATTTGGCAATTATCTTTATTTTGTGTGAAAAACGAAGAAGATCCCGCAACATGTTGATGGTAATATATACATGAATTGTCAAATTAGCAACAATATATTGGACATCGTGAATCGTTTTGGGGCCTGTGATTGATTTCCCTTCCTTTAGAGAGTCCAAAAAGCGCTCCTAGTGAACCAATTCAATATGCTTCGTGAAGCTTCATCTGAACAATTGAAAGTGCTTAATTGAGGCTTGAGAGTAATTAAAGAAGTGATGTGTGTCCTATTCTACCAAGTCAGAATATATTATAATGGACCATCTTTACTTTACATCACTTGGTACGTCATTCGTGGACCTGAATAAAATGATATTCAACGTTAAGCATGGCATTTGAATTGGTATAATGGGAGAGAACCCATCCTACCACCTAAAGGGGCAAAACTATTTCTATTTATAAAATCATGATAAATTATTCATAGCAATTACATATATACTCATCGTCAAAGGATGGAATTATCAATATAATTTGATTTTTGATATATTGAAACTATGAAAAATCCTTTATACCTTATAATTAATGACAGTTTGGAATATTTTAGTCCCCGTAAAACCACTTATTTGAACACCAAATTCAAAATCAGATTAGATTGCCATGCTGCTTTTCATGTATCTTTGATCGTGAAATCAACTAATAATTGGAAATGGCCTCTGATATTTTCGTATAAGAGACATTAAAGTAGGGTTGGCATAGTTTGAGAATGTGACAGTCTTTTGACTCTCTACTATAAGACGTACACATTAGATACACACTTACATAACTTGTGGGTGAAAGATTACCGAACTTAGTTAAGTCTATATTACTTATTTAATATTTAATATTTATATTTATTTAAAAGGATAAATTTTGGAGTAATCGATAAAGTTACACTTTTATAACTATAAAATTATAAATTTAAAATATTTTTTAATAAAATATAATAAAAAGTGGAACTTTATATACTGATTACCTTGACTTTTTCATAGTTATTTAAAATCTTCTATAATTATAAATTTGAGCTGCTTTCTTTCTATCTTTCAATAACAAGCATAATTAAGAATACGTTGAACAATTTTTATAGATAAACTAGCCTTAAAAATATAATCACAGATACTTCGGAATCAAAGCAGTCATCATAACATCTTTGATTCAAAGTGGACCTTATTGAAGGGACTAGTCATTAATTTCCTCAAACTGTTTAGTTTCAATATTCAAAATGAAATCAAGGTTTAAGGAAAGTTGCATTCAATCCCCACGTGTTATCACAAATCACGGTTCCAAATACGTACAGTGCGTCCTGAAGAATGGATTTTATAATATTACAACCTGCCAATTTCAGAGTTCAAACGTGCATTAATTAGATTCAAAACCTCTCAAAAAGCTAACAAGAACATTAATTATCAAACAAGATTTGTTACATATACAAAACACAAAAGGGAAGAGTCAGTCAGCGACATAATTTCTAGCAACGGGAAAGACACATAGCTTCTTGTCTGTTAGGACTTAGGAGCATGTGATCGTCAGATTTGAGAAGCACAAAGACACTTATGTATCAGTATTATTCAGATTTGTACTCACGTTGGACCACCAAATCACGATTCATACTGTATATAAGATTCATGAATCCCTTCCATGTGAAGTTGCTACGAGGAAGGATACTTCCTCTAATTAAGAACAAACTAAGGGCTCATCTCAAGTTTCACATGCCTCCTATACCCCACCATTTAACTATAAGTTGAGTTATATACTAACGAAATTCAACTCATAAATTCAAATTAAATTATTGAACATGATTTAAACAGTCATTAGATTGCAACCTCTAGAGCTCAAACTTTTAGCATTTAAACATACTTTCATAAAATCCAATTTCAAGATTTCCAATACTTAAAAATACCCTACCCTTTAATCATAAATTAAATATAAATTCAACTCATATGTTTAGATTAAAATTGAACTTGATTTAAATATATAGTCATTAGATTGAAACCTTTGGAATTTAAATGTTTAGTTTTAGAGATATTTAAAGGTAAAAGGCAAAATTTCTCCTACATTTTATAAAAATCTCACTTTTAATTTTTAAAACTCCTTATTTTTATTTTCAGAAGAATCACTCTTTAAAGTCAATTAAAAATTAAGAAATATATGTAGTATAAATATCACACATAAACTAATCAAATATTGTTTACTTAATAATCCAATTCATCTCTTAAACTCGAGTCATACTAATTAAATCCAACTCAAACTAATAATTTATTATAATTATTTTGAATTATTAAATTAATTCAAATTTGATGATTTCAGATTGAGTTTTAGAACTGAATTAGATTATCATGTCAGTAGTATTTGATTAATCTACATATAATGATCATATCTCATGAAATTCATTGTTATTTTCAACTAAAATTTTGAAAATTTTAAGAAATTAAATTTTTAATATAAAAGTATTTTAAGCTACAAAAAATATCTATACCTTTTACCTGAATATTTAAAAAGTTTATATAAAATTCAAATTTAAGAACTCTATTATTGTAGGGTTAAAATTTTGTCATCTTTTTGTGTGTCTATTTAAGTGGATGTAGATTGCGTACTGCCAGTCCATCTTAAATCAGGTTTAATAACAAAGACTTTCACTTATGTGTTGTTATTATTAAAGTGGATGAAGCTCACCCCCTAGCTAGAAATGGTGCCAACTCTGAATGTCTGACTTTCTAAACCGGTTTTAGGGTGCAGAAAGTTGTGACCAGGCCAACTATCCCACAAAGTCTTGGAGCTCTCACTTTCAGTTTCTCTCAGCATTTGACTATGACTTTACCAACTTATCCAAATTGTCTAATGAAATTGTATTAAGTCAAAACAAGGATATTTGACCTTGACTTTTCAATTTTTGGAACGTAATTGATAATCCACATACAGCATCCAATTGAGTTGGATGGGCCTAATGCTTTCAGTATGGTATTATTGGTAGGCCTAAGCCTACTGCTAGTCCTATCCATAAAAGCAGATTCCTAAAATATTACCTACCTCAAGTAGTTGGCTTATTATAATTAAGAATTACTTATGGTCAATAAGAGAGATAAAAGAATTACTTAATAACAAGAATAGATTCGACCAAAATACATATGGGCCTACATTTTCTCTCGCTTAGAAGACCCTTTTGCGTAATAAGTAGAGTTTATTGAAGCCCAAGCATCTGATTATTGACGGATTCTAAGAATTCACACTTTATTTTCAAGTTTAATCTCTGTTTGGTTTGGCCTATAACAATAGAGCTTTTGTTAGTAGAGTATTTTTTTTTCTATACATTTTTTATAAAAACTTTTCTAATAAACCAGTTAGCTAAACATAGAGTTTTTGTTAGTAGAGCATTTTTTTTTCTATACATCTTTTATAAGAACTTTTCTAATAAACCAGTTAACTGTTTAGCTGTCATTTAAAAGGAACTTTTTGAAAGAGTTTTATACATGAGACTATTTGGTAATATAAAAATAAAAAGTAATTTTAATTTTAATTGTATTTTATTTTGTAATAAAAATTATTTATGCATATAAATATTATTTAAAGCATATTAAACAAAATGCAAAGCACAATATATTAATTATTATATATTTTAAATCATATGAAACATAAATAAAAATATATCAAACTAAATCTTTTATATAGATTATAACAAAAGTAAAATTAATATAAAATAAATATTAAAACATAAAAGTCAAATAATATTATATAAATAATATAATAAATGTAAAGATTAGTTTATGGATATCGTGAAAATTATGTGTAAAATATAAGGATAAAAGAGATTAAAATAGACTTATTAATTGATCTGAAAAATCTATCGAAAAAGAATTTTTTAGAAGTTCCAAATTTAAACTTTTAAAAGTTATATTTTGGCTGCTAAAATAACTATATTTGTTAAAAAATATTATTAATTTTGCAATCAAATACTCAATTTTTTTGAGTACTTTCACGATGAAAAAAAGTGTATAATCACCTTACAAAAACTCGAGGCACTTAATCTATTTGCTAAGGGAGTTGGCGAATCAAAGTATCTAACCAAATTTTTATATAGATTATAATAAAAGTAAAATTAATAAAAATGAATATTACAATATAAAAGTCAAATAATATTATAAAAATCACAAAATAAACATATGAATATTGTAAAAATTATGTGTAAAATATAAAGACCGGATTTAAAAATAGGTTTATTAATTGATATGAAAAATCAATCTAAAAAACGTATTTTTTTAGAAACTCTAAATTTTTTTTTTTAAAAAAAATTATTTTGATCATTAAAAATAACTATATCTGTTAAAAAAGTATTATCGATTTTACAGTTTAATCACCGTACAAAAACTCGAGGGAGTTGGTGATTTTATAAATGTAGTCTCATGTACGCAGTAATAAAAGGGGAAAAGAGTAACACTGGCTACAAAAATCTTCACTAAATCCATCAGAAATTCTAAACAGGTAAATCGAGGAGGAGGGCAACGAGCGTTTCTTTCCCTATTCATTGCTGACTAGATCAGAGAAAGCACGCAGAGAGCAGAGACAGGTAATAAGCAAACGGAGCCCTGGAGAAGAGAAAGAGAGAGATGCAGAATCAAGAAGAGCAAGTGGCCGACGGCAAAAGGGCAGCGTTTGAATTTGAACCAAAAGGAGAAGATTGTTCAAGTTCTATACTTGGTAATTCTATTCTTCACAGCGATGGGGTTGGTGCTGATCTTACTCAACAACAGCAACATGAAGAAGAATTAGCAATTTCGTCTCTCCAACAAAATGTTCCCTTCGTCGGCGACAAGGTCTCTTTATTTATCTTCCAATTTGCATTCTTGAAAATTTCGCCCCCAACCCAGATGCAAAGATTTGATCTTTTTTACTTTTTAATGTGGAAATTCGTTTTAGTAGCATATAGAATTGTGGATAATGACTAACAAGCATACTTTGTCGACAAAATTGTTTCTTTCAATGGATTTCTGAATTTGCAGGAGCCTCTTTCTGCTTTGGCAGCTGAATATCAATCAGGCAGCCCAATTTTGATTGAAAAAATAAAGGTTCCTTTTTTCTTTATTTCTTCCTGGTCTTTATCTTTTTCTTCTTTTTGCATTACATTCTAATGCTATTCGTTGTGTCTTATGTAGATTCTTTCCGACCAGTATGCTGCCATCAGACGAACGCGTGGAGATGGCAACTGCTTCTTCCGGGGGTTTATGTTTTCATATCTTGCAAGTCTTAGTCTCTCAAGATCAAAACTAAATCATTTAGTTTCTAGTTTCTCTATTCTCACTGTGGTTATTGTTTGCATGAATAGGAGCATATTTTGCTAACACAGGACCGATTAGAAGTTGATCGTGTTAAAAACAACGTTGAAGATTGTAGGAAAATGCTTCAGAGTTTGGGTTATGTTGAATTTACTTTTGAGGACTTCTTTTCGGTAAGCATATTGAACGCAATTATGCTTACTATTAGTCCAGGTGCTGCTTTCTTTTTTGCTCTGCTACTTGTACTGTGAGCTTAGTTTAGCTGCTGTACCATGTTTAAACGTTACTGATTGTATGAAGATTTGTAATGGAGGTTTACAAAGAAATATTTAATTAGGGTAACACCATACAGATAGCTATATTTGTAGTTATTGACTACTCCAAATAGCTCTGAACTTGAGAAGGCTTTGGTTTCTACTACTTTGATGAAGGAGCAATAGGTTCATTACTCAAACTTCTGGGTTTCCTTCCATGTGGGGTCTCTGAATTTGGTACTTTGAGAATCTTATGCTTTTGTGGATTTTCTGTTATTCTAAATATAAGACGAATGTCCTTGGAAATAGAGGCGATGACGCTAAGTGTTATTGGATTGCCTTCTTCTGTTTACTGATTTAGCAATGGGGCAAGAAAAGAATGTTCAGATTTGTATTCAAAGACTTGAAGGAATATGAGAACAATTGATAAACATCTTTAGAAGCAAGGAAAATGGCCTCACATTCAAAGGAAAACTGTCAGATTGAATATTTTTTCAATTGATGTTGGGATGATGAGAGTCTTTAGGCATGGAAATGGCGAGGCCAGGCCAGGCCCGTCGACGGCCCAGACTGTTCTGACCCCTAGAATGACGTCTTAATGCCTGATCAAACTGGGTTTGGCCGGTTGACATCGGGTCGGGCCCAAGCCCAATTGCCGTACCTAGATAAGATGGATATTATATTTATCTTCCAAATTGGTTTTGGAAAATATTACTGATTAAGCTGGGAAATACTGCTCCTTTACTGAACCTTTTGAAGCATGTTATATGTGACTACAATTCCATGTCAAATGAAATGCAGTTATTCCTTGAGCAGCTAGACTGTGTTATTGAGGGAAATGAATCTTCAATAAGGTGCTATTCTCTTTCTTTACTGCGATATCGCTATCAATTACTATAGACATAGGTTTTGTCCATTCTCTTTTACGTCAACATGTTTGTTTGTAATCATGATCTTGTAAGGACTTGAAGTTATGCTAGAAAGTAACTATTTATCATAATCCTAATGAGCAGCATTTTCATGATAGCATAATAAGTCCTCATTTGCTCTTTATTTATTGCAGTTACGATGAGCTCTTAAATAGAAGTCGAGATCAGTCAGTATCAGATTATGGTGAGCAAGTTTGGAGAATGATGATGTTTCCAGCTACCTCATATTATTTTCTGACAAATTTGCCTTGGTTAGTTGTCATGTTTTTCAGGTTTGTTACGTCTGGTGAAATACAGAAACGCTCCGAGTTTTTTGAGCCATTCATTCTTGGTTTGACAAATGCAACAGTAGAACAGGTTTGTTTAATATTTTGAGTTCTGAGAAGAAATGTGTGCCACGCTCTCTCTTCCCCTTGCTCTCATTGTTAATATCTGCTTTGGCATATTTCGGTATAGTTTTGCAAATCAGCAGTGGAGCCAATGGGTGAAGAGAGCGACCATGTGCAAATAACTGCCCTTTCAGATGCATTAGGTGTGCCAATTCGTGTAGTATACCTTGATCGGAGTTCTTGTGATACAGGTGGTATCAGTGTGAATCATCATGATTTCATCCCTGCTACTGGCAATCCTCCAAATGCTGCCGATGGTAGTTCTGAGACCTTTAATCCATTTATAACCTTGCTTTATCGTCCTGGTCACTATGATATACTCTACCCGAAGTGATGCCTTGTCACATTTGGTAAGCTAGTCTTGTCTTAAACTGGTTTCAAAATTGATTGTGCGCGCTTGTGTAGCTGGGTGTGTATTCCCTGTTTTCACACAACTGCAAGTATCTTTCAGAGCATCACAGTGGTCTTTTAGACATTGTGCCATGGATCCTGTCTGAATGGGTTGCATGCTGACAACAATAACAATGGTAGTCTGGTGTTTTATTTTCTGATTTGTCTTTATATATATATATGGCAGATTGTTAAGGTTGTCCTCGTTGAAGAAGGGGGTTTCCAACGCAAGTCTATACGGTTTTTGGGATCCAGGTGTTGTATATCAGAGGCACAAGCTTAACATTTTTGATGTAGCTCGTAAGGAACGTTAATAGCAGTCCTGAACCTGTGTAAGGGGGGATATAAATGCTTAGATTACCTCAGAATTTGGGAACTAAATTGTTTTCAGTTCTTGATTAAGCATGTACTGACCTGGTCTTTAACCATCCTTGAAAAATTGCATTAATGAATTGGAAAACGCACAAAAGGCTTGGATATTTGTTTCCGTTAACAACACTTTGATAGTTGTCTCATGGCAAAATTTGAGTTATACGTTGGCTTACTGGGACGTTGTACCTGCGCTGTAGCAGGTGATGAAGCTTACAAGCTTCCTCGTGTTGTAGCCATGTTGAAGAAAGTCCATAATTTTCTTAAGCAAATGTTCACGAAATGTAAAACCTTTTTATGTCGCCAACTTTCAGTTTGGCGGGAGACGTTGTTTTGTTGAGCAATGGTAATACTCATTTTTGCCTCTGGTTGAATCGCCACTGGTGGCCCACTGCCGACTAAGCATTCAGGCGACATAGGAGAATCCTAAACCAGAGCTAATCATCAAGTGGAGTTTGGTACTTAGATGCAAGTACAGCGAAAGTCTCGCCAGATGCCTTCCACCCCAGATGCCTTCCACCCCAACGGCTCCAAGATAAGACAGTTCCAACTCTTCTTCCCTAGAGTTTTAGGGCTCGAGATTCACGGTGTTGTCAGCCTTAGAGCCGCTAGCCTCAAGTGGGGTGCTCTCTTCAACGACTGAGGAACGACACCAATTTGCCATAAGCCATCCGATGCTGCAATCGCACATTCGAGAGAGATCCCCAAATTAGTCGTCAGCTCGGGACAACTTAATGTAGCGTGCGTCGTTTAATTCCAGCTTTGCCACGTTTAACAACAGCTCCAAAACGGCGACGCCAAATACCAGTTCACACAGGGTCTTGGACCCGCAACCTCTACCCAATGACAGGCCCTAAGCCTGCAGGCCCTCATGCCCCAACAGGCCAAAACTAACCTGTCAACCTTCATGCCCCAGCAGGCCACGACAAAACCGCAGGCCCTCCTAACTCAGCTGGCCAAGACAACCACCAACCCATCCAACCCATTGTTGCCCAACCAGACTAACCCACAGGAAACTCAAAGCCCAAACCCGAGCCACGTAGCCCTATCGATTCCCTCCCATGCCGAAGTGATCCTTCAAGACTCAACTCTAACTCTACCCAAGGAGGATTTGGGTTGCGGGGACATGGAGGAAGACCCCTCGATCTCGACCAACCTCATCAACATATTACCCCCAACAAGACCACCAGACCTGGATGACGATATAGCAGTCGATACAGCAATCCATATCGAATCCCATACCCAAATGGAGGAGACCCCCCCGATTTAATCGTCATCACAATGTCAAGCGTTGCCTGAGGAGGTAGTCAACTCCCTCGCAGGTTAGGTCCTCCCTCTATCCCTTTAATGTCGATTTTAATATGAAATTGTCAAGAGGCTGGAGGTAGGACCTTCAAGCCTATCATCAAACACTATATCTGCATCCACAAATCGCATCTGGTTATTCTGGAAGAGCCACGTATAAGTGGGGGGAGGGCGTTGAAAGTTATTAAAAGTTTAGGATTTGCCCACCCTTTTCGAGTGGAAGTTGAAGGCTACTCAGGAGGAATCTGGCTTCTTTGGCAAACAGACATTACGATCCGAATATTACTAGCTCACCGACAATTTGTGCACGCCAACATTGATTGGGACCAATTGTCGTTTGATTTCACTGCTATTTATGCTAGTCCCATGTACTCGTTACAAAAATTCGTATGGCAATATTTGCGTAAAATTGCCCAAATCACCTCTAAATCGTGGCTGATGGGTGGGGACTTCAATGCCAAATTGGAAAGTACGGACAAACGAGGAGGATCTCGACTCCATTCTATAGTGAATCCGCACTTTCGAGACTGTGTGCACAAATGTAATCTTTAGGATCTTGGCTTTTCCGGTTTGAGATTCACCTGGTGCAGAGGACAACTACTTGCTAGACTAGAATGAGTTTTTTGTTCCAATGCTTGGTATTTTGTAGTGTGGTTTCCTATCTACCCTTTTTGAAATCCGACCATCGGCCTCTCCTCATTATTTTTAGCACTAGTAAGCCTTCTCCTCTGAAAATTAGGCCATTTCGCTTTCAATTTGCTTGGTAAACCCATAATGAATTTGGTCAATTTGTCACTGCCCTTTGGCAACCGAGTAGTTATGACTTTAGTGGAGCGATCAGAAACTTCTCGGCTCAACTTCAGCATTAGAATACCACCACTTTTGGCAACAATTTTCACAGGAAAAAACTTCTTATGGCCCGACTCGAAGGTATCGAAAAACAATTAGAAGATACATACTCGACCCCTTTCTGCGATCTTGAAGATTATCTGTGGTCGAAACTGGAGCAGGTTTTTTACCAAGAGGAACTTTACTGGCACCAAAGATCTCAAAGCCAATGGATAGGCCAGGGAGACAGGAATACTAAGTATTACCATGCAATCACAAAGACCCAACAAAATCAGCAAAGAAATTATTCCCTGAAAGATGAAAATGGAACGGTGATATCAAATTCCAAGGGCATTAGACGCTTAGTGCAAACTTATCTCAAGGCTTTATATAGTGAAGACAGGCCACACCACTCCAATTGGCAGCTCCAAGGACAATTGCCTGCCCCATGTACTCGTTACAAAAATTCTTATGGCAATATTTGCGTAAAATTGCCCAGATCATCTCTAAACCGTGGCTGGTAGGCGGGGACTTCAATGCCAAATTAGAAAGTACGGACAAACGAGGAGTATCTCGACTCCATTTTATAGTAAATCCGCACTTTCGAGACTGTGTGCACAATTGTAATTTTTAGGATCTTGGCTTTTCCGGTCTGAGATTCACCTGGCGCAGAGGACAACTACTTGTTAGACTAGACTGAGCCTTTTATTCCAATGCTTGGTATTCTGTAGTATGGTTTCCTGTCTACCCTTTTAAAATCCGACCATCGGCCTCTCCTCATTATTTTCAGCACTAGTGAGCCTTCTCCTCTGAAAATTAGGCCATTTCGCTTTCAATTTGCTTGGTAAACCTATAATGAATTTGGTCAATTTGTCATTGCCCATTGAAACCGAAAGATTATGACTTTAGTGGGCGATCATAAACTTCTACTCGACTTCAGCGTTAGAATACCACCACTTTTGGCAACATCTTTCACAGAAAAACGCGTCTTATGGCCCGACTCAAGGTATCCAAAAACAGTTAGAAGATACAGACTCGACCCCTCTCCACAATCTTGAAGATTATCTACGGTCGGAACTAGAACAAGTCTTTCACCAGGAGGAACTTTACTGGCACCAAAGATCTCGAAGCCAATGGATAGGCGAGGAGGGAATACTAAGTATTACTATGTAATCACAAAGACCCGACAAAATCATCAAAGAAATTATTCCCTGAAAGAAGAAAATGGAACGGTGATATCAAATTCCAAGGGCATTAGACCCTTAGTGCAAACTTATCTCGAGGCTTTATATAGTGAAGACAGGTCACACCACTCCAATTGACAGCTCCAAGGACAATTGCCCTCCCCATGTACTCGTTACAAAAATTCTTATGGCAATATTTGTGTAAAATTGCCCAAATCACCTCTAAACTGTGGTTGGTGGGCGGGGACTTCAATGCCAAATTGGAAAGTACGGACAAACGAGGAGTATCTCGACTCCATTTTATAGTAAATCCGCACTTTCGAGACTGTGTGCACAATTGTAATTTTTAGGATCTTGGCTTTTCCGGTCTGAGATTCACCTGGCGCAGAGGACAACTACTTGTTAGACTAGACTGAGCCTTTTGTTCCATTGCTTGGTATTCTGTAGTATGGTTTCCTGTCTACCCTTTTTGAAATCCGACCATCGGCCTCTCCTCATTATTTTCAGCACTAGTGAGCCTTCTCCTCCGAAAATTAGGCCATTTCGCTTTCAATTTGCTTGGTAAACCTATAATGAATTTGGTCAATTTGTCATTGCCCATTGGAAACCGAGCAGTTATGACTTTAGTGGAGCGATCATAAACTTCTCGGCTCAACTTCAGCGTTAGAATACCACCACTTTTGGCAACATCTTTCACAGGAAAAAAACGTCTTATGGCCCGACTCGAAGGTATCCAAAAACAGTTAGAAGATACAGACTCGACCCCTCTCCGCAATCTTGAAGATTATCTACGGTCGGAACTAGAACAAGTCTTTTACCAGGAGGAACTTTACTGGCACCAAAGATCTCGAAGCCAATGGATATGCCAGGGAGACAGGAATACTAAGTATTACTATGTAATCACAAAGACCCGACAAAATCATCAAAGAAATTATTCCCTGAAAGAAGAAAATGGAACGGTGATATCAAATTCCAAGGGCATTAGACCCTTAGTGCAAACTTATCTCGAGGCTTTATATAGTGAAGACAGGTCACACCACTCCAATTGACAACTCCAAGGACAATTGCCCTCCCCATGTACTCGTTACAAAAATTCTTATGGCAATATTTGTGTAAAATTGCCCAAATCACCTCTAAACTGTGGTTGGTGGGCGGGGATTTCAATGCCAAATTGGAAAGTACAGACAAACGAGGAGGATCTCAACCCCATTCTATAGTAAATCTGCACTTTCGAGATTGTGTGCACAATTGTAATCTTTAGGATCTTGGCTTTTCCGGTCCGAGATTCACCTGGCGCAGAGGACAAGTACTTGCTAGACTAGACTGAGCCTTTTGTTCCAACGCTTGGTATTCTGTAGTATGGTTTCCTGTCTACCCTTTTTGAAATCCGACCATCGGCCTCTCCTCATTATTTTTAGCACTACTGAGCCTTCTCCTCCGAAAATTAGGCCATTTCGCTTTCAATTTGCTTGGTAAACCCCTAATGAATTTGGCCAATTTGTCACTGCCCATTAGCAATCGAGCAATTATGACTTTAGTGGAGCGATTAGAAACTTCTCGGCTCAACTTCAGCATTGGAATACCACCACTTTTGGCAACATCTTTCATAGGAAAAAAAATGTCTTATGGCTTGACTCGAAGGTATCCAAAACAGTTAGAAGATACAGACTCAACCCCTCTCCGAAATCTTGAAGATTATCTGCGGTCGGAACTGAACAGGTCTTTTACCAGGAGGAACTTTATTGGCACCAAAGATCTCGAAGCCAATGGATGGGCCAGGAAGACAGGAATACTAAGTATTACCATGCAATCACAAAGACCCGACAAAATCAGCAAAGGAATTATTCCCTGAAAGATGAAAATGGAACGGTGATATCAAATTCCAAGGGTATTAGACGCTTAGTGCAAACTTATCTCGAGGCTTTATATAGTGAAGACAGGCCACACCACTCCAATTGGCAGCTCCAAGGACAATTGCCACCCCCCCCCCACCCCCCCCCAAGAATGCTACTGACGATTTGGAATGCTCCTTAGTTATGACAAAGTAAAGGCAACTTTCTTCAACATGAACCTAAACAAAGCTCCAGGGTTCGACGGCTTCATTGCCCTTTTTATCAATCCTAGTTGGACACTCTCGACCCTTCCTTAACTCTTTTCCTCCAGAGAATTTTTTGCCATGAAGTCTAGGAATTTGAACTCAATCGCACCATTATGGTTCTTATACCTAAGATTCCATCCCCAACTTCGATTAAGCAGTTTAGACCTATTGCGTTATACTCGGTGCTTTATAAAGCCATAACCAAGATCATCGTTAATAGACTTAAACCTTATCTGGATGAGCTGATAGACCCAACCCAATGCAACTTTGTCCCAGGGCGTTCGATTACGGACAATATCATCATCACCCAAGAGGTTATTCATACGATGAAAAAGAAATCAAGTCTGAAAGGGCTAATGGCCATTAAAGTGGATCTTGAGAAAGTTTATGATCAGCTATCGTGGACTTTCATCTAAAATACACTCATGGACGTTAGGATTCCGGAGTCACTGATTAGTCTCATAATGAAGTGCATCTTCACGATCTCCATTCAAGTCAACTGGACTGGGACCTTAGTTATGTCTTCAATCCCTCCAGAGGTATAAGATAAGGAGACCCAATATTGCCTTACCTTTTTGTCCTGTGTATGGAGCGTTTGGGCCAATCTATTAAACATGCAGTGGCACAAGGCAACTGGAAACCGATCACCCTAAGTAGAAATGGACCCCCTTTCTCATCCTCTTCTCTGAAGCTTCTATGGATCAAGTGTCCGTTATTTGGGAAATCTTAAACTCTTTTTGTGTTGCTTCAGGTCAACAAGTCAGTGAAGACAAATCCAGGTGCTTTTATTATAAAAACGTTCCTCAATCTACAACTCAGTTGTTAAGCAGAGTATTGAACTTTAAACAGACGGATGATCTCGGACGTTATCGTGGAGTCCCTCTTCTCCATGGACGGGTCAACAGGAGAACCTACCAGTACATCATTGATAAGGTTCAACAACACCTATCCGGTTGGATGGCCAACCTTTTGTCTCTGGCAGGACGTATTACCTTGGTCCAATCTGTTATAACCCTTCCCAATTATATAATGCAGACATTTTGATTACCTCGAAGTCTCTGCGATGAGTTGGAGAAATTTATACAACAATTTTATGAGGTTCGTCAAACAGCAAACAACGGATCCACCTTGTGAACTGGGCAGACGTCTGCAAACCAAAAGAGAAAGGGGTATTGGCATTCGGACTATTTGTGAAACCAACGACGCCTTCTTAGCGAAATTAGGTTGGGCTCTGCTTGTCAAGCCTCAGGCTTCATGGGTTCAAGTCCTCTCCGCGAAGTATAATTTTGATGCCAGCAATCTCCCTACATCCCTAAACACCAATGGTGGTTCTATGATCTGGAAGAGCTTAAAGGCAATTTGGTACATAGTTCTTCATAGATTGAAATGGATGATCGACAATGGCCATACAACTCACTTCTGGCTCGACTATTGGATTGCAGGTCTAGGACCCTTGATTACCCACGTTACATCCCCAGTCCCAAACTCTTCTCTCAACCTTAGCGTCCATCAATTTGTCGACACTGACAATAATTGACATTGGGAAACAATTCAATCTCATCTCCCGACGTCGATCTACCGATTAATAACAGGCACATTTTCCCCGTTGTCTTACCTATGACAGGATAAATTGATATGGGGACCTTCAGACACTGGAGAATCCTCTATAGCTTCCACTTATTCCATGCTCAGGGATGATGAAGATACCCTGCCTTAAGGGATTTGGCAAATCATATGGCACTGGCAAGGCCCCCAACGTATTTGCTTCTTCCTCTGGCTACTAACTCACGATCAATTACTCATTAACCAACACCGAGTCTGCAAGCATTTCACTACGGATGGCGCTTGTTATCATTGTCGCCTTGATGAATCCTTGTTACACGCCGTACGTGACTGCAGTAAAGCCCGCTAAGTGTAGAACACGTTCCTTCCCTACATAGTTTCTATGGAATTTTTTACTATGTCGAATTGGGAGTGGCTCAATAAAAATCTCCAACACCATCGACAAGTATTAGGGCATGATTGGTTTATCCTCTTTGGCATTACTTGTTGTTTCCTTTGGATATAGCGAAACATGGCCCTCTTTGATGAGCAATTTACTTGGACTTCCTCACCAATGTCTCTCATTTTGTCTTATGCAGGTCTGATACGCAAAGCAGCTAAATGACACAGTTACACGGCTTCCGGTCCTCGCCCTCGAACAGAGCAACTTATTGGATGACACAAACCTCCTCCTGGGTGGGTAAAGCTAAACACTGATGGAGCTGGCAAACGGTCTTCGTCTATAGTCACAGCGAGTGGACTTATCCGGGATAGTGCAGGCAACTGGCTTGAGGGTTTCTCACAAAACCTTGGATGGTGTGCATTGGTGTACACAGAGCTCTGGGGCGTGTTTACCGAGCTCACACTGGCTGGAACCTGGGCTACCACCGGATCGAACTTGAAGTGGACTCCACCGCAATACTCACAATATTATCCTCTTCAGCCAATCGAGCAAAGGCCCTCAATCCCATAATCATAGGAATCAACGAGCTGTTCACTCGTAACTGGACTGTTGTTCATCGACATATCTGTTAAGTCAAAATGACTTTATGATTAATTTGTATGAAAACCAAATAATGATGAAGGAAGAAAAATGAGACGGAAGCAGATAAAAATGAGAAGGAAGAAAATGAGACGGAAGGAAATAAGATGGAAGAATAATGGGACGGAAGGAAATGAGACAGAAGAAATGAGACGCAAAGATAGAAATGAGACGAAAGCAAAACAAGATGCAAAGATAAAAATGAGATGGAAGCAAAAATCAGATGGAAGCAAAATGAGACGCAAAGATAAAAATGAGACAGAAAGAAATGAGACGAAAGAAATGAGACACAAAGACAGAAATGAGACAGAAACAAAATGAGACGCAAAGCAGAAAGAAGAAATGAGACGGAAGCAAAATAAGATGATAAAAATAAGACAAAGCGAAGCTGAAAATGAGATGAAAGAATTGAAGACGAAGAACCAAATCAGTTTGAGTTAGTTACAGAACTCAACTGAATAACCGTTTCTTTAAAGATCAAGAAACAAGAAGAAAGGAGCAGTTATCAAGAAGCAGTTGAAGACGAAGACTATCAATATGAGTCAAAGTCGAAGACTGAATGTAACACCCCACTCCCGCGAGACCCGAACCCGACATCTACAGTGATATCCGAGCCCGTGACCCGTGAGGGTGGTATGCTAGAGCAGTCAATGCAGTCGATTATCCGGTAAAACATTTTTCTTTTGAAAACATTTGAGTGCGCAGAAATCAATAAACCATTTGGGCCCGCTATACGGAAGCATTTTCAATCAAAACACTATTTCAATAATCAATTCATGATACCATATTAGTCAGTTGGGGCCCTCTATAATAACAGTACAATTCTGCGGAAACACAAATTTACACATCAATCAGAAAGACTAAAATGCGTATATGAGGTGATCGATCCCGACCTGAACTTAGACTTGCTTGCTGTATCATACTCCCGTCTGTCTAACGGGGTACTCGCCAAATCCTGAAAAATAAATACAATGTTGGGTGAGTTTGCGAACTCAATGAGAAACCATCATCGATGGTCCACCCAACTCATGCATATACAACAATTCATATAATATCCCATATTGTCACCATCTAAATTATCTCAGGCATTGTCACTTTTACACATTCGATATCACATATAACACTTATCAGACGAATATACAACATTAACACCTTAATTTCCCACATTCACACATAAAAGTTACACTCATGAACTTTTCCCATTATTATCCATTCTTTTCTGAGTTGTGACTGAGCGCCTAACAGTAGCAGAATTCAGACACATTTAGGGAGTAGGAGAGCCCTCTGGGTATGCACTGACTCCCCTCAAGCTCAAGGCTCGGTTCAGTAACAGTAATCACATTTTAGGCGAGTAGGAGAGCCCTCAGGATATGCACTACTGCCCGCTCACATTAGGGATAGGAGAGCCCTCTGGGTATGCACTAATCCCTCTCAATGGCAGCTCCAAATACTGACCATTATTATTAACCGATTATGGAATTCGTTTATCACAATATAATGCACATGTATCAAATCGCATTCACAATCATTGCACATTTCAAAGACCAATACCCATTTCTTCGGACCTTCGGTCCAGTAATTCAGTCATTGACATTTATGATTATCTCATTGATGCATTCATGGTCATTTACTCACACAATAGCACTTCAATATCACATATTCAATATTTCGACACCCATGGTTCAAATCAATCAAATCGAATATATACATATCCATCCATTAGCTCCACATGGTATCATTGCAAAATATTAAACACATAAAGGCTGAGGAACCAACTAGGTTTCTCACCTGAACTTCCTAGTTGTTTCCTGGAAGCTCCAGCACTGTCCGTGGATTATCGATCCATCGGCTCTATAATCAATTATTTTTATTCATTACAAAATGCACAGTCAAAATAATTAATGATGCACATGCCTTGAATAAAAGATGCACTATGCCTATTCATGACTTTCCCGGTACAGTTTCCCATTTTCTACTTTCTTTTGTCACAGAACTCCCCAATTTCAATTCTAATATTCAGTCAATTTATCCAATCATATTTGTCAGGGTACTACTTGAAAATCAATAGCACTATTCTCTAGGTCGAATTCAGCCTTTATGCTCAGTTCCTAAAATTCCCAGTAGCATTGACTTTATTTTTCAAAGTCTCACATTACACTCAAATTTTCAATAACAATCCTTAGGTAAAATACAATCACATTCTTACTCTCTTTCACTAATTAAAATCTCAAAAACCTTAATTCAAACTCTCATTCTTTTCCTCAATTGTAGACCTCTTTCTCTAGATCACAACAAATAAAACATCACCTCAATTGGAGGTCTACACCATTAGTTATGCCCCAAAAACCAAATTGAATCACTTCAGAAATTTCCCCCTCACCTCGACTTCAAACCGCTCACCGCGGCGTCTGAAGGCGCTCGCCGCGACGTGTGAGGTTGCTCGCCGCGGTGAACGTTTCTTTCCTTGGGCTCGCCGCGATGCATGGAAGAGAATTCACCGCGGTGCCTAGGACCCGAGCTCGCCGCGACGTCGAGAGGAGCTCGTCGCGGTGTCCAACATTTTGGAGCTCGCCGCGACGTCTGCCATCTCGCTCGCCGTGACAAATTAAACATTAATTCGTCGCGGCGAGGCTTCACGTACGTCGCGACGTGCGGCTTGCAGGTCGTCTTCTCCGATCGATTTCCACCATTTTCTCTCTCTAAAACCTCCATCACTCACTCATAACTACCCCAATCTTCACAATTAAACCCATGTATGCATTTAACACAATAATAACAACATTAAAACTAATTCACTTACCAAATCAAAGCTCAAATCCTTAAACCCTAAAATCTCTGAAAATCACTTCCAACCTCTAACCACCACGGTGAACTCCTCCATCCGCGCCAGACATCATCATCTTCAAGACTTCTGGTTGATCTTTAACCACAACGAAAGGGAAAACAAACAAAATCTCCAAGGGGAAAAATCGAAATCATCGAAGAGAAGAGAAGAGTCGTGCCCTAGGAGAAAATGTCTTCCCTTTTTTTTCAAACATAAGATAAATATATATTTATATATATAAAGGATTAATCTTAAGCCACTAGCCTTTTTCCTCAAACACATATAAGCTCCTTGTTCTTTTCACAAGTCATTTCCAGTCCAATTCGTCTACAAATTTCAATGGCTCGACATATTCAATTCCTAAAATCATATATTTAAATTTTCCATTTTCGTTTACCAGTATTCTAGTACTATGCAGTCAATTTGTCCGATACTCGGAAAATTTCCGATCCAGATATTTTCTCCCAAATTTTCCAAAAATTCTCGAAGAATCGCCATCAATCGGCGGTCACTCAAATACTGTTACAACTCAATAATAGACTCAGTTATTCCTCAATTCTTATTAAATCATAATCAAAACTAATTATTTCTCAAAGCACAATTCATATCATATTCAAAATCAAATGCCGGGAAAAATCATGAATGCATGTACCTATATGTGCATGTGCAAAAGACTCATGGCCTCCAAAATTAGAGGTCAACAGGATGCTCAGTCCATCATGCGGTCATATCCTATCCCGCCTCAATTTACCAATATAACCTTCCCATCGGTGACGGGATGTTACACTGAAAAAGTTAGTGATTTTCAAAAAGCTAAATACTGTATTTGTGCTAAACACAAAAGCTATATTTTCTGTAACAAAGCTCGCAATATCTTTCTGTAAGAAAGAAGAAAAGCTGAGAGTGTGAAGAAGTTAAGTGAGAAAAAGAATACTTGTTGTAAGAGACCTAAAGAGGCTTGGTGAAAAGAATACTTGTACTTTTGTGAAGTATAGTGAAATCTCATAAGGGATTTTGAGGATTGGACGTAGCCCACGGTTTGGGGTGAACCAGTATAAAATTACTGTGTCGATTCTCACTCTCAACTCTTAACTCATGTTTCTATTGTTGATATAAATACTTCATAATATTATTTGTCAATCGATTTGAGAAAGAAAATTTTTAAAAAGGGGATTGTATTAAAAGTTCGAATACACAATTCAACCCCCCCTTCTTGTGCATTTTGTATATCGTATACTAACGTGTGATTCACTTCAATTGGTATCAAAGCTCGGTGTTCAAGAACCACCGTAATAAAGTGTGGATAAAGATCCATGGTAGAGTCACACATGTACATAGCTGAAGGTGCCTCCATAACTAGACTTTCAGCGTTCAATAGAGAAGACTATCATTACTGGAAAGACAGGATGCGGCTCTTCATTGAATCTACTCATATCGATCTTTGGGAGATAATAGAAAATGGACCGTATACACTGGTAGATGAAGAAGGAAATGCCATTCCATGAATCAAATGGTCTGCAGAACAAAAAGCAAGATTCCAGCTAAATTCGAAGGCCAAGTTCTTCTTAAGTTGTGCCCTAAGCAGAAGTGAGTACGATAAAGTTCACGGATGCGACGCTGCGAAGGAGATGTGGGATACGCTATCCATCGCACATGAAGGCATAAATCAAGTTAAGAAGTCCAAGATAAGCATTCTTGTATACCAGTATGAGCTATTCAAAATGAAGGATGAAGAGTCTATCGATTAGATGTTTGGAAGATCTCAAACTATCATCAATGGACTTAAAGCTCTTGGTAGAACGTACGACAATCAAGATCACGTTAGAAAAATCCTAAGAAGTTTACCGAAAAGATAGAGACCAAAAGTTACACCGTACAAGAAGCCAAGGATTTGTGTATTGAAGCTTGATGAATTACTTGAATCCCTGAAGATACATGAAGTTGAACTCGATGTAGAAGATAAGCCTAGACGGGATAAATCCATAACATTGAAGGTTGGACAGAAGAATTAGAAGAATAAAAGGAAGAGAAGCTCATCGTCAAAAGCGTTGAAGATTGAGGAAGTCAAGGATGACGATTCCAGTAATTCAGATCATGCTTCAAGCGAGGAAGATGATGAACTATCCTTTATCTCGAGGAAGATCAGACGCATGTAGAAAAAAAAGGCTAAAGGAAACAAAGTGTTGGATCGCGTATGGTCCGAGTATTTACAATACGCTGCGGAAAAGACCATACAAAAACATCACGTATAATCGAAAACACGAGGATTAACGAAAATACCTTATTTTGTGGGTGGATTGCTTCTTTTGATTCCAAGACACTGCAAATCGCTAATGCCCTCTACCGTATCCACACGAGCATGCACGATCCGGCCAAGCGGTAGTAGTGTATTAGACGTCCCGAAAACCTTCTACGCCGCATCGATCTTTCTCTCCGGATGGCGGCTAGGGTTTCTGACAATCAGGTTATTAACCTAATGAGACCTAAGCTTCTATTTATAGAGAAACCCTAATCTCATTCAGCCCTATTAAGTTTCGCCCATTATATCATATATAATAAAAGCCCGACAACTTAATTAAATCTAGCCCAATAAATATATCTAAATATATTTATTCAACACCTAATAAATTAGGCCCAAGAGAATAAGCCCGGATCACATCACTCTTTGTATGCGACCACAGGCTCATTTGATGTTGGCAATGGGCTCTGATTACACTTGAAGGCCCATAAGTCATAAGCGGCCTCTGCAAGACATTATGACTACCCAAATCAAATGAGGATCGATAATCCGATTTAACTCAGAATTATGGTTATAAGCTCGATCCTTTTGTAACACGATATCAAGATTAATCACAAGGCATGGTACATGTCAACCTTTGATTAATCATAGTTTCTTGATCCCCGAGTTGATGATTATAACAAATGACATTGATGACTCTTCATCAATTCATTTGAGCATGGCCATGCATTTCTTCATCACACTTGTCAAGAGGCCCAAATGATATCTCTCTCACTTAAGAGAGGTACAAATCCCATCTACGCCATTCACATCCCTCCGCATGATTCATTTAGTGTCCAACATAAGACTATTTGTTATTCGGTTAAAATAACTTAGTGTAATATCAAAACACTAAATTCCTCATGTAGGGAACCATGATGACTTCAGGTCAAAGGACTAAAGTCAAACCATATAAAGAATCACTAATGACATGAAACCATGTTGTATTCTTTATGTGGGTCGGTCCAATATATGTTCTCTAACATATATCTATGTTTCTGATTTGATATTTCATATCCATGATCAATAAAACGTGATCATCAATCAAAACACATACTAGTCTTAATTCATTATTGTTCCACCAATAATGATCGACCAGGGACAGTCTAGAATAGTATTATAACGCTTATGGTTTTACTATCAAGTCACATACTTGATGACATAAGTCTAATACTATTCATGGAATGTAAATCACATTACATAAACGAAATACATGCATATATGAAACGGAAAACCTCATAATATATTATTAACAAATCATAATGTTAATACATAAATCACAAATATTCATTGGCCTAGGGTACACTACTAACAATCTCCCACTTGCACTAGGCCCAATCACGATATCTAATACCCATAGACCTCGTATGACTCTCATGTTTAGAGGCATGGAAGAGGCTTAGTAAGTGGATCGGCAATGTTGTCATCTCGTGCCCACTTTGCATATCTTCACGCCTCCTCTCCCACCGATCTCTAATCATTGGAACGTCTGAGTATGTGTTTGGATCTATGATGCGAGCTTGGTTCCTTAGCTCGTGCTATAGCCCTATTATTATCACAATAAAGGACTATAGGACTTGCAATGCTAAGAACAACTCAAATTCGAGAATGAACTTTCGATCCATATAGCTTCCTTAGTCAGCATCCGATCGCAACAATGTACTCAGCCGGTTGTAGAATCAACAACGATGTCTTGCTTTGAACTTTTCCACTCAACGCACCTCTATTCAAACGAACACAAAACCCGATTGCGATCTAAAATCATCTATGTCGATGAAAACCAAAGATCGGTGTAACCATTTACAACCGAGCTCTCCTTTCAAGTCCTCCATAGACTAGGAACGTATCCTTAGTTCTTCTCAAGTACTTAAGGATATTCTTAATTGCTATCCAAAGGACTCTCACCATAATTAGACCGGTATCTACTTGTTATGCTCAAAGAATATGAAACATCCGTCGAGTACATAACATGGCATACATGATAGATCCAATTGCGATGCATATGGAATCTTACTCATGTGCTCAAGCTCTTTACCTGAAGTAGGACAATCCTTCTTAGAAAGCTTGATTCCATGTGACATAGGCAAGAATCCTCTCTTGGAATCTTGCATACTAAACCTTTTCAGTATCTTATCTATATGTGTACTCTGACTTAGGCCTATAAGCTTTCTTGATCTATCTCTATAGATCTTAATGCCTAAAACATAGCAGCTTCACCTAAGTCTTTCATTGAGAAACGTTTCCTTAACCAAATCTTAACATTCTCGTAAGGTTGGAATATCGCTTCCAATGAAGCGATATGTCATCAACATATAAAGCTAAAAGACAACAGCACTCCCACTAACCTTTTTGTAAACACAAGGTTCATCTTCATTCTTGATGAATCCAAACTCTTTGACAACTTCATCAAAACGAAGATTCCAGCTTCTTGATGCTTGCTTCAATCCATAAATGGATCTTTGAAGCTTGCACCTTTCCCAATTCTTAGGATGGATAAAACCCTCAGTCAGTATCATATATACATCCTCAAGTAAGTTTCCATTAAGGAAAGCCGTTTTGACATCCATTTGCCATATCTCATAATCGTAGTATGCAGCTATGCCAATAAGAATTCTAATGGATTTGATCATGACCATTGGAGAAAATGTCTCATCATAATCAATTCCATGAACTTGTCGATAACCTTTAGCAACAAGTCTTGCTTTATAAGTGTGCACATTTCCATCCATGTCGAGTTTCTTTTGAAAACCCATTTGCATCCAATGGTCTTGAAGCCATCGACGGATCAATCAAAGTCCAAACTTGATTGTCATACATGAATGTGATCTCTCGCTTTCATGGCCTCTAACCATTAGCAGATTCTGGACTTTCCATAGCTTCTTGATAGGTTGTGGGCTCATTATGATCGATGAGCATCACATTATCATCATCGATAACGAAAATCCATATCTCTCGGGTTCATGATTTAATCTATCGGATCTACGTAGGCCTTGTGTTGTTGAAGACCGCCATCAACAACTTGTGAGCTCGCTTCAATCTCCTTCTGAGCTCAATGTCATTTTGTGAAACTTGAATTTCTTGAGTTGTACTTTACTCCCATCGCTTCCATTGAAACAAATTCCTTCTCTAAGAAGAAACCATTTGAGCAATAAACACTGTGTTCTCGATGGGATGTAAAAGTAATATCCTTTAGTTTCCTTAGGATATCCCACAAATAACATTTTCAGATTTGGGTGCCAACTTGTCAAGCAATTGGGCGCTTCACATAAGCCTCACAACCCCAAATCTTTAAAAGATAAATTGGGACGCTTCGATCCATATCTCATAAGGTGTCTTTTCTACATCCTTTGAAGGAATACGGTTCAATATGAATCTGCGGTTTCTAAAGCATAGCCCGAAGTATTTTGGAAGATCATTTGACTCATCATTGATCGAACCATATCTAATAGAGTTCGATTTCTCCTTTCGAAACACCATTCCATTGAGGAGTTCTGGAGGAGTCAATTGTGAAACGATTCCACAATCCTTAAGATAATCATCAAACTCTCGGCTTAAATATTCACCTCCTCGATCAGATTGAAGGATTTTAATATTCTTTCCAAGTTGATTTTGTACTTCATTCTTATACTCTTTGAACTTTTCAAAAGATTTAGATTTGTACTTCATTAAATAGACATAATTACCCATATCTACTGAAGTCATCTGTAAAAGTAATGAAATACAAATAATCTCCTCTCGTTGATGTCTTTGAAAGGACGCGTACATCGGTATGTATAAGGCCCGATAGCTCATTGGCCCTTTCCCTTTACCCGTGAAGGGGCCTTGTCATCTTACCCAATAAACAAGAATCACAAGTGTTAAAAGATTCAAAAGAATCAATGTATCCATCTTGATGGAGTTTTGAAATCGTTTTTCATTTATGTGGCCTAAGCGACAATGCGAGAGATAGGTTGCGTTCAAATCGTTAGATTTAAACTTCTTAGTATTTATGTTATAGATGGGCTCATTTGTAACAAACTCAATGTCTAGAGTATAAATGTCATTTAATTGACGCGATGCCATATAAAATGTCATTCTTATAAATGGAAATACTTCTATTCTCAATAGAAAATTTAAATCCATCATTCTCTAAACAAACAAAAGAAATAATGTTCCTACTCATAGTAGGTACATAATAACAATTCTTGAGTTCCAAAATGAGCCCAGTAGGCAAAACAAGATCATAAGTCCCCACGGATAAAGCAGCAACTCTTGCTCCATTTCCCACGCGCAGGTTGATCTCACCAGCCATCAATCTTCTAGTCCTTATTAAACCCTGCACATTAGTACAAATGTGAGTTGCAGCTCCAGTATCTAATACCCAAGATGCAAAAGGAGTAAAATTGATTTCTATAACAAACATACCAAGAAGTAGTCACACTATTCTTCTTCTCTTTCACTCTTCCAAATAGATTTTGCAGTTCCTTTTCCAATGACCGAGTTCATTGCAATGGAAGCAAACTCCTCCTGGGTGCCTTAGTCTTAGCTTTGGGCTTGGGCTTGGACTTAGGTACTTTACCTTTTCCTTCGTTGTGCCCTTCTTCTTGAAACCCTTTCCTTTTGAACCACAAAACTTCATTGGAGGTCTTTACCTTTCTCTTGAGTTCTCTTGGCAGTTTTCGGCATCCCATGCAATTCATCAATGGACTTCTCCATATTATGCATGTTGTAGTTAAGAATGAACTGATCATATTCATCGGTCAAGGATGATAGAATAAGATCCGTTGCCAATTCTTGACTAACAGGTGCACCTAATTTCTCAGATGATGAATGTAACTCTTCATCTTAAGAACATGAGCACTCACTAAAAAGTGCCAGAGTCATCTTGCATGAATTCAATGCCTTAGTGGTTCTAAACCTCTCTTGGCGTGCTTGCTCTTGAAAAATAGCTTTCAGTTGAGCAAGCATGTCATAGGCTTCCATTTCCTCTAAATCCTTCTGAAGGTCGGAGATCATGGCGCTAACATAAGGCATGACACATCCGTGGAGTCATTGATATGCTTCGTAAGCATCCTTTTGAGCCTTAGGTGCATTTCTGGTGGTTCCTCGGGAATGGGTTCTTCTAAGACATAAAGCTTTCTTTCTTGCTTGAGAACAATTCTCAAGTTCTATACCAATCTAGGAAATTTGTCCCACTAAGTTTTTCTTTCTCTAAGATAGATAGCATAGACAGGTTTGTGGATGGAGTAGCCATAATCTACAAAATAATGCAATAAGGGTCAACATTCATATATATTATGAGGCATTAGCTCCCACTCAAATAAATAACCCTCAATTGACGAATGGGAGAAGCAAGATCCATATTTCACTAAGTCCTAAGAAAGCTTTGGCTTAACACTCAAGACTTAGTTATTTAGGTAGAAAACTCTTTTCAATTACATCACATGTAACTCTTGATGGGCTTATGTTAAAATACATCTTATGTACTGCATGTATGTATAAACCCAATCTTATGCCCTAAGCCCAAAACCGTTTTGATAGCTTAGTTAAGTTTAACCATACTTCACCTATGAATAGCACCATTATTCAAATGTCTTCCCTAGATGATCCCTACATGCCTTGCTTTGGCAAAAACCCACATAAGGATAATCTAGAGATAAACATTGGTAAAGATTTATGGAAGGCATATAAACTTAAAATTATGAAGAGGGTCGTTCTTAGTACATTATGAAGACTATAGATTCTTAAAGAATTATGGAAGATTACAAAGCGCTTGTTACAACTTGGCTTGATTCTAATTGTTGATTTGAAAATTTTAACTTAATAATTCAACTCTTGAAAATTAAATTAAATTCCAAAACCTTTCCTAATAAATAATCCTTTGAAAACAATTTTCAAATTTAATAAAACACCTTTCATTTCATTAGGAGTATTTATTAATTTAATCTCTATTAAATTAACAAGTTGGGTTTAAAACAATTTTTTAAAAATTTAAAATCGAAAAAGGGAAGGGGGGCGTGCAGGCGTGCATCGCGCGCCAAAGATCGACACGCTGTGGAGCGTGTCACGCTCTCGGAAGACGCAGCGCGTGTCCCACACCCTGTGTCCGCCTTCCCTAGCTACCTCCTCTCTTCTGGTTTTCCTTTATTTTCTCCCACGTTTCCACTACCACGTTGAACCACACCCCACGTCGCACGCACAACCGTCGGATCTCCAAGGAAAACGGGAAGCTTGAATCGTCGGGTCTTCACCCGACGGTTCCCTTTCGTCACCGCCGCCTGTGGCGTCACCAGAGACGCCACAGGGGCACCGTGCGATGCCATGAGTGGCGTCGCCGCGATAGATTTTTGGAGAACACCGATGGTGTTCTCCAACACCACGATAAACCTGAATATGGGAAAATCGCAAGTATATGGAAAAAATTTTTTCGGGAAGGCGAGATAATAGGTGCGGCAATATTAGGGATTTGTTCTCACGAGCATATCGAAAACTATACAATGGGTTGAGGTTTTTCGAAATCGCAAATTCCAAATCGTGCATAATCAACTAACACAGAGACTCGAGAAAACAAATATTGCGAACAGTAAATAATCCAGAAATATCGCATATACACAATACAAACAGGAACCAATTTCCAGTAGAGAACAGCTTCGTGGAAACAATTTCCATTTAGGGTTTGTTCAAGAATCAGATCATATCTGATTTTTCAATTCCAAGATGATAATCAATAACAATCCGAATATTCGTATCATGCATCCAAAGCTATGAGCACATGTAATCAAAACATGCATATTATCGATTATACAGAAGAACCTGGCTCTGATACCACTGTTGGATCGCGTATGGTCCGAGTATTTACAATATGCTGCGAAAAAGACCATACAAAAACATCACGTATAATCGAAAACACGAGGATTAACGAAAATACCTTATTTTCGTGGGTGGATTGCTTCTTTTCGGATTGCAAGACACTGCAAATCGCTAATGCCCTCTACCGGTATCCACACGAGCATGCACGATCCGGCTGCGGTACAGTAGTGTGCTAGCACGTCCCGAAACCTTCAACGCCGCACGCGATCTTTCTCACGGATGGCGGCTAGGGTTTCACGACAATTAGAATGTCGTTAACCTAATGAGACCTAAGCTTCTCTATTTATAGAAACCCTAATCTCATTCAGGCCCTATTAAGTTTCGCCCATTATATCATATATAATAAAAGCCCGACAACTTAATTAAATCTAGCCCAATAAATATATCTAAATATATTTATTCAACACCTAATAAATTAGGCCCAAGAGAATAAGCCCAGATCACATCAATCTTTGTGTGCGACCAGAGGCTCATTTGATGTTGGCAATGGGCTTGATTACACTTCAGGCCCCTAAGTCATAAGCGGCCTCTAGCAAGACATTATGACTACCCAAATCAAATGAGGATCGATAATCCGATTTAACTCAGAATTATGGTTATAAGCTCGGTCCTTTTGTAACACGATATCAAGATTAATCACAAGGCATGGTACATGTCAACCTTTGATTAATCATAGTTTCTTGATCCCCAAGTTGATCGATTATAACAAATGACATTGATGACTCTTCATCAATTCATTTGAGCATGGCCATGCATTTCTTCATCACACTTGTCAAGAGGCCCAAATGATATCTCTCTCTTAAGAGAGGTACAAATCCCATCTACGTCATTCACATCCCTCCGCATGATTCATTTAGTGTCCAACATAAGACTATTTGTTATTCGGTTAAAAATAACTTAGTCTAATATCAAAACACTAAATTCCTCATGTAAGGAACCATGATGACTTCAGGTCAAAGGACTAAAGTCAAACCATATAAAGAATCACTAATGACATGAAACCATGTAGTATTCTTTATGTGGGTCGGTCCAATATATGTTCTCTAACATATATCTATGTTTCTGATTTGATATTTCATATCCATGATCAATAAAACGTGATCATCAATCAAAACACATACTAGTCTTAATTCATTATTGTTCCACCAATAATGATCGACCAAGGATAGTCTAGAATAGTGTTATAACGCTTATGGTTTTACTATCAAGTCACATACTTGATGACATAAGTCTAATACTATTCATGGAATGTAAATCACATTACATAAACGAAATACATGCATATATGAAACGGAAAACCTCATAATATATTATTAACAAATCATAATGTTAATACATAAATCACAAATATTCATTGGCCTAGGGTACACTACTAACACAAAGAATTCTATTTCAAGAAGAATAGTAAAGATGAAGGGAAGAACGAGAAAACATCCATCACATGATATGAATGCAATAAACCAGGACATTATAAGTCCGAGTGTCCATTATTAAAGAGAAAGCCAAAGAAGAGTAGAGAAGCAAGAAAAGCATGATGGTAACTGGGAAGATCTAGATTCGTCTGAATCAGATATGAACTCAGAGGCATCGATGCAAGCAAATATCTACCTGGTAGCCAAAGAAGAAAGTGATGAGGAGGTAACCTCAAAATTTAATGAATTACAAGATACATACTTAGAACTATTAGAAGATTCTCATGTAATTCTAAAGCAGTATAAGTTGCTTAAGAAAAAGTACATAGAAAACTTGAAAAACACGCAAGCATTAGAAGAGGAAAATGTCTGCTTAAAAAAATAAGTAGATGACATGAAGAAAAAGGTTGTGGTAGATAGATCTAAAGAGATCAATCAGTTGAAATAGAGAATAAATAGTCTTTTAGCTGATCTATCAACATTTAGAGAGTACGAGAAAAATGAATGATATGCTAGGAAAATACAGACACCCTAATGATAAATTAGATTAGGGGTTGATAAAAACTATCCTCAGCATAAAAAGATTTCTACTCCCTTTAAGAAGAAATTTCATCAAACTAATAATTATCGGAAATGTCATCAATTGCATCATCATACTATGAATTGTGCACGAACTAACCCTAAAGGACCCAAGAAAATATGGGTACCTAAGAGACAGATAATACCACTTGCAAATATCCTTCCTTGGAAAAAGCAGCCAACACCATTGGTACTTAGACAGTGGATGCTCGCGACACATGACGGGAAGAAGGTCTATATTCCTAGATCTTCAGTATAAGAAGGGAGGATCGGTAACTTTGGAGACAACCAGCAGGGCAAGATAATTGGAATTGGTAAAATCGGTAAAGATTCCTTTGCATGCATTGATAATGTGATGTTGGTTGATGGATTAAAACAAATTTTGATTAGTGTCAGTCAATTATGTGATTCTGGTTTTGAAGTGTCTTTCAATCAAAATTCTTCTGAAGTCAAAAACAAGGATGAGTCCATATTCTTTTCTTCCAAAAGACAAAACAATCTTTAAAAAATCAATTTAGAAGATTTTCAAAATCAAAATATTTCCTGTTTTATATCAATTGATCAAGAAAATTTGATTTGGCATAAAAAGCTAGGTCATATCAGTTTTAAACATATTTCTAAGTTGATTGAACATGATTTGGTAAGAGGTTTACCAAAAATAAGTTTTAATAAGGATTTCTTTGTGAAAGTTGTCAAAAAGAAAAACAGGTTAAAACAATGTTTTCTTCTAAAAATGTTGTAACTTCTTCTAGACCTCTAGAGTTGTTACATATGGATTTATTTGGTCCAACTAGAACATTGAGTCTTGGCGGAAAGAGGTATGGTCTTGTTATTGTTGATGATTTCACTAGATTTTGTTGGATATTATTTTTATCATATAAAGACGAGTCTTTTAAGTGTTTTAAGGTGCTATCCAAAAAGTTACAGAATGAGAAAGGAATTTCTATAGCTAGTGTTAGAAGTCATCATAGTGGTTAATTTGAAAATGAGAAGTTCATAATGTTTTATGAAGAGAATGGAATTTTCAAGAATTTCTCTACCCCTAGAACCCCACAACAAAATGGAGTTGTTGAAAGGAAAAATAGGACGATTCAGGAAATGGCAAAGACTATGCTGTGTGAGATGGATCTTCCTATGTACTTCTGGGCAGAAGCTGTGAATACAGTGTGTTATATTCAAAATAGAATACTTATGCGACCTTTGTTGAAGAAAACTCCATATGAGTTAAAGAGTGGTAGGAAATCTAATATATCCTACTTTCATCTATTTGGTTGCAAGTGCTCTATATTGAATACAAAAGAAAGTCTGGATAAATTATACTCTAAGAGTTATTCTGAATTTTTCTAGGCTATTTTCTATCATCAAAAGCTTATAGGGTTTACAACCTTACCTCTAAGACTGTTGAGGAAACCATTCATGTCAAGTTTGATGATAGTTCTCAACCAAGTAGGAGAGATGATCTTGATAATGAAACCTTATCAGTACCTTTGGTTGATAGTGAAGAAGTATCACAATCAGAAACTTCCTTAGACAAAGTTGAAGATATTCCTGAGACTATTGATTTGAAGAGAGATTGGAAATATAAGAGTTCTCATCCAAAAGAGTTGATTATAGGAGAGACCTCATAAGGTGTGCAGACTAGGTCCAAATTCAGAAGAGAAGCAAATATTGCATTTATTTCTAAAATAGAGCCTAAGAAAATTGATGAAACTCTTCAAGATGAAGCTTAGATTTTAGTCATGCAAGAGGAGTTGAACCAGTTTACTAGGAATAAAGTTTGGTCCTTAGTTCCCAGACCACCGAAAAAGTCCATCATAGGAACTAGATGGGGTTTTAAGAATAAGCTAGACGAATCAGGAAGAGTGAGTCGTAACAAAGTAAGATTAGTAGCATAAGCCTATAATCAGCAGGAAGGAATAGACTACAATGAGACTTATGCTCATGTAGCAAGACTAGAAGCTATTAGGATATTGCTTGCATATGCTGTTTGTCACGATATAAAGCTATTTCAAACAGACGTGAAGAGTGCCTTTTTAAATGGCTTTATAGATGAAGAAGTTTATGTGAAGCAACCTCTAGGTTTCGAAGATGTCAAGAAACTGGATGATATCTATAGACTTCATAAGGCTTTGTATGGCTTGAAACAAGCTCCTCGAGCTTGGTATGATCGTCTGAGTTCTTTTCTTATTGAGAATAAGTTCATTAGAGGCCAAGTGGATAAAACTTTATTTAGAAAGTGCATAAAGAATGATTTTATTATTGTTCAAATTTATGTTGATGATATTATTTTTGGTGCTACCTCTGAAATGTTATGTACTAATTTTAAAATTTTGATGAAAAATGAATTTGAGATGAGCATGATGGGCGAATTAAAATTCTTTCTTGGGTTGCAAGTTAAACAAATCGAAGAAAAGATTTTTATTCATCAACAGAAGTATGTGAAGGAACTGTTGACAAAATATGATATAGGAAAAGTAAAACCAATGTCAACCCCGATACATCCTTCAAACCATTTGTCCAAGGACGAAACTGGCAAGAAGGATGATCAAACTCTGTATAGAGGGATTATTAGTTCTTTACTTTACCTTACAGCAAGCATACCTGACATTTTGTTTAGTGATTGTTTGTGTACAAGATTTCAGGCAGATCCTAGAGAATCTCATTACATTGCTGTTAAAAGAATTTTGAGATATCTATCAGGTACTACTGATCTTTGCTTAATGTATGAGAAAGGTAAAGATTTCAGGTTAATTGGCTACTGTGATGCGGATAATGTCGAAGATAGGATTGATAGAAAAAGTACGAGTGGAGGATGTCACTTCCTTGGCAATAACCTAGTTTTATGGTCAAGTAAGAGGCAAAGCTCAATTGCTCTATCAATTGCAGAAGCCAAGTATATATCAGTCGCAAGTTGTTGTTCACAGACGTTGTGCATTGAGTACCAGCTAGAGGATTACGCAGTACAAGAAGAAGAAATCCCAATCTATCGTGACAACACAAGTGCCATCAATATGTCGAAGAATCCCATACAACATTCGAGAGTTAAACATATCGAAGTCAGACACCATTTTCTACGAGATTACGTTCAGAGAAAGATCGTGAGTCTTCAGTTTGTTGAGATGAACCATCAGTGGGCGGACATCTTCAATAAGCCATTAAGTGAAGAAAGATTCAAAGAAATCAGATGAAACCTTAACATGGTGATGTTAAGTAATCAACTGTCTGACACGTCATGACCTAGGAGAAAAGGATGAAAGAGTTAACGGTAATCGTAACCATGAGTTACAGCTGGTAACGTCCGTTAGAAGAAAGTTTTGGAGGGAAAGTTTCTCATAGCCTTGAGATCGCCACTTATTCTAGAACACTCATGATATACTCTGACAATCGACCTTTGAAGAACCCTCAACAAAAACCTTTCATTACTCTGTTTGGATTTCAAACTTTCCTTGCTCACACTCTCAACCTCAGAAACCGAATTCACCTCTTTGAGAAATTTCTCTGTTTTTAGTTCGTTGATAACTACAAAAAATGGAGACAACCATAACCAGTGGAAGACTTGTTAATTTTGAATCCCTGAAGCAGGACAAGATGGATATTGAACCGGAGATTGTAGCACCCGGATGGAGGAATTTCTTTCAAGTTCGAGAGACAGTCTACATGAATGAAGTTTATGAATTCTGGAAGAATATGGAAGTGGTAGCCGACTTGTATCTTCGGTGGATAGATTGTCGATTATTGTGACCATGAAGATGATTGAGAAGGTCACGGAGTGTCCACTTGAAGGAGAGAAGCTCACGAATAAAGCCAGATGGATGACACAAGCTAGCGTGAAGGAAATCCATATCAATTTGCAATTATATGGAAGCAATGATCCAAAGGAGAAGAAGGCGTCAAACCTTGTTCCAAAGGCTAGGGTATTACACTCACTTCTTTTTCATTGTGTACTACTGAGAACAGGATCAAGGCATTTGATAACAACGCTAGATGAACAATGCTTATTTCATTTACTAAATCGTCAGCCTATCAACCTACCATTCCTTATTTTTCATTATATGATAAAGTATAAGAAAGACTCGACTGCTCTACCATACGAAATGATGCTAATAAAGATATTCAGAGACTCTGGAGTACATCTGAAAAGGGGAAACAGGATGAAGGTGAATGTCAAAAGTGTCATCAATTCTGCAACAATTGGTAAAATGGGCTTGAAAAATTTGGAGAGAGTAGAAGCAGATTCTAAGACGAAAGCCAGGATTGAGGGGGAGCGTGCTAAAAAAGAATCTCCCTCAACAAAATCAAAATCTCAATCTGTTAAGAGAATACCTGCAGAAGGAGGAAAGGAATCGTTAGGAAAAAAAAAGGGAAAGACGATATCTCTTAAAGAAGGAAGCCAGGTGCAACAAAAAGAGACAGTGACCCTGAAAAGAAAAAGGGGATATGCTACTTTCGAAAAAGCTGAAGCATAAAGTTCGAACCTACGTCAACAAGAAAAAAGGAAAAGGAAAGAGTTGATTCATGGTGGAAACTCTGAGAAGATAACATCTCAGGCAACCAGGTCTTTAGTTTCAATTTTGAGAGAAGAATCACCAAAATTGGCTAAAATGACTTAAATTAAGAAGAAATTGGAGTTTGAGAAAGTAAAACCTCAACCTCAGCAGACTTTTAGACTGATTAAAGAAAATAAAAAGTAGAAAATCAGTACGAAAAAGAGCACTCCTACTGCTATTCAAAAGAAGAAGAAGACAATTGAACGCAGTCCAGTACAGGTCAATACTTTTCAACTGATAAGAAAAGAAGACTTGAGAATCAAGATTTTTGAAGAAATTCAACCTATCAGGAGTAGCAACTCTATAATAATTAGAGAGATCCCAAAAAGGTCAATCAAGGCACAATTTCAACCCATTTTGGTAAACATTAGTACAATGCATCTATTGAGTGGGGACAAGAAAAGTATGTATGATGTTCTGAAAGATGAAGGAACCAGACCATACCCCACACAGATGACAAAGCAGAAGTACACTATTTTTCCAATCACACGAAAAACTGTGATCAAGGTTGTGCCGGATATTCAACCTTGACCTTTCATTGTTCGCAATGAGGAAAAAGGGAAGAAGAAATAGTATCCTGAAATGATAAATGATCTGATAGAAGAACATATCGAAGCTGAAGTGAGAAACATTGATGAAGTATGCCATGCAGTCCAGCAGAATGGAACTTATGTTTCTCATTTCGTTTCAACAGCGTCAAGAAGTAATTGTGGTCAGCAAACCATTAAAGATTCTTTTCAGGTAGGTAGAAGACTTTTAAAAGGGCAGTACAGATCCTTGTGCATCTCATTATGCACATTAGACCCTTATCAATTGTGTCTTCATTTGGTGATGTTCCACACCTATTCGGAAGACAAGTTCCACGACTAACTGGTCCTGATGATCTTGATCTTCTAGAACCTAACCTATCTGTTTAACCTCCTACCCTTACAATAATTGAACCAGATGTCATATCTTCAGATGCATATACTACGACTATTAGTTTTGAAGTCGTACAAAAGAAGCCTGATGAAGATATTGAAGAGAAAGTTGATTATCTGTGTGCTTCTGTGGGTGACTTGCATAAAGAAGTAGAGAATATTCGACAAGATATCAAGTCACTTCGCATTGAGATGAGAGAAATGTTTTCTGAAGTTTTGAAACATCTACACCCATGATCTTTTTGATCAATAACAAATAGGGGGAGAAAGGAGAAAAAGAAGAAGAAATGGCAAAGATTGGGGGAGAACCGAACAAAAGAAGAAAAGGAGAATAGAACAAAAAAAGAAAAGAAGAACAAAACAGAAGAAGAAAAGAAGAAAAAAATAGAAGAAGAAAAGAAGAACAGAACAGAAGAAGAAAGATAAGAAAATGATTTTTCTATGATTATTTGTTATCATCAAAAAGGGGGAGATTGTTAAGTCAAAATGACTTTACAATTAATTTTGATGAAAACCAAATAATGATGAAGGAAGAAAAATGAGACAGAAGCAGATAAAAATGAGACGAAAGAAAATGAGACGGAAGAAAAAATGAGACGAAAGCAGATAAAAATGAGAACGAAGGAAATGAGACGCAAAGACAGAAATGAGGCAGAAGCAAAATGAGACGTAAAAATAAAAATGAGATGAAAGCAAAAATGAGACGGAAGCAAAATGAGACGCAAAGATAAAAATGAGACAGAAGGAAATGAGACAGAAGAATAATGAGATGGAACGAAATGAGACGGAAGAAATGAGACACAAAGACAAAAATGAGACTGAAGCACAATGAGATGCAAAGCAAAACGCATAAATGAGATGGAAGCAAAATAAGACGAAAAAAATAAGACGAAGCGAAGCAAAAAATGAGATGAAAGAATCAAAGACGAAGAACCAAATCATTTTGAGTTAGTTACAGAACTCAACTGAATAACTGTTTCTTTAAGATCAAGAAACAAGAAGAAAGAAGCAGTTATCAAGAAACAGTTGAAGATGAAGACTATAAATATGAGTTGAAAACGAAGACTAAAAAAGTTAATGATTTTTAAAAAGCTAAATATTGTATTTGTGCTAAACACGAGAGCTATATTTTCTATAACAAAGCTTGCAATATCTTTTTGTAAGAAAGAAAAAAATCTGAGAGCTTGAAGAGGCTAAGTGAGAAAAAGAATACTTGTTGTAAGAGACCTGAAGAGGCTCGGTGAAAAGAATACTTGTACTTTTGTGAAGTATAGTGAAATCTCATAAGGGATTCTGAGGACTGGACATAGCCCACGGTTGGGGTGAACCAATATAAAATTACTGTGTCGATTCTCACTCTCAACTCTTAACTCTTGTTTCTATTGTTGATATAAATACTTCATAATATTGTTTGTCAATCGTTTTGAGAAAGCAAATTTTTAAAAAGAGGATTTTATTAAAAATTTGAATACACAATTCAACCCCCCCTTCTTGTGCATTTTGTATATCGTATACTAACGTGTGATTCACTTCAATATCTATCGAGAGAGCAACAGATGCACTGACTGGTTAGTCAACTACGCAAGCCATTTTGATCTCGGGATCACTTATTTTGATATTCCACCCATAAGGTGCCACCCCACCCTTATATGTCGGGAATGGTTTTCCCTAGACTAATTATGTAATATTTTCAGTAGCTTTCCTTTATAAAAAAATAGGATTTTCTTATATAAATTAAAGTTAGACATTCATAAAAGTGTAAGGTTATGCACTTGATGAGGAAGATATCATTATTGAAAAGAGAGTGACAAATTTTACTGCATTTTTGGTTAAAATTAATTTCTCTCTTAATACTTTTACTGTTATTGAAATTTGATGGAAAACAATATGCTACCTTAATTAGTAAAAGATAACTAATTTATATGTTTATGACTTTTAATGCAGGACGTTCATAAAATGATCATAATAAATAGTTGAGATTTATTTCATTGTTTTATATATATATATATATATATATATAACATAAGGGTGCATAAAATCTTAATATATTCATAATTTATCTCAATACAATAAATCACATAATGTGGGTCATGTACTTCAATATCACATAATTCCTTCCATATGTCGCAACACTAGTAATTTATAAGTCAGGTCATATAAGTGATAAATATCACAAAGATCTACATTGATGGTTTATAGACAATTTTATTTCTTATTTACATTTACATGTGCACATTTATAATAAATAAGAAAATGTCAATCAAAAACTTTATTGAGCTTATGAGTGTCAAAAAGTCATCAAAAATAATTATTAATATATCCAAGGCATATTTTTTGAACATGTTCCTTAAATTTCATTGGTAGAAGGCCTTTATTTAAGGGATCTGCAATCATAAGATCCATCTTAATATGTTACTATTTGTTTTTAATTTCCTCCTTTAAGATAAATATTTGAACTCCTTATGTTTAATACCTCTAGAGTTCTTATCATTATTAGAGAAGAAAATTGTTGAATTATCATAATAAATTTTCTATTATCATAATAATTTTCTCCGACTTAGTAATGATGTCGACAACCTCATGCCCTAAAATAATGTTTTGCAGCTATAAGGCATGATTTATAGCCTCAAAATAAGCTATACATTCAGTTTCTATAGTGGATGAAGCAATGGTAGATTGTTTAGGACTTTCCCATGAAATTGTTCCTTCTGATAGTAGAAACAAATAGCGAAAAATCTCAATTCGAATATTACTTACAATGGATTTGATCTTCTATAAATAAGCACATAGTCCTTTTGAACATTTTTTTCATATGAAATCTCTCAAGAATTCTTTCGATATAATCTTTTTAAGACAACTTTACCAATCATTGTGATCTACTGCAGAATATTGAAATTCCTATTATATAGGATGTCTCTCCTATATCTTTCATTTCAAAATTTTTAGAGAAAAATCTTTAGTCTAATACAATATGTCCAAATCATTAACATAAAGTAAAATATCACCAACATATAAAACTAGAAAAATAAACTTACTTCAACTAATCTTTCGGTAGATACAACGATCAACAATATTTTCTTGAAAACCAAAAGATGTTATGGTATCATTAAACTTAAAATATCATTGTCGGGAAGTTTGTTTAAGTTTATATATTGATTTCTTAAGTTTACGTATATGTGACCCTTTCCTTATGTGAAAAAACATTTAGAAAGACAACTTTCACATCCATTTGATGTAACTCTAAATCAAACTGAGCTATTAATGTCATGATTATTCTCATTGAATCTTTCTTTGAGATAGGTGAAAACGTCTATTTAAAATCAATGTCATCCTTTTGAGTATAACCTTTGGCAACAAGTCTAGCTTGATTCCATTCAATATTGCCATTTGACTCACGTTTGATCTTATGGAACCATTACATTCGACTCGCTTGGATCTTTCTGGCAAATGAACAAGGTCCTAGACATTGTTTTGTTCTGTTGAGATATATGTTGATATCTTATTATTTAATTTTAGCATTATTTAAAAATAGAATTAAGTGGGACTCTTTCAATATAACGTTGATTAGTTTCAAATTCTAGTCAAGATGGAATATCATATTCCTTGGAGATTTGGTTGGTTGATTGTAGTTGGAATGTGCCTAACAATTGTCATTTTTAGTGTGAATTAACAACAATTTTTGTGTGACATAGGCAAAAATCTAAAAGCTATCTTGGAAAATATTTGGTAGCTGATTGTATGTGGATAGAACTCTACATAGTGAAATCTTCTTGGTGAATCATGTGAACTTGGGCTGAATAGATCTTCTACTATGTCTCTTCTTTGGTTGGTCATTGCTGATAGAGTTTTAGTATAGTTGTATTCTTATTTTGGTCTTTTTGTGGTTCAATTAGGTAAATTTGTGAGTGTAAGAAAAATCCTTGCAGTTGCCTTTTCAAAATTCTTCGTTGTTGATTAGGAGTCTATATAGATGTGGTTGTTTTCTATTGATGTTTAAGTGACTTGGATTAATCATCAGTGCTTGGGGTGAAATCATTGTTACTAAATTTTTTGTTGATTGCGTGATTTATTAGGACTGATTTTGTTGTTGCTTTTGTGGAAAAACTGATGGGGTTATGGTGACTTGACAACTAGATTTTTGGGTTATTTTGGATGATCTTTTTGTAGTAGAATTCATGGTGATTAGAGTTATCCATGTGAGCAACGTTTCTCTGCTAGTGTGTGAATTTTTTAGAAAGTTGAATTGTTGTCGTTGTTAGGGAAAAGTGTGCATAAATTGTTGGAACTCGATCTGGGAACCGGATCCCAATCGAAAAGCGGAAAGACGGAAACGAACAAAGCGGATAGAACGAAACAATCGAACCAAACTTTCGCATACGAATAACAAAGCGGAAAATGAAATGCGAAGATATAATGCAAAGCGAAGCGGAAACAAAGAAATAGCTGAAGCGAAACGAAAAATTAAAGTACCGAAGCAAAACGAAACGAAGCGGAATCGATACTTAACAAACAGAGCCGACATCCAAGAACAATCAAGAACAAAGAAACACATTCGCGTTGGGAACCTAGACTATCCAAACCCGATATAATTTTTTTCCATATTTCATTCCTTTTCTCTTTACTCAATCACATTCAAATCATACAATTTCCTTTTTGGAAATTTATCCTCATATAACACTCAATTCATATAATTTGTCTTAATCACGCAAATCTCATCTTTACCAAACTAACTTCTTAATCATTTTCTTATACATTCATTTTTAAACCCTTTTTACCCATTTTACCGAAATTTGAAAGATATAACGGTTATATTTTGACACCCAAAAATTCTGCAATGATAAAACACACTTTAAAATCACAAAATCACATCCAACCTTAATAACCATCATCGGACCTCCTGTCCTGAAACCCAGCAGAAACAAACGCAATTCTATACCTAACACTTCAAAAGTCTCAATCCGAACACAATACAATCATATACATTTACTAGCCACGAGCAAATCCATTCACATACATTTCAATTCATATATAACTCCATAATTTACTTACACATATCATAAATTCAATTCATAATCATTTTCAAAGATAATCAGTATACATTCTTTAGATTCGGACTAAATACACTTTACTGGCTTTCTAACAATCCATAAAATCCAATACGAACATCAAACTTTACACATAAATACGAACAAACACAAATTGGACTGAGGTCATGCTCGTCTTCCATCCGATCTCCTACTTAAAAACTTGGAGATTGGGGATGAAAGGGGGATGAGCTCGGAAGCTCGTGGATAATATATTTATAAATTGAAACATAAGCAAAAACATTTCTCAAAACATTTGTTATTTTGCAAATCTTTCAACAAAACTTATTTCTTCAACTTTCCACATTTTCAAATTCTTTATTACTAATTTCCAAAAATTTCTCGATTTCAAAGCTCAATTTCTCATTCAAATTCTCAAATCATTCCAAATCATGCATACATGAATGCAACACATTTTCAATGCATCACAAATATGAACAAAAGCAAAAAGCACATAACATTTCAAAATGGTTTGGTTTCGGTCCTAACAGGACGTACTATACTTTCCCGCATAGCGGTTCAGTGTAGCCGTGAAGGGAGTCCGTAATCGGAACTCCATTGCCTCTTCATGGGCAGCCGAGAGAAGGCTTTAACAAGTAGAGACAAGTAATCGACTCACAAAAGGACCTGACCAAACCCACATAGCACATAAGCAAAACGGAATTTCAGATTGCCCGATGGCACTTTTCAAAATCTTAATTTTCTTAAAAAAATTTCATATCATATCATCATAATGTGTCATAAATGACACAAACATATATCCACATGAATTCATATAACAAATCGAATGCAATTCACTTAAATCACATATTCATCAAATTCATCACAATATATGCACTAATTCTTTAAATCATTTAAATCATAAATCAAATGATTTGAAAACCATGAATTTCATAATTCTTGCATTTTCTAAAACTCATTTTAACCCTTCAAATCATAATTTCAAACATTTACATCCTTTTTCAAACATTTTATCAACAATAATTTATCAAAATCAGATTTTGTTTTCTTTAATTTTCAAATTTTCACATATAGCTTATAAATCAAAATATAAATATACTACCCACCTCATATCCATGCTAACAACTTGCTTTGTGCCTCAATTGCTCCAAAGCCTCCTTCTTTCTTCCAATTTAACATTCCCTAAAGTAATTTCATCAAAATTCAATCTCATAAATAACTTAATCCTTCAATTTGATGCATAAGTCATCAATTCATACTAATTCCAAGATATGTACATCATTAATTTCTAAAATCCCCAAATTCCAAATTGAACCTAAACCAATTCAATTAAATTCAATATCATAATTAACTTAATTTCTCAAATTGAGCTTAGAAAACATCAATTCCTCACATATTCAAGCTATTTCAATCTCCAATTTTGAAAATCCCCAATTTTCAAAATTGACCTAAACCAATTTACACAAATTCAATACCATAAATCACAATTTCTTCAAAATTGATTTCATATTTCACCAATTCCTACTATTATTGATGATTCTACACCATTAATTCACAAAATCCCCAAATTTCTAATTTGGCCTAAACCCCCAATTTACAATTTTTCAAATTAAACTTCACCTAAAGCATAAACATCAAAATTAACTTAGGATATCACAAATTCATCACTAATCCAAGCCACCTAAAGCAACAATTTCAAAAACCCCCAATTTCAAACTTTGACATAAACCCCAAATTCATAAAATCAACATAATCATAGCCTATTCTCTTCAATTAACCTTAGACAACCTAAATTCATAACCTTTCCAAGCCATCTAAACCAATAAACTCATCAAAAGATTCAAAATCAAAACTTTCTCTCTCTTACCTTTTTCGCCTCCATTTTTGTATTTATCAAGCTCCAAGGCAAGCTTTCATCATCTTCCTCCCATTTCCTCTTGGAAACCACGAAAAATCTCTAAGAAAACCTATAAAAAATCAAACCTTTCTTCATCTTTCTTCTCCTTCCTTCCATAGCCGATTGCTTCATCCTTTTCTTCTTCATTTCTTCTTCTCCCTTCTTCTTATTTTCGTGACTCTCTGCTGGTTTGGAGTAAAAAAAATGACAGCTCTCTTGTGTGTTCTGCCATGTCATTAAAATGGGGCACAAATGACCAAGTTGCCCCTCACTTATTTGCCTATTTCCAAAATTGCCCCTGCAGGAACTTGAAAATCGACTACTTGCGTCCTATTTTCAAGCATCTAAACAAAATAATTTGGACAAACTTTTTTCTTAACAATTGTTCCTCTAGATCATACAAATCCAACGCCACTAACCGTGCTCAATTCGGATCAGAAACGAAGAATTTATAGCCAAAATACTATTGGACCTTCACAAAATCCGAGACTGAACATTAACATAACTTCAGTCCAGATATTAACAATCTTAGGGATGAAATTAAATTTCGATCCCTTAACATGATTTGTAGCCCCATATCTTAATTTTATTTTCCTCAAGAATCAACTCAATCGGAGTTGTACAACTCCCGCATTTCCCAAAATACTGAACCATGTTCAGAAAATTATCCAACTTATAACCTATAACCAAATCTCTCACTTAGGTTCAATCAATCTCTTTCCATTTAATCTCCTAAAAATCATAATTCTTCAATAAAATGAAATTAATTTTCTTAGGAATCCAAAGCTTCGAGAATCAAGTCAATTGGATGTCGGACAAAGGAATTATAAGCAAAAGATTACAAAAGGGATCGGATTAAAAACAAAGTATCGGAACTTCAAAACCGAACTTTTCAAAAATCATATCTCTCGATCTCGTAATTTGACAAATCTGGTGTCAATAGAAAGATCAAAGGAAGCTCTACAACTTCCCTGAAGAACTCAAAATCAAATTAGGTCTCGAAAGAGGTCAAAAACTCAATCTAAGATTCTGTCCAAAACAGTTTTTCCTAAACGACTTCCAATTTTTAATCGCTCATAACTCCTTGCCCCGATATCGAAAAATTGCAAACTTTATATCAATGGAAAGATAAAAACATCATCTAAAACTTTCATGAAGACCAATTACTCTAATTCAAACTAAATCTATACGACGAGTGGCCTCGAAGCATAGAACACACAAATCTATACTTAATAGTATTTTCAAAACAAAGCATATCTTCATAAATTCATATCTCTCAATCCCGACATAAAAAAATAGCAAACTTTATGTCCACAAAAAGCTCTCGACATAGGCTACAATTTTCATGTTGATCATTTTCTCGAATTTTCCCTAAATCAAAAAGTCAACTTTTTCTTCAAAAAGTCAAACTCCAAGCAAACTTTGACTGATCATAACTCTCACTTCCAATATCGAAAAATATCAAACTTTATGGCTACAGAAAGATCTTGACATAAACTACAAGTTTCCAGAAGACAATTTTCTCAAATTTTGCCTCAAACAAAAAGTTAACTCTCAAGTCAAACTTTCTATCTCCAAAAGTCAACTTTCTTAATTTTTCAAATTCTCTCACTTTTCTCTTTATTTCTTGATTTTCTACTAACTTTTCAATCAATTCATTCTCTTAAACTTTCATAACCCATACAAATCTCCACAATTATCAAATACATTGAAAACTCATAATTCTTTTCTCAAAATTTCCTTAAAGCATAATTTCATCTATAACATAATACTTAAACAAAACACTCATTCAATTTCATTTACTATTTCTAAATTCCAATTAAAGATCGGGGTCCAACATAAATCGTGTGTGTGTGCAACATTTTTTGTTTAGATGTTTCGGTGGTGAAAATTTTAATTTTTGGTTGATAATTAATTCATCTTGCTATTGCGTTTATGTTTTTTGTTTATGACTTTTGGTGGGCTGTGAAATTGCTGATGGTGTGTGATTTTTTGCAGCTATGCTCTCTACTACTTTTGAATGAATATTGAGGGTTGTCTTGGTTGTTGATAGTTGGTTTTTCTAGTGCTTGCGTGTTCTTTTGGTGGCTGTTTTTATTGTCAATGAAGTGGTAATTTTGGGGTTGTTAGTTATGAGTTATTGTGTGCAAAAGCTTCATAAGTTTTCGTGATTTTTTTGCAGTCGTTACATATAGTCGATGGTGTGGCTTTTGTTAGGCTAATCAGTTATTGATTGTATGAGTTTTGGTGGTTGTCGATAGTAGTGGTTGTTTGCAAAAAATTCCAGCAGATATTGTCAATTTTGAAGCTTCAATGTTTACAATGTTTCGATGATAAAACATTTGTTCGTTTATTGATTTTTGTAGCTGTTATGCGTGGGATGTTCCAATGACAATATTGAAGCTTCACAACATATTCTTTTGATTGTTAACTTCTCGTTCTTTCATTGATGAAACTACATTATTAGGGAAGTTGTTTTTTTTTCTCAAGTGTCTTTGTTTATGTTCTTTATTATTTTAATCACTTGAGTTATTTTATTTTCATCCTTTATTATCAAATACTATTAACAAAATCTTCTATTGAGGATAGTACGAGGCAGTCGTACTATTGGGTGTGACTTACTTTCACAGGTTGTGAGGAAGAGGGATAGTTTCAAGGGTTGGGTGAGTCGGCTCTGTAATTCCTTGAGTGAAACTATTGTTGTATCACAGGTGAAAGTAATTAAACTGGGTGAGGGCTCCGTAGACGTAAGCAAGGTGTGCCAAACTACGTTAACAAATTTTGATGTTGATTTATTATTTTACATTTAATTTTTCTATTTTCGCTTGTGCTAGAAACAATCGCGATTGAACCAATTTTTGTGAAATTACTACGCTCCTTCGAAAATTTTCATGTTCCATTGATTTTAACTCATCTTTCATAACATCAATCCATTTATCATAATTATCACTTTGTATGGCTTGTGAATATGAAGCATAATCATCATTAACACCATAATCAAATTCTGACTCTTGCAAATAAACCACATAGTCATTAAGAATAGCTTATCCCCTTATTCTTACAATTTTTATTCAAAGCTATTCCACGTAGTTCATTTAAATTAATTAGTTCTTCATAAGGTGTTGTTTCATACAAATCTTGTCCACAATTATTTTATTCTTCCAACACTGGGACAATATTTGATATAGATGTAGATACTGAAATATTTATGGGTAATAGAAAATCAACCCTTATTCCATTAATATCCATAACACGTTTTTTAACACTCTCACTAACTTCAACATTTTCAATGAATTTGGCATTAGTTGTTTCAATAATTCTTAGACTATAGTTTGGACAATAAATCATTTAGCTTTCTCTAGGTAACCAATAAAGTAACCACTGCCTATTTGAGAATCTAATTTCTTTTCTTATGAATTATAAGCTCGTGCTTCTACTGGAAAACCCTAAACATACTAGTGCCTCATATTAGGTTTCCTTCCGATCCATAACTCAAAAGAAGTTTTAGGTATTACCTTACTAGGAATCTTATTTGGCAAATACACAACAGTTTTAAATGCATGAATCCACAAGGTTTTGGGTAATGATAATTACCCATCATACTTCTAACTATATCTATTAATGTCATATTACACCTCTTTGCCACACCATTTTGTTAAGGTGTGTCTGACATTAGTATACTGTCCAATATGTAATGTTTCTTGAGAAACTTTACAAATGGACTTAGTGTAACATCTCACCCCCGACAGGAAGGGTAAAATCGTAAATTTAGCATGGGATGAGATGGATTGGAATGACTGAGGACTGTTCATGCATAATAGGATTGGGACACAGTATCATTTGTGCACATGAAATTACTGTATATGCATACATGACATTCTGTTTTTGTGCCTAAGGCAATTTTATTGTGATTAACGTGGTTATTGTGTTTGAAAATTATTTTGACCGATCCAGTGTGTTTTATATTTTAAGAGATTTTAGGAATTTTTTCGAAGAAAATTCCCGATCGACAAATCGCCAAGTGGCGAACCGTTGATTTTCTAGATGGCGAAAATTTCTATCCAATGGCACTACAATATTGGGTATATTATTTTGGGATTGAAATGAGGGCCATTGGAATTGATTGGGTCAAATTTTATTAGGTTTCTTAAGAAATCCTATTACATGTTTTGTCCTTTTCTTGTTTTTGTCTTTTTCTCTTATTAGGTGACTCATCTTTCATTCATTTAATGTTTCTCCATTCATCCACGAGTCTTGCTTCTTGAAAGACTTAAAAAAACTCACCATGAAAGTTAAAAACTTCTTATCATCCGAAAGTGCTACTCTTCTCCATTTGTTCATCTTGCTTCTAAGAGTTTAACCTAGCTTTCCTTGCAAAGTGATGATGAGGGTTGTGAGCTTGTGAAGTCTAGGAGAGGGGAAGCTTGCTTAAGGTAAATCATATGTTTTTATGATGGATTTATAGTTACTTGTCATGTTACTTAAGGTTAATTGCATGGCTAAGTTGAACAAAAATGATGATTAACTTGAGTTGGGATGGTTTGAGATTGCAAAGACAGATTCGTGGCTCCACTTGTCTAATTTTTTTTAGCCCTTTAACGTTCGAATCTAAAGAAACTCAAAACATAGAAGTTGTAGAACTAGAGGTCTAATATCTCCATGAATATTTCCACGATTTTAGGGTGAGCCAAATGAGAGTAATAGGCCCCTAATTGAATCGGGTTCAGAACACCAGCGAGATTGAACTAAGACCTGAAAGTTAATTGTTTGAGGACCTTAGAGTTGGAATTGGATGATGAGTTCTTCTTACGAAATGTTCCAAAATGTGTCATTTAAGATCTGTATAAAGTAAATTTTAATTTGATAAGGATTCTGCTAGTTATGTCCAAATAAGTGAAGATTGTTCCTAACCTTAGTGATACAGAAGAGAACAGAAATAGGTCAGGTGTGTAAAATCACAATAAATCCAATTTATATTATTTTCGAACCGGCTTTGGATATGTGATAGCCATATGAGTTTATGAAAATGAAACTTTGAATCACCTTAATTGGATGTGAAATGAATGAGTTATAAGGTTTTAGTCATACAGGGTCCAATCTGTGACTGCATGTTAAAGCTGATTGTTAATGGAAGATTTGAATGTCCTTAATGACCGAATTAGACCATGGTTATAAAAGAAGAAATGTAAAGTTATGTGTTAATTAGAGGTCTGGAAAGTTTGAAAAACATTTTCCCTATGTATAGGGAGTTATGAGTTGTTAACTATTGACTGATTTTGTACATTGTGGTGAAACCTAGCTTCAGTGTCAGATTTGTGAGCATTCTGATTGGAAGCAATTTTAGAAATTTCTGTGAATTGATTTAGCTTGAGTGATCTTCTGAAGAGATGTAAAGGAAGAAATTATCTTGAAAATGGTATATAGCATGTGATTTTTGGAGATCAGATTTGGGAGTTATGAGTTTTCAAAAATGGAACCTGCATTAGGTTTTTAACTGCTGCCCTGATCAGTCAATTGTTTGGCAGTTTTGAATTGGTTAGAAATGAAATTAGCTCTTAAGCTCTTCATGAAACTTGAAGTATGTGGTTTTATCTTTCCAGTGGTATAAGGTAGTGATTTTTTTGACTTGTTTACAGGGAGTTATGCTTGATATAACATTACTATCCAGATTGAGTACTTTCAGGGGCAGCAGCATTCACTGAATTATTTGACCTAGTTAGCCATTGAATTTGATTTCATATTGTTCATGAAAGTTGTAGATCACATTGTGATCTTCTTGAGCATATTTATTGTGTAACTTTTGACTGAAGAGAATAAAGGTTACTGAATTTGTAAAGTACTGCACTGTTTTGAGAGGTTTTGAGTAGGCAGTGGCTTTGACTAGATTTTTGTCACCCTTAGGGTGAAATTGATTTTGTGTTCTACATGAAACTTGTTGAGTTTTTCTTAATCTTTCCAACGACATATGGTTTGTAATTTTATGAATTGTGTGGAAGAGTTATGAATGATTGAAGTTCGGTTTGGAAAAAGAAGAAAAGGGAGAAAGCATTTGAACCTCGCCCTCAGGGCGACGGCTCGCCTCATGAGCGAGGTAAGTCATAAACTCGCAAGGCGACAGGTTGCCCTCATGAGCCAAAAGGAGAAATGTATATATGTGATTTTGTTTTAATTTTGGATTTGATTTCTTTGATGTATAACTTTTCCGTCCGACGTTCGATTGACTTAATTCTTGAGGCATCGAATTTGTAAAATATTGAATTTTATTTTTTGAGAAATTGGTAACTTTTGGACGGAAATTGACGTGGGTCCGGTTTATTATTTTCGATCACTGCTTTATTTATTTTGGATCTATAGAGGTCCGAATTGAAAATTGTTAGTGCTTGATAGAATTCTAATTTTTAGACGGATTTTTGTGATTAAAAATTTGGATTTAGGGCCGGAAAATCATGAACATGCATTGTACACATTTTAAGCGCTACATGTGCATTCTGAAATAATTCTGATTTGGATTTTGGTAATCATTGCATACTGGAACTGGTATAGAGGCACATTTGGAGCGTCGATCCACCGACGTCACTGAGACTTCCAGGTATTAGCTCGGAAGTACATGTGAGTAACCTAGTTGGTTCCTCAATCTATATGTGATAAAAAAAATGTGGTTATGCCTTGTGGAGATAATGGAGGGCTTATGTGTGTTTGATTTTGATTGATTTCGGACCATAGGTGTTCGAAGTATTAAAAACTTGTTACTGAAGTGCTATTTGTGTGTAACTGTTTGTGAATGATTACGTTTGAGATCTCGGACCAAAGGTCCGAGTGTTAATTATCTGTGATTGAGAAACTTTTATGCTTTCAATGTGATAGTCCGTGACTGTGAATTATTGTGAATAATTGAGAATGAATTGTCTGTTTTATAAATTGGACTTGACTTCCAATGTGATATTGTAGAATTGTGATAAATGAATTCTATACCGTTAATTGATAACGATGGTGATCGGAGTCGCCATCGAGAGCTATATGCTCAACGATTAATGAGCCCGAAAGTGACAGCTTCGAGCTTTATGCTCAACGCTTAATGAGCCCGAAAGGACAGCTTGAGCTTTATGCTCAACGCTTAATGAGCCCGAAAAGGACGATTCGAGCCATAGGCCCATTGATTAATCGCCGGATTGGGACAAGATCTGGCCAAATCAACACGTAATCGAAATGGGAAATAATAGAAAAATGTTATGCATGTATTTGATTGTACTGTGAATTGAGAAAATTATTGAATCACTGAAATGAAATGGAAAATGTCATGTATTTAAGTAAGTATGCACTGAATTGACTTTGGATTAGGAAAGAGACAACATGCCTTGCATCTATGTGATACTGCTTTGAAATCTTTCTGATTATGCTTTTGTGAAAATCTATAAATTGCCATATGATATTCTGAATGTGCAATTGTGATAATCTTTACGCTATTCGCGTAATGCATGAATTGGGTGAACCATCGATGATGGTTCCTCACTGAGTTCGCAAAACTCACCCAAAATTTGCATCTATTTTTCAGGTCTTGAAGAATACCTCGTTTGACACGGGAGTACTGTATGCAAGTGAAAGATAGAGGTCGATCGGTTCAGGTTCGCATTAGTATCTTATCGAATTGTATTCGTAATCATTGTGCAATAATGCTTTGTATTATAATGAGCCCATTGTGGTTTTATTGTTTTACACATTGGTGATTGTAAATTATTATTGGATCAACAGAATAAATGAAAATGATTAATTGTGAACATGGGCTCAAGTTTCTTCTTTATTTATGCAGCGTTAATGAATGGTTCAAAAAAGAGAGGAGAAAATTTTATACCGAGTTTTTGGACCGAGTGATGTAGACGTCACCCTCCCGAGGCACGGACTCGGATATCACCATCGATGTCGGGTTCGGGTCTTGCGAGAGTGGGGTGTTACATTTAGGTGGTATCAGAGCCCAAAGAATACGATCATGTCTGGGCACAATCTGAAACATAGGTCGTTGCATGCATTTGGGGTCGTGTCATTGCGCATCGTAGTAATCGATCCCCGACCGAGTCGCTAGTTGAAATCCTACGCAGAACATGTGTTACGTGATTAAGTGTGAGAAAAGTGAGAAGGTATCGAATGTGAACCCATGAAAGGGTATGAGCAATTGGGAATGGGAAAAAGGAAACATCGATAATGAGAATTAAAATGTACTGTGGTTAGAATGACTATATTGGCCTAGACTGATTAAGGAAAGAATTGATATCAAACCGGTACCACGATTAATGTGGCAATATTACGGAGATGAAAAACGAATATGTCTAGAACTTGGAGAGGTCCACTGGAGATATGAAAAACATACTGGTTATAGTAGGCCTATGTGAAAGTAAATGATGAAGTAATTAGAGCTCTGATTGTATATGCGATGAAATGGGAAACATTGGGCCGAGTAAAACGTAGATGGTCCGATCAAAGTGATATTGTTTCACTCAAGATTTTGTGTTCGATATCGATAGATATCGAGATAGATGATGATAGTGAGATTGTAATAAGATCAATATTGTCTGAACGATCTACCTAGAACTGAAAAAATAAACGAAAAAGCAAAGTGCCTAGTAGGGTAAGAAAAAGTAGATATGGTGAGATAAAAGTGTATAGATAAACTGAAATGAACTCGTGAAATGGGAATGATTATGAGCGCATAAGCTTGAGACTGAAATGGTTATGCGAATATGGTGCTAAGAGTTTGGAGATCAGTATAATAAGATCGTAAGAGAAAAAGACAGACTGACAAGTTTTACTGATTGTGTATCGGGAAATTATGGATTGGTTGAAAAGATGTATTTGGATACAGAAATGGTAAATGGATGGGTAGATGAGCGGAGATACACTATCATAGATTGTTTGAGGAAAATAAAGAGATACGTAGCAATAATGAGATGACATTGTATAAGCCAAGTGGCTATGACCTTAAAAGGTCAAGCTGACACATGAATGATATGGGAATAAAAATATGTGTAATGAAACGTAAGTTTAAATATATTGGATAGTAAGTAAGTCGATCATGATTAATGAAACTTATGTGGAAAATATACATGGGAATAAAAGAGAAAATGATCGGTGAGTGGTTAAATAAGTGCTATTCATAGTTTCTATAGTGTAAGGTTCATATGGGAGGAGATGAATAATGATTATGGCATACGTTCTCTATTTGAGGATTAGCATAAACGGAAGGGATTTTTGTGGAAGTCTGAATTGTATAGGTTACTAATTGGCTTCCGGATAAGATGAAATGATTTTTGGTGATGTGTATATTAAAATATAAGGGTCAAAGAAAGTGTTGCGTGTTTCACAGCACCTTAGTGGGAGGAATGTTCTGATCTTTCCAATTATGGCATAAATTTTTTTTCGAATTGAGATAGTGCGTATAGTTGAGAATGATTGAAAAGCAATTAGGGACACTAATTGGCTGATGAGACTTTCGTGAACAGTATAATGACGGTAGTAAGATTAATGGTTATGACTGAAACAAATCGAAAATAAGTGAAATATTTGACTGAGGTTATCTGCATTGTGTGTACGGAAATGTAAAGTATCCAACGACATGAAGTGGAATTGATGGAGGTCCAAGTACGGATGACTAGGTATTAGCATATGTCGATGTAAATGATAGGAAATCAATGGAAAAGAGAAAATGAGTAGAGATAGAAGTCATAAAGGGAAACTGACAATGACTACTATACCGACAATTCTGAAATGAACAGACAATTTTGCCTACTAAATTCAAATAGTGAACAGATAATGTTGCAATGAACAGACCAATCACAGATATTGGGATTTCCAAAGAATGTCAAGTAGATTATGGGTAATTGTGAAGTGTTTCTGGAAAATTGAGATACTGGATAAAGGTAAGAAAGGTTAAGAGTGCAGGAGTTAAAGTGGTGAGTCCTATAAGGAGTCTGAATATGCGAGTGAAATCGGAAAAACAATATTGAATGATTCAAAGAAGAAGTATGTGTGCACAAAAAGTGATAGAACAAGAAAGTGAACAATGGAAGCTAGACATTCTAGTAAGTATATGCACAAGTGAAATTGAATAACTATGGGTATAAAATGAAGTAATTAGATTCACGTCGTAGAGATTTAAAGGTTCAATAGGAAAAGTGCTTAAGTGTTTGAATGCAGAGGATTATATAATTATAACCTCATGATGTAGTTTTGATCTGAATAATTATACAACTAATGGTGATCACAAGATGAAATTGTACACGCCAGTATTACACAAAAAAGCCTAACAAGAGGCAAAGACCAATATTGAGTCGAGATGCTTGTGATGAGTAAAACAAAGGATAGGACTTAGGAAAACTGCATGGGTTAGCTGAAGTGGATCAGGATCGGACATATGAAATAGAATTAAATGCATATAGAACAATGAAATGTCAAAAGAATACTGAATCTGGACTAAGAGTCAATGTAATAAGAGGGATAAATGCGTTAGATGGACTACCACCGATTATAGTGAAAAATGGAGATAAGTGCCACTGTGTCGGTACCAAAGGAAAGGGAAGCGTCGCAGGCGAGAGCGTGACTAAGTATACGCAGTATTGGCAAAAAGGGTATTAATGAAGTTATTGGAAGAAGTATATGTAGTGAGAAAAAGGTATTCGAGGGTATAGTGAGAAAAAGATATTGAATTGATAAAACGTGATGAGTGAACAGGTTCAGAAATAATGAACTGAGTCATAGCATCAGAACGAAAGGTAGTGGCTACTCTGAAAATGGCAAGTGAGATAGTTAAGATAGTGAGATCGCCAACTGACAGCCTTGTTGAGTCCGTCTACTGTGATGAGTGATAATGAGTTAGCCAAATAAGTGGTGAACAACCGATCGAGTGTGGTTCTTTGTGACCTTTTGAAAAATGAATCATTGAGTGGAAAAGTGTATGGGACATGTAGGGACATTTGATAACTGTCATAGTGAACCGTTAACTGAGAATTTCGAGGACGAAATTTTTATTAGGAGGGGAGAATTGTAACATCCCACCCCCGATAGGAAGGGTAAAATCGTAAATTTGGCATGGGATGAGATGGATTGGAATGACTGAGGACTGTTCATGCATAATAGGATTGGGACACAGTATCATTTGTGCACATGAAATTACTGTACATGCATACATGACATTCCCAGTTTTTGTGCCTAAGGAAATTTTATTGTGATTAACGTGGTTATTGTGTTTGAAAAATTATTTTGACTGATCCAGAGTGTGTTTTATATTTTAAGGGATTTTTAGGAATTTTTCCGGAGAAAATTCCCGGACCGGACAAATCGCCAAGTGGCGAACCGGTTGATTTTCGGTAGCGAAAATTTCTATCCAATGGCACTACAATATTGGGTATATTATTTTGGGATTGAAATGAGGGCCATTGGAATTGATTGGGTCAAATTTTATTAGGGTTTCTTAAGAAATCCTATTACATGTTTTGTCCTTTTCTTGTTTTTGTCTTTTTCTCTTATTAGGTGACTCATCTTTCATTCATTTAATGTTTCTCCATTCATCCACGACTCTTGCTTCTTGAAAGACTTAAAAAAACTCACCATGAAAGTTAAAAAACTTCTTATCATCCGAAAGTGCTACTCTTCTCCATTTGTTCATCTTGCTTCTAAGAGTTTAACCTAGCTTTCCTTGCAAAGTGATGATGAGGGTTGTGAGCTTGTGAAGTCTAGGAGAGGAGAAGCTTGCTTAAGGTAAATCATATGTTTTTATGATGGATTTATAGTTACTTGTCATGTTACTTAAGGTTAATTGCATGGCTAAGTTGAACAAAAATGATGATTAACTTGAGTTGGGATGGTTTGAGATTGCAAAGACAGATTCGTGGCTCCACTTGTCTAATTTTTTTTAGCCCTTTAAAGTTCGAATCTAAAGAAACTCAAAACATAGAAGTTGTAGAACTAGAGGTCTAATATCTCCATGAATATTTCCACGATTTTAGGGTGAGCCAAATGAGAGTAATAGGCCCCTAATTGAATCGGATTCAGAACACCAGCGAGATTGAACTAAGACCTGAAAGTTAATTGTTTGAGGACCTTAGAGTTGGAATTGGATGATGAGTTCTTCTTACGAAATGTTCCAAAATATGTCATTTAAGATCTGTATAAAGTAAATTTTAATTTGATAAGGATTCTGCTAGTTATGTCCAAATAAGTGAAGATTGTTCCTAACCTTAGTGATACAGAAGAGAACAGAAATAGGTCAGGTGTGTAAAAATCACAATAAATCCAATTTATATTATTTTCGAACCGGCTTTGGATATGTGATAGCCATATGAGTTTATGAAAAATGAAACTTTGAATCACCTTAATTGGATGTGAAATGAATGAGTTATAAGGTTTTTAGTCATACAGGGTCCAATCTATGACTGCATGTTAAAGCTGATTGTTAATGGAAGATTTGAATGTCCTTAATGACCGAATTAGACCATGGTTATAAAAGAAGAAATGTAACGTTATGTGTTAATTAGAGGTCTGGAAAGTTTGAAAAACATTTTCCCTATGTATAGGGAGTTATGAGTTGTTAACTATTGACTGATTTTGTACATTGTGGTGAAACCTAGCTTCAGTGTCAGATTTGTGAGCATTCTGATTGGAAGCAAGTTTAGAAATTTCTGTGAATTGATTTAGCTTGAGTGATCTTCTGAAGAGTTGTAAAGGAAGAAATTATCTTGAAAATTGTATATAGAATGTGATTTTTGGAGATAAGATTTGGGAGTTATGAGTTTTCAAAAATGGAACCTGCATTAGGTTTTTAACTGCTGCCCTGATCAGTCACTTGTTTGGCAGTTTTGAATTGGTTAGAGATGGAATTAGCTCTTAAGCTCTTCATGAAACTTGAAGTATGTGGTTTTATCTTTCCAGTGGTATAAGGTAGTGAGTTTTTTGACTTGTTTACAGGGAGTTATGCTTGATATAACATTACTATCCAGATTGAGTACTTTCAGGAGCAGCAGCATTCACAGAATTATTTGACCTAGTTAGCCATTGAATTTGATTTCATATTGTTCATGAAAGTTGTATATCACATTGTGATCTTCTTGAGCATATTTATTGTGTAATTTTTGACTGAAGAGAATAAAGGTTACTGAATTTGTAAAGTACTGCACTGTTTTGAGAGGTTTTGAGTAGGCAGTGGCTTTGACTGGATTTTTGTCACCCTTAGGGGTGAAATTGATTTTTGTGTTCTACATAAAACTTGTTGAGTTTTTCTTAATCTTTCCAACGACATATGGTTTGTAATTTTCTGAATTGTGTGGGAAGAGTTATGAATGATTGAAGTTCGGTTTGGAAAAGAAGAAAAGGGAGAAAGCATTTGAAGCTCGCCTCATGAGGTATGATTTGCCCCTCGCATGGCGAGGTAAAGTCATAAACTCATAAGGCTTACAGGTTGCCCTCGCGAGCCAAAAAGGAGAAATGTATATATATGTGATTTTTGTTTTAATTTTGGATTTCTGATTTCTTTGATGTATAACTTTTCCGTCCGACGTCCGATTGACCTGATTCTTGAGGCATCGAATTTGTAAAATATTGAATTTCATTTTTTGAGAAATTGGTAACTTTTGGACCGGAAATTGACGTGGGTCCGGTTTATTATTTTCTGATCACTGTTTTATTTATTTTTGGATCTATAGAGGTCCGAATTGAGTACCGCCGCGTTGATAGAATTCTAATTTTTAGACGGATTTTTGTGATTAAAAATTTGGATTTAGGGCCGGGAAAATCATGAACATGCATTGTACACATTTTAAGCGCTACATGTGCATTCTGAAATAATTCTGATTTGGATTTTGGTAATCATTGCATACTGGAACTGGTATAGAGGCACATTTGGAGCGTCGATCCACCGACGTCACTGAGACTTCCAGGTATTAGATCGGAAGTACAGGTGAGTAACCTAGTTGGTTCCTCAATCTATATGTGATAAAAAAAATATGTGGTTATGCCTTGTGGAGATAATGGAGGGCTTATGTGTGTTTGATTTTGATTGATTTTGGACCATAGGTGTTCGAAGTATTAAAAACTTGTTACTGAAGTGCTATTTGTGTGTAACTGTTTGTGAATGATTACGTTTGAGATCTCGGACCAAAGGTCCGAGTGTTAATTGTCTGTGATTGAGAAACTTTTATGCTTTCAATGTGATAGTCCGTGACTGTGAATTATTGTGAATAATTGAGAATGAATTGTCTGTTTCGATAAATTGGACTTGACTTCCAATGTGATATTGTAGAATTGTGATAAATGAATTCTATACCTGGTTAATTGATAACGATGGTATTGGAGTCGCCATCGAGCTATATGCTCAACGATTAATGAGCCCGAAAGGGACAGTTCAAAGCTTTATGCTCAACGTTTAATGAGCCCGAAAGGGACAGTTCAGAGCTTTATGCTCAACGCTTAATGAGCCCGAAAAGGGACAGTTCAGAGCCATAGGCCCACTGATTAATGCGCCCGGATTGGGACATCTGATAAAGCGCCAATACAACACGTAATCGAAATGGGAAATAATAGAAAAATGTTATGCATGTATTTGATTGTACTTGTGAATTGAGAAAAGTATTGAATCACCGAAATGAAATGGAAAATGTCATGTATTTAAGTAAGTATGCATGAATTGACTTTGGATTAGGAAAGAGACAACATGCCTTGCATCTATGTGATATTGCTGAAATCTTTCGATTATGCTTTGTGAAAATCTATAAATTGCCATATGATATTCGAATGTGCAATTGTGATAATCTTTACGCTATTCGCGTAATGCATGAATTGGGTGAACCATCGATGATGGTTCTCTCCGAGTTCGCAAACTCACCCAAAATTTGCATCTATTTTCAGGTCTTGAAGAATACCCGCTTGACACGGAGTATCAGATGCAAGTGAAAGATAGAGGTCGGGATCGATTCGGTTCCGCATTAGTATCTTATCGAATTTTATTCCGTAATCATTGTGCAATAATGCTTTGTATTATAATGAGCCCATTGTGGTTTTATTGTTTTACACATTGACTGATTGTAAATTATTATTGGATCACTGTAATAAATGAAAATGATTAATTGTGAACATGGGCTCAAGTTTCTTACTGTTTATGCCGCGTTAATGAATGGTTCAAAAAAAAGAGAGGAGAAAATTTTATACTGAGTTTTTGGACTGAGTGATGTAGCACGTCACCTTCCCGAGGCACGGACTCGGATATCACCATCGATGTCGGGTTCGTGTCTTGCGGGAGTGGGGTGTTACACTTAGACATTATCCTGATTGATCATATTTTCTATAATATTCACCACCTTTATCAAATCTTATACTTTTTACTTTTTTATTTAATTATGTTTCAACCTCCTTTAAAAACATATCAAGGGCATTTATAGCTTAAGAGTTTTTATTAAACAGATAGACATATCTGTAACGTGAAAAATCATCTATAAAGGTAATAAAATATTTTTTTCCACAAAATAGTGAGTGTTAAAAAGTCCATATATATCGGTATGTATAATTTTAAGGAGCTGAGTACTTCTTGTGGCTCCTTTCTTACTATATTTAGTTTTCTTTCCTCTGATACAATCCATACATACATCAAGATCTAAAAAATCTTAATTCAAAAGAATTTTATTCTTTACTAATCTTTCTTTGGATATATGACTAGAAAGTTCATGCCACAAGTAAACTGAATTATTAGTCATTATGTTATGCTTAGTTCTAATGGTATGATAAACAAAAAATAGGAATAAAAAAAATTAACATCAAGTTTCAATTTCTATAAATTATCTATGAGAATTACACAACCAAAAATGGAATTATGTTTAAATAAACTAAAATAACCATCACCAATCTTCAAAGTAAACCTACTTTCATCAAGTTTAGAAATAGAAATTAAGTTTCTAGAAATTGAATATATATAGAGAGTTTGTATTAGATCCAGTGATAACCTGTATCTAATTTTTGACGATAAGTCCCTACACCTTCAATTGAAACTTCATACGGTTTCTCACGAGTAGAAAATTCTCAGTTGAGTTTGTGGTTTGGATTGTAAAAAATATCTACATAACATTAGAAACATTAGTAATAACACCATAATCAAGCCATCAAGTATTAGAAGAAACTTTAGTTAAGTTTAGTTCGGAACATAGAAAAAGGTTATACGTACCTTTCTTTTTAAACCAAGCCCATGCTTAAAATAATCTTTCTGATAATGTCCCTTTTTCTTATAAAATGACACTTATATGTCTTCTGTTCCTTCTTATCAATATTAGTAGTAACTTGTGTTGCTTTTATAGGTGCTTTCTTCTTAAGTTCTTAGCCTTTGGCTTGTGAATCTTGTTAGCTCCTTGACCCATAAGGTTAATAAAATAAACTCCTTAATTCTTTAGCCTAGTTTCCTCCTGTATAAGCATATTGGATGTCCTTTATAATATTGTAGTTAATTTGAAAATGCCTATACTCAGGAGGTAACGAGTTTATAATGAATTTCACTAAGAAGGACTCATCAACTGTCATACCTAAGGTCTTTAATTTTGTTGCAATGTTTTCGTCTTTAAGATATGTTGCTGCAAGCTCTACAACCCATTAAACTTTACGGTTGTGAGTTTGATGATTAGAGTACTGATGAGAGAGTTATCTGCATAACGGAAACATTCTTCCACAAATTTAAAGAGTTCTTTAGCACTTTCAATTTATGTAATAATGATCTTAATATTGTTGGCAATAGTTATTCACATGAAATTAAGACATATTAGATCTTGTTATTGTTAAGGGAAACATGGATTCATCATGCATCACATGCACAACAAGGCAGCGAAAGTTTCAAAATTTAATTCCGACCACATGACATCCCCAAATTCTAAAAACTTAGATACTTGCATGCTCACAATATATGAACATGAAATTTCAATATATGTACCTTTTAATTCTCCTCCTTTCTTGATTCTTCTCTTTGTTTGAGTTGTTGCAAACACCAAACCCTTCCTTGATCACCCAAGAACATGCAAGATGAAGAAGAAATAATGTATAAGGGTGGTTTGAGCACCAAACTAGATGAGTTTAAGTAGATGCTTAAATGGAGAGAAAAATCAAGACTATATTGCATATAATTTGATTAATGCAAAAATTTCATAAAATTGCATGAACAAGGCTCAAGACACTTCTCTCTCACTCTAGAACACTTCTAGACACCTTATCATATCACTTGAGTGTGTAAGAACTGGTTAGCTTCATTGTATATAAGTTAAGAACTCATTTATGTATCAACTGTCAAGCCTTCGATCACGGTCATAGCCTATGAGTCATGATCGTGGCTTGTTTAATTGACAACCTCGCCTTTAGTCACAGTCGACGCCTATGAGCCACCATCATGGCCTATTTAAAAATAACCATACACACTTTGTTTTTCATCTGATCTTTTATGTATGTGACCCTTAGGTTCCCGGTTATTTTGGGTACTTGAATTAACTCTTAATTCAAGCAAATCATGAAGGATCATGACGCTAATTTACCAAAATATAAGTGGATTGACACACGAACTCTTAGATAGCTAATTATCTAACCTATGCACGTTTCCATAGTCAATTATCGTGCAATTCATCCCTTCACCATTCTATACCCCACTTGGTTCGAAGTATGGCCATGTATTAACTCCCACTATACTAACTACATCACATCTAGTCCAAGTGATGTTAGTTCTTGTCTTGGGATCTCATTACTCTATGTGTCATTGAAGACTCTCTTCATGATATGTAACTGCTCTGGCTAGAGACTCCTGAGTAATGACCCCAATAAAAGGCCATGGGTATCATCTCCTTCTATCAGGAGTGGTGAATTCTTTATTAGCTACCCAATTATCTTTGAATACCAATAGTTGTACCCAATCACCCTCCTATGAGTGACTTCATCTTGAGGCAACAAGGAATGATGTCAAAATACAGGATCAATATCCAAGATATCCTTGAGTATCTCAAGTCTAAGGATATTTGCAACATTGCTATGATGAGATTAATCATTAACATTTGATAGATCATCTATATGATAATCTTATAGCTAGTCATCCGATGTATTTGCTACTCTTAGTCAGGATCCACTTGTTATCTCTAAACATCTTATGCTTACAATTTGTGAGATCTACTGGTTGATCAAATCAAAGAGTATAACATGTCTAGTCTATCTGGATTAATAATGTCTTATCTTATTAATCCTATGACTAAGGATAATTTAGATACCAACATAATTGCACATGATAGGAATCTCATTATCATAATCTCATCAGGATTTTCTTCATGCTATGTTTTGTATCATGGACTTCATTAATTCGATTTAAGAATGAAATCAATTCATAAATAAATGAATATAAAATTAATGAAAAATTGCCTTTCACTTTATTAATCAAAATAAAGTTTGTACAAACGTGTTAAAAGTGATTGCCTTTAGAGCAATACTCTAACAATCTCTCACTTGCACTAAATTCAATCGCCTTTGTATCTAATACCATAGGTGATTACACTAGAATCAAATTTCATTTGAGGAAGTGTCTTAGTCAAAGGATCAACGATGTTCTGATCTATTAGCACTCTCTCTATCTTCACATCACCTCTATCAATAATCTTCCTAATCAAGTGATATCTCCTAAGTATGTGCTTAGAGTTCTGATGAGACCTTAGTTCCTTGATTTGAGCAATAGCCCCATTGTTGTCACAGTATAACAATATCAGGTTTATAATGCCACTCTAAGTTGTTAGAGAAGTGCTCTAATGGCAATCACCTTTAGCACTTATTGTACAAATCATTTTATGATTAATAAAGACATTTTTATTATTTCGATGTTCATACATTTATGGATTTAATGTTGATCTTAAATTGATTTAATGAAGTCCTTGATACAAAATACAACATAGAGGAAATCATAATGAGATCATGATAATGAGATTTCTATCATGTATAATTATTTAGTATCTAAACTTTCCCTAGTCATAGGATTAATGAGATGTGATATCATTAATCTGAAAAGACTAGCACATGTTATACTCCTTGATTGGAACAAGCAATAAATCTCATAAGTTGTAGACATGAGTTGTTTAGAGTTAACATGTGGATGCTTACTGAGGGTAGTAAATACATTGGATTAACCTACTATAAGACAATCATATGGATATTCTATTCTAGTGGCAATGATAGTCTCATCACAGCAATGGTGCAAGTATCCTTTGACTTCAGGTGTTCAAAGATAGCTTAGATACTAATCAGATGCTTTGACTCCATTCATCAGTTCCTTTCAGGGGTTACTCATAAGGTGGTGATTGGATACATATTGAGGAATTTGGACGTAATTGAGTAGCCAATAAAGGATTCACCACTCCTGATAGAAAAAGATGATATCCACGACCTCTTGTCGGGGTCATTACTCAGGAGTCTCTGGTTAGAACAGATATATGTCATAAAGAGATTCTTTAATGATGCATAGAGCAATGACATCCTCAAGACAAGATCTAATATCACTTGGACGACATAGTCAATCTAGTGGGAGTTGACACATCGACCAAACTCTAAACCGAATGGGTATAAATGGTAAAAGGATGAATTGCATGGCAACATTACATTTAGAAGGGTTCGTAGTCAAACCACTGACTTTTTAGTCAATTGGAGGTTATGATGTGTTGCTAGATATCGTTCTTAACTTACTTGAATTAATTGTTAATTCAAGTGGCTAACATAATCAAGAACCTAATGGGTTACACACATAGGAGATCTGAAGGATGAGTAAAATGGTCTTAAATGGTGATTCAAGATATGAGAGAGTATTTCGGGATTGTATTGCGATGTTATCGTGGTAGAAAATGTTGCATGGAATGGATTAGAAACAAGTGTTGTTGGCTGTTAATTTGGTCATTAACTTCCCAAAACTTCCATTAATGCATGCTATTCATAGTCATTAACTTCTCATAACTTCCATTAATACATGTTATTCATGACTATTAGCCTCTCATAGCTTCCTATTAATGATGGGGTTATGGGAGGCCAAAGAGGACAAAAAACAATCATCATTTTAGTGCATCTTGTATAAGACATAAGTGAGAAAGAAAAGGTTCTTTCTTACACACACACTTTTTTCTCTCTAACTCTCACAAGAGTTTTTGTCTTTGCTAGCACAAAGAAAGAATTCTAGCCACCTCCTAGTGAGGTTTCATCCTGCTATCTTCATGTGGACTTTCATTAGAGATGGCCTACGTTGATTGTTGTGGTTTACGACAACCCCACGTGGAGAAGATTAAAGAACGAAGGAGATCGTTGGAAAAGTATATAAACATCTTACATTTTATGTTTTTGTTTTCTATATTTATATGGATGAGTATATCTGTTTTTGAGGTTTTGTTTTATTTTCTGCTGCATATATTTGATATATATGATGTATAAGATGCATGATCGAAACCTTAAAATGGTATCAGAGCCATCTTGTGCCTTGTTAGATGTAGCATACATGACATGTAAAAACTGTTTCTATGGTTATGACAACTTAGGGTCCTGTAATGTATTGTTTGAAATTAATTATAAAAAATGATTTTCATGATTTTCTTTCACCAATCTATTCATAAGATGTAAGTGAATGATTCAATGTGACTGAAAATAATTTTAATGTGCTTAAAATATTTAATTTCAAATTTATAAGAACATGTATGAAATTTGTCTTTCTTCTACGCATGTGATATCTATAGGCTAAACTGATGAGGTTACATATGATTTTCGTGGAATTTGATTATGAAAAATTATGTGAACATATTTGGGATGTGTTTATTTCTTTTTAATTTTGAAGAATTATTAAAATGTTTAATAATTTTATCAAACAAATTTTCAGATCTAGGTAGTTTTCTAGAAATTGTAGGATATGTTTTATTTTATGTTTTGTATGTTTATATTTCGGTTCTGAAAAAATGTGTTAATTTGATGTTTGATGCATGCCTAAATGATTTTGTGAGAAATTTGATTTCCATAAAAAATTTTAGAAGTCATATTTGTCGGTTTTAGTGTATTATCGGTGTTTCAGTGATTATAATAATTTTTCGGTGATTCCTAAATTATTTTGATCATCATGAAATGACCAGAGATGCTTGGAATGATGATTTGATGTTCTAAAAATTTTGGAAAATTATAGAAATTAATAAAGCAATAGATTTTCTAGTGAAACTAGAAAAATTGGCATGTGTGACAAAATTGAAGTTGTTTAATTTTAGACATCAAATAATTATTTTAAGGTAAATTAATTATGAATTAACTTCTAGAATTAGGAATTCATGTTAATTAGATTAACATTAATTTCAAATGAAATAACATACAATAGTAATTTTAGCCAAGTTAGTAAAAGGAAGATAGTTAATCTAAGTGTTGGATTGAGCCTTTAATGTTAGGATCCACAAAATGTCATAACCAAAATGATATGTTTACATATATGCATTAGATAATGCATGGTTAGAAGAATGTGTGGGCTCACATGATGGATGATTATAGGCTTAGGCACAATTTGATTAGGTAGCCCATATTATGCCATGTAGTTATAGTAACTATATGTGTGTGTGTGTGTGTGTGTGTGTGTGTGTGTGTGTCTATAATATATATGAGTTATATGTATAAGATCATCTAAGTTAGATGAGACCTTATTTAAACTCCTCACTTAGAATATTAAGACTAACACCTTCCTTTAATATGACGAGAACCAGAGTCTTTTTAAAGTTAGTTGGGTAAACCCAAGCCCACTTTTTTTACCCCCACTTTACACGGATATGTTCAAACCATGGGAACAGAATTCTGGATTAATGAGTAGGTTTTAACTAGAAGTGTTGGTTTGTTGGGCAAACCCGAGATCGGTATGGACAAAGGAGAAGTTAGGTAGTGTACATTAGATGCACATGAGCCAAAAGGTAATAGCTCAATGAGTGTGCACACATTAACAGTTGATAGCACTAGATTCAATAGTGGCATTGGAGATGCAATTATGACGATCGATATCTACCAATTAAACTAAGGTGGTCTATTAGACAAACCCAAGGTCATTCTTAGGGATATTGGATATCGATCGACTAGGTGAATTTCTCTACGGTTTCTCTCAGATTTATATTGAGGGTTATGAATTTGTGAAAATAATGGGAGTTATAATGCGTGTGATTAAAGTCCTTATAGATATGCATTTAAGTAAAATCTAATTTTTCTCTCTTTGATGAAAGGTTGCTATTGCCCAAGTCAACATCAAGAGTGCTAGTGTGAATCTAAGATCATTGATGGAAGCTAACAAGTTAACTGGACCAAACTTCCTTGCCCGACTCAGGAACTTGACAATAGTTCTCAAGTTCAAGAAGTTTGGTTATGTCTTGGAAGAACCACTTCTTAATCCCTCTGCTGGTGATACTTCTAATGTTGATCGGAGAGCCTATAGGAAGCATCTTGATGAGAGTGAGATAGCTAATTGTATTATGCTAGCCACTATGTCACCAGAGCTGTAAAAGCAATATGAGGCTATGGATGCTCATACCATAATATATCATCTTAGGGAGCTCTTTGATGAGCAAGCAAGGTTCGAAAGGTTTGAGACTTCGTAATTGCTCTTCCACTCCAAGATGGTTAAGGGGACATCTCCAATGTAGTACGCACTGAAAATGAATGGTTACATCGCGTAATTGGCCTCCTTGGATTTTATTTTGGATCATGAATTAAGTATTTACTTAATTTTGATGGGTTTGACCAATAGTTACTCACAATTTGTACTTAACTATTGGATGAATAAAATATCCGGCATAATTCCTGAGTTGGTCAATATGTTCAAGGCAGTTAAGTCATCTATCCACAAGGACAAGGTTGTGATGCTGGTGGTGTTGGGACCCGATCCGAAAACCGGATCCCAACCGAAAATCAGGAATCGAATACGAAGAACGAGGCGAATTCAAATTGGATAACTTGAATTTGATAACGACAAACAAAGCAACAAAACGAAAGAGGTCGAAACAAAGCGAATGCACATCGGATAATTGGAATCCGAAGATGAAAACAAAGCGGATCGAATTACATCAAACCAAAAGTAGCAAAGCGGAATCGATACTTACCAAACGGAGCCGACATCCGAGAAAATCAAGAACACATAAACACATTCGCGTTGGAAACCTAGACTATCCAAATTCGGTATAATTTTTTTTCTTTCTTATTCTCATTTCTTACCTCATTAGTCAATCTCATTCAAAATCACACAAGCAAATTCCACTTTTGGAAAATCATTCTCATGCAAATCTCTAAATCTGATCATATTCTTATTGATCCATACAAATCTTAAATTACATTTTTATCCCAATTTTATCGAAATTTCGGCAGCATAACGGCTGCATTTATCCTATCCCAAAAATTCCTGCAAAGCCAAAATACACTTCTAATATCACAAAATCCAGAATCATCGGACTCTCCCGTCCGGAATCCAAACACCAGCAAAACACAAATCTATACCTAACACTTCAAAAATCCTCAATCGATCATAAAATCTCAATCAATCCCAACCACATTCAATATCTCAAATCCATATACAAAATCCTCATTCAATATCCAATTACAAACATAAAGCATAATACTCAATTATGATCATAAAATCAATATCCAAGGCTCGAATTCATATACATCCCGTAATAACTGCTTTATATACACAAAAGGCAATTCAAGCCAAAACAATATCAATTCTCAATTTACACAGAAATACAAATGCGACAAAATCAAACTTGACGCTTTTTCATCCGATCTCCGTCAATACCGGAGATTGGGATGAAGGGGTGAGCTCTAAGCTCGTGGATAATATATTTATAAATTGAAACATAAGCGAAAAATTATCTTTTCAAATTTTCAAAATTTCCCATTCGAAATTTATCCAAAACCCATTTTCAAACTTTCCAAAACATTCATAAACAGCTCAAATTCATGATTGAAAATTCACTTTCTCATTTATCAAATTCTCAAACTTTTACCAATCATGCATGCTTTTAAACATGAATGCATCACATAGCATATAAACAAAATCAAAACCACATAACATAATGTAATGGTTTGATGTTGGACCCCACACCCCACCCGTAGGTGTTTGCATGTTATATCACGGCGCAGTGTTTCATGGTTATACCGCAAGATCCAACACAAATCACAACAACACATTAAATGGTTTGGTTTGGTCCATAACAGGACATACTGCACATTTTCGCATAGCGGTCATATGCAGCCGTGAAAGGAGTCCGTGATCGGAACTCCATTGCCTCTTGCGGGCAGCCGAGCGAAGGCTTAAAACAGGTAGAGACAGTGCACTGACTCACAAAAGGACCTGACCAAACCCACATAGCACATAAGCAAAACGGAATAAATTCTTAATCACAAAATTAAACCTAAACCTTAATCAAATTTCCATCTAAAATTAAACACAACCTAAAGCATATATATCAAAATCAACTTCATAAATCACAAACCCAAGCCCTTTTCCATGTTTTTCAATCAAAAATTCATCAAAATCTCAAAACTCAAATTTTTCTCTTACCTCTTTTCTTCTCCAAATTCGAATTTTTTTGGCTTGGAAGGAAGCTCTTATGCTCCTCTACCTTTTTCTCTCTTGGAACTATCCCAAAATCCTTAAGAAACAAGTAGAAAAATCGAAACTTCATTTTCTCTCTCATCTTTCTCCTTCACCGAAACTCCTTCTCCATTCTTCTTCTTATTTTCTTCTTCCTTTGTTCTGATTTTTTCCAGCCCATTCGTGGCTTTTTATTGCTCAAAACGACATCCCTCATGTGTTTTGAGGCCATGTCATTAAAATGGTGACTAAAAGACCAAATTGCCCTTAAACTCTACTTTATGTCATGCCTACTTGCGGGTTGATTCGCACTATCAATTTGAATGAATTTGTCAAAACTTTCTTCTAGAGAAATGTTTCTCTCAATCATAAGAATCCAACGCCACCAACCGCGCTCAATTCAGATCATAAACGAAGAAGTTATAGCCGAAATACTATCGGACCTTCACAAAATCCGAGACTGAACATTAACATAACTTCAGTCCAGAAATGGACAATCTTAGGGATGCTATTAAATTTCGATCCCTTCATAAGAGTTGTAGCCCTATATCTTAATTTTATTTTCCCTCAAGAATTAACTCAATCGAAGTAGTACAGCTCCCGAAAATCGCAAAATACTGAACCATGTTCAGAAAATTATCCAACTTATAACCTATAACCAAATCTCTTACTTTGGTTCAATCAATCTCTTTCCATTTAATCTCCTAAAAATCATATTTCTTCATAAAAATGGAATTAATTGTCTTAGGAATCCAACGCTTCAAGAATCAAATTAATCGGATGTCGGACGAAGGAATTATAAGCAAAAGATTACAAAAGGGATTAAATTAAAAACAAAGTACCGGAACTTCAAAACCGAACTTTTCAAAAATCATATCTCTCGATCGCAAACTCGGAATTTGACAAATTTGGTGTCAATAGAAAGATCAAAGGAAGCTCTACAACTTCCCTGAAGAACTCAAAATCAAATTAGGTCTCGAATGAGGTCAAAACCTCAATCAAAGATTCTGTCCAAAACAGCTTTTCCTAAACGACTTCCAATTTTTAAACGCTCATAACTCCTAGCCCCGATATCGAAAAAATTGCAAACTTTATATCAATGGAAAGATAAAAACATCATCTAAAACTTTCATGAAGACTACTTACTCCAATTCAGATTAAATCCATACGATGAGTGGCCTCGAAGTATAGAACACACAAATCTATACTTAATAGCATTTTCAAAACCAAGCATATCTTCAGAAATTCATATCTCTCAATCCCGACATCAAAAAATAGAAAACTTTATGTCCAAAAAAAGCTCTCAACAGAGGCTACAATTTTCATGTTGATCATTTCCTCGAATTTTGCCTAAATCAAAAGGTTAACTTTTTCTTCAAAAAGTCAAACTTCCAAGCTAACTTTGACTTATCATAATTCTCACTCTCGATATCGAAAAATATCAAGCTTTATGGCTACCGAAAGCTCTTGACATAAACTACAAGTTTCAGAAGATCATTTTCTCAAATTCTTCCAAAATCAAAAAGTCAACTCTCAAGTCAAACATTTTATCTCCAAAAGTCAAACTTTCTAAATTCTTCAAATTTTCACACTTTTTCTTTTTAATTCTTGCTATTTAACTTCATTTCAATCAACTCATCCACTTTCTTCTCATAATCCATATAAGTTCACTCAAATATCAAAGTCCTCAAATTAAACAATTCTTTTCTCATAATTTTTTTTTAATTTCATCAAATTTCCTTAAATTCATAATTTTCTCACCAATTTCTTTCTCACTTAAATTCATTTTAATATTTCTAATTTTCATCAAAAGTTTGGGGTCCAACAGGTTTCATCCTTCTATCTTCATATGGGTTTTCATTAGAGATGGTCTATGTTGATCGTTTTGGTTTATGACAACCCAATGCTGAGAAGATTAAAGAACGAAGGAGATCTTCGAAAAGGTATGTAAACATCTTACATTTCATGTTTTTGTTTTCTATATAATTATGCATGAGTAGATCTAGTTTTGAGGTTTCGTTTTATTTTCCGATGCGTATATTTGATATATATTATATATGAGATGTATAATTAGAACCTTACACAAGTTTCATAACGAACTTCTTAATCTAAACATCTTCTTTTGTAGCTCATATAGCTGCATGTACGCTAACTAGGTCGTCGAATCTGCAGTCGTCCTTTGTTTGGAACTCTTCCAATAGACTGCTCCACCATTCGATGTGAAAACATAACCTGACTAGGATTTGGAGTCATCATGGTCAAATTGAAACTGACATCCGTACGTCCGCTCATTACTAGCTCTCCATCTCCATATACCAAGAATACATCCTTAGTCCTTCTCAAATACTTTAGGATATTCTTAACAACCATCCAATGACATTCACTAGGATCTGATTGATATCTGCTCGTAATACTTAGAGCATACGATATATCAAGTCTTGTACATAACATAGCATATATTATTGATCCTATTGTCGAAGCATACATGATCAAACTTATGTGAGTCCTCTCATTTTGCGTCTTTGGACACATAGATATTGAGAGTTTTATCCTTTGAGTCATTGGAAGAAACCCTCTCATGGACTGCTCTAAGCTAAACCTCTTTAGCACTTTATCTATATATGTAGACTGTGAAAGACCTAGCAACTTTCTTGATCTATCTCTATAGATCTTTATTCTCACTATACAAGTTGCTTCTCCAAGGTCTTTCATGGAGAGATTTTGGGATAACCAAGTTTTGACTGATTGCGAACTTGAGACATCATTTTCTATTAGTAATATGCCATTTATATATAACACAAGGAATATGATAGCCCTCCCTCTAACCTTCTTGTACACACAAGGTTCATCCGGATTTTGTGAGAAACTAAATTCTTTGATTGTCTCATCAAATCAAATGTTCCAACTCCTAGATGCTTGCTTCAATCCATAAATGGATTTCTGAAGCTTGCATACCTTTTTTCCATCTATAAATGTGAAGCCCTCGAGGTTATATCATATACACATCCTTGGTAAGGTTTCCATTCAGGAAAGTCATCTTCACATCCATTTCTCATTTCTCATAATCATAATGAGCAACAATGGATATGAGTATTCTAATGGATTTAAGCATGGCTATGAGGCTAAATATCTCGTCATAGTCAACTCCTTGTCTTTGATGATAACTTTTAGTGACTAACCTCATTTTATAAGTAATCATATTACCTTCCATGTCAATTTTCTCTTGAAAATCCACTTGCACCTTATGGGTTTTAGCCCTTCGTGTGGGTCACCCAAAGTCCATACTTGGTTTTCTGATATGGAATCCATTTTGGACTTTATAGCCTAAAGCCAATTTTTAGATTCTGAACTCTTCAGAGCCTCTTCATAGGTTGCAGGCTCATCGTCCTCGATGAGCAATATGTCATTATGTTCACTTACGAGAAATCTATTTCTCTTTGGAACATTACATATCCTACTTAACCTATAAACATTATGTATGTCAGAAGGTTTAACTGTTGTCTCATCTTCATGAACAACAATCTCGAGTTCAAGCAGTTGATCTGCCTCTATTTGAGCATCATGAACTTCATCAAGTTTGACTTTACTGCCACTGCCTTCTATTAGAAAAAACTCTTTTTTTTTAAAGATAGTATGTTTTGAGATAAACACCTTTTGCTCTAAAACATTGTAGAACTGATATCCAATTATTTCCTTAGGATATCTTACAAATAGACATTTATTAGATTTTGCTTTAAGATTGTCTGATTGAATTCACTTTACATAAGTCGGACACCCCAAACTTTCAAATGAGAAAGATAGGGCCTTTTCTTAGTCCATATCTCATATGAAGTAACTTCAACTGCTTTTAAAGGGACTCTGTTTATCACATAAATAGTAGTCTCAAGTGTATAACCTCACAAGGATTTTGGTAGATCTGTTAAGCCCATCATCGACCTTACCATATCCAATGCCATACCATTATGTTGTGGTATGTAAGGTGAAGTCCATAGGGATACAATCTCGTTATCCCTGAGTTAATCTAGAAACTCCTAGTTCAAGTATTCATCACCTCGATCTAATTGAAGTGTCTTGACACTTTTACCGAGTTATTTTACTTCATGTCTAAATTGTTTGAACATTTCAAATGCTTTATACTTTTATCTTATTAGATACACATACCCATATTGTGAATAATCATTTAATAAAGGTAATGAAGCACATAAAACCACCTTTGACATGAATGGATATCGGACCACATACATCAAAATGTATTAGGTCTAATAACTCATTTTCCCGTTCACCCTTTCCTTTAAAAGTTAATTAAGTAATCTTGCCTAACAAGTAAGATTCAGATATGTAATATAATTCATAATTAAATAACCCTAAGCTACCACTCTTGTGTAGCTTAGCCATGTATCTCTCACTTATATGGCTAAGTCGACAATATCATAAGTAAGAAGATTTTAAGTTATCTCGTTTTTGTCTTTTATTGCCATTGATATTTAAATTGGATTGCACATATCTAATATGTAAATATCATTGCACAATGTATCAGTACCATACAACATTTCATTCAACTTAATTGAACAACCATTGCTTGAAAAAGTTAAATGAAATCCCGTTTTATTAAGACATGAAACATATACAATGTTTTTTGTCACAACAGGTACATAATAGCAATTATCCAAAACTAACTCTAGCCTACTAAGAAGATATAAAATATATGTTCCTACAGCTAATGCAGCAACTCTTGCTCCATTTCCCACTCGTAGGTCCATCTCTCCCTTCTTAAGCGGTTTACTATCCCTGAGACCTTGCATATCAACACATATATGTGAGTCACATTTGGTATCCAATACCCAAATGTTATGATAAGAAATAGTATTAGCCTCAATGACAAATAACATACCTGAAGTAAACGGTGGGGCATCTAATGCCTTCTTTTGCTTCAAAGACTCTAAATAAGCTTTGCAGTTCCTCTTTCAATGTCCTTCCTTGTTGCAATGGAAGTAAATCCCCTTTGATGTAGTCTCCTTTGCCTTCTTCTTAGCTACACCTCCAGCTTCTTAGACTTTTCTTCTTCTTTTGGTTCTTTTTGCGAGAACCAGAAGCAGAGTCTACCAACATCACAACTTTACTGTCTTTTTTTACAGTTTGCTCAGCTATTTTGAGCAAATTAATCAGCTCAGGTATCGATGTGAATATTTAGTTCATCTGATAGTTAAACACAAACTGTGAATAACTATTGGTTAAACCGGTCAGAATTAAGTCTATACTTAATTCATGATCCATTACAAAACTCAAACTGATAACCTTTTAATGTATTCATACATCTTCAGCGCATACTGTTAGCGATCTAGAAGGGGGGGTTGAATAGATCTTTATGCTTTTTGTAATTTTTTCTACAATAAAATCATAAGTTAATTCACACAATAGTAATTTAAACAAATTTAAATTCAAGGAGTAGGGAAGAAGATCAAACACTGTTTTTATAGAGGTTCGGTGCTAAGACCTACGTCCTCTACCTAAGCTCCCACTTAGGATTTTGCAAACCACTTTATTACACACTTTGTAGTTTAGTGTGAACTCTTACAATGCTGCTTGATTTTCGGCTCAAGCTACCTTTACACTTGATTTGTCTTCCGCACAAATCCTACCAATACCGCTTGATTTCCTATTGTTACCAATACCGCTGATTTTCTACTCGAAGCTACCTTTACAAATGATTTGTCTTCCCAAGACAAATCCTACCAACACCACTTGATTTCCTATTGTTACCTCACACGTGACCTACCACTAGTCACTCAATTTGTAAAAGAAATAGGATAAAGATCTAAGAACAAGTGCTCAATACAAATGTAAACAAAGTAAGAACAATGATGAGCAATTTGGAGCAAGATAAGAGTATTTTGGCTTCTAGAACTTGTGTCACTTCTTCATCAATCATCCACCCTTTATATAAGAAGAAATATAGTTGTTGGGAATTATTCTAGCCGTTGCTAGATTTAAATGACCGTTCCTTAATAATCTCCCTTCCATTTTTGGCTAATTGGACCGTTGGAATTAATGTGCTGTACCCATAAGTCGACTTGTCGAGTTGTATAAGTCGACTTGTGATAACATTTTACGTAAACTTGCATCTCCGCTCTTCTATAAGTCGACTTGTGATGTGTAAGTCGACTTGTGGTCCACGATAAGTCGACTTGTATGCTGTTAGTCGACTTGTGTTGACATAACTTCATATATTAGTTGACATATGATGTTCTAGTCGACTTATGTAAGCTTCAACGGTAATATCCACTCAAATCTTCTATAATCTTCATTATATAAGCCTCTTTCACTTATAGGAAACTTCCATCTTGATTCTTCAATGATTAAACACTTGCCCATCTTGATTTGTACAATTCTTTCATTGAATATCAATCCCAAAATACCTTAAACAATTTCTTAACCAATTCTATACATTTTATTATTATCAAAACATAAGTGGAATTAATTTGTCAACCACCATTGGTCCAACAATCTCTCCCTTTTTGATAATGACAAAATACTTAGAAATTGTTTAAGAAATGAAAACAAAGAAACATTGATCAAGGTTTTTATACCTTGTCATTTTGGTTAGAAGTCTCCTCAATCATATAAATCATTGAATTTTAATAACCTTGAAAAATCAATTAAAATTTTAACAAACTCCCCCTTAATCAAGTAACTAAAGAAAATCCAATTTCTCATTTTTCTCCCCCTTTTTGTCATAATCAAAACAACTAATACAAACCAACAAAAGATGAAATATCGCAATCACATTAAATAGAGAAACAAGTCATCAAACACAAATAGTCTCAAATCAAACACACTCCCCCTCAATCAAATGACGGTGACTAAAAGATACCAATTATCAATTTCTAATATTACTCCCCCTTTTTGTCATAATTAAAAACCAATATGAAAAATGAAAAATAGTCACAAATGCAGTCCATAAACAAACAAAACAAAAACACAAATAAAGGCAATTTTCATAACATAACAATAGTCATTACGGAGAGTGAAAAGAAGAATAGGTTTTAAAGAATCCATGTAGACATAAATCGACTTGTTACCGACATTTCACCAATTAGTCGACTTAGACATCCATAAGTTGACTAGAATATACCAAGATCAATTCAATCACATTTCAGCCTAAGTGTAAATGATGATGGAATCTTTGTTGTTGTCTCCACTTATATGCCTTGAATATCTGCTATCAATGTACCATGTGCTTGGTTGATTTTCATTCCTTGCTTGTACTCTACAACTGAAACATCATTTCTTCTCATTGGTACCCAAGCCATCTTGGGTCCATTTTCGTTAGTCATATAAACCACATTACAAGGTGTTGTACCTTTTACCACCCAGATTTTCTTAACCTTAACACATCTCCTAATACTTTTACATGCAATTTCTATATGACCATCTTTCAAGCATCTAGCACATCGAGCAACTTTTCCATCCTCGTAAATTTGGAAATTAAAGAACAATCTCTATTATAAGGATCATATCCCAAACCATGTTTAGAAATAGAATATCTTTGTAAAGATAACATCTCTTCAAACTTTGCATTTCTACCAAAGAAATTTTCCAATCACATAAGAAAATTCCTTTCTAAGTCTATCAAGCTCACAAGTAAGACTTTCTTTTCAGCAAGACATGCAGAATGATCTTCCTTAGACAATCTAAATCATCAATCGCCTCATGTAAAGCATTATTTTCAGCAACTAGTTCTCTTATTTTCTTTCTTAATTTTTATTGATCTCAATAGCTTCTTCAAAATCAATTTGTAAAGCGTTAAAAGAATTTATAAGATCTTGAGCAATGAAATGTACCTCATCTTCATCATCACTGTTGAGAAGCTATTTGTCATAAGTGCTAGGTTGTTTTCATCATTGCTTTGAAATGCTTCCTCATCATCACTCCACGTGGCTATAAGGCTAGCTTTCTTTTCCTTTGTCATTTCTCCGAGATTTAAATTTGAGGATGAGCTTTTGCATTCTCTAGCATGATGTCCTCTTTCTATGGCAAATTTTTCCTTTCTCCATTTCTTCCACCATTTAATTCCTTCCTCCGATTTTTGAGAAGTCCTTGAATTTTCTCAAATTTCTCGGCGACATTGATATTTCTTCGCCTTCTTCCTCTTCATCTATTTCTTTGTCACTTTCATCAAGAGAAGAAACATTAGCTTTTAAAGCAATTGACTTTTGTGACTTACCTCTTCCTCCTCTTGATTTGAGAATGATCTCATAGTTGATGAGAGATCCCACCAAGGCGTTGAATTCCAAGTGATTGAGATCTTTAGACTCCATAATAGATGTGACTTGAGAGTCCCATTCTTTCGGTAGTGAGCGGAGAATCTTCTTCACCTTCTCGCTATCCGTCATATGCTTTCCAAGGTTGCCTAATTCATTTATGATTTCTGCAAAACAATCAAGCATAATGGAAATAGACTCACCTTCCTTCATGACAAACATTTCATAGTCATGGAGAAGCATGTTGATCTTTGTTTCCCGGACTTGGTTGGTTCCTTCGTGGGTGATGCGAAGTCTTTCCCACATTTCTTTCACGCTGGTACACGAGTTAACTCGGTTTCTTTCCTCAATCGTGAGAGCACAATAAATTAACTTCATTGCTTTCGCGTTGATGTAAGCTTGCCTCCAGTCATTGTCATCATATTCCAATTCGCTTTTAACTCACCATTTTCTTTTAACGGTGGTTGTGGACCGAAGATAATTATCTTCCAATATTCCACTCCTTCGCTTATGATGTGATACTTCATAGGATTTTTCCAAGATGAATAGTTAGTACCATTAAATAAAGGAGGGCGATAATTTGTGTTACCTTCTTCCGCTAGTTTTTTGTGTGCCATCCCCGGATACTTCTGCTATGATACCAATTATTAGAGATCTAGAAGGGGGGTTGAATAGATCTTTATGCTTTTTGTAATTTTTTCTACAATAAAATCAGAAGTTAATTCACACAATAGTAATTTAAACAAATTTAAATTCAAGGAGTAGGAAGAAGATCAAACACTGCTTTTATAGAGGTTCTGTGCTAAGACCCACGCCCTCTACCTAAGATCCCACTTAGGATTTTGCAAACCACTTTATTACACACTTTGTAGTTTAGTGTGAACTTTACAATGTCGCTTGATTTTCGGCTCAAGCTACCTTTACACTTGATTTGTCTTCCGCACAAATCCTACCAATACCGCTGATTTCCTGCTCAAGCTACCTTTACAAATGATTTGTCTTCCGCACAAATCCTACCAACACCACTTGATTTTCTGCCTGTTACCTCACACGTGACCTACCACTAGTCACTCAATTTGTAAAAGAAATAGGATAAAGATCTAAGAACAAGTGCTCAATACAAATGTAAACAAAGTAAGAACAATGATGAGCAATTTGGAGCAAGATAAGAGTATTTTGGCTTCTAGAACTTGTGTCACTTCTTCATCAATCATCCACCCTTTTTATAAGAAGAAATATAGATGTTGGGACTTATTCTAGTCGTTGCTAGATTGAAATGACCGTTACTTAATAATCTCCCTTCTATTTTTGGCTAATTGGACCGTTGAAATTAATGTGCTGTACCCATAAGTCGACTTGTCGAGTTGTATAAGTCGACTTGTAACCATAAGTCGACTTGTGACAACATTTTACGTAAACTTGCATCTCCGCTCTTCTATAAGTCGACTTGTGATGTGTAAGTCGACTTGTGGTCCACGATAAGTCGACTTGTATGCTGTTAGTAGACTTGTGTTGACATATCTTCATATATTAGTTAACATATGATGTTCTAGTCGACTTATGTAAGCTTCAACGATAATATCCACTCAAATCTTCTATAATCTTCATTATATAAGCCTCTTTCACTTATAGGAAACTTCCATCTTGATTCTTCAATGATTAAACACTTGCCCATCTTGATTTGTACAATTCTTTCATTGAATATCAATCCCAAAATACCTGAAACAATTTATTAACCAATTCTATAAATTTTATTATTATCAAAACATAAGTGGAATTAATTTGTCAACCACCATTGGTCCAACACATACTGCACTGGAGGTGATCCCTCAACCATCTTAGAGTAAAAAAACAACCTCGAGGTCTCGAACCTTTCAGACCGAGCTTGCTCATCGAACAGGTCTCTTAGATGGTAGACTATGGTATGAGTATCTATAGCCTCATACTGCTTTTGCAGCTCTGGTGACATAGAGGGCAATATAATACAGTTAATCAGCTCACTATCATCCAGTAGCTTCTTATAAGCTTTCTGATTCTCATTAGATACATCGACAGTAGGGAAATTGGTAAGTGGTTCATTTAGGACATATCCTAGTTTTTCATATATAAGAACAATTATCAAATTTCGTAGCCAGTCTAAGAGTCCTGTGAGTTTGTTAGAGTTTAGCAGGGATTGTAGGTTCACACTAGACGAAGACATTGTGGTGATTCAATAACCTAGAAGAATGAGAGAGACCGTTAGAACATACATAAATTTCAATTAATAAGGACTTTAAACATATGCATTGTAGGTCCCATTATCTTTATCCAATTCCATAGCCCTCACTATGAATTCGAGAAAACTTATAGTTTTCCTAGTGAGTCAATATCCAATATCACCAAGAATGACCTCAGGTTTGCCAAACAAGTCACCTTAGGTCAATCAATAGGTATCATTCATACCAATTCCATTCAGTTATGAAACTATTGACTTATTGTTGATTCATTTTTTCAGTAGGTGTTTGCGAGTTATCTTTGCGGCGTATATTTGGAAGAGTTATCACATGCATCCAACCTTAATCGGTATTGTCCTCTTTGGGAATCGAACTCGCGACCCCTCAAGGTTTTGTTGTTTCTAAGAACATGCCTCTTATGGTAAGAGGTGTCCGCATAAGCGGAACAAAACCGTGAGGTCGCGTGTTCGATTCGCGGCCAAAGCGGACAATACTGATTAAGGTTGGATGCCGCGGTATAATCCGCAAACACGCGCCACAGTATAACCTGCAAACACCTACGGATGGGGTGTGGGGTCCAACAAAGAGTGTGTGTAAAGTTTAAGAAATGAAATTAATCGGTGTTTAGGAAAAGAGGGGTTTTGGATTTTTAAAGAAGAAAATAAAATAAAACTAATAAAAACAAATTAAAGAAAACAAGCAAAAATGATAAAGGTGGGGAATTCGGTAAGGACCTGGTTCTTTGGTTCAATCTCGGCCTACACCCTATTAAGTATATTTTATTAATTTGTTGTTCTTTAACCTCTCCTAGCAATTATTAATCGTGGGTTAACAATTAACCCAAGTTTTACTTTAGGTTTTGTTTAATCAAGATACGATCGTTAATTAAATCTAACCACTGAACAACTTAGGATACGATCTCCAGATTTAATTAGGCAGTAGCATTACAAATTAGAAAAACTGATTAATCAAGGCAACAATCACATACGATGTGTCATTTAACCTGGGTCATGTTATCCCTAATGATTACGAATCGTTAGTCGTTACACATGAATTTCAACATAATAATTACGGATTATATCAAAATTCTAGCAATAGGTTTGAAATTAACGATTCAATGAATGCATGCAAAGCATCAATTCACAATACCCAACGGGTTCATACACAAATAACCAAATAATATCAAAATTTTGATTATCCATACACAATACCCAAATCAATTAAAATAGGATAACACAATCAATTCCTAATGAGAGAAAAAATAACAAAATAATTTAAAAAAATATTTAACCCGAGCTTTCGGCATCGATGTCACCTCCGAACCGATATCGGACGTCTAGTTCCTCATGGGTCTTTCCTAAAAAAATGCTTCAACTCCCATTTTAATCCCCAACCAAAAATCCCTTTATTCAACCTATTTAGTAGCCCACTATTCTCCTCAGTGTCGTGTCCCTGTCGTGTTAGTCTTGCTATTTAAATTTTGCTCCTCTCTAAAACCCTTATGTGGCTTGATGTGACCAATAAAGATCACACATCAGTTAAAAACCATTCTGCTGCTGCGCTCCTCCTTTTAAATCCTCTGCTTGTCTCCTACATTTTTTAGTAAAACGTTGCGCCTCCTGCTTGTGTGTTTTGAGCAAAACGCATAAGATTGTGCATTTAACGCATATTTTGCACCTAGACTCGCCCCTCTAGCTCATGTCTACTATGGCTTTTAATTTCCTCTCACGCCCGCATGTTGATTCTAATTTTGACAATTTAATTTTGCTGCTCTCTTTAAAACCTTGTTTATAGCCTTCCTTTTATACAGCTTCAAAACGACACATATACGTTGTAATCCTATGCATTTTTTTGTAAAACGCACAACATGTTCCTTGTGCGCAGCTCCTAGTCTGCATTTTGCTGACCCCGCACCTATAGCATTGAGTGGACAATTAAAATTCCAATCTTTGGTTCACGACAATTGTAGCTTAAAAACCTCCCAGCTCAACGCTGCGTTTCTTGGAAATCCTAATTGCTTTTGCGCTTCTCCTTGAAAACGTTGGTCATGCACGTCGTTTTTGCAAGCTCTTCAAATGCTTTTAATAATTTTGTCTGCTTATGGAGAAAGCTCTCCACACAGTCAAGTAATGTTGTTGTCCTCTCCATGCAAGGCTTCTTTGATTTGTAATTTGTCAAGTTAGTAGGACACTTGTCAAAGGAAGCCCAGTCTTCATTTGCTTTTCACGTTTTGGAAGGCTTTTTAGCTTTGTTTATGCTTTAAGGCCACCACTTGTCAACAAATCAAGGGAAGCTCCAAGCTTAAATGTTGTTGTCTTCATTTTGTTTTATGTCACCTTTTTCTTGTTAAACATTTGTACCCCAATTTGCTTTAAAATCTTATCTTTTTGGTCTCAAATATATATCAACATATCCAACCTAGCAGTAAACACAAATTGAACATAAATTAAGCATTTTATCTTGAGAATATGATTGAAATCACATAGAAATATATAAGAAAATATAAGATAATTCAATCCTATCACGGATCAAGGTGTTTTTTAGATGGTTTGAAAGAGAACTTCAAGATCTACAACTTTCATGAAGACCACGAAGACAAATTCGATCATCTACAGGGTCAAAAATGTGATCAGACAATACAAGATGAACAGTGCACCAGACGATATGGCGTCATCGGACGATACGTCATCACCAAAAGAAACATCCTCACCAGACGAAGAGTCCTCACTAGATGATACGTCCTCACCAGACGAAGCGTCCTCACTAGACGAAGTGTCCTCACCAGACGATACGTCCTCACCAGACGACATGTCATCACCAGACGAAGCGTCATCACTAGACAATATGTCTTCACCAGACTATACATCCTCACAAGACAATGCTTCCTCACCAAATGATACATCATCACTAGACGATACGTCCTCTACTCCTGAGCATCTCCACTTATAAGTACTATAACGGTTGACTCCGATATCCAAAAATTCCATACTATATACCGTTGAAAAGCTAGAAAGACAAGCTACAACTTCCATAAAGTCAACTTGTCATATTCATCCTAGATTAATCCAGGTTTTTCCCTAAAGTCAGAACACGAATTTTTCCCTTATGAAAGACGTGAAATTTTACACTATGTAAACTTGGAATGTTCTCAGCATAACCACTCAACCACCAAAATGATTTCATTAAACTCTCAAATCTCAATTCATTTGTCTCATCACCTTCAACTACATCTGATCAGTCATAATTCATATCTTCCTTCCCATAGTATCTCGCTTATGCATACATATATATATATCCACGATTTATGCTCCAAAATCATCATCTCAAGTTGATTTCTTCTTTACGTATATCTAATTTCAACTCACATCATCCACACACGAATCACATTTCATTAACATCAAAAGAATAAAGTTTTTACAAATCTTTAATGGCATTCCAAGCCACATTACATCATCGTCTCAAAATCTCAAATTACAAAATAAGTGAATTTGGAGAAATGCCCTTAGGCTCTTGATCACTTGGTCTCTTAGTTATCACCTGAAGATGGGATGACAAAGAGGGTGAGCTTGACAGCTCGTGGGTAACAAGTTTATAACAAAGAATAAGCAAAATTATTGAAATGTTTCTTTTGTCGTATAAAAATCATAGTAAATTTATGAAATGCTTCGTTCTCAAATTCACAATTCTTGCTTAAAACTCATAGTTAAAGTATCATCACATCAACATAGTAGAATACTTAAATTATGCAAAAAAACTTGGCAATTCAATGATGTAATGCACAAACAAATGGCTCGAGGGTTCCATAGAAACAAAATGGAGAAACCGAAGTTTACCCCATGAACAGAATGAGTCCAATTTCAGAGCCCATATGTCACAAGCGGGTAGTCGGGAGAAGGCTCTTGTCGACATGCACGTGATGAACAGAATGGTTCCACTCTCACCAAAACAAAAGTACATAATCATGCTCAAATCATTTTATCATACACTCATACTTTCATGCTTTCTCATCTTTTCATTTATACAGAATGTCATAACATGTTTCAAGGAACAATATAAAATGTTTCAAAGCATTTCCTTTTTCATTTTGAAATTCATCAACAAAATTCATATACCAAACATATAAATATTTTTCAAATCATTCAAAGAGTAGTAAATGCACCACTTATGAAGTAACTGAAATCATTTTACTTTCTTGATTTGAAAAGGCATTAGTGGCTCATAACTCTATTATAAACATGTAACCCACCTTGATTTCCTTGCTTAAAGACTTGCTCAAAATGCCTCTTCTCTTGTTCCTCTTTCCTCTTTGCTCCCCTTTATACAATAACAAAAATCTCACTCAATAGGGTTTTCAATTGAAAATCCCACAAAACACAATCACTAAAATTGATGCTAGAATACTTAAACCCATGGATGTTATAAACTATATAAACTAAAATCCTTCCAAAAATCCCAATAGATTTATGTGATCTAACCTTGGTTCTTCACCAAATGAAGAGATCTTTGGCTCAAATGGAAGCTCTTCTCTTCCTCTACCTTTTTCTCTTCTTGAACAACCTCAAAATCTCTCTTGAAGGCCAAGAAAATTGAAACCCTAACTTGTTTTCTCCTCTTTTCTCTCAACCACCGAAATCTCTCTTCTTTCTCTTTCTTATTTCTCTTCTTCTGCCCAATTCACGTTTTCTCCTTCTCTTAAATATAAGACCACATTTTGGTCTTGTCCTTCCAAAATACCCCTCCTCTCATTTGGTCTTCCCATTTTGCTCCTTCTTTCATTTACCTCCTAACTCCTTTAATCTCTTAAACATCATATTAACTGTAACTTAATTCAAATCTTTCCATCTAATTTCAAATCTCTATTTATGCCCATCAAATTATTGACTCAATTCTAAAAAAATGAAACAAATAAATCAATAATAATTAAAAAATTTGGGGTCCGACACATTCTAAATGAGTCTAATAAAAACTTTCAGAATCTAATTCCTAAGAATTATTTATTCACTTAGTGGAATTAGCCAACATCACATGTCTATGAAACTTGTCATATAACTTCTAACTCTAGTCATACTCTACACCATGCATGCATAAGATAATCACTATAACAACAAGTGTCATGCATCTCATACACATGGCAACATCTTATCTTGCATGTTCATGCAGAAAATTCATAAAAACAATTTTTATAAAATTTAATATGGAATTTACAAACATGAATGTTCATCATATTTCCAGAATTTCATACATGCACCATGATGAAACTAAATTCTTAATAAAATAGCAAAATACATTCAATTGCAATTTCCTTTGACATAAACATAACATAACACCTCATAAACATTCTGTGAAAGAAAATCATGACAAGCAATTTTTCTATAATTATTAAGAAATTTTAAAAATCAGCATATGCATTTAGTTTTCCAGAAATTCCTAGAAACCATCATATGAATAGACTAGATATAAATTCAAAATAAAATCTCAAATGACATTCTATTGAAATTTCATTTGACAAAACATGATACAACATGTTATAAACATTTATATGAAAGAAAATTAGAAAATAATTTTATATAATGTATACAATTTTTTCCAAATCAACATGCATGTTAGTCACAAGCCAGCAAACACTTTGCATATGTTCAATACATCATTTAATACATACATGACCTGGCTCTGATACCACTGTTACTATTAGCGGGAGACATGGATTCATCATGCATCAAATGCACAACAAGGTAGCGGAAGTGTCAAAATTTAAGTCCGACCACATGACATCCCCAAATTCTAGAAACTTAGATGCGTGCATACTCATAATATATGAACATGAAATTTTAGTACATGTACCTTTTAATTCTCGTCCTTTCTTGATTCTTCTCCTTGTTTGGGTTGTTGCAAACACCAAACCCTTCCTTGATCACCCAAGAATACACAAAGATGAAGAAGAAACAATTTATAATTCAAGTAGATGCTCAAATGTATAGAAAAATCAAGACTATGATGCATGCAATTTGATTCATGCAACAATTGCATAAAATTACATTAATAAGATTCAAGACACTTCTCTCCCACTCTAGAACACTTCTAGACACCTTATCTTCTCACATTGAGTGTGTAAGAACTAGTTAGCTTCATTGTACATAAGTGAAGAACTCACTAATGTATCAGCTATTGAGCCTTCGGTCATGATCGTGGCCTATGAGCTATGATCGTGGCCTACTTAATTGACAGTCTTGCCTTCGGTCACAATCATGGCCTACTTAAAAACAACCATACATACTTTGTTTCTCATCCAATCTTTTACGTGTGTGACCTTTAAGTTCCCGATTATTTTGAGCACTTGAATTAACTCTTAATTTAAGCAAATCATGAAGGATTTCATGATGCCAATTTACCAGAATATAAGTAGATTAACACACGAACTCTTCGATAGTTAATTATCTGACCTATGAACCTTTCCATAGTCAATTATTGTGCAATTCGTCCCTTTACCATTCTATAACCCACTTAATTCAGAGTATGGTCATGTGCCAACTCCCACTAGACTGACTACATCACATCTAATCCAAGTGATGTTAGTTCTTGTCATGGGATCTTACTACTCTTTGTGTTATTAAAGACTCTCTTCATGACACATAACTGCTCTGGCCAGAGACTCCTAAGTAATGACCCCAACAAAGGTCGTGGGTATCATCTCCTTCTATCAAGAGTGATGAATTCTTTATTGGTTACCCAATTACCTTCGAATAGCAATAGTTATACCCAATCACCATCCTATGAGCGACTTCGTCTTGAGACAACTAGGAATTATGTCAAAGTACAGGATCAGTATCCAAGATATCATAGAGTACCTCAAGTATAAAGATATTTGCACCATTGTTATGATGAGATTAATCATTGACATTTGATGGATCATCCTTATGATAATCTTATAGTGGGTCATCTGATGTACTTACTACTCTTAGTAAGCATCCACATTTTAACCATAAATATCTTATGCTTACAGTTTGTGAGATCCACTACTTGATCAAATCAAGAAGTATAACATGTGCTAGTCTATTCGGATTAATAATGTCCTATCTTTTTAATCCTTTGACCAAGGATAATTTAGATACTAACATAATTGCACATGATAGGAATCTCATTATTATTATCTCATCATGATTTCCTTCATGTTATGTTTTGTATCATGGACTTCATTAATTCGATTTAAGATCGACATCAATTCATAAATAAATGAACATCAAATTAATGAAAAATTGTCTTTCACTTTATTAATCAAAATAAAGTTTGTAAAAAAGTGCTAAAGGTGATTGCCTTTATAGCACTACTCTATCAGATGTTTCTTATGCTTTATAGTTTATCTTCTCATCCTCACTGCTTGTATCCGTAATGACAGTGGCTTTTCTTCAAACAATGCTAAATCAATATCCAAAACAATTAAATAAAAATTGACTTGTTCACACCATTAAGAGAAGTTCAAACTATTAAACACAATAGCATAAGAAGCAAGCTAATGAAGAGAAATAACTGCAATATATAAATGTTCAATAAATTATCGAATTCAAATAATTAAACATTTAGAATATACTGCAGGTTTCGTTGGGCAAACTCAACAATATAAATCATAAGTTTAAAGCCATACTAACTTTATCAAGTAATCAAAAAAAAATTATCAAATACAATCAACATATTTGGATATATAACATGTTTGACAAGTGAATGTTGATTTTCCTCTATTATGTTTATTAGTCATTGAGTATTAATTTACCTTCGTCAAAATTCTAAATTATATCAACTAATAAACATCACTTATCTATATAATTAATTCAATTATAGGCATTGATATTTTATGAATAAATGACTATTTACACACACACAAAATTCATTTAATTAATTTGATCACTTTAGTGACTAACAAGTTATCCTTTTATATGTCATGCATAAATTTAACACGTGACACATAATTTTAAATTTCAATAATATTATGCATGAAACTAACATGAAATTTAAATGCTGGTAATCATTATAGTGAAATCTACAATATAATATGTTGTCATCCAAAGGTGGAGACCTAAGTTCAATCCCAATAAGGTCGATATGCTTATTTTCTTCCTTATATTTATCTAACATTATCTCAAGTCATACATGTAGTACAATTTTAGAGTCATACTTCTTGGAGAATTCAACAATTGAGAAAACAAAAGTCTTATATGTATGAGATTTAATGTTGGAATTTCTAACGATTATTTTTATTATATAGAAACCATTAATAGTAAATAATCACAAAACTCGTCAATCATCAAAATATTTAACAATTATCATCAAATAATTATAATAAAAATAGATGAATAAATTATTTATTAAAAGTACATGCTTTGATATTACATGTAAAAATATGATTTTTATAACATTATCAAAATGACATTAATAAATTTAGGATCTTAAATGAACAACTGTTAAAAATCATAAGAGTATAATATTGAATACCTAATGAGAAAGATGTCATTATTAAAAGAGATTGAGAAACTTTATCACGTTTTTTATTAAAATTGATTTCTCTCTCTTGACTCTCTTGCGATTACAGAAATTTGATAAAAAAAATAATTTGTTACCTTAATTAATAGAAAGATGACCAATTTATATATCTAAAACTTTTAATTAATCAGAATAAATAGGTTTGTTTATATATATGTGTGTGTGTGTGTGTGTGTGTGTGTGTGTGTGTGTGACCATTAATTTGGTCTACATTCTACCAAGTTCTTGGTAACGTAACTACCATCGTGTGGCATAAACAAACACTACCTGCAAAGGGTAGACAAGCACAAAACAACATGAACAGTAACATGAACGCTCTCGACTCTAATGGTTCTGCTGGACATGCTGCAAAGAAAGTCCGAGCACGTGAAAGAGAAAAAGAACCCCCTCCTCTCGCACCTATGGTCCAGAGAAATCAGTTAAGCTATAGTGCGGCAGTCACAAGCCAATCCGACCCTGACGCAAGAGCTAGAGACTTGGAATGGCCAGAAGAGAAATCAATTGAAATAGCCGAAGGAGACATTTCCATCATCCAAGGCAATTTCGGAATGGGAAAAGAATTATCTAACACATTCAAAGGGAAACTTGACCAAGCCTGGGCAAACACAGTAGTAATCAAATTACTCGATCGAAAATTAGGCTTCAATATGCTCAAATCCAGACTAACTACATTGTGTAAACCTAAAGGCCCCATGAAATTGGTTGACCTAGACAACAAATTTTACCTCATCAAATTCGTGGAAGAGGAAGATTACATTCAAGCTCTCACACAAGGACCGTGGATCATATTCGGCCATGCCCTCTCAGTGCAAACTTGGTATTGTAAATTCCATCTTTCTACGAGGAAAATCACGCATGTAGTGTCTTGGATTCGCTTTCCCGAACTATTTGTCACAAGATACCACGATATGGCATATGAGGGTCTTCCCGAACTGTTTGGCATATAAGGGTCTTCCCCAAATATGCTTTTCTTATGGCCTGGTCGGACATAGAGTCTCGACTTGCCCCTCGAACCCAACTGAAAAGCCCAACCCCACATCCTCCCCCCCTGATGGTCAGACAACGACAACTCACCAAGAAAGCCACGACGATTCTTCTTTTGGCGGTACCAAATAACCAGATTTCAGGCTATGGATGCAAGTTCAGAGACGCCAGTGCCGACCGCCACCCAATCCAACGTCGCTTCGACAAGACAGGCACACCACCTCCTCCCACGTGGGACTGTAAGGCTTGAGATTTGTGACTCTGATAGGAATAGAGCCATTAGACTTCACAACGGACACTCCACCACCAACTGAGGACTCTCCCTTACCCGCAAATCGTAGTATGCTGACGAGGAACCAATTTAGGGCAAAACCCCTAAACCAAGCGTCGCCTAAAGATTATAGACTAAAATAGGCGTCGTTTAATGCTAGACAAGGGTCTCTTAACCCCAGCTCCAAAACGGCACCGCCCAGATCCACTTTGCACTTGCCCATGGGCCAGCAACTCACCCATCCCACCCAGGCCAAGGCCAATGTTGGGCAAATCTCTCAATCGTTGACTCCCCGGCCTACCTCACATACGACGCTAAGCCCAAGTCCAAACCATATGGCCCTCTCGATCCCCTCTCACGTCGAAATATTAATACAAGACCAATCTATCACGCTACCCATACAAGAGAACTTGGGCTGCGGGGACATGGAGACAGATCACAATGACGACTTTAGTAATGAAGCCTCGACCTCAACCAGTCAACCACATGTACTACCCCCATCGCGACCTCCTAACCTGGGTAAAGACATTACTCTAGTCAATACCAACAATATTAAATCAAATAATCAAATGGAAGAAAATCCATAAGATCATTCGATAATCCAGTGCCGAGAGTTGACCGATAATGTAGCAACTCTCTTATCGAATAGCTGCTCCACTCCACCCCGCTGTTATGTCAATTTTAATTTGGAACTGTCAAGGAGCTGGAGGTAGGACCTTCAAGCCTATCATTAAGAACTATATTCGCATCCACAAACCGATACTTGTCGGTTTGGTAAAGCCCCATATAAGTGGGGTCCGAGTAATGAAGGTTATTAGGAATCTAGGTTTTAGCCACTCGTTCAGGGTGGAAGCCGAAAGTTATTCCAAAGGTATCTGGTTTCTTTGGAAAGATAATATTGTGGTCTGAATATTGCTTGCTCATCGCCAATTTGTGCATGCCAATATTGAGTGGGATCATTTATCTTTTGATTTCACTACCATATATGCTAGCCCGACGTACTCGTTATAGAAATTTTCATGGCAATATCTTAGGAAAATTGCTAGAATCATAAACCTTGGGTGCTGTTCAATGCCAAATTAGAAAGTATTGATAAAAGGGGAGGTTCTCGACTTTAATATATCGTCAACCCTCACTTTAGAGATTGTGTGCATAGTTGTAATCTTTAGGATCTAGGATTTTCAGGGCCAAGATTCACCTGGAGGAGAGGACAAATTCTTACTAGATTAGACTGGGCCTTCTGTTCTAATAATTGGTATTCTTTGTTCCACCATATTACGGTCACCCATTTACCCTTCCTAAAATCCGATCATTGGCCTATTCTCATTACTCTTAACAAGAGCACGCACTCTCCTCCATTGATTAAGCCCTTTAGATTTCAGTCAGCCTAGCTCACCCATAATTGCTTTGGTCCAATTTGCATTGGTCAATTTGTAGCTGCAAATTGGACCGCAACCAGTCATGATTTAAGTAGTGCAATCAGACAACCCTCAGAAAGATTACAGATCTAGAACTCTACCACGTTTGACAATATTTTCCATAGGAAGAAGCGACTCATGGCAAGACTTATAGGTATCCAAAAGTGTCTTGAAGACACAAACTCGACATCTATCCTAGACCTTGAGGAACACCTTCGGTCTGAACTTGAGCAGGTCCTGTGTCAAGAAGAACTTTACTGGCATCAACGATCCAAAAGCCAATGGTTAATACAGGGAGACAGGAATACCAAGTACTATCATGCAATCATAATGACCAGACAACGACAAGCGAGAATTACTTCTTTGAAGGATGATAATGGCATTACGATCTCATATTCTACGAGCATCAGATGGCTAACACAACATTACCTTGAGAATTTATATAGAGCCGAGATACAGCATCCTACAACCTAACAACTCTATGGACATTTCCCTCCCCTAACTCAACAAGCTTACATGGATCTAGGCAGTCCCCTCAGTCCAGATGAAATCAAAAGAGCTTTCTTCAGTATGGCACCAAACAAGGCACCCGGGTTCGATAGTTTCACAACTCTTTTCTACCAATCCCAATGGGATATTGTTGGCCCTTCTCTGACCTTATTCATTCAACGGATTTTTTATCATGAAATTTGGGTTTCATAACTCAATCGCACAATAATGGTACTTATACCTAAGATTCCATCTCCCACATCGATTATGCAGTTTAGGCCTATTGTTTTATGTTATGTGCTCTACAAAGCCATTACTAAGGTCATTGTGAACAGACTCAAACCTTACCTAGATGATCTGGTAGCTCCAACCCAATGCAGTTTTATCCCAGGGTGCTTGATTACGGATAACATCATTATCACCCAAGAAGTTATCCATGGAATGAAAAGGAAATCAAGTTGAAAAGGGATTATGGCTTTAAAAGTGGATCTAAAAAGCTTACGATAGGCTATCATAGGATTTCATCCAAGATACTCTCATCGACGTCGGACTTCCTGATTCACTGATTAATCTTATAATGAAGTGCATTTTCAGTGTCTCCCTACAAGTAAATTGGAACGGTGCCCTTAGTGACACCTTTAGCACATCCAGAGGTATTCGACAGGGCGGCCTCATATCTCCTTACCTGTTTGTCCTGTGTATGGAATAACTAGGGCACTCAATTAATCAAGCAGTGAACCACGACCACTGAAGCCTATTAAACTTAGCAAAATGGACCACCTCTATTGGGACCCGATTTGAACCGGACCCCAATCGGAAGAACAAAAATAGAAACAAAATGAAAGGAAATCGAATCATAACAAAGCGAAACGAAAGGTGAATCACAAATCGAAACGAATCGAAGGAACGGATTACAAAGCGAAAGCAAACAAACGGTTCAAATCAAACTCAATCACAATTCTCGACATCCGTGAACGCATACTTTAGGAAAAATAGCGTTAGAAACCTTAAGACTAAACCAATCCGAAACCGTATAAATTTTTTTCTTTTCATTCTATTCATCTTTATACAAAACCATTCCAATTTCCCATTTGGAATTTATCAATTCCATAAACTTAAATATTTTATCTTTCACAATCATACATATCTCATAATTCTTCTTTTTAACCAATTCTTATTTTTCTTTTGCCAAAAGACACTTAATACACATATCTCTAAATCCACAATCCATACACAAAAGGCACTTCAATATTTCAGCTCAAACATCACAATTCATCGGACCTCCTGTCCGGAATCCCATCATAACAAACACATTCAATCATCATCATCTACCTAGCACTTCAAATAATTCTCAATCATCAACATCATCGGACCTCCCGTCCAGAATCCAAAGCACAATCAATATACAATTTATATACAAAACCATAATTCACTATTCTATTCCATATACAAATCCGTAATTCAATCAATCCCATTTATATATCATAACCATACACAAATTTATATCTCAATTCCATACACAAGTCCCGAAGTCACTTACATTCCAAAATAAATGCACTACAAACTTTAATGGCATTCCAAGCCATATACAAAACCAATACCAAAACCCAAAATATTCAAAACACAAGATACGCAAAATCAGACAATTGCCTTGACTTTCTTTCATCCGCTCTACTGCTCGATAACTGGAGATGGGGATGAAAGGGGGTGAGCTAGACAGCTCGTGGATATCATATTTATAAATCAAAAATATGCAAAAACTTTTGCCATTATTAAAAGGATTTCATAGTAGAAAATTTATCAAATAATTCTTTTTCAAAAATTTTCTCAATTTATCAATGAATTCATGAACAAATCCAAAACATGAATGCATCACATTATAAACAAAATCAAAAACACATAAACACATCAGAATGGTTTGAGTCGGTCCAAAATGTAACGCATCGCACATTTCAGCATAGCGGCTTGTATACTGCGTGAATGAATCGTACTACACCTTTCCGCATAACGGTCCGGTGTAGCCGTAAACTTATGGGAGTCCGTAACGGAGCTCCAATGTCACTAGCGGGCAGGCGAGCGAAGCCTATAAAAAGAAGACAAGTGCACTTGACTCAACTTATGGAACCTAACCAAACCCACATAATACATTTCACACTTGAGAAAACGGATTGCCCGAAGGCACATTTCGAAAATCCAGTTTTCATATCATGTCATATTTCATACAAATGTCATTCACAATTTTAATATCAATTCATATAACAATAATTCAATCACACAAAGAATGCAACATTTTGGCACATAATCAAATTCTTTAATCATTCAAAACCCAAGGATTCTCAAACCTCAAAATCAAAGAATGTAACAATTTTTGCAATTTATAAAATCATAAGTCAAACAAATTCTCATTCATTCAAAACAATGAAATCATCAATTATGGACATTTCTTAAATTATTCAAACCATTCGAAAAATAATGAAGTCAATAATTTTTTTTCCAATTTCTTAAATCATTTCAAATCATGAATGTATCATTATAACAATTTCTAAAATCATTCCGAAAGCAAGGAATTTAATCATTCGAAAATAATAATTTATAAACCCTTTCACTTTCCTGATGTTTCAAAAACACATACATAGCTTATATTTCAAAATATAAACATGGTACCCACCTCAATTCCATGCTTGAAACTTGCCCAAAGCTTCAATTTCTCTAAAGCCTCACTTCAATTCTCTAATACAAGACAAAAATCCTAATTAATAACCATCCAAAATTGAGCAATCTAAACCATGCAATCACCAAAATTGACTTTAGAAATCACAAACTTATACCATTCTTAAGCTATCTAAACCAAAATCTCATTAAAATTTCAAAGATCACAAATCGTCTCTTACCTTAATCTTCTCCAAATTCGAAATTTCTTGACTTGAAATAAAGCTCTTGAGCTCCTCTTCATTTTTCCCTTTTGGATCTACTTCAAAATCTTGCTTGAAACCTAAGAAAATCGAAAACCTAGCCTTTTTCTTTCTTCTTTCTTCCTCTCCACCGAAGTCTCCTTCCTCTCCCTTCTTTCTTCTTTCTTTTCTTTTCTTTCTTCCCATTTGGTGCCTTACTCCCTCTTAAACGACAGCCCAACTACTTGCCCTTTTAATGAATGTAAAAAGACCCAATTGCCCTTCCTTAAAAGCCTTAAAACTTAAAACCTTTAGTATTCTTCCAATTTTGCTCTTATGCATTTCTAAAACTTTAAATTTCTAACACTTTAATTTAATTTAATCCAATCAACTTATCCCATATGCTCTTACTCAAATTAACATGCTAATTATTCACATTAACATGCTAATTAAGTCCTCAAAATCATAAAATATAACAAAGTCTCAAAATTCATCAAATCATGCTTAACTTAGGACATTTTTCAAATCATCCAATTGAAGGAATTTGGTAAAACTTCCTTCTAGAGAAATGTTCCTTATTGTCTCAATTTTATAATGCCACCAAAATCATTTAATTTGGTATACTACTCCAAAAGTTATACTCCAAACATTTCAGACTATTCTTATCCGAACACATTTTCTAGTGATTTACTTCCATCCAAACTTTGATATTCTTAAAGACTAAATTGAAACTCGAGTCCTTCAGAACATTTGTAGCCCTATCTCTCCAGTTTAATCCAAATTAAGAATCACTTCATTTGGATGACTAGAACAAAAGTTATGGCCAAAATACTTTCAGCTCTTACTAATCCAAGACTGAACACTAAATCCAACTTCAATTCTGAAATTGAAAATCTTATGGGCTAAATTGAAATTCTATTTCTTCATATGACTTGTAGCCTCATATCTCTAGTTTATTTTTCAACTAGAATCAATTCAATTGGATCTCCACAAATCAAGAATTCACCAAAATATTGAACCATGTTTAGAAAGTTTCCCAACTCACTTTGATTAAATCTATCTTCCTCAATTAAATCTCAAAAATTCATAAATTTCCCATTCTGATGTAGATAATTATCTTAAAATCCAACGCTTCAAAAATCAAGTCAATCGGATGTCGAACGAAAAAGATATAAGCAAAAGATTGAACAAAGGTCGATTAGGGGAGGAGAAATGGCAAAAATTGAAGAGATCAAAAAGTCGCGTTTCGCGCCGCAACGGAAACAAAACGGCGTCGCATGGGGCGAAAATCACAGACGACGTCGCACACGAGGGAACGACAGCACGCGCTCGCCCTCGAGAGGGCGAGCTCGCCTTGGTGCTAGCGTTTTCCTCTTGCCTTGCTGGGCGAGCATTTCCGCTCGCGAGCGTTCGCGAGGGCGAGCAGTGCCCTGGTCCATTTTTATTTCTTTTTTTCATTTTTTTTTCTCAAATATCTACATATATATAACAGAATTTTCCAAAATTCATAACACTTGCTTCCGAACTCCAAATTTGACAAATTTGGTATCAATAAAAAACTTCAAGGAAGCTCTACAACTTCTCTAAAGAACTCGAAAACCAATTCCATCTCTAAAGTACTCAAATTTTCAATCAAAATTACTATCCCATTTAATATCTCCCTAACAAATACTCAAACTTCGAAAATTTCTATCTTTCAACTCCAAGGTCCAAACATTTCATATTTTATATCAATGAAAAGATAAAAAAGCAATCTACAACTTTCATGAGGACAGAAAAATCAATTTTTCCTCTAAGGAAGTCAAAAAGTCACTCAAAGCTTCTGTCCACTAATGATCATGCTAAAATAGTAAAAGAAACTTCTAAATATTATAACTTCCTATTCCATGATCCAAAAATTTCATACTTTACATCAATGTAAAGGTCAGAACATAATATAAAACTTTCATGAAGAACTTCAAAGCAATTTCAACCTCTAGCTAAGTCAATTTTTCAATCAAAATTTTGCCAGATAATTGGTCATCCTATACCACATCCAAACTTCACAATTTCACTTCTTCCAATTACCACATCCACAAATAACATATTATACATCATTGTAAAGCTATAAACTTCCTCTACAACTTTCATGTTGACCACTTAACTCAATGCAAAGTACATCAGTACAAAATTGGCCTCAAAACATAGCATACACAATCCTACTCTTAAGAGCATTTTCAAAAACAAAGTAAAATACACTTAAATTCGAATGGTCATAACTTTCAATCCCAACATCAAAACTGCCATACTTTATGGCGATAGAAAGCTCTCAACAGAAACTACAAATTTTATGAAGATTATTTGATCAAAAACTGCCTAAATCATCCCAGAAAAATTCACAAAGTTTCAGCACAAAAAGTCAACTCTTCATCTCCAAAAAGTCAAACTTTCATAATTCAACAAATCTACTCAAATATCAAAATCATCAAAACTAATCAATTATTTTCTCATCAATTTTCTTAAAGCACAATAACATCTATAACACAATACATATACAAAAATAATCATTTCATACATTTAATATTTCTAAATTTCACTAAAAGATCGGTGTCTAACAACCTCTTTCTCACCTGTTCTTTGTAGACAATCTTATCCTTTTCTCTGAAGCCTCCATGGAACAAGTGTTCATCATCAGGGATATTTTAAATGCTTTCTATGCTGCTTCCGGGCAATGAATCAGTCAAGACAAATCTAGGTTCTTTTATTCCAAAAATGTTCCTCCTTCGACGACACAGCTTAAGCAAAGCCCTGGGCTTTAAATAGACGAATGATCTCGGTCGATACCTTGAGTTCCCCTGTTGCACGAAAGAGCCAACAAAAGAACCTATCAATACATTCTAGACATGGTTCAACAATGCCTATCAGGCTGGACAGCCAACCTTCTGTCTTTGGCAGGACGGGTCACTTTGGTTCAATCAATCATAGCGGCTTTTCCTAGTTATACTATGCAGACAGTTTGGTTGCCCAAAGACTCTGTGATGAGCTGAAGAAATTAATGCGTCATTTTGTATATGGCTCTTCTAATGGTAAAAATAGGATTCACCTAATTAATTGGGAGAAAGTTTGTAAACCCAAAGAGATGGGGGGTCTTGGCATTAGGAGGATTCGTGCCACCAACGATGCATTATTAGCTAAGTTAGGATGGACTCTGATTGCTAATCCTAATGCATTATGCGTAAAAGTCCTCTCCCCGAAATACAACTTTGATGTCATCAATCTCCCCACCTCTTTTGAGGCCACAGGGGGTTCCATGATCTGGAGGAGCATAAAAGCAACTTGGCACCTAGTTCTACAGGCAAGAAATGGAGGGTAGGTGATGGCATTAGGACTCGATTCTGGATAGACCCTTGGATTACAGGGACAGGACCGCTTATTTCCCATGTTATAACCCCCATCCCTGATTCCATGCTCCATTTCAGTGTCCAAGACTTTGCGGACTTATATGGTAATTAGAATTAGGATGCTTTTCAACCTTATCTCCCGCCGTAGATTTGCAGGTTAATAGCAGGGACGTTTCCCCTGAAACCCTACGTAGGACAGGATAAGCTGATATGGGAAATTTCTGACACTGGTCAATTCACCGTAGCTTCCACTTATTCCATGATTATGAATAGTGAAGATACCTCGGCCCATAGTGCCTGGAAGGTAATCTGGCAATGGAAAGGCTAACAACACATTCGCTCCTTCCTTTGGCTCCTTTCGCATAATCAGTTACTCACTAACCAACAATGTTTACGGAAGCATTTCACTATGAACGGAGCTTATTATCATTGTCATCTTGAGGAATCTTCGATACATGCAGTGCGCGACTGCGTGAAAGCCCAACAAGTGTGGAATACCTTCCCTCCACATATCGTTTCCAATGACTTTTGCAATACGCCAACTAGGGAGTGGCTTATTCAAATCTCCAGCATCACCGCCGTGTATTTGGGTATGAGTGGTCAACTCTTTTCGGCATTACCTGCTAGTTTCTTTGATAATGGAAGAATATGACCTTCTTTGACAAACAGTTCAATTGACCTTCCTCTCTAATTTCTCTTATTTTGTCTTATGCAGATCTGCTCCACTATTCAGTCGTGTGGCAAAGTCGAGCTGATACTGCCGATCCTCACCCTCGACATGAACATCTTATCGGATGGAGCAGACCTCCTACAGGCTCGATAAAGTTAAACACTGATAGAGCATACAAACGGTCCTCGTCTTCAGCCATAGCAAACGGACTTCTCCAAGACAACGCAGGTAACTGGCAGGGTGGATTCACACAAAATCTTGGCTGGTGCTCACCAGTAACCGTGGAACTCTAGAGAGTTTATATCGGGCTGACGCTCGCGTAGAATTTGGGGTACCTACAGATCGAACTTGAAGTGAATTCTAAAGCGATGATCGATATTCTCTCTTCCTCGAATCACAGATCCAGACTCTCAATCCCATAGTCATGGGCATTAACAAACTGTTCACTAAGAACTAGAGTGTTGTTTATCGTCACATATATCGAGATAGCAATAGATGCGCCAACTGGCTTGTTAATTATGCAGATCATTTTGATGTAAGAGTCACTTAATTTGATACCACACCTATTGGGAGCTATATTATCTTTTTAGAGGATTTATCGGGATCTGTTTCTCTAGACTAATTGTTTAATTTATTTTGTTAAATTTCCCTGCACAAGACAAGGCATGCAAAGCAATGATTTTCCGGCCACACAAGTCCGCCCTTTATCCTGCCTCTAGAGTTGGAATGCTTGCTAATGTCAGCTGAACAATATCAACTTTTTTTTTTAAATGTCAGATAGAGATTCAAGCTATACCTACCAAAATCCTACCATTCATCACTATTCCTCTCCACCTTCATTCACCTAGTTGTCACATCATGAATTATGAACTACTCATTAAAAAAAAAGCATATTTATCTGTTCATATAGATGAGCCCAATCTTCAGAACAAGGAATCCCAGGAATACTTTACAGAATCTTGTATATTGGCATATGCCTGAGGAATGACAATAAAAGACACCCCGTTTAGTATTTATAACACTCGTGAACATCCAAAAATTTGAAGCCTGAATGCTTCTTCCACTATTTTCTTCAGAAGATTAATATGAAATATCCAAGGGATCAGGAGAAAAAAAAAAAAAAAACCTTGATATCTAGCTTTAGTTTATCCTATCTGAAGTTTTTCTGAGGGTTCTCAAAAGTAGAACAAAGGTTCCTTTTCAATTAACGAGCTCAAGGTACATCATCTGTAAGTACGCAGTCCTACGAGGTTAGTGTCCACAAAACAAGTGAAATGCTTAGTCTTAGTCAGACTCCTTGTCAAAACTTGAAAGAGTTGTCCTCAACTGGAGTATCCACCATGTTGCCTAAGTTTGGTGAACTTCCTTGCTGGTTAGTATCATAGGTACTTGATCGAGGTTTCACAGGTCTACTTCGAACATTAGCTCCAACTGGGAATGGAACCTGCAGAAAGAAAAAAGCTCCTTATGTTAATCTTTTTCAGCTCCTCTACCCTATTGATATGTGAATCATAAATATTTCCTCTTTGGGTGGACTAGAATGTTTTAGACATGTTCAGCTTCTGTTTTATGTGTTTTGCAGAGAACGAGACCAAAACATTATGTTCTGATATTTTACCTGGTCACCAGCATTGGGGCCATCTGTATTGAAGAGAATGGGTCTGCATCGCTTGTCTTCATTCATCAAACTAGAATTCTGGAAATGTGCAACCAGAGCAGCTTTTCCTTGTATACGAGCATAAGCAAGTGATGCAACCTTTTCACTGTTGAATTTCTCCCATTTCTTTCCATTAAATGCCTGCCAAAGAGTTGATTTTGGGTTTTTGCTTTCAGCTTCAGTTTTGTCTATAATCTAGAATCTTAAAGCTTGTGGAATTATCTAATTTGGCTTAAATTTATTAATTTATGGCTTTAGACTTTTATGTGTTCTAATGAATCTCAAGCTTTACATAAAAACTAACCTGATAAAATGGTATTATGTGGCTGGGATCAATCATGTTGATGAAGGCATATCCCACATTACACTTATTCTGAAAAATGAGAAGCTAAGTCAACGAATATGATTAAGAAGTACATTAAAAAAGGGGATAGCTCTCCCCACAAATAAACAGAGTTCTCAAATTTCCTAGGAAGCTGATGCAAAGAAAATTGCTCTTGCCTTAAAATCAATGGGCAGGTAAATGAAGTTGTAAGTTCCTTTATGGCCTTCATCAATTGCAGCCAAAAGCATTTTGGAAGTATACCTGTGATCACCACCATGTTAGCCCATTTATATTACATAAACTAAAATCTCATGAGAATATAGCGCTTTTCCAAGAATTATCAAACTCACGGATGAGGAATTAGAATTTCGGAAGATATCTTCACAGATGACTACAATGCCAAACAGCCAAAACAAAAATGACAAGGTAACGGGAAGCAAGGCACCACATACTTGTTAGGAATGTTCTTTATCATAAGGGTAGTCCGGTTGTCTTCCCCTCTCATTATGCGATCAATATCAAGTTCATACTGTTTCTTGTCAGTCTGATTAATAGTGCCTTCATTTCGACGACTTCTAGGGTGCTCAATAGTCGAATCAAACGAATTGACCATGGGAAACATTTGAACCGGTGCAGGAAACACCAATGACCTTTGAGGATGCACTTGAGGTCTCATAATCTTATGGGCCAACAGTGAGTTACTTGGGATTCTCATGCTCTCAAAGGAACCTGGATGGAAACCAGAATTCTCTGGAGATTCCCCCACATATGCATATTGTCTATCCCAAATAGAAGTGACTGTTGGTGCTGAGCCTACATAATGGTTATTTAAGGGCAGAACTGGGTTCATCATAGGTGGTGGCCCTCTAGGTGGTCCATGCAGCGTTGGAGTAGCATGAGCCATGGAAATGCCATTGACGAATGATGGTGAATTCGGCCACATCATGCTTGAAGATTGGGAGTGATAGGAGTTGCCCCATGTATAGTGACGTCCCAGAACAGAGGTGTCATTAACAGGAGATCCAAACACTGATAGGAAGGTTCAAATGCCAGGCAATCAATATGTATTACGAAAATGAAACTTGATAGAAACCAAGTTCCTTAGGACTGAGTAAAACAGTTCAGATTGCTAGCTTCACAAGATCAAACTATCATCAAACTGATGAAAAGCTACCAAAGTTAGCTCACATTCAATAGGGATCTAGGCAAAATTAGGAATATAGTTAATTGATTTCCTTATCATGCCACATAAGAAGATTACAGACGCTGTGATATATTAGAACTTCCACAAGTGTTAACAAGGTAGGAAAGAACTTCTACAAACGAAATCAAGCCTATCAATCCTGTCATAGGAGCAAAATCAGTACAGCTACGAACAGGGTAGATGATGCAGTTCAAAAAGTTGACTTTCATGAGCTAACTTTCATTGTCCTATTTTCATGGATCATCACTATAGCATTTTAAGGTAGGACACGCAACATCCCTAGAAAAGGAGAGGTGGAAAACACAGAAAACATAATGGTCACGTATACTGATAAATAAGTTTACCTATGTCATTAAATTCAACCAACTGGCCATGTTTACCCACTCTGAATGACTGTTTGTTACTGATTCTTTCATGTGGGCTGAAATTGATGTTTGCAGGCATGGCTCCATGAGAATCACAAGCAGCACCCCTATTTAAATCGTTATGATATTCTGGAAGAGAATGAGGGTGGAACTTTCGTGTGCACTGAACATCAAAGTTGAATTGACCATTTGAGTGACTAGCCTCAGCAAATCCAGTACAATTACCAGCTGATTCAATTCCCAAAAGAGATGAGAAACTGTTAGGAACACTAGAAGAGATCCCGTGATGAAAATCAGATTCCAAATATTGAGTTTGCATTACAGAGGTTGCACCCAAAATTGTTCCATTACACATGCTATTGGATACATTTAGCCGTCCTGTTAACAGTCTTTCATGAGAACAACGAATTTGGCATTTAACAGCAGAACTATCTTAACAGCTACATAAAGATAATACCAGAGAATCTCATCGCTCGGTTATTGGAGGGGCTAGTCTCAAGCATATAGGTGCCATAATCATCCTGTTCCAATTTAAGAGGCATGATCTGTTGCATCAAACTACAAACAAAGAATTCAATAGTAGAAATTAGCACATAGTCAAATATTGATCAAAATGAAGATCAGCTGCAAAGAACTCAAGTTAAGAGTGGTAAAATATGTGAACATATGTCCTGTCTTGGATCTTGCCAAGCAAAGGGAAACGTGCTCTATGGAAAGGCAATGTAACTAGAAAAAGAAGGATTGGTCATTTCTGCCAGAAAAGTAGTGGTTTCTGATACTTCATTCTCCCAAGCACATTGTTTAAGAGGAGGAAAGGATATGCAAATAGTACATATATAATGAGTGAAAATAGTACAAAGAGGAAGAAAAGGATGTGAAATCTATGATAAGTGCATTAGGATGGTTACCTGCGTTTTGAACCTCTCATCCGGTATGGCTCAAGCTTAATATGCTTTCCATCAAGCTCACTCCCATTCAATGAATGCAGAGCAGCCTCTGCAGATCTACTATCATAAAATTCAATTAACTTGTCATCATTTCTGTTTGGGGATTCACGAATCTGCACAGACAAGGACAACATAGTTTCATGCTTTACTCATGAAATATTTTAGTTCAGTTTATTTTGAACGAACAACCTTACCTCCATGATCTCTCCAAAGATACCAAAAATCTTACGAAGTCTATCATTTGAGATTGTAGAATCCAGGCTGAATATAACAAGAGTGCCCTGATTGATATCTTTCTCTGAGGGGTTGTCCTGACAAAATTACCAGAGATGGAGGAGTCATGGATCTAGATTTCTGCATTTTCATCAATAAAAATACATAAAAGAATAGCAATTCTAACTTAGAACTTCCAAAAGCAACAGAAGCCTAATTCTACATATGCGCTGCCATCATAATAGCAATTAATAAGGTGACAAACTAATGAAAACAGAATCATGCACAATCAAGGGCTACATAAGCTCACCTCTGGGATTGAGTAATGGACATCAAGGTTTTTATGCCTCAACGGTCTGTTCTGGAGTTCTTTCATTGCTTTCCTGGCAGCGCGTATATCATAATAGTGAATTATCACAAAACCTCGACTCTTGCAAGCTGTATGAAGCCTGCGAATGTCTCCATATTGCTGCATGTTCAATGCATGAAATGATGTAGTGGGTAAATTGTTCATCTAAGACAAAAATGAAAAAATAAATACAAAATCAAGCTAAACCATCAGATGGAGAAACAAACACCTCAAAAGGTTCCTTAACTCGGAATCTTCAACATGACTGTGTATGTTTCTTACAAATAGTGTTCTTGAAGGGTGTTCACCAAATGGATGCTGTTCACTTATCAGAGTGTTACTCCTCAGCTGACCATGAGTAACTACTCGAGAAAAATCAGAATCATTCTGAGAGGCAGAACCATCATCTCCTAGATCCATTCCTCCTACACTGCTAAAAAAGTCCAAATCCTCAACATCATCACCTACTGCTACACTAGGTGGGTTGAAACCTAGACCATCATTCACATCAGCAAACAATTCCTCATCAGTGGGGAGAAGGTTTCCAACGGTTTGGGCTTCAATTTCCTCGAGGGATTCAAAAGAGACTTCTTCTTCAAAGGTGGAGGCAATAGTTCTAACAGAATGACCATATGGAGCAGCATTTGAAGATATTGTCACTGCAACAAGAACAAAATGCATATAAATACAAAAAGGCAATCATATTTAGCTTATGCCTACACACACAAACTCATAAATAATCCATGGAACACTAGGGGACGAGGCATACACTTTCTGTTAAATAATTCTGATAGCGAACTTGAAAAAAGACTATTCTCATTCTCGGTTGCCATTATGTTCACTTTGCCACTTCCTGAAAAATAAGATGTCGCTTGCAAGTCTAAAGAGTCATGATCCATGGGTCTTATCAATGTCGACTGGCCCATTGATGTCTTTGCTCCCATTTCAGGATGGTTCGTTTTTTGGTCAAATGCAACAATTGGTTGAGAACGTTCAATCGACTTCCCCAAATCACAATCCACTGATACAAGTTTCTCCAAGGATGATGAAGCAGCAGGTTTAATAATGGCTTCTCAAAAGCATATGAATTGTTAATCATCCAGAAAAGCAAACTTTAGTTTCTATAAAATACTGGATATATAAAAATACCAATTGGCATCAACATTTATTGCCAGTAAAAATTTCACTTTTCAGTACTGCATAAATGGCTGAGATCAATAACAAGGTATTGAAAAGACGTTGACCAATCACATATTATCGATTCAGCAGCAATGATAGGCATGGATAGCAGATGGAAGGAATGTTAGTGTTTCTAAAATGCATTAAAGATTATTAAACAGAATCACAAATCTTGCAGTTTTGTCGTTGCTTCCTTCTCTCCTTTTCATCACTTAAACTATTAAAAATATTGCCATGTAAGACATAAATAACTGCATTTTCATCTAGCAGCAGTAAGGTATATTCAGTAAGATCCAAAGGAAGAATGATAATCACAATTAAAGATATCTTTACCATACTTAATAATGATGGGATAATAAATCCATATTTATTAACTGACATACACGTCGAACATCTTTCGTACCTCAATTAATACCATAGCAGTCATCTATAGATCCAAGATTTAAGATATGTGATTATTTAACAGCTCACAGGTAAGTTCATTTATTACAATTGGATAGAAAATTTTAAAAAAATCTTCATTACAATTGGAAAATTTAAAAAAAAATCTTCCGTGAATAAATAAAAGCTAAATTCATCCAACTTAATAGACCTAAGGAGTTCAACAAAATGGTCCAGACTGCATAAATCTAGATGGACATAATCTCAATTGCATCTTGGGGTGTAGAGGCTGGAAAAACCCTCGAAAGCAATTAAGATAGCACTTAAACAGTTTAAAGATCATATACAGGCATCTAAACAAAACCATGCAACGGAAAGCTTAAGATGGAGCAAGAGAATAAATCTAGATATAACCAAAATAAACAAACCCCGTTTGACAATATCACATATACTCACCACGATGATCAGGCACTGTATCAGAATTCCAAAATCCCACCTGTTCAGTCAGAGTGCAAAAAACAAGAAGGTATGAGTAAGATTCAGAAAAGCATCTAATATATTTTAATTCTCTTTCTCGTTCAAAAACATAATCATAGATGAACTCCATAGCAGCAACACAAATCTATCAGAAAATAGAAAAGATGGGGCGGGGGGGAGGTGGAGAGAGAGAGAGAGAGAGAACTATTCTAAAGCAATGAAAGGGAACTTAAGGCAAGCAGTACCTTGGTGGAAAAGGGTACATCCTCAGAGATGAAGGATGATGAGGAAAAAGTACCATTGAAATCCATAACTTTAGAAGGCATGATGATGAACCCTAAAATCTAAAATTTCATGAACCCTTGAAGATATGCTGTGGTCAAATGCTGCATGCAAAGTGTCTCTATATAGCTCCACAAGTTCTTCCAAGACAGGACAACTCTGCAAGTAACTTTGGTAGGTGATTCAAACGAGTCAGCCTTAAAATAATAGAATTATCCTCTATATACTCTCACACAAATAAACAAGAAAAGAAATGATTCCCGAACTCTGAAAGAGAATTGGGCAAGTGATTCAAACCATTGCAAGACAATCCTAAAGAGGAAAACTCTGAAAGAAAATTAGGAAAGTGACACAATCCAACTCAACTCCAACGCAGAAGCCTTAATGAAGACTAGAATTATCCGTCTCACTAATTCTTACTAAAAGATGCTCAAGAAAATCTCCAAAGTTATTTCTAGCTTAGAATCTATTACGCATGAAAAGTAGTATGTGTTAACATGTTTAGAACAACAATGACGAGCATTTATTACAAAAGATTGGGAGCTACACCAATACCGCTTATTAGCTCAAATACCACATAAATTACAATCATAAAGACAGAATTGCCGACTACTCCTCACCACATTAATTGCAAATTTCGTGACAGAGAGATCCCGAAAAGGTGAATTAGAATCATAACCCAACAACCAAGATCAAATCTCCATTACATTAACAAGAAAAAAAAACATTTAAAAAGAGCTTCAAACTTGAACAAGTTCGAGAGAAAGGGAACGAGGAAATGTTGGCATCTTAGAAGATAGAAGAGAAGAGATCAGAGACAAAAGGGCAAAGCTTGAGAAATGGAAACAAGCGTAAAGAACAAACCTTTATGAGAAAAATAAGAGGGAAGCTGAATTCAGATAGACGAGAGGAGGGGACACAGCTAAAGAAAGATTTTAAACAGAGCTTGATGGAAGAGAGAGAGAGAGCTAGAAATAGAATAAATTACGCCATAAGGCATGGAAAATTGAATGAAGAAGGTATCATCGATCTTCTTGGCATATGTGCCGTGTAGTTTCCTCCAAAACTTGCTTTGATTCCCTTTTCCCTGCATTGCACGTTAACTTCCTCTCTCCTCTCGCTCTAAAAAAATTCTTCTTTTTCTTTCTCCATACGTCCATTGTTCTTGCTTCTAAACTCTCCCTCCTTCCCTCTAAGAGGTTTCAATCGCCGGGAACCTTGAATTACCCGGCGGGGAACAGAATCTCCGGCGAGATTGGAAATTCTCGCCAGAGATATTGTGCTGTTTTCTCAAAATATGACAAGAAGGAAAGAAATGAAAACGACTGGTGGCAGTCACGAGCTTGAGACGAGAATCTCAAAACCGTTAAACTGTTTTAACGGCGTCAAGCCTTGGACAACTGTTTAGGTGTGGTCTCAGTCTCAGACAGAGTTTAGGTTACTTGGACTCTTCTTGTGTTTTTTAGACTTGGAACTATTTTATTGTTTCATCACTTTCTCGCCGTTTAATTAAAAATTACTTTATCCCCTCAAAAAAAATTAAAAATTACTTTATAATATAAAATCAAATTTAAAATTAAAACTAAAACTAAAATTTTATAAGATTTCTTTACCAAAAATCACAATTAAATCAAGTAATAACAATCATATAGATTCCTTTTAAATGTTTATCATATAATTATTTGAAAATTTTTAATAAAATGTTTTATAATATTACAAAATATTTTTAAAATAGTATAAAAAGTCATTTAATAAGTTAAATATATAAATTTAATAAATAATAACAACAACAACAATCAGTAGAAATCCTACTAAGACATGAAGTCTCGGTATAAATTTAATAAAGTTATATCTAAATCACTTTCTTACTGTGATTAAAATTAATGATGATAATAAATTGACCTATGGACTCAAATTTAGGTATTTTCATTTAGACCTTAGATCGGTACGAGCAACTCAAGCTAGAATCTATTTAAAAATATTATTTTACACTTTTAATTCTAAAAAGTTATTTTTAAAATATTAATATTAACATCCTGTTTACACATTAGGAGTATTGTAGATAAAACAATGATAATAAGTTCCACTAACATTCAACGCTACTCTTCCCTCCCACGTCCCAAGTGCCCGATTTAGAACTATTTAAAGCTTCATAAAACCTTATTTTCATCATTCTCAGGTAGATTTGTAAAGCCCACAAAGCTAATTAAATCAAAATTACAGCCCAGCTCAGCCCAAAACTAATATGTTGTATAAAGGGAAAATTTGAAAAACAAAAAGAACACCAACGAGACAATACCACCTTTTTCATTTTGCTCTTCATTTTCTCTCAAATTTTCAACTATGAGCATATCAAAATGCATCTCTTTGTTTTGCATGTAACATTTTCCTTATAGGTTCCTTTATTTTGTTTACTTTGTAGAAAACTTAGAGGAAGCTGTGGGGCTTCACAACTCTAAAATTGCTCGCTTGGTAAAAATTTGAGCAACTAATTTGTGTTTTTATTTGTGTGATTTTGATCAACCTACACTAGTTTGTAGTTAAATTACAAGTTGTGATTATTTGGGATAATTTTTAAAATTGCATGGGGAAACCCTATTTTCATCATTTTCAATAAGATTTGTAAAGCCTACAAAGCTAATTAAATCAAAATTACAACCCAGCTCAACCCATAACTAATATATTGTATAAAGGGCAAAATCTGGAAAACAAAAAGAGCACCAACGAGACAACACCACCTTCTTCATTTTCTCTCAAATTTTCGACTACGAGCATATCAAAATGTACCTCTTTATTCTGTATCTAACATTTTCCTTATAGGTTCCTTCATTTTGTTTGTTTTGCATAAAACTTGGATAAAGTTGTTGAGATTCATAACTCTAAAATTTCTCACTTTGTAAAAATTCCAGCAACTATGTTGTGTCTTTATTTGTGTAATTTTGATCAACCTACATTAGTTTGTAGTTAGATTACATGCTGTGGTTATTTGGGATAATTTTTGGAAGTTGCATGAAGGAAGAAAAGTGGAAAATGTGGCTGGAAAATGATGAAATAAGAAAAGAGAGAGAAAGACGAGAGGGTGATGATGGTGGCATTGTCTTACAAATTTAAGTTGCATGTAGGGGTAAAATGAGATGTACATAAGGTTAAGGGTGAATCTGTAATTTAAGTTGCATGTAAAGGGTAGAATGGGTAGTGTAGAAAGTTAAGGGTAAATTTGAAATTTAAATTGCATGTTAGGGTAGAATAGGAAGTGAAAAAATTTAAGGATAAATCTAGAATTTTGTTGCAAGAAGGGCAATTTTGATATTAATTGAAATAAAGGTGGGTAAAATGGACTTTTAATTAGTTAAGAGGATTTGAGTAATTATGGGGATTCGGTTAGTAAGGATATTATTTTATAATTAATAATAAATTGGAAGAGAGTAATGTTGGATTATTAATGTAATTGGGTAAGAAATTTTTGTAAATTAGTCTAATAAAATTTGTAAATTCAAAGTCCGAAAGTCCGATTAAGGAGAAATTGGGATTAGCAATTAGTTGAGTATGAAATTGAGGTAATGATAACCTTGGACTTTATTTTTAAAATTAAGTATCGTTTTGTTATTAATAAATTATATTTTGAATTAGTCATTAGTTTAATTAATGATTAATACTTACATCCATGAATTATATTTACTTTAATTATCAAATTATTAATGTGGTATAAGGTATTTTATTGTTATATTTTTGTGAAATTTTATTAGATGTCTTGCTCGTTAAATTGACAAAATATTTGTTAATTAAGTAAAGACTGTGGATAATAAATTGTGAATAATTAGTGAAATTTTAAAATCAATGGCTTGCTTAGAATAGGCTACATTCGATGGTCTTAGGTAGGTAGGTATAGTTGATATGACCGAGTAGTGGCTAGGTATCTATTTGTGGAGCAAATACTAAGGCATCCTGAGTCAAGGGGATGTCTTGTGCCGATGATTAGGTACCAAAGAGGTATTGGGATATCCTAAATGTCGGAGATGTCCTGTGTCGAAGGCTAGATATTGGAGTAGTATCGGGTGAAGATTGAGAAATCAAAGTACCATGTGCCGATATTTATACGTTTAATTACTTTTCCACTTATGAGAGATTATGATGAGATAAGCCGTCAGACCATTGGATTTACGCCTAGTAGGTTAAACGGGGCCAAGAAAATTTAGTTAAATATTGGAATAAAGCATAAATGACATTTGTTATTAATATTTCTGTTAATTATAACTGAGTTAAAATTTTGAGATGTCTGTTAACCGTTTGGATTACATTGAGGACTGTTGTATATATCCGTAATATGTGTTTGATTAAATCGATTGACTAAGTGTTATAATTAATTATTGATTTACTTGGTTTTAAGGGTAAGATCGATTATCCTTATTGAGTTGGTAGCTCACCCCTTGTCATTTTATTGTTTCTAGGAGATCGAGTGATTACTGATAACCCCACAGTACAGGACAGATCGAGTGGAGTTTAGGTGGGCCAACAAATTACTTGTGTATAGTATTTGGAATATTTTTTTAATATGATAGCTCCGGTAGTTGTGTTATGCAATGTTATGAATACCGTATCAGGCTCGGTACCGAATTGGGCTCTGGAACGAAATTGTATCGATGTCGATTTGTGCAAGATGCAGATTTTTGGATATTTTTAAATTCATAAAATAGTCCCTAAATTTTTTTAAAAATTGCAAAATAGTCCATATTGATATATTATACGATTGTCTTGCATACTTTACTAGTTCTTGTTTACATCAAACATACTTTCAAAATCTTAATAATAAATAATAATGACAATTAATTTGAAATAACAATAATTTTAAATATTTTACATATAAATAAAACCATAATTAATATAAACAAAGAAAATCATCATCATACAATTATAAAACTAAGAATAATACAAAGCATTTAAAATATTACAATCATACAATTTCATCATTATAATAAATAATATTACATATTTACATCAAAAATTCAAAACATCCGATAAAAGAACAATAAATATTATAAAAGAGTTGATGACGAATAAGCAATCAAGTAGAAGTTGAACTGAAACAAAATATTACATTTACATTACATACATATAATTTAACATAAACATTAATGATCAAATACAAGTAAAATTAAAGAAGAAAATAAAACACGAAGTTCAATCAAATCGATGGCGGATACCCACTGAATCAAGATCGATTCCATCGATCATTTGGTACAAAATTCTCATCATTGAGAGGAGCTTCATCATCATCATCATTCAAATTTAATGCACCAAATGACATGTCAATGCTTTCCCATCCAAGATCATCTTCCACATTCAAATCACTCACATCAACCAAATTGGGTTCTTCAGAAACTCAATCCCCCAAAATATCAATATTATCAATCGCAATTGGATCATTTGAACAACTTGTGCTACTAAGAGTCCTAGTAAACAATTACATTTAATTATTAGAAAATTATAATAAATTATATCAAAATTAATAATGAAAATAATGAAAATAACATACCTTTCCCGAAGCTTTAAATTGTAACGAACATAAACCAAGTCATTCAACCTCTTATGCTCCAATCTATTCCTTTTCTTGTAATGGATAAATTCAAATGTGCTCAAGTTTCGTTCACACCCAGTTGCACTCACACATTGACTTAAAATTCGAATCGCAAACCTTCTCAATTCTAGAACACTACATCCGAAAAGATCCCACCAAGCAACTGTAAGTTATAAGAAAACAAAAGTAGTGTTATAAACAAAATAAAGTGATAAATAAATTTCAACAAATAAGAAATAGGAAATAAGTAATACCTGGAGAAAGAAGTCCTCTTTGTTGAATAGCGACCGACATTCCAAAATCTCCATAAAAGAACTTATAAGTCTCCATTTGTGTGGTTAAAACAACTTGCATTGAGTCATGAGGAACAATTGTTGTAATTGTCATAAGCATTCCTCTACTAACTTCAGCTTGCTTTTCAACATCCAGTCTAAAATACACACTAGGATTCAAAAATACCCTAGCTACAAACAATGGAGAAGAAAGTTGTTTTCTCCTTCTCTCATTAATGATTGAGATATATGGTTGGTATAAAGAAGGTCTATTTTTCATATTGGCCTTGATTGCTTCCGTTGCTCTCTCCATAGCATAAAAATATAAACCCATTGTTGGCTTTTCTTCACTATCAGCCAATCGAAGCACCCTCACCAAAGACTCACAAACTCGGATAACGAATTGATATTGCGACCAAAATTCCCTATCTTCTAGTATGATACTACAAACCTCCATTCCAGCATTAGACCTGGCATGCTGAGATGTAACCCACTTATCACTTGTAAACATTTGCCTTAACTCCACCCTCAATGAAAGAAAAGACTGAAGTGATAAGAAATTTGTTGCAAATCTTGTTACAACAGGGCGACACAAATTCCTACCATTGGTAAATTCCCTTCTCATCAAATTTAAAACCCATGCACGATTATAAATAAATTTTGTCACCTCTTTTGCCTTCTACATGGTCTCATAACAAACAGGAAAATACCTAGGATTTTTTATATTCTCCAGTATTAAGTCAATGCAATATGCAACACAAGGAGTCCAAAAAACTGAATTATAGGTTCTCTGCAACCTTAGCCCTGCCGCTTTATAAGCGGAATCATTGTCAGTAATAAACTGAACAATGTTTTTCACCCCTACTTCATTCACAACTTGATCAAATATCCCAAACAAATTATCAGCAGTTCTAATCAGGCCAGTTGCATCAATCGATTTTAAAAACATAGAGTCATTAAAACAATAAACCACAAAATTTATAATAGGCTCTTGTCTCCTATTCGTCCAATCATCACACATAATTAAGCATCCATTAATACCCCAATTCACTCTTCTTTCAGCCAAATAAGCTCTCATTTCAGACACAACACAACTAAAAAATTTACCTCTTAAGTCATCAACCGATGGCCCTTTGTATCCTGGACCATAAGAGGCTATGACATCTATCATAGGTTGATAATAATATGATTGAGAAGCATTAAATGACGAACATGTATCATACCACCATCTAGCTACAGCCATATCCACATTGTGAGCCGCATCTCTTGTCTGCATTGCACTATGAATTGAAGGTTGGGCTCCAGGAGTTGTTCGTGGTGCAAAGAAACCAGACAGCTGCCTTCTTCTCTTCCTCACTTCAGATTTTTCAGGACCTTGAGGCTGCGATGGAACACTACCAGTACCAATACCAGTACCACTACCACTACCATTAGCACTTCCACCTTCAACATATCCATAATCACCACGGAAACTGGGAAATGAACTTTCACTACCAATTTCAAGATTCAATCTTTCCCTTCTATCTTTCTCAAATTGATGTTCTTCAAGCAATGTTTTCACCTGCCACTTCACATCATGACTTACTTTTTTACACACTTCCAGATCTCCTTTAACCCCAACTAAATGCCTTTTCAATCGGGTGATTCCTCTACCTTTCAAATGCTTGTTACAAAATAAGCAAATGGTATGATTCTTTTGATCAGGAACCACGCCAGTATGAGCCCAAGTTGGATCACTGTATCTTCCTAAACTAGGTTGTTCGGGAGTATTTGAACTTCCTTCCATTTATTTGTACATAAAATAAATAACACATAATTTCAGATTACAATGACAATATGCATATCTATCTTATATAATATAACTCATTCATAATAATCACAAAGCTAACAATCCAAACCAATCAACATATATCATAAGTAACACAAAACATACTCCAACACATAACAAAACCAAATAATGTCAATTTCCAATCTCAATAATCACCTAACATTCATTATTGTATTTCCATTCCTAACAATTCCCAATCATAACAATTACAAAACAATCACAATTCAATTTCCATTAAATCCAATTCCAACAATTCCCAATCCTAACAATTACTAAACATTCACAATTCAAATTCCATTCATTCTAATTCCAACAATTCCCAATCCTAACAATTACAAAACAATCACAATTCAATTTCCATTCATTCCAATTCCAACTATTCCCAATCCTAACAATTACAAAACATTCACAATTTAATTTGCATTCATTCCAATTCCAACAATTCCCAATCCTAACAATTGCAAAACATTCACAATTCAATTTCCATTCATTCCATTTCTAACAATTCCCAATCCTAACAATTACAAAACATTCACAATTCAATTTCCATTCATTCCAATTCCAACAATTCCCAATCCTAACAATTACAAAACATTCACAATTCAATTTCCATTAATTCCAATTCCAACAATTCCCAATCATAACAATTACAAAACAATCACAATTTAATTTCCATTCAATCCATTCCCAACAATTTCCAATCCTAACAATTACAAAACATTCATAATTTCATTTCCATTCATTCCATTTACAACAATTTCCAATCCTAACAATTACAAAACATTCATAATTCCATTTCCAAACAATCCATTCCCAACAATTTCCAATCCTAACAATTGCAAAACATTCACAATTCAATTTCCATTCATTCAATTTCCAACAATTCCCAATCCTAACAATTACAAAACATTCAAAATTCAATTTCCATTCATTCCAATTCCAACAATTTCCAATCCTAACAAGTACAAAATATTCACAATTCAATTTCCATTAATTCCAATTCCAACAATTCCCAATCATAACAATTACAAGACAATCACAATTCAATTTCCATTTAATTCATTCCCAACAATTTCCAATCCTAACAATTACAAAACATTCATAATTTCATTTCCATTCATTCCATTTACAACAATTTCCAATCCTAACAATTACAAAACATTCATAATTCCATTTCCAAACAATCAATTCCCAACAATTTCCAATCCTAACAATTACAAAACATTCATAATTTCATTTCCATTCAATCAATTTTCAATCCAAATTCCAATTTCAATTCCAATTCAATTCCATTCCAATTCAATTCCATTCCAATTCAATTCAATTCCATTCAATTCAATTGCATTCCAATTCAATTCAAAACATACTCCAATCCTAACAATTACAAAACATTCATAATTCCATTTCCATTCATTCAATTTTCAATCCAAATTCCAATTGCAATTCCATTCATTCCATTCAATTCTAATTCAATTCCATTCATTCCATTCAATTCTAATTCAATTCCATTCCAATTCAAATCAATTCCAATTCCATTCCATTCCAATTCAATTCCATTCCAATTCAATTCAATTCCATTCAATTCAATTCATTTCCAATTCAATTCAATTCCAATTCAATTCAAAACATACTCCAATCCTAACAATTACAAAACATTCATAATTTCATTTCCATTCAATCAATTTTCAATCCAAATTCCAATTCCAATTCCATTCATTCCATTCAATTCCAATTCAATTCCATTCCATTCCAATTCAATTCAAATCCATTCTAATTCAATTCAATTAAAATTCAATTCAATTCAATTCCAATTCCCAAATACCCAAATTTATACTTAACTAATTATTTATCAAAATTCAATACCCAAATATAAAAATGAATTACCATATAACAAATATTAACAATATGTTAATTAATGATTTAAGTTTTTTCAATTTTACTTGATTTTGATTATCAATTGTACAATTTTACATTTAATTATTTATTTCACATTTGATTATCAAATTTACAATTAAAATTATGTTTAAATGTTAATTTGATTTTGATTATCAAACTCAATCTCAAATTCAATTGCACAAATTAAAATTAAATCTCATTCATCAATAATTCAACAATTCAATCACAAATTCACAATTACCATTCTAAATTTATTTTCCAATGGGACATTCGGATCAATTCAATGCCAAAATCCAAAATCAACTTCCATAATCCAAAATGCCAAAAACCAAAATGTAAAATGCCAAGTTCACTTCAAGTTCAACTTCAACCGAAATCACATTCACCATTTACATTTTACGCAACTTCACTTCAACGGTTCATCCCAAATCCATCATCATCAGTATCCAACACAACAACAGAAGCAATTTCCAACAACCAAAAATCCATCATCATCCAATTTTTAACCACAAATCTATCATCATCCAACAACCAACACAATGACAGAAGCAATTAATGTCAAAAATCCATGAAAAATAAAACAAAACATTCGGTCTTCACCGATCTGGGTCGATGTCGGGTCGGCTGGGGTTGACGTCGCGTGGAGGATGAGGGACCGCGAAGGCTGCTGCTCACGGTGGAGGACCGACGACACGAGGGAGATCCGACTGAAGCTAGCGTGGAGGACCGACGACGCGAGGGAGAAGAGCGAAGAGCCGAAGACTCGACAGAAGGACGAACGAGAAGACCACCGGAGTCCAGATCCACACCGAGGAGGGCAAACATGGGGCGGAGAGAGCGGACGACAAGGATCCAAATGCGTGAATGGCGGAGATAGACGGAGAGACACCGAGAAGAGAGAAGAAGAGAGTTAGGTGACTAGGTCGGGCCATCGAGGGGTAGATTTTTAGGGTTAAAATTTTGTTTTTGTAATTAGGTCCCTAGGAAATATGGAAATTACCGGAATCACCCGAAATTTTCTTATTTTTATGGTACCACAAGATCACCAAACCAAAAAGGCTCAGATCGGCGAAATTTTTATGATAACCGTGCCGAGATTGGTACCGATTTTCAAATTTGCAGATGATTTAAATTCATGTCTTTGGTGTTATGTAAAATATGTTTGTAACTGGCAAACAATCATCTATTTTGAAACTATTGAGGAATTTGATAATTAATGATATGTGTTGGGAATTACTTGGTTAATTATTATTTAAGAATTTCGGAGCGTCACATTGGGTGGTATTAAAGCGGGTTTACGTTTCTAGGGACGCACTGAGTAAAAAATAATAATGATATGTTCTTATCTCTTTTAAGACGACTTCAAGAGAGGATAATGTTGGCCCTGAGTTACTTAATTAGGGTGTTTAATTTGCTCTGGATGTGTCGGATCAGGGGGATGCTCAAGCAGATGGGGTAGGAGGAGAGCTATCAATGCCACCATAGATATGCAGTTCTTTTAGATGATGCAACAGGTTATTATTGCGGCTCTAGCTCGAGGTGATTTTGGGGTGGATTGAAACTGTGAACGGATTTGTAAGATGGCGCAGTAGAGTTTAGAGGTACTACAGATCTTGAGGAGGCTGAAGCATAGTGGGAGCAGATAGATATAATTTTAGATCATCTAGAGTGTACATAAAAAAGAAGGTTGCGGTACATTGTTTCTTTATTCTAGGGTAATGCACTGACTTAGTGGAAGTCAATGAGGAGATCCTATGAGACCCAAAAGATGAGTTGGTAGGAGTTTTAGAGAGAGTTCAGAGATAAATACACTTCGCGGATATATCGAAATCGAAAGAAGATGGAGTTCATGAGTTTGGTTCAGATATAGGAGATGTCAGTGGTAGATTGTGAGGCTCGCTTTGTAGCTTTGTCTAAGGATGAATCTGAGGTTGTGGCAAATCCTAAAGACATATGTTACAGATTTGAGCAGGGTTTGAGGACCGATATTCATATGGGATTCGGAGCTGCTGCTTATGAGTTCAAGAAGTTACTAGATATTGCACTTAGAGTAGAGGATGTAATATAACAAGGTAGAAGGAGGAAAGAGTTAAAGAGGCAATTAGAGAGTCATCATGGAGAGGGGAGCTATTCATTCATGGTCTACTGATGCTAGGGGATCTAAAAGAGTTGATGCCACATCGAGTAGACATGGTAGTTTCTACAGGTCTGGTGGAGGAGCTAGTAGGGATTCAGGATAGTATAGCACTGCCAGTGCACCATCAATTGGATCTAATAAAGGGCTAGTCAGAGGTTCAGAGGATCTTTTGATAGAGAAGGTGGAGGATATCTAAGTTGTGCCACTTATGCGAGAGTTCACGGAGGACCATATTGAGGACCTACTATGATCAATCAAGCATGTTATATTTGTGGAGAGCGGGAGCTTTTACATAGAAGTTGCCCTATAGTAGGGAGGAGTCCAGGAGTGAGGGCAGAGGAGAGAGTAAAGGGTCAGAGTGGTGCCTTTGGTTCAGGCAGAAGTTCAGGTAGAACAAGTGGCAGAGGTGGTGATAGAGGAGTTGGACGTAGATCAGCAGCGGGGACGGGTACTGGTGGGACATCCTCAGCTTAGACCTAAACTCAGGCAAGGATATACCATATGACGAGGGAGGAGGCACCTGTAGCTAATGATGTTATTTATGGTATGCTTTCATTATTTGATGTTAATGCTTATGTGTTAGTAGATCCAGGATCTATTTTAGCCCCTTTTACGTAAGTGCGCACCGAACATGGTGGGTCGTTCGATCGTAACCCACGATGAGGGTGCACTATGAACGATCAATTCTATAATCCGCATGGCATCAATTTAATAAAACTGTAATATCAAAATCACTAGATTTTTAAAACTGAAAGATTTCCATTTCATAACCTCAAAACACAATTTACAAGCTTATAAATTTCCACAATCTATACATATATTCCAAAAAGGAACTGATACAAAACTAACTAGGTCATCCACAAAAATCGTCCCAGCTGACCGACCTGTGTGCCATCACTTCTCTTGCCAACTAGATCCACACGGTAGGAAAAGTCTAACTCTGGAGCTACGAGTCTACTATCTCTGCCCTAAAAAATATTTGCAGTGTTGGGTGAGTTTGCGAACTCAGCGAGAAACCATCATCGATGATTCACCCAACTCATGCATATACAAACAATTCATATAATATCACATATTAGCACATTCTGAATTATCCTATGCATTATCAAATTACACATATAAGGCGTATCGCATTTCACAAAATTCATATTTAATCATTCATATACATAATGCATATGTGATACTTTTTATTTTATTACGGTGTTGTGACCGTGCGCCTGAGCTCATTAACGGTGAGCCTATGGCTCTGAATTACATTGGGCTTGAAGCCCTGATACGTTGAGCCTGTGGCTCTAAAATTACGTTGGGCTCTAGGCTCTATTGCGTTGAGCTTCAAGCTCTGAAATACGGTGGCTGCACCGGTCACAACTATCATTATCTGATCATACTTTTATGCATGAATGCACATGTTTCAGTGTACAATGATTGTGTCACAGCATAACACCGTATATCCAATTTCGCATTAAAACCAATTTAATTTCAATTATGCACAATTAACACTTCTATATCAAATTCCAGATATTTCAGGCACCTATGGTCCGAAATCAATCAAAAGCAGACACAGATAATCCTCCATTCATCTCCACATGGCATAAGTGCATAAAATTAATCACATAAAGGTTGAGAACCAACTAGGTTACTCACCTCTAAACTTCCGAGCTATTGCCGGGAAGTCTCAGTTACTTCGGAAGATCGACGCTCCACTTGAGCCTCTAAAACAATCAAAATACATAAACATTACTAATTGCACAATTTCAGTAGTCAATAATGCATATGCAACGAATGAATTGCGTACTATACATGTTTATGACATTCTCGACACTATTCTCGATTCTTTCCGATTCAACTCTTTCACATCATACTCCATCTCTCTCCGATGCTGATCCACATAACTTTTCTGCCTGTCCTGAGCCGCCTTAATGCGACTCTGAATCAGTCTCACCTTGTCCACAGTATCCTGGAATAGCTCGGGACCCTCTAGCATCCTCATACCCTCTTCATCCCAATAAAGAGGCGATCTACACTGCCTCTCATACAACGCCTCATACGGTGCCATCCTAATACTACTCTGGTGCTGATTATTATAAGCAAACTCAACTAGAGCCAAATACTGATCCCAAGCACCTTGGAACTCCAATACACAGGCTCACAACATATCCTCAACAGTCTTAATCGTCCTCTCACTCATCCCATCTGTTCGATGATGAAATCTTTGATCTTGAAGTTCAACCGAGTACCCATAATGCATCGCAAACTCCTCCGTAACCTCGAAGTGAACCTAGGATCCTCGCTCGATACTATAGACACGGGACCCCATGCGATCGCACAATCTCTGCCACATACTTCTGGGCCAATTGATCGAGCTTATTGTTCTCTCTCACTGGCAAGAAGTGAGCCGATTTAGTCAACCGGTTCACTATGACCCAGATAGCATCGTGCTGTCTCGGCGTCCTAGGCAATCCCATAATAAAATCCATCGTGATTCGCTCCCATTTTCACTCTGGAATGGGCAACGAATGTAATTTCCCTACTGGAGCCTGGTGCTCAGCCTTAACCTGCTAGCACGTCAAACACCTGGATACATACTCAGCCACTTGCCTCTTCATGCCAGGCCACCAGAAACGCAATTTAAGCGTATTATACATCTTGGTAGTACCAGGATGAATAGCATAGGCGGCCACAGGCGCCTCCTCCAGAATCTCACGCCTCAAATCATCCACATCTAGAACACAGAGTCTCTGTCCCATCCACAATGTCCCATCTCTCAACTCAAACTCAGAATCCCGATCAGATCTCACTCTGTCCATCAGCCTCACCAACACAGGATCCTGGTCCTGAACTCTCCTAATCCTGTCATGCAACATCGGCCTAAGCCTCAGAGTAGCTATCAGAGCTCCATCCTGAGCCAAATTCATCTGCACATTCAGAGCTCTCAATTGAATCAGGCTAGGCAATCTCCCAATCTGAATATGAGCTGCACTGATACGAGATCTCCTACTCAATGCATCTGCCACCACATTGGCCTTCCCTGGGTGATACTCAATCGTGCAGTCATAGTGCTTAAGCAACTCAATCCATCTCCTCTGCCTCAGATTCAACTCCCTCCGACTCAACAAATACCACAAGCTCTTATGATCAGTGAAAATCTGGAACGTCTCACCATACAAGTAGTGTCTCTAGATTTTCAGGGCAAAAACCACTGCTGCTAACTCCAAATCATGCACTGGGTAATTCACCTCGTGAGACCTCAACTGTCTCGAGGCATAAGCTATCACTCTCCCATGCTGCATCAGAACACTACCCAGTCCCTGCTGCGAAGCACCATTGAATACCTCAAAACCTCCAGACCCTGACGGCAAAGCTAACACCGGCGCCGTAGTCAACCGATGTTTCAGCTCCTCAAAACTCTTCTGATACTCCTCAGACCATCTGAAGGTCACATTCTTCCTCAGAAGTTTTGTCAGAGGGGCTGAGATTATTGAAAACCCCTCGAAAAACCTCCGGTAATAACCTGCTAATCCGAGGAAACTTCGCATCTTTGACACATTCCTCGGAGCCTCCCAATTCTTCAACGCCTCTATCTTGTGAGGATCCACCTGGATACCCTCACCAGACACAATGTGCCCCATAAATACAACCTCATCGAGCTAGAATTTACATTTAGTGAATTTGGCATACAACCGTCTCTCTCTCATAATCTGCAATACAATCCTCAGGTGCTCAGCGTGCTCCTGTCTACTTCTCGAATACACCAGTATATCATCAATGAACACTATCACAAATTGATCCAGGTAGGGCTGAAAAACCTTATTCATCAAGGCCATGAAAGCTGTCGGGGCATTAATCAACCGGAATGGCATCACTAGGAACTCGAAATGCCCATACCTGCTCCTGAAAGCACTCTTAGGCACATCGGCCTCTGCTATCCGCAACTGATAATATCCCGATCTCATATCCAACTTAGTGAACACCTGAGCTCCCTGCAACTGATCAAACAAATCATCGACCCTAGGCAGTTGATACTTATTCTTTACTATCACCCGATTCAGCTGCCTATAATCGATGCACAACCTCAAAGTCCCGTCCTTTTTCTTCACAAACAGCACTGGAGCTCCCCACAGTGAAACACTGGGCCTAATAAACTCCTTATCCAACAGCTCCTGCAGTTGAGCCTTAAGCTCTCTCAGTTCCACCGGTGTCATCCTATATGGAGGTATGGATATATGAGCGGTACCTGGAATGAGGTCAATCGAAAACTCCGTTTCCCGATCTGGCGGTAAACTCGGTAACTCCTCGGGAAACACATCGAGAAATTTTCTGATCACAGGAATATCCTGCAACCTCTACTCAACTCTGGTATCAACCACATGAGTCAGATAGGCCTCACAACCTCCCTGCATCAACCTCAGGACACTCAGAAAAGAAATCATCCCGGCCGACATCGCCGACTAACACCTCGAAATCGCTTCTAGTCGACCAGAGACTCTAACACGACCTCCTTGGTATAGCGGTCTATAATGTACTCTATGGACGATGGCCACCCATCCCGTAATCAAATCAATCTCCCTCGAGGGCAATACTATCAGTCTCGACTTTTCACCGCTGATCTATCTGGATCGAGCACCCCTTGCAGACCTCTCCCAAAGCAGTAGTATTACCTAGAGGTGTACTCACCTCTAGCCCATACTGCAACATCTCCCTATCCCCATGCAATCTACATGTCACATGCGGTGCAATGAAAGAATGCGTGGAACCTGGATCTATTAATGCAAAAACCTCAAAGCCGAAAATCAGAAGCATACCCGCAATAACATCCGGAGAATCCGGGCCTCCGCCTAGTCATGGCGTAGACCCTAGCACAGGGCGTGGTCACCGCCCCATCCCTCGATCCCCACAAAGGAATCTCCCGCTCTCCTCGGGCTCTACCTCGGTCCCTCAATCCAGGTCCACCATCGCGACTATCTTTGACTTTCAGTCGTATTGCTACAGATCTTCCACTCACACAGAGCAGAGCTCCCGTGTAGTGGGGCAATTCCTAATCAAATGATCCATGGAGCGCGTGCAAGGCGTAGGCTCCATCGATCGCCAACACTCCCATCGTGCCTCTTGTCACAATATACACAAGCGAAAGTGCACATCTCGAACCTCTACCACTTTGCCCTTTGCCACCGCCCAAATCTCCCCTCTCAACAAAACCAGATCGTTGCGGATCCTTCGAAGATCTGAAGGTCCCGCTCGACGCTGATAAAGCTCCTACCAGGCGCCTCGACGGTATCACTCGATCTCTTACTCTGGATCTCGACGGTCTCGGCTGACTGACTGTCTCGAAGGCGCTCAATCCATGCTGCAGCAGCTCTCAGCTCAATAAAGGTGCCCATGTCCGATCGGGCTAACCTGGTACGGATCTCCAGATTGAACCCACCCTCGAATCTCCAGCACCTATCAGCCTCCGTAGCAATTAGAACAGAAGCATACCCCATCAGCTCATTGAACCGCACCTCATACTCGGCCACTGTCATCTGACCCTGTCTCAACTCTAGGAACTCCTGCATCTTCATCTCCAAGTAAACCTTGGGCATATAATTATCCCGAAAGGCTCTCAAGAAATCCTCCCATGTCAGAATATAGGGTCTGGTGGTACTTCCCAGAATAGTCTTCCACCACTGATATCTTTGGACCTCAGAAGGTAGAGAAACCGCATAATCAAAGCGCCATCGTAGTCGCGATCCATCCGGTCTAGGACTCTCTGGTCCTCTCCGGCCATCCTCGGCCTCGGCGGGTTTGTCTTGCCATAAAGTCTATAGCTCCTCACCACGCAGATCTATCATACCTCCTCTCCCTTCTCACGGAGACTCTAGGAGTCTGCTCCTCAAATCGAGGCACTGAGAACTCCCTACTAGCTCCGACTGATCCATGGTCAGCTGGTTGATCTACCTGATCACCAAGGACAGATGACCTATAACAAAACCATAATTTCAATCAATTTCTGCTTTTCTTACTGAAATTCAAGCCTAATAATACACTATGCCCAAAAGATGCCAAACCATGCTCTGATACCACCTAATGTAGTGCCTCCTTACCGTAAGGCACGCACCGGAATACCCGTGGGTCGTTCCGATACATAACTCACGATGAGGGTGCACTACGAACGATCAATTCTATAATTCGCATGGCATCAATATAATAAAACTGTAATATCAAAATCACTAGATTTTTAAAACTGAAAGATTTCCATTTCATAACCTCAAAACACAATTTACAAGCTTATCAATTTCCACAATCTATACACATATTCCAAAAAGGAACTGATACAAAACTAACTAGGTCATCCACAAAAATCGTCCCAGCTGACCGACCTGTGTGCCATCACTTCTCTTGCCAACTAGATCCACACGGCAGGAAAAGTCTAACTCTGGAGCTAGGAGTCTACTATCTCCCCTGAAAAATATTTGCAGTGTTGGGTGAGTTTGCGAACTCAGCGAGAAACCATCATTGATGGTTCACCCAACTCATGCATATATAAACAATTCATATAATATCACATATTAGCACATTCCGAATTATCCTATGCATTATCAAATTACACATATAAGGTGTATCGCCTTTCACACAATTCATATTTAATCATTCATATACAGAATGCACATGTGACACTTTTCATTTTATTACGGTGTTGTGATCGTACGCCTGAGCTCATTAACGGTGAGCCTATGACTCTGAATTACATTGGGCTTGAAGCCCTGATACGTTGAGCCTGTGGCTCTAAAATTACGTTGGGCTCTAGGCCCTGTTGCGTTGAGCTTTAAGCTCTGAAATACGGTGGCTGCACCGGTCACAACTGTCATTATCTGATCATACTTTTATGCATGAATGCACATGTTTCAGTGTACAATGATTGTGTCACAGCATAACACCGTATATCCAATTTCGCATTAAAACTAATTCAATTTCAATTATGCATAATTAACACTTCTATATCAAATTCCAGATATTTCGGGCACCTATGGTCCGAAATCAATCAAAAGCAGACACAAATAATCCTCCATTCATCTCCACATTGTTAGAGTAGTGCCCTAAAGGCAATCGCCTTTAGCGCGCTTTGTACAAAGTTGTCTACATTCTTTATGAATAAATAAAGGCATATTTCATTAATTTGATGTTCATTATTTATGAACTGATATTGATCAATAAGCAAATTAATGAAGTCCATGATATATGAAATAGCATGAAGGAAATTATGATGTGATCATACTACTGAGATTCCTATCATGTGTAATTATGTCAGTATCTAAATTATCCCTAGTCGTAGGATTCTTTAATGGACATCGATGTCCGGAGACTAACACATCTCTAGCTCCTTGAGTTGATCAGCGATGGATCTCGAAGCTGTAAATATGAGATATTTAGGGTTGAGATGTGAATGCTTACTAGAGGTAGTAAGTACATTGGATGACCCAGCTATGAGATAATCACATGGATGTCCTATTCTAATGTCGGTGATAATCTCATCATAGCAATGGTGCAAGTATCCTTAGACTTGAGATGCTCGAGGATATCTTGAATCTTGATTACGTGCTTTGACTCCATTCCTTGTTGCCTTACGAATTAATGTCGAAGGGTGGTGCTTGGGTGCGATTTGAGGTATTGAAGGTAATTGAGTAGCCAATAAAGGATTCACCACTTATGTGACAGCAGAAGATGATACCCATGGCCTCTTGTCGGGGTCATTACTTGAAATCTCGATCGAGTACATATGTCATGAAGAGTGTCTTCATTGACATATTAAGTAATGAGTCCCGGACAAGAACTGAAATCACTTGACTAGATTTGGCGTAGTCGATCTAGTAAGTTGACACTTTGCCCATACTCATAACCAAGTGGGGTATAGCATGGTGAAAGGACGAATTGCACGCAGTAATTGTCTCTGGAAAGGTTAAATGATATGGTTCATGATGAATATAGGTTTATTCGTCAAACCAATTACTTCCGGTTAATTGGGGGTCATGATGTGTTGCTAGATACCGCTCATGACTTGCTCGATTAAGTGTTAATCTAAGTGGCCAACATAACCGGGAACCTAATGGGTCACACGCATAAGAGTGTCTCGGAGAATTTGTAAAATAGTTTTAGACAGAGATCCAATATATGGAGAGAAAATGGATTAAATGGATCCCGATGAGATCGAGATATGTCCCGATGAGATCGCGACATCGATATTGCTGAAAAAGGTTTCCGGTGGTTTTTCCATACCGGGACTCGGTAGGCCGGTAGGACCGACCCCAGTGTGACTGGACCACTTCAACATTTATATATATATATAACTTATTAATTAATTAAATAATTAATATATATATATACATACGTGGATGGAGGAGGAGGAAGCTTATCATTTTAACTTTATATATATATATATATATATATAAAAGTGGCTAACGTGGAAGCTTGTCCACCATTAGCCTTTAATGTGTCTTTAAGAGTTAAAAGACATATGGCAATAGGAAGAGAAGTATGGATCATCGTTGGCTTTGGAAGAAAGAAGAAAAGTGTGAAGGAAAAGGGTTTTTGCTCTCTTATTCATCAACGATCATCTCATCTTCAAGTTTCATCTTCTCCTCTTCATCGTTTCTCCAAGCTCTCCAAGAACAAAGGTAAGATCTAGCAGTTTTTACTTTGTTCTAGCTATTCTCGGGTCAAAGGGTTTGTCCCGGTTAGGTTCTCCGATCTCTGCGTGGATACCGTTAGAGACGGTCTCCTTTGGCTGTTATAGTTTGAGTTTGTTATATAGACACATCGATCCTGGCTTTCGGGAAGGTCCCAGAACAAAAATTTTTGTTTTCCGCACCGTGAGCATGTGATGCACACACCGGGATTTTCCTACAGTGGTATCAGAGCCACTTGTGTCGTATATAACGAAGAAATCATGACTAGGTCGGAATTGCCTATTGCTTGTGACGATGATGCATGTTGTAAATGTTAAATTCGAAATCATTATAGAGATATTGTTTTTCAAAATTTTCTTGCCCAGATATGTTCACAAGATGTTGTTGCATATGTCTGTGGAAGCTTGGAATTTATTAATGTGATTTGATATGGTTTTGCTAATTTATTCCCTAATGTTCGTTCTTGTGTTTGTGCACATTCAATGAACAGCATGCTTATAAATTCGAGAATAAATTGTAGAATTTTTTTTTTCAGATTTTCTTTCACTGACATGTCTCTAATATGTTTATGAATGTCTATGAGAATGGAAAAATGTTTTCGTGGTGATTTACTATTTATTTTAGAATTTATTGTGTGCTGCTGGGAATAACTGTGTTGAGGAACACAGATTCTATATTGGATTTGTTTCTGAGGTTGGTTGCGTTTTTGATGGAAATAAATCCTGAAAAAAATCATGGCGCATGTTGTGAATATGTTGTAACCTCTGTAATTTTCTTAGAATTTATTGGAATTGTTTCAATGAGTTTTTCAAGCAAAAGACAGAGCTTGACAGTTTTGAGAAAGTTGCTGGAGCTATTTTGTTTGGAATGATTAATTGTGTACTTTTCAATTACAATGCCTTGAATCATTTTTAATGTGATTAAAAATGTGTTATATTGATGTTGTATGCTTTCCAAATTGATTTTCTTGAAATTGGGTTTCCAAAAATTTTCGGATGTCAAATATGTCTCATTAGCATCTCGTTAGTATATTCCCTTATCTTGATTGTTTTGGCCGTCACAAATTTTGTGACCAGTGCCGAAGTAGTCTTGATAAAGTGTAGACTACCTAGAGATACTTAGGGTGATAGTTTGATATTCGCACAATTATTTGGAAATCTAAGTGAATAATAGTGTATTCATCGATTTCAAATTTTTCATGTATAGTTTGACTATATATGGTAAGCAACAATGAAAGTGTTTCATTGGTACATCAAGGTAAAGTGTATTACACTTGGTATTGTGAATTTGATCTACATGAATTGAGAAATTAGCCGATTAGAGTGCATGTCAGTATATGTACTAGTCGACTAGCACATGTACCGGTCATTAGCACGTACACGATCGACTAAGACATGCACCAATCGACCGGCTCATGCCTGATAATCCATAGTAGTCGACTAGCACATGCACCAGTCGACTGGCTCATACACAGTAATCCATAGTAGTCGACTAGCACATGTACTAGTCGACTGGCACATGCACCAGTCGACTACAACATGCAAAGGTGGGATGATGGATGATTTTAGGTATAGATTCAATGTGATTGATGAATTGCCCTAAATCATTCCATATAGTCATGGTGACTATAATCCTATAGCTTGGAGAAGAAGAAGATGAGACCTGAAAACTCTCACACATCATATGAAAACTAACGCCTTCCATTAATATGGGGAAAACCAGAGTTCTTATAGAGTTGGGTTGTTGGATAAATCCAAGCTCACTCTATACGGATATGTTCGAACCATGGAAATAAGATTTTCGGATTAATGGGTCGGTTTTCACTAGAAGCGTTGATTTGTTGAGTAAACTCAAGGTCAACGTGAACAGAGGCGGAATTGGGTAGTGTACATCAGATGTACGCGCATCAAGAGTTGATAACCCAATGTGTGTGCATACATCACGAGTTGATAGCACTAGGCGATAGTTGCATCTATGATACAATTGGTATGACCGATTCCTATCGATTGATCTAAGGTGGCTTGTTGGGTAAACCCAAGGTCATTTTAGTAATGTCGGATATCTATGATGCAATTTGTATGACTGATACCTACCGATTGACCTAAGGTAGCTTGTTGGGTAAATCCAAGGTCATTTTTAGGAATGTCGGATATCGACCCACTAGGACATTTTGTCATAATGTTTCTTGGATTCGTAATGAGGGTTATGGATTCTTTGAAACTAGTGGGAGCCATATGCATGTCATGCAAGTCCTTATGATCATGCATGTAATTCTATTCTAACATTCTTTCTCTCTTCCCCTATAGGTTATTGAAGATGACTTCTAGTGTGAACTTGCGCTCACTAATGGACTCGAACAAATTAACTGGACCCAATTTTCTTGATTGGCTGAGAAATCTGAGAATTGTTCTCAGATCTGAGGAACTGGGCTATGTCCTAGATGTTCCACTTCCTGATCCACCTGCTGTTGATGCTTCTGATGAGGATCAGAAAGCATATCATAAGCATCTCAAAGACAGTGACATGGCTACCTGCATTATGCTTGCCTCGATGTCACCAGAGCTGCAGAAGCAACATGAGTCTATGGATGCTAATACCATAGTGTTTCATCTTAGGTGTTTGATGAGCAAGCTCGGTCTGAAAGGTTCGAGACCTCGAGGCTACTCTTCACTATTAAGATGACTCCAGGTTCATCCGCAGTGCAGTTTGCACTGAAGATGAATGGGTATATTGAGAGGTTGGCTATCTTAGGTTTTATTATGGATTATGAATTAAGTGTTGACTTAATTCTAGTTGGATTGTCTGATAGTTATTCACAGTTTGTGTTAAACTATCGGATGAACCAAATATCCACAACAATCCCTGAGTTGATGAATCTGCTCAAGACAGCAGAGCAAGCTATCAAGAAGGATAGTAAGGCAGTGCTTGTGGTGGACTCTTCTTCTGGTTCCAAGAAAAAGAAACTGAAGAAGAAAATGTCTAAGAAACCAAAAGGAAGTACATCCAAGAAGAAAACCAAAGAGACTGCACCAAAAGGAACTTGCTTCCATTGTGACAAGATCGCCACCCAAGGCGGAACTATAAAGTCTATCTCGAAGAATTGAAGCGAAGAAGGCATCGGATGCCTCGACTTCTTCGGTATGTTTGTCATTGAGGTTATCTACTCGCTTACGACCATAACATATGGGTATTAGATACTGGTTGTGGCTCTCACATATGTAATGATACGCGAGGCCTCGAGGACGATGAGACAACTCATGAAGGAGAGATAGACTGCGTGTAAGAAATGGAGCAAGAGTTCTTTGCATTAGCGTAGGCACTTACTTTTGTCACTCCCCATTGGCTTGTAATTAAATTGGATGAATGTTATTTTGTACTGTTTTAACAAAGAACATATTATCTGCTTCTTGTTTAAATAGAGTTGGTTTCCATTTGACTTTTAGTAACAGATGGTTGTTCTATTAGTTTGAATGGAATGCTTTATGGTCTTGGTACATTATGCAATGGAATTTACATATTAGATATGTCACATCCAATTATGAATGTCAATGACACGAAAAGACATAAACGAGATAATTTAAAATCAACTTACTTATGGCATTGTCGCCTTGGCCATATAAATAAGAGACGCATAGCTAAGCTCCATAAGAGTGGAAGTTTAGGGTCATTTGATTATGAATCATATGACACATGTGAATCTTGTTCATTAGGCAAGATGACTAAGTTACCCTTTAAGGAAAGGTGAACGAAGCGGCGGAGTATTAGACCTAATACATTCAGACGTATGTGGTCCGATGTCCATCCATGCTAGAAGTGGTTGTCTTTACTTCATTACCTTTATCGATGATTATTCACGATATGGGTACCTGTATCTGATGAGATACAAATCTGAAGCATTTGAAAAGTTTAAACAATTCAGAAATGAAGTAGAAAACCAACTTGAGAAAAGTATCAAGACATTACGATCTGATCGTGGTGGGGAATACTTAGACCAACAGTTTTTAGATTATCTCAGAGATAATGAGATTTTATCTCAATGGACTCCTCCTTACACACCACAGCATAATGGTGTGGCTGAGAGGAGAAATTGCACCTTGTTAGACATGGTACGATCTATGATGGGTTTTGCAAAGTTACCAAAATCCTTTTGGAGGTATGCACTCGAGACAGCTGTTTACTTGCTAAACAGAGTTCCATCAAAGACAGTTTATGTTACTCCATATGAGATGTGGACTAACAAAAGACCCTATCTTACTCATTTAAAAGTTTGGGGTTGTCCTGCTTATGTGAAGCGGACACAGTCAGATAAACTTGATGCAAAATCTGACAAGTGTTTGTTCGTAGGATATCCTAAAGAAACAATGAGATATCAATTCTACCTTACTGAGGAACAAAAGGTGTTTGTTTCAAAACATCTGTCTTTTTAGAAAATAGTTTCTTTTACAAGAAGGCAAGGGAGAGCAAATTGAACTTGAAGAAGTTTAAGATGCTCGAATGACGTAGATCAACCGCCGAACTCAAATTGTGACTCATACGGATGAAGTAACAGTTCAACCTTCTACAACACATGACATTCGTAGGTCACGTAGGATACGCCTGTTCTCGAAAGATATGGATTTCGTGAATGAACGAATGACGTATTGCTCATAAAAGATGATGAGCCTACTACCTATGAAGAGGTTACGAAGAGTTGAGTAGTCCGAAATGGCTTCAAGCCATGAAGGTGAAATAGATTCCATGTATGAAAACCAAGTATGGACTTTGGTTGAGGCACCAAAGGAATAAAACCTATAAGGTGTAAATGGGTTTTTAAAAAGAAAACTGACATGGATGATAATGTGATTACCTATAAAGCAAGGCTTGTGGCTAAAGGTTTTCGTCAAAGACAAGGAGTTGACTACGATGAGACCTTCAGCCCAGTAGCAATGTTTAAATCCATTAGAGTACTCCTAGCCATTGCCACTCATTATGATTATGAGATATGACAAATGGATGTGAAGACAACTTTCCTAAATGGAAATCTAGCTGAGGATGTGTATATGACACAACCTGAGGGCTTCATCTCCTATGATGGCGAAAAGGTATGCAAGCTTTAAAAATTCATCTATGGATTGAAGCAAGCATCCAGGAGTTGGAATATCCGTTTTGATGAGGTAATCAAAGAGTTTGGTTTCTCACAAAATCTGGATGAATATTGTGTGTACAAGAAGGTTAGTAGAACTGCAATCGTATTCCTTGTGTTATATGTAGATGACATATTATTACTAGGAAACGATGTCTCTATGCTACAATCAGTGAAGATTTGGTTGTCCAAACAATTTGCCATGAAAGACCTTGGTGAAGCAACTTATATCCTTGGGATAAGGATCTATAGAGATAGATCAAAAAGGTTGCTTGGTCTTTCACAATCAACGTACATAGACAAGATGCTGAAGAGGTTTAACATGGAATAATCCAAGAGAGGGTACCTTCCCGTGACTCATGGGATAACACTCTCGAAATCTATGTGTCCTAAGACACAAGATGAGAGGATGCGCATGAATATGATCCCGTATGCATCTGCGGTAGGATCTATCATGTATGTTATGCTATGTACGAGACCCGATGTATCATATGCTCTAAGTGTTACGAGAAGATACCAATCGGATCCTGGTGAGGGTCACTGGGTGGCTGTCAAGAATATCCTCAAGTACTTGCGAAGGACTAAGGATGTTTTCTTGATATATGGAGATGGAAATCTCCAGTGGCGGTATACGATGCGGGATGTTTTCGATATATGGAGATGGAAATCTCGGTGAGCATGCGATAATATGATAAGGATGATTCTAAATTCCAATCAAGTTATGTATTCACATCGAACGACGGCGATCAGTTGGAAGAGTTCCAAATAAGAGACGATCACGATTCAACAATCGGCGAGTACATTGCCGCTCAAACGCAACAAAGGAAGCGGTTTGGATCAAAAGTTCATTCTCGAACTTGGTGTGGTTCCTAGCTGTGATGAGCCCATACAATTGTATTGTGAAAACAATTGGGCTATTGCGTAGGCGAAAGAACCAAGGTCTCATCAACGATCCAAACACGTACTCCGCAGATATCACCTGATCAGGGAGATCATTGGTCGAGGTGATGTGCAGATAGAGAGAATTCTCACATAGCAGAATATTGCTGATCCGTTGACAAAGCCATTATCACAGAAGAACTTTGATTCTCATGTACTCGCCTATGGTATTAGATATCAAGGCGATTGGTTTTAGGTCAAGTGGGAGATTGTTAGAGTAGTGCCCTAAAGGCAATCGCCTTTAGCGCGCTTTGTACAAAGTTGTCTACATTCTTTATGAATAAATAAAGAAAGACATATTTCATTAATTTGATGTTCATTATTTATGAACTGATATTGATCAATAAGCAAATTAATGAAGTCTATGATATATGACATAGCATGAAGGAAATTATGATGTGATCATACTATCGAGATTCCTATCATGTGCAATTATGTCAAGATCTAAATTATCCTAGTCGTAGGATTACCGAATCGACATCGATGAATCCGGAGAGACTAGACATCTCTAGCTCCTTGATTTGATCAAGCGGTGGATCTCGAAATCAGTAAATATGAGATATTTAGGGTTGAGATGTGAATGCTTACTAGAGGTAGTAAGTACATTGGATGACCTGCTATGAGATAATCACATGGATGTCCTATTCTAATGTCAGTGATAATCTCATCATAGCAATGGTGCAAGTATCCTTAGACTTGAGGTGCTCAAGGATATCTTAGATACTGATTCTGTGCTTTGACTCCATTCCTTGTTGCCTTACACAGGTCGCTCGAAGGGTGGTGTTTGGATACAGTTTGAGGTATTCGAAGGTAATTGAGCAGCCAATAGAGGATTCACCACTTATGTGATAGCAGAAGATGATACCCATGATCTCTTGTCAGGGTCATTACTTGGAAATCTCTGATCAGAGTACATATGTCATGAAGAGTGTCTTCATTGACATATTAAGTAATGAGTCCCAGGATAAGAACTGAAATCACTTGGACTAGATTTGACGTAGTCAGTCTAGTAAGAGTTAACACTTTGCCCATACTCATAACCAAGTGGGGTATAGCATGGTGAAATGACGAATTGCACGGTAATTGTCTATGGAAAGGTTCGTGATATGGTTCATGATGAATATAGGTTCATTCGTCAAACCAATTACTTTCCGGTCAATTGGGGGTCATGATGTGTTGCTAGATACCGCTCATGACTTGCTCAGATTAAGTGTTAATCTAAGTGGCCAATATAACCGGGAACCTAATGGGTCACACGCATAAGAGTGTCTCGGAGAATTTGTAAAATAGTTTTAGACAAAGATCCAATATATGGAGAGCAAACGGATTAAATGGATCCCGATGAGATCGAGATATGTCCCGATGAGATCGCGACATCGATATTGCTGAAAAAAGTTTCCGGTGGTTTTCCATCCATAGGGACCCGATAGGCACTTCAAGATTTATTTATATAAACCATACGTAATGTGAGGAGGAAGCTTGTCGACCACTTGGATGGATTTATATATATATATATATATAAAGTGACTAACGTGGAAGCTTGTCAACCATTAGCCTTTAATGTGTCTTTAAGAGTTAAAAGACATATGGCAATAGGAAGAGAAGTATGGATCATTGTTGGCTTTGGAAGAAAGAAGAAAAGTGTGAAGGAAAAGGGTTTTTCCTCTCTTCTTCATCAACGATCATCTCATCTTCAAGTTTCATCTTCTCCTCTTCATCGTTTCTCCAAGCTCTCCAAGAACAAAGGTAAGATCTAGCAGTCTTTACTTTGTTCTAGCTATTTCCGGGTCAAAGGGTTTGTCTCGGTTAGGTTCTCCGATCTCTGCGTGGATACCGTTAGAGACGGTCTCCTTTGGCCGTTATGGTTTGAGTTTGTAATATAGACACATGGATCCTGACTTTCGGGAAGGTCCCGGGACAAAAATTTTTGTTTTCCGCACCGTGTGCATGTGATGCACACACCAGGATTTTCCTACACACATGGCATAAGTGCATAAAATTAATCACATAAAGGTTGAGGAACTAACTAGGTTACTCACCTCTAAACTTCCGAGCTATTGCCGGGAAGTCTCAGCTACGTCGAAAGATCGACGCTCCACTTGAGCCTCTAAAACAATCAAAATACATAAACATTACTAATTGCACAATTTCAGTAGTCAATAATGCATATGCAATGAATGAATTGCGTACTATACATGTTTATGACATTCTCGACACTATTCTCGATTCTTTCCGATTCAACTCTTTCACTATAAAAGATAGCAATTCCTAACACCATAATTCAATTGACTAAGTTCTGAACTCTCTAAAGTCACACTCCAATTATGAATCACATCCACTATTCAATTGCCATCCGATTTTAAGAACCCCTGAAATTGACTTAGAAATTCTATTCTTATAAATTCACAATTCTTAGTCTCTAATTTGCAATCAATCTAGAACCAATTCATTAGGAATTAAACCTCAAAATCATCGATCAAAAGGACCTAAATCACTTTCGACAAAAGGGCGTCCTCGCCACGGCGAGACCACCTCGCATGCGTCGCGGCGCATGTGTTCGCTCTCCTCGCAGCGTGCCCTCTTACGCTCATCGCGACGTGCGAATGACAAACGCTCGAAACCCAGATTTCTCAGTTCTGTCGATTATTAATCCATCTATTCTCTTTACAAACACTCCAAAACAACTCAATATACTCTAAACTACTAACCCTTAAACTCAATTCCATCTAAAATCAATTATCCTTCAATTACCCAAAATTAACAAAACAAACTCATCAATATCATATCATCCGAAAATTCATATATCTCTCAACAATCATATATTCTAACAAATCATCAAAACAAACTATCTATACTTAAAAGAACAATAACTTACTTGATTTTAAACCCTGCAAAGCTTCAAAACACTCAAGATTCTCCAACCCTCAAGCTAAGCATACCCACGACAATCACCCATAAAAACACCAAACATTTTTCTTTTCCAACACAAAACTTAGGGTTAGGTTAGAAATGAAGATAAGAGCAATTTAACAAGAAGAAAAGGGAAGGAAAGAGCAAGCAAGATGAAGATCACGATGGAGGAGAAGAAGAAAAGCAAGAGGAAGGTATCGTGGAAAGCAATATTTCAAAAGGTAAGGGTTTTATACTAGGGATTTAAAGCTAAAGGCATGTTTGGCAATTCATTTGCCACATGCCCACTTCTCAGGGTCTAAAAATTCAATTCTTATTCTAATTTCTCCCTCAATTTTTCAATAGCTCTAAATAATAAATCCTAAAATCATAACTCTAATTATCTCGTGCCAATTTTCAATCAATTTCGGAACCGAAATTTAATTTATCAGTCTTTAGGTCATTTTTCAGGTCCGGACCCATAACTCTAAAAATTTCAAAGGAATTCCTATAAATCCTCAAAAATATGAAATACATGATCCTACACTCCAATTTCAATTTTCAAACCCCTAAACCTCAAATTTTCACTCCAATTCAGTATTCAAACACAATCTATACAATAATCGTAGAATTATCAATTCACACAATTATACCGGAAATATGTCATACATGCATGTACACTCATATGCTAGTGCAATCATAATCATTTATCAATAATTATAGAGGCAAAAATGCATGTGCATGCCAAATTATGAATGCACAAGCCTAACCCAATCCAAATTACCAATATGCCCATCACATCGGTAACGGGATGCTACATCTATACACTCCTACATTTCATCACAATTTGCCTCTAAAGTTCCTGGGGAGGTTAGTCTTTTAGGATATGACTTAAGAGTATCGTTACTGATAGGAGATTATGTGGTAGTAAATAGTGTAAGGAGGGGAGTGTCAGTGAGGATTGGTGGAGTGGAACTACTAGTTGACTTAATAGTGATGGAATTAAGAGATTTTGATGTGATTCTTATGATGGATTGGTTGGCATAACATCGAGCTATAATAGATTCTTATGCGAAGGAGGTGATGATAGAGTCTTTGGGTAACTTGAAAGTGATATTTATGGGAGATCGTAGAGTGATTCTAGCATGTGTAATCTCAGTTGTTATTGCTAGACGGTTGATATTAGATGGATGTGAGGCATATCTGGCTCATATTGTAGATACGAGGGAGCTGAGTCCTGGATTAGAGGATATTCCTGTGGTAAAGGAGTTTCCGGACGTATTCTTAGATGATTTACCAAGTTTACTGCCTCAATGAGAGATAGATCACCATTGAGACTATGCCTAGAGTGGCGTCGATTTCCATTGCACCTTACAGGGTGGCCTCTGTTAAGTTAAATGAGTTAAAAGGTAGTTAGAGAAGTTGTTGGAAATTGGTTTTATTAGACCGAGCACATCACCATAAGGAGCTCCAATGTTGTTTGTAAAGAAAAAGGATGGCAGTATGAGACTATGCATGGATTACCTACAGTTAAACAGGGGGTGACAGTGAAAAATAAGTATCTATTGGCGAGGATAAATGATCTTTTGGATCAGCTGAAGGGAGCCTTTATATTTTTCAATATTGACTTGAGATCGGGATACTGGTAGTTGAGGATAGTCGAGTCAAATATTCCTTAGACAACTTTTCGTACTCGGTATGGCCATTATGAGTTCCTATTGATGCCTTTCGGGTTGACTAATACACTAGCTGCATTCATGATATTGATGAATAAGACTTTTCAGGAATATTTGAATCAGTTTGTGATAATGTTCATTAATGATATATTGGTGTATTCGATGAGTAAAGAGGAGCACGAGCAACATTTGAGGATTGTGTTACAGATTCTAAGGGGGAGACAGTTGCAAGTGAAGTTGAGTAAGTGTGAGTTTTGGATGGAACGAGTAGTTTTCCTTAGACAAATGGTGTCTCGAGAGGGAGTGATGTCTGATCTTACTAAGGTAAAGGCAATTATAGAGTGGGAACCGCCTAGAAATATATCAGAGATAAGGAGTTTTGTAAGACTTACTAGGTATTATCAGAGATTTACAAATGGATTTTCGATAATAACTAGCCCGTTAACCAAACTGTTGAAGAAGGGAGTTCAGTTTGAGTGGAACGATCAAAGTCAGGAGAGTTTTGTGGAACTTAAGTGGAGATTAACTTCCAACCCAATTCTGGTGTTATTATTGGGTAATGGATGTTTTGAGGTATATATTGATGCTTCGAGGGTAAGTTTGGGGTGTGTACTAATCCAACATGATAAAAGGATAACTTATACCCTCGTTAATTAATATTGCATAAGTTGAATTATCCTACCCATGATTTAGAGTTAGCGGCAATTATACATGCTCTTCAAATTTAGAGACATTATTTGTACAGGGAAACATTCAAAATCCTTATAGATCACAAGAGCCTTAAGTATGTATTAACTCATAGGGAGTTAAACTTAAGGCAGAGAAGATGGATTGAGCTGCTAAAGGATTATGATTGTACTATTGATTACCATCCGGGAAAGGATAATGTAATAGTAGACACTTTGAGTAGAAAAAGCTATAGCGTAATGACTATTTTAAATGGAAACTGTATGATGCCATTGGTGGAGTTGAGGGCATTGGATGTGAAATTAGAGATTGATTATCTGAGTGGTTTATTAGTGACATTACAGGTCCAACCATATTTGGGATATAAGATTAGAGAGGCACAAGTTCTTGATACCAATCTGATGCAGATGAGGAAGATAGTGCAATAGAATAAGGGGACTAACTTTTCAGTAATAGCAGATGGAGCGTTGGTGATTGGAAGGCGAGTTTGTGTTCCGAATGTAGATGGATTACAAGAGGAGAATTTGAAGGAAGCTCACAATGCATCATATGCGATGCATCCGGGTATAAAAATGTGTCGAAACTTAAGACCTTATTATTAGTGGCCGACAATGAGGAAAGATGTAGCAAAGTTTGTATTAAGATGTTTGACTTAACAGCAGGTTAAGACACAGCATCAGGCCCCAATGAGGAAATTAAAACCCTTAGCCATTCCTTCGTGAAAGTGGGAGAAAATTTTGATGGATTTAGTGGTAACGTTACCGAGGACTAGACATAGACATGACTCAGTATGGGTAATTGTGGATAGGTTGACTAAATAAGCTCATTTCTTACTTATACTGTAAACAGGCTCATTGGACAAGCTTGCTAAGTTGTATGTTGATGAGATTGTGAGATTACACAGGATTCCAGAGTCTATTATATCAAATCGAGATCTACGGTTTACTTCTCGATTTTGGAGGCATTTACAGACAACTTTGGGACTAGGTTAAATTTGAGTATTGCATTTCACCCTCATTCGGATAGACAATCGAAGCATGTGATTCAGACATTGGAGGATATGATGAGAGCTTATGTGCTGAACTTTGAGGGTGATTGGGATAGATATTTAATTTTGATAGAGTTTGTATATAACAATAGTTATCACTTATTCTTCCTTGTATGTAGTGGGTCTGTTAAATCAAAGTTCCCCTTCTCTAACTTAGTTTCTTCTCTACTTGTAAGTTAGATGTATGTGTTAGATGGAGTTGCTAGTTACAATTAGATGGTTAGTTTGTATTACTTCTTGAAGGCTTAGCTTGCGTAGCACGTAATGTAGTTTAGTTTGGAATTCTTTACGTAGAAAGAAGCAGGTTGTAGTTGTAAATGGCGAGAGAGAGGGGGAGAGAGAGAATGTGGGTTATAATTTTTTTTGTCATTTTAGCAAGACATTTATTAACACTATGTTGAAATAGCTTTCCGTACTTTAAAAACTTGCGAAATCTGCGATTCCCTTAATTGAGAATATCACCAACGACTGGAGATCGTTGATAGGATGCAATCCTCTCCCATCAGTCTCTTCCTCTTGTTTCCCGTTAATAGCACACTCCTTTGTCAAATGCGACCTCTTTTGTTAGTCAAGGTTTTTATTTGATTTGGTTATAAAGTGTTGCATGCAAAATCTTTCTATCCGTAAAATCTCTCCTTACCAGGCCCAGAGACTTTCTCGCCAATCCTTTAGTTTTTTTTCCTTGTGAGCTCTTCCACTATGACGAAAACGTGTGTGCTTCTACAGGACTGAGGATCCCTTCAATTGGCACATTAGTTATTACTTTCCTTCATTTTATTTATTCCTATTATATTCATTTTAATTATTTATTGTCTTTTCATATTTGTATTAGTTATTATTATCATTATATATATATATATATATATAATGAAAATAGAAATAATAATAAAATAACAATAGATAGATATAATAGAAATGATAATAAAAATAACTATATATATATATAAATGAAATATATATTTATTGTAATTTTATTTACCTAGTTGTATCTTTTTTCTCTGTAACTTGCATCACCCTTATATTATCTCATTTGCATGTGGGTCTACCGCAAACAGCCTCTTTATTATATAGGGGTAAGGCTGCATACTATCAGACCTTCCTAGACCCTGCTTCATTGTAGAATTTTGGACTGGGTGTGATGATGATGATGAATAGTTATCAATTTAGCATCGATATAGCACCATTTGAGGCATTATATGTTAGGCGGTGTAGAGATCTGATATGTTGAGATATGGAGGGAGCTAGATTATTAAAGGGGCCAGAGTTGGTTCAGGAGACATTGGAGAAAATAAAGGTGGGCGATGCTTGAACGCAGCTCAAGATCGACAAAACAAATATGCTAATCAATATTGTCGGGAGATGGAGTATAATGTTAGATATGGTATTTCTTCGGAGATCACCTTGAAGGGGAATTATGAAGTTTGGTAAAGGAAGGAAGTTGAGTCCAAGATATATTTGGCCATATGAAATTGTACAACATGGGGGGTCGTTAGCTTATAGATTAACATTACAACCAGAGTTATCACAGTTTCATGATGTGTTTCATGTGTTGATGTTGAAACGGTATCGATCAGATCCTAGTCATGTTATATCGAGGCCTGAAATTGAAGATACAAATGACATGACTTATAAGGAGGAGCCACTTGAGATATTAGATAAACAAATTCATAAATTAAGGAGACGGGAGATTTCAACAGTGCAAGTTTTATGAAGTCAACATCGCTCTCTAAGAGAGGCAACTTGGGAGGTAGAGGATGAAGTTCGACGTCAGTGTCCTCATTTGTTTGGATCCTTAGGTAAGTAATTTAATTTCGATGACAAATTTTTTTTGAAAGGAGGAGAACTATAAAGTCCACAAAGCTAATTAAATCAAAACCCCAGCTAAGCCCAGCCTATAACTAATATGTTGTATAAAAGGTAAAATCTGGAAAACAAAAAGAACACCAATGAGATAGCACCACCTTCTTCATTTTGTTCTTCATTTTCTCTCAATTTTCAACTGATGAGTGTATCAAAATGCATCTCTTTGTTTTGCATGTAACATTTTCCTTATAGGTTCCTTCATTTTGTTTATTTTGCAGAAAACTTGGAGGAAGTTGTGGAGCTTCACAACTTTAAAATTCTTCACTTGGTAAAAATTCCAGCAACTATTTTGTGTTTTTATTTGTGTGATTTTGATCATCCTATACTAGTTTGTAGTTAGATTACATGTTGTGATTATTTGGGATAATTTTTGGAAATTGTATGAAGGGAGAAAAGTGGAGAAAATGAGGTGGAAAAATGATGAAATAAGAAAAGAGGGAGGAAGAGGAGAGGGTGATGATGGTAACATTGTCTTGAAAATTTAAGTTGCATGTAGGGGTAAAATGGGAAGTGCAGAAGGTTAAGAGTGGATATGTAATTTAAGTTGCATGTAAAGGGCATAATGAGTGGTGTAGAAAGTTAAGGGTAAATTTGAAACTTAAGCTGCATGTGACGACATGAATGGGAAGGGCAAAAATTAAAGGGGGGGTTTATTAACTTTTAATTAGTTAAGGGTATTTAGTAATTATGAGGAATTTAGTAAGGATATTATTTTTATAATTAAGAATAAATTAGAAGAGAAAATAATGTTAGATTATTAGTGTAATTGGGTAAGAAATTTTGGTAAATTAGTCTAATAAAATTTGTAAATTCTAAATCCGAAAGTCCGATTATGGAGAAATTGAGATTATCAATTAGTTGAGTACAAAATTGAGGTAAGGATAATCTTGAACTTTACTTTTAAAATTAATTATCGCTTTTGTTATTAATAAATTATATTTTGAATTAGTCATTAATTTAATTCTTGATTAATACGTACATCCATGAATTATATTTACTTTAATTATCAAATAATTAACGTGGTATAAGGTATTTCATTCTTATACTTTTATGACATTTTATTAGATGTCTTACTTGTTAAATTGATGGAAAATGTATTAATTAAGTAGAGACCGTGGATAATAAATTGTGAATAATTAGTGAAATTTAGAATATGTGGCTTGCTTATGATAGACTATATTCAATGGTCTTAGGTGGGTAGGTTGAGTTGATATGAGCGAGTGGTGGTTAGGTATCTATCCGTGGAGTAGATACTGCAATATCCTGAGTCTCATGAATGTCTTGTGTCGATGATTAAATACCAGAGTAGTATCGGGATATCCTAACTCCCAGGAATATTCTGTTTCCTGGCTAGGTACTGAAGTAGTACCGAGGTAAAATTGAGAAATCGAGACATCTTATGCCGATATTTATATGTTTAATTACGTTTCCACTAATGAGAGATTATAATGAGATAAGCGGGTAGACTATTGGATTTATGCCTACTAGGTTAAGTGGGACCCAAAAAATTCAATTAAATATTTTTTTTGAGAAATAGTTCAATTAAATATTGGAAAAAGCATAAATGACAGTTATTATCAATATTTGTGTTAATTATAATTGGGTGAAAATTTTGAGAAGTTTGTTAACTGTTTGAATTACATCGAGGACTGTTGTACATGCATGTATTATGTATTTGACTAAATCGATTGATTAAGTGTTATAATTAATTATTTTTTGAATTAATAGCTCACCCTTGTTTTTTTTAGAAATCGAGTGATTATTGATAATTCTATAGTATAAGATGGACCGAATAGAGTATAGGTAGACTAGCATATTGCTTGTGTATAGTATTTGGAATATATATATTTTTAAATGAGACAACTCTGGTAGTTGTATTATGTAGAATATGTTTGTAACTGATAAATAATCCTCTTTTTTTTACTAATTAGAAATTTGATAATTAATAATATATTTTGAGAATTATTTGGTTAATTATGGGTTAAGAATTTTGGAGCGTCACAGATTCTATTTAGTATATATATATAAAGATCCTTTCTTTATCAACGAAAAAGAAGAAAAGTTTCGTCTTTAAACTAACCTTGGATTTGTTGGCGGTCGCTTGTCAAACTACATTCTCTCTCTGTAGCTCCACTGGTATGCGGTTCTGACATGAGGTTTATGTTTTTCACTATTCACTCGATTGTCCACTGTTCGGTTTCCCTTGGAAGTGTATGTTATTGTTCTCTCCGTATTCTTTAGTTGCAATCTTCTGGGACAAAAGCGACAATGGTGGATCGTGTTTGTCTTTTTCTTTCTCTTTAGAAGCAGATGTTTAATACAAAAACGTTATTTGTTATATTAAAGTCTCAACAGATGATTATGTTTTACAAATTCAGTTCTTGCTTTTCCATTGTCTTGTGGGCTTGTGCTTTACTATTTCCCAAGTTCGAAGCTTTAATGAGACTGATGTGAGGGCAATTGTAGTTGTGCTTTTGTAGCTCGGAACGAGAAAATAATTTGTTCTGCCTCAACGCAGATCAGCAATGGTGGAGCAACTAGTACATAAACCGTGTGCAAGTAGAAAAACTTCTAGTGAGCATGATACTCAAGGCAAAGTTCTTCATCTTACAAATACAAATAACATTTCACATTCTGCTGAAATAAAGAAATCAGCACTAGTGGAAAGAAGATCTAGCCCAAGACTCAAAAACATTCCTGAAGACAAAAGACCGTACTATGGCAGTGATAGGAGCAGGTTTTCAGATGTTCCTAGTGAGCATGACACTCAAGGCAAAGTTCTTCATCTCACAAATACAAATAACATTTCACATTCTGCTGAAATACAGATATCAGCACTAGTGGAAAGAAGATCTAGCCCAAGACTCAAAAACATACCAGAAGACAAAAGACCGTACTATGGCAGTGATAGGAGCAGGTTTTCAGATGTTCCTAGTGAGCATGACACTCAAGGCAAAGTTCTTCATCTCACAAATACAAATAACATTTCACATTCTGCTGAAATACAGATATCAGCACCAGTGGAAAGAAGATCTAGCCCAAGACTCAAAAACATACCAGAAGACAAAAGACCGTACTATGGCAGTGATAGGAGCAGGTTTTCAGATGTTCCTAGTGAGCATGACACTCAAGGCAAAGTTCTTCATCTCACAAATACAAATAACATTTCACATTCTGCTGAAATACAGATATCAGCACTAGTGGAAAGAAGATCTAGCCCAAGACTCAAAAACATACCAGAAGACAAAAGACCGTACTATGGCAGTGATAGGAGCAGGTTTTCAGATGTTCCTAAATTTGATGTTTCTGATGAACAAGCTCAAGGCAGTAATCAGAAGCGGCAATCGGATTCTCACAGAAATAATAGTGGTACAAAAAGACCTAAAGTTGATTGCTTATCGCAAGAACGCCTAAATGAGGCAGGAAGTGACATAAAACGAAGAGTTACTGAAAGAGATGTTGTCCGTGAATCTTCAACTGTTGAATGTGATGGTACAAATATTCTAGACATAAAAGATAGTGCTTATTTGACATGGACAGACTATGAGAGTTCTCTAGCCAATAGCATGCACCAAAGGGCTGAAACAAGAGTAAAGGAAACACTGAGGACTTTTAACAAGTATTACCTTCACTTTGTTCAGGTGAGCATATTACTATGTATATTTTATGGAATTTTAGTCATTAAGTATGTGTTTCAAGGTATTTGATTCAGGCCCGTGTAAGAAGGATAGCAATCAATATTTAAGTTTATTACTATCCACACTCAAAGACTGATTTCTGCTTCTGCAGGAAGAGGAGCAGAGATGCAATAAGGTAGGGGTTCACGATCTGCCAGTAGCAGATCATACACGAAGCATGAGGCTTTACTTTCACTGTTCCTGAAGAATCCAATCAAATACTACCCACCCACCAACATTCTAACTGAACTTTAAATTTTGTTAATTAATGTCGCAGCTTTAGAATGTTTTGTTTGATCTGGCAGATTTAACTTTTGAGATGTGATCTTGTCATATCCCATTAACCTCATTGATTACCTTTGGGTTAAATGAGGATATTTCGTGGATGGCCTAGTCTCCCTTTCTCTTCCTTTTGGTTGAATAGTGCAGCAGATGCTTTGGATGCTTACGTGTTAGACAATGCAGTCCCCATGGCTACTGATTGGCATCTTATATAACACCAAATATGCTATAGATCCTGGTTTTTATTACCTATTTTATCAGCTCCTCTTATCAATAATTATAGAAATCAGATAACATAGATCGTATCTATTTGTCGTATTGAATTAATTGCTATCTTGCACAGGCCTTTTTGATTGGAATAATTTTGTCTCCAAGTGAATCTTTTTACTAGCTATCACTAAGGGATTACTGTTTGAAGTAAAGAGACAGTCTTGTGATATGTTTTGGTAGCTGATGCTCAAATTTTTTGTTAGGGTTAACATGTTGATAGCATAGTTCTGTTTTCTGTCTTTTTGCAAGTTATACAATACTAAGAAGTATGCTAGTGTAGTTTTCTGATCAATGTGAATAATATTTTCAGAGTGGGAACCCAAGTGCTGATGCTAAGCGATCTATGAAACGACCTGATCTGAAGGCAGTTACTGAGGCAAGATGATATTTGTCTCACGAAGTTTTTGTCGTGTTGAATCTTGAAAGCTTTTTGTCTTACCCATGAAAGCAAACTTTTGAAACTCTTGCACGTATATTCCACTATTGCTGGCTGGTAAATAAGACTAGCTAATCTGCTTTTACTTGATCATAAAGCATCAAAGGTATCACTTATTAGGCACATCTGTCTATATGTCAAGCTAATAGCATGGCAAGCTGCTTCTTGGTTGTGGTTATTGTTTCATAAAGTTGCATGTTGTCCTCTATCGCATGTGCATCATGTCATATTTTCTGAAGGGGCCAGAATTCTGCTATCTGCACATTTATTTCTGAAGAAAGAAGTTATTTCTGAAGAAAGAAGTTATCTTTTTTCTTATTTTGCACAACAAGTGCTTTTGAATAAATACACAAGTCCTAGCTTACTTTAGGTAGCTAAAATATTTCCTATTTACAACAATATCCCCTATTTACAAAGTAAATATTCACGATTTCTTGTTTCTAAAGTAAATATTCATAGATGTCTTGATATCCTCTTGTTTCAATACTATTTTATGATTAGGAAATAATTTCTTTAATGAAGTGTGTTAGGATCCTAAATCAGAGGATAGAGGGTAATCGTGAACCCTTGGGAGAGAGAAAGAATCATTCTAATTTTCAACACTTCGGGAAGGAGGAGGAGAATAATTGTTAGAAAATAGTGGCGGAAGGTTCATCACCTTCCGAGGAGCTTATTAGCTAGGTTAGTAAGGAGCATCGGCTCGGTTAGGAAGAAGTGATATACTATTATTCGGTGAGTGTTGAACATCGACGATATATAGCAATAATATAGTTAAATCCTAGTGTTCTAAAGGCGAGAGACTAGATGTTGAAAGAAGAGGAGGACTTTTTGCATTCTCCTTGATGCCACCAAGATGTCGAACGAGTTGAGCTTTTAGAATCGCGTATGGCTTAAGCGGGGATAACATCTTGAATGATGGAGATGTGCATTTGTTGTGAAATGAGCCAACGGCCTTGAGGCTTGAGGAGACGATGGTGGTGAGCACAACCAACCCGATGGAACATTCCTCGGATACTATGGAGGAATATCGGATGTCGGTCCGTAAGGTGGACTTGCCCATGTTCGATGGATCGGATCCAATAGGGTGGATCACTAGGCGAAGTCTATTTCGAGGTTCATGGCGCCGGAGGAGGTGAAGATCAAGCGGCGTTATTGAGCATGGAGGATCGACCATTCATCGTTCAATCTCCTTGAGAGCGGAAGGGAGCTCACTTGGAGGAAGTGAAACATGCCCTAATCGGCAGGTATGGCGTGAGCGGTTGAGAATCCATTTGAAGAGCTTTGGATTTACAACAAATAGATTCGGTGGAGGAGTACATAGAAGCCTTTGAATTCGTTTCATCGCGGTGGGTCGACTCAGGAGGAGCAATTTATAGGGTATTTTATGAGTGGTGAGGCGATATTCTGAGGCAGTGAGGACATTCGGACCTTTGAACCGATATCAAATGATGAAGATAGCAGGCGATTGAAGAAGAGTTTGGACAAGGAGGCGTGTCGGGGCTTGAACATGTCTGGGTATCCACCTCACTGACAACACATGAGGTGGACTTGGCAGGTCAACCCGACCCGGAGGGCCGGAGCCTCGGATCCGACGGGTTATGGGGGTATATAGGCGATGTTGAGACCGGATGGACGAGAACTTCTTTGGTCTCAACGCGACCTCCATGCGCAACCCGAAAACCCATTCCACCAACCGACACCTCTCGGGCCATCGAAGGTGATAGGAAGGGACCGGAGAGGAATAGGGGATGCGTCATCTCTCGTACCACGAGCTCATGGATCGGAAGGCAAAGGGTCTTTGTTTGGTGCGGAGAGAGATTCCACCCTCTCCACCAGGTCTTGTAGAAACACACAGGCTCCTAATTTTGGATGACAATGAAAGCGCTTACGAGAGGATGGGGAAATCGTCCTTATTGAAGCGAATCGAAGACTGCCGCACGGGGTTCCTCCTTGACCTTGAGGACAAAGTTTGCTCTTGAGGGCGGCAATGTTAGGATCATTAGGCGATAGGAAGAATAAGCGAGAGGATAGAGGGTAATCGGTAGACCCTTGGGAGAGAGAAAGAATCATTCTAGAACAAAAGTTTGTTATAACCGTATGTCTTTGGGGACATTATAAAAGGAGGAGAGAGGACGGAAGGAGGAGGAGAATAATTGTTAGAAAATAGTGGCGAAGGTTCATCACCTTCTGAGGAGCTTATTTAGCTCTGGTTAGTAAGGAGCATCAGCTCTGGTTAGGAAGAAGTGATATACTATTATTCGGTAGTGTTGAACACTGTATCGATATATAGCAATAATATAGTTAAATCCTAGTGTTCTAAAGGCAGAGACCTAACAAAGTGTCTATCAATCTCAATGTATTTTCTTCTGTCATGCTGTACCAGGTTGTAAGCAATACTAATGGCCGACTTATTATCACAACAGAGCTTCATAGGTCCTTGCCACCCAACTTTCAAATCATTCAAGATGATACGAATCCACAAGAGCTCACATATACCACGAGCCATAGCTTTAAACTCTGCCTCAGCATTTGATCTAGCCACAATTGATTGCTTCTTACTTTTCCAAGTGACAAGATTGCCCAAAAGCATAGTGCGGTGGTTGACCTTCTATCAATGCTTGAACCTGCCCAATCTGCATCCGTATAAGCTTCAACTATTCTATAGTCATTTTTCTTAAACATAATCCCTCTGCCAGGGGTAGTTTTAAGGTACCTCAATACCCTATACATTGCTTGAAGATGGACATTTTTAGGGTCATGTATAAACTGACTAATTACACTTACTGCATATGCTATGTCAGGCCTGGTATCTGACAAGTAAATTAGTCTTCCCACTAGTCTTTGATACCTCCCCCTGTCAATAGGTTCATCACCTTTGGCCTCACTTAGTCTATGATTTTGTTCTATAGGGGTATCAATCGGTTTGCACCCCATCATTCCAGTTTCTTCTAGAAGATCCAGAATATACTTGCGTTGGGATAGAAAAATTCTCTCTTTCGAACGAGCTACTTCTATGCCCAAAAAAATTTCAACTTTCCCAAATCTTTGATTTCAAACTCTTGGGCAAGTTTAAGTTTGAGCTGTTTCATCTCAAGATCATTACTTGTGACTATAATGTCATCCATATAAACAATGAGGGCTGTCATTTTTGTTTTCTGCAGCAAATTTAATAAATAGAGTGTGATCTCCTTGACTTTGCTTGTACTTCATTTCCAGCATAGCCTTTGTGAATCTCCCAAACCATGCCTGAGGAGATTGTTTAAGGCCTTACAAGGCTTTCTTTAATTTGCATACTCTATTCCCAAACTTATCTTCAAATGCAGGAGGGGCTGTCATGTTCACTTCTTCATTTAGATTACCATGTAAAAAGGTATTCTTTACATCAAATTGCTGCACAAGCCAATCAAAATTAGCTGCCAAGGATAACAGTACATGTATAGTGTTCATTTTTGCTATTGAGGCAAAAGTTTCAAGATAATCAACCCCATAAGTTTGAGTATATCCCTTAGCTATTAGCCTTGCTTTATATCTTTCCAATGAACCATCTGCTTTATATTTAATTGTGAACACCCATTTACATCCTACTGGTTTGGTGAATCCACTATTTCCCTTGTTTTATTCTTAATTAATGCATTCATCTCATCATCCATGGCATTTTTCCAATTCCTATCCTTAAGTGCCCCATCAAGTGTTTGTGGTGTGGAACTTGAATTTATTTTTGTAAAAAAAATTTATGGCTTGGAGAACTTTTGTCAAGTGAAGTGTAGTGTGAAATTGGGTATTTAGTGCATCTTCGTGTGCCCTTCCTAAGAGCTATAGGGACATACAAATCATCAAGTTCAAGGTTTTGTATTTCAGTACCTGATTCCGGGTTAGATCCTTGAGCCTGCTCTAGTAAGGTTTGAACAGTATCCTTTCGTGAGTAGACTAAGAGAGGCTTGTTAGGGATAGGTGCAACATTTTTTGAGGTATCTTGCTGGGTACTTTTTGCCTTATTTTGGTCAGATTGGTTAGGTGGTGTAGGGACAGTAGTGGCTGACTCAGTCTGTGTATTTGGGAAAGATAAATCAATTAAGAAGTTAGTCTCCCTATACTTATCTTCCGCATAATTCCCCATCTCCCCCTGAAAATAAGTATTAGGGAAGAAAGATTGACTCTCAACAACTGACACGTCCTTGGAAATGAAGAATTTATGTGAGGGAGGATGCAAACATTTATACCCTTTTTGTGTAGGAGAGTAGCCAACAAAGATGCATTTTAGGGCTCATGGGTCAAGTTTTCCCCTATTGTGAGCATGAATATGAACAAAACTAACACATCCAAACACCCTTGGAGTTAGACTATTATATTAAAGTTGGGGAAGAAATTATGGAGCATTTCTACTGGTGTTTTGAACTTTAGAGGTCGTGAAGGCAATCTGTTTATCAAGTGAACTCTAGTTAAAACAACCTCTCCCCAATAGTGTTTAGGGACATTCATTTGATATAATAATGCTCTAGTGACTTCAAGTAAATGTCTATTCTTACGCTCAGCCACCCCATTTTGTTAAGGTGTATCAACACAAGATGAAAAATGGATAATGCATTCGCGTTGAAAGAAAGAAGATAAGATTTGATTAAAGTATTCCCGAGCATTATCACTCCTGACCCCTTTTATGCTCACCCCAAAATGGTTTTTTATCATATGAAAGAAATTAGGAAAACTCTCACTGACCTCCGATTTGTTTTTCATGAGAAAGACCCACGTGACCCTTGTGCAATCATCAATAAAGGTAACAAACCATTTAGCTCCTGACACATTAGGTATCTTTGAAGGTCCCCATATATCAGAATGAATCAAAGTAAAAGGAAATTCAGATTTATTATTGCTTAAAGGAAAGGAAGTACGACAGTGTTTGGCAAACTCACACACATCACAATGGAAACTATTAGGATCACTATTTTTAAACAAATTAGGGAACATGGTTCTCAATAATTGAAAGAAGATGACCTAAACGATAATGATGAAGCCAAATAGGAGAGTATCTCTGGTCATGAAAGTCAAGGAGGGATGTGAGGTTTTGTCTCCATTATTAGATTCCAGAAGGTAAAGTCCATCCTTTTCCTTAGCATGCCCAATCATCTTCCCCATTTCCCGATCTTGAAATACACAATAATTAGGATCAAAGATGGCAAAGCAATTCAAGTCTCTGGTAAATCTTTTAATGGACAAAAGCTTGGCAGAAAGTTTGGGAATATGTAGTACTCTTTTCAAGAGAAGATTAGGGGACAAAGGAACGGTTCCTTGACCTGCAACAGTAGTAAGCGAGCTCTCTGCAACTTTAACTTTTTTGTTACTAGGGTAGGGGTTATAAGAAATAAAAGAATGATGAGAGGTAGTCATATGGTTTGTAGCACTTGAATCTAGGACCCACGAATCCCTAGGAGACACTAATGAGGCACTAAGAGCATGAGAATTAGAAAACTCACCTAATTGGGCTAATGAACATGATGCACCAACACCTTCCAGGGAATTCAGAATGCACTTTAGGCGCTCAATCTCTTCTTTGTCAAGTCCTTTTGGTTTTGATCTAGCATGATCAGAATCTCCAGAGTTTGAAGGTTCAGTAAAGTGGGCTTTGGCCTGTCCATCCTTGTTTGCCCCTTCGTTCCGTGCTTTCGGTGGCTTCCCATGTAACTTCCAGCAGGTCTCTCTAGTGTGACGAGGCTTCTTACAAAAACTGCACCAAACAACTTCCTTATTTTGAGGATTTTGTTGGTGGTGGTTAAGGGCTTCTTTGTTGGTTTTCATAGACATAAATGCTGAGCTGTCAGCAGATTTGGATTCCAACATCACAATTCTCTGGCTCTCTTCTGCCCGGATGAGTGAAAAGGCCTCATTCAAAGACGGTAAAGGGTCTTTACCAAGTATTTGAACCCGAAGTTGGTCAAATTCAACATTAAGACCTGCTAAGAATTAAAAATTCTTTCCCTTTCTACAAGATTTTGTAATTTGACACTGTCATCACTGCACTGCATTTTAAAATTCTGATAATGATCCAACTCAAGCCAGAGACTCTTCATTAGATTGTAATATTTAGTGACAGAGTGTATAACTTGCTTGATAGATGAGATTTTGGTCTTAATCTCATAAATTAAAGAGGCATCATTTACTTTAGAATAAGATTGAGTAACAACATCCCATATCTCCTTAGCAGATGAGAGGAACATGTAAGTGCCTCTAATGTCTGGTTCCATAAAGTTCCAAAGCCATGACATGATTAAGGAATCCTCTACATCCCAAGCCCCAAACTTGGGATCCGAAATAGCAGGAGCAGGTCCTAATAGGTGAGAAAGTTTTCCCTTGCCCTTAAGGAAAATCTTAACCATTTGTGACCAGTGGAGGTAGTTTTTACCATTGAGTTGGTAAGATGGAAACAAGGTTTGTAATTCACCAATATGGGTAGGGGTGTACATTTTGGGATTACCAACAGAGGAGATTTCAGAGGAGGAAGAGACCTCCACGTTGGGGCTTTTGCTGGTAATAGATTCAGCCATCTGTTTTCCAGAAGACACTATTGGCAATGAAGGCCAAGTAAGGTCAGAAAAAAAGAAACTAGGAGTTACAACGTCCAGGGCTTTGATACCATGAAGAAAGAAGTTTTTTTTCTTCCTATTTTTCTCAACAAGTGCCTTTGAATATATACACATCCTAGCTTAATTTAGGTAGCTAAAATATTTCCTATTTACAGCAATATCCCCTATTTACAGCAATTTCCTAAAGTAAATATCATGATATTCTCTCGTTTCCTATTTTATGATTAGGAAATAATTTGTCCTAAATCACTGTTTTGATTTTCATCAATTTCATATATATATTCTTTGGTGATTTATGTCAGATGTTGGAAAAGAAGGAGATTCTGTATCCTGACAAGAGATTTGGTCATCTACCTGGTAGGCCAATCATTAAGATGCTAACGGGCATCTATAGATGAAATTAGTCTTTGGTAATTGGATATATATGTTTTCAAGAATTATATGGATCCCATATGTATGTCATCAGTTTCCCTAACCACAAGAAAACATGTCATTAAGACACACGTATATTCACATAAGTCCTACTGTGGCAAATTAAAGTTTTCCATGAGTTTTGGTTATGCAAATGCCTTGCATAAGGTTCTACTCTTTATTGGTGCAGGTATTGTTGTTGGACACAGGTTTCTATCTCGAGCTGAAATGGTGGCTGTAGGATTTCATGGCCATTGGTTGAGTGGCATTGATTACATAAAGAAACATTCTGGGAAAATGGTAGTGTATTTAAATTGGTCTCCATTATAAAATGAAAGAATACATAGATACAAATTTCCTCTGTGAATCCGCTTATATTAACTTTCTGTGGTTGGCTACTTTCTCCTTTAATGTTGACTTCATTAGACTTTATCAATGCCATATCCATTGCTAGCATTTCAGTCGGAGTATCAAGTTATCTCTTTGAGTATTGCAGGAGAAGCAGAATGGCAGTACCTATCCATTAGCTGTTGCAATTGTTTTGTCGGGCCAATATGAAGACGATGTTGACAATTCAGATGAAGTTGTCTATACAGGTCAAGGTGGAAATGACCTACTTGGAAGCAAGCATCAAATAAAAGATCAAATTATGAATCGTGGTAATTTGGCTCTTAAGGTATAATATCTAAATTGACATCCTTTCAATTATTATTCTACTAGAAAATCATTTTTCTTTTGTTCATTGAGTTCAAAGTAGAAATTCATGCCTCTTAAGTAGATTGCAAACATATGACATGGAGTAGTAAATCATTGCAGTATTTCATCGTCCACAAGCTCATATTTATCTATCCCATATTCATAGATTACCTTGGGTAGTTGTTAGAGACCACCTTCTCTAACAGTAATTCATCTCCAAACACCAAGACCTGCACTACCTGCACTTTAGCAAACACGCACACAGCACAGAACAAGAACAAGAATGAAGTAGAGATTAATGGGATACTCGTAACTATTATTCCCTAGCTAGACTTAGAGGGCTAGCTGAACCTCCATACAATTACCAATCACAATATCATACCTGAATCCTATCATTCTGCCTCTAACAACCTTATATTCCCTCCCGCTAACTAACTCTCACATGACCCTTCTCTCCCTCTTACACCCCAATTTACCCTCACAACTCCTCACATATTACCCCCTTTCGTATCCCCCCTCTTCTTACTATATTTCTGTTGGAACCTAGTCTCAACAATACCACCCCCACCCCCAATCCTATCATTCTGCCTCTAACAACCTTATATTCCCTCCCGCTAACTAACTCTCACATGACCCTTCTCTCCTTCTTACACCCCAATTTACCCTCACAACTCCTCACATATTACCCGTATTACCCCTTTCGTACCCCCCTCTTCTTACTATATTTCTGTTGGAACCTAGTCTCAACAATACTAACCCCCCAAAGAATCCACCTTGTCCTGAAGGTGGAAGGAAGGAAACTGATTATTGATGAAATCAAACTTCTCCCATGTGGTCTCAAAATCTGGTAAATCCTTCGATCGGATTAAGACTTCCAATTACCCATTAATTCTTCTGCGAACTCCCACTAAGGTTGCTGGTTCCACCTTCAGTTGCATATCTTCCTCCAGAAAAGAAGGCAATGGCTGAGATTGTGCAAGAGGAGTAATAGCTCTCTTAAGTTGGGATACATGAAAAATGTCATGAATCTTGGCAGTCGTTGGGAGTTGCACTTGATAGGCTGCTTCCCCAATCTTGGCAGTGATTGGGTAAGGTCCATAATACCTTGGACTAAGCTTCTCATTGCTCTTGACGACTAAGGATTTAAACCTGTAGGGCTGCAATTTTAAATAAACCAGATCACCTACCTCAAAAATCATCGGCCTTCTTTAGGAATCTGCATACTTTTCCATCTGTTGCTGTGCTCTCAGCAAATTAGACTTCAGCTCCTCCAGAATTTGATATCTGTCCACTAATTGTTGGTTGATGTCTTCCACTAAAGATCCTTCATCAGTGTACTTGAAAAGAGTGGGTGGTTCTCTGCCATAGAGTGCCTTGAATGGAGACATTCCAATTGCGCTACTGTAGGTGGTATTAAACCAATATTCTGCTCAGCTCAACCACTTAGGCCACTCCTTAGGATGATCACTGACAAAACATCTTAAATAAGTCTCCAAACATCGGTTTACTACCTCTGTTTGGCCATCTGTCTGTGGATGGTAAGAAGAACTCATGTGTAGTTTAGTGCCCGATTGCCTGAACATCTCTTGCCAGAAGGTACTCATGAAAAGTCTGTCCCTCTCTGACACAATTACCCTAGGAAATCCATGGAGTCTCACTACTTCTTTAATAAAGATGGCAGCCACTTGTTTTGCAGTGTAGGGGTGTTTGAGGGCAAGGAAGTGGCTGAATTTAGTCAACCTATCCACAATGACGAATATAGTATCCACACCCGATGCTTTAGGCAATCCACCTATAAAATCCATAGAGATTTCTTCCCATACCTGAGTCGGGATAGGTAAGGGCTGAAGGAGGCCAGCAGGTTTCAGGGCTAAGTACTTATTCTTCTGACACACATCACAGCTCATGATGAATTGCTTCACATCAAATTTCATCCCTTTCCAATAGACCACATTAGCTAACCTCTTATAAGTCCTGAAATAGCCCGAATGCCCTCCTATTGGAGTCGAGTGGAACTCACTAATCAACTTCTGTATATGGGGACCCTCTGTAGGCAAAACCAATCTGTTATCATAGAAAAGTCTCGGCCCTATCATCTTAAATGGAGGATGGCTATCCGGTTGCAACAATAAATCCTGTATGATGCCTCTTAACTTGGGATCTTGCTGAACTGTGTCTTCTAGCTGATTCAACTCTTCATGAAACCCCATGCTTAAAGCCCTACACTCAGTTTCAGCTTTCCTAGACAATGCAGCTGCAGCTCGGTTTTCAGCCCCTGGTTTGTAAAGTATATCAAACTTGAATCCTAGCAACTTAGTAACTCATTTCTGTTGTTCCTCCCCTAACAACCTTTGATCAGTCAAAAAATGCAAACTCTTTTGGTCTGTCCGTATGGTGAAATGTCTACCCATCAAGTAGTGTCTCCATTTCTGTACTGCCCACACAATAGCCATCAATTCTCTTTCATAAACTAGTTTCAGCTGATTCCTAGCTGAAAATCCTTGGCTCAAATAAGCTAATGGTCTACCCTCCTGCATGAGTACTGCCCCCATGCCTACCCCTGATGCATCTGTCTCAACTACAAAGGGTTTGGAGAAGTTTGGCAGTGACAGCACTGGTGTAGAAGTCGGCAAGTGTTTAAGTGTATCAAATGCTTCCTGAGCTGAGTCATCCCACTGAAACTTATCTTTGCATAACAGATTTGTGAGTGACTTTGCTATACTCCCATACCCCTTGACAAATCTCCTGTAGTAGCCTGATAATCCCAAGAATCCCCTCAGTGCCCTAACATCCTTTGGGATAGGCCAATTAACAACAGGTGCAATCTTGTTCGGATCTACAGAAACTCCCTCTGCTGATACATAATGTCCCAAGTACTCCAATCTGTTCTGGCCAAAGCTGCACTTCTTCAAGTTGGCCACTAACTGATTTTCACTCAGTACTTGAAGCACTATTTGGAGGTGATTCAAATGATCTTCTAAACTTCCACTATAAACCAGTATATCATCGAAGAAAACTAGGATAAATTTTCTAAGATGAGGTTTGAATAATTCATGGATAAGGGATTGAAAAGTTGCAGGAGCATTCATAAGACCGAAGGGCATTACCATGAATTCATAGTGCCCCTCATGCGTTCGAAATGCTATCTTGGCTATATCACCCTCTTTTACTCTGATTTGATGGTACCCCAACTTCAAATCAATCTTAGAAAAAATCTTGGACCCTCCCAATTCATGAAAAATCTCATCAATACAAGGAATTGGGTATTTATCAGATATTGTCAACTTATTCAATGCCCTATAATCTACACACAATCTCCATCCACCATCCTTCTTTCTCACTAACAACACTGGACTGGAATAAGGACTATTGCTTGGCCTGATGATTCCTGATTCTAACATATCCTTAACCAACTTCTCAATCTCATTATTCTGATAGTATGGATACCTGTAGGGTCTAACATTCGGCGGTTTGGAGAGGTTCCAACTGGATGGTATGATCAGTGGCCCTGTACGGTGCAAGTTGAGTAGCAGGTTCAAATACTCTTCTGAACTTCAGCAATACCTTCTGGATTTCTTACCCAACTGTAGAATCTGCATGGTAGTCACTCTGTACCATTTCCAGCTTCAGTACCTCCCTTTCCACTCCCACTAGGTCTTCATTCGACTCCTCCTGTCCTCCATATTCCAAAAGGAAGCCCTCTGCCCCATGCTGTAAAAGTTTGACAGCAGTTTTGAGTGAAGTTACCGTGGCCTTCGAGACTGTCTCCCCATATAGTTTGATCTTCTATCCCCCATAATTGAACTTCATAATCTGTTTTTTCCAATTGAGTAGAATGTCTCCTAAAGTCTCCATCCATGCCACTCCAAGAATAACATCGACACTCTGCATCTCAAAAGGAAAAAAATCTTGCTTTACTATCATCCCTTATATCTGGAGTTCTATCCCTTTGCAAATTCCCACACTCTGCACACGACAATCATTACCCAATCTGACTCTGAAAGGGCTCGTGGGACTCACTTCCACCTTCAAATCTGCGACCAACCCTCTTGGATGAAATTATGAGATGCTCCACTATCCACCAAAATTACTACCTCTGTTTCAACAATGGTCCCTCGAAGCTTTAGGGTTTGTGGACCCACTATTCCTTTAAGCGAGGCAACAGATAACTCCAATTCAGGTGGAGTCGGAGTAGCTTCTTCGGTCACATAAGGTTGAAGGCTCATCACTTGGTTGATTAACTCATCCTCTTCTTCCTGTAGTTCCACCGGTTGCTCTTCATTAGCTAGGAGAATATGAAATTGTTTCTCACCGCACACATGCCCTAGCGTATACTTCCCATGACGTCGGTAGCACAGTCCCTGCATCCTCTTACGTTGTAGCTCTTCTGTCGTCAGTCGCTTGAAAGGAAAAGAATGTTCCCTTTGGAAGGTTCTTCGGCCCTCGCCAATTGAGCTAGACCTCCACTGCTCCGGTGATCGGCCTTGAACTGGAACCATTCTGGTGTTGGAGCTCACCGCCGAAGTCGATGCCTTCCCCTCTTTGGTAGACTTGCGATTAGGGATCCAAAGGGGCAATCGTCGGGTTAGGGCTAGCTGAGAAAGTCCTCTTCATGCCCCAGTTTTGAGAACCCGACAATCCCGACCCTCCTATGAATCTCGGATTTTTGTTGCTTCTGGGAGACTGTTCTAACAGGGCCCAATTTCGGCCTTCTGTCATCTGGGCCAACTCCATCACCTGGACCAACGACTCGGGTTGGACCATCAACACCTCAGCTCGTATATCTTCCTTCAGACCATTCACGTATGCAGTCATCACCACCTCCATCGAAACGTCCTTCAGCATCGACGTTACCACCTCAAATCGCTGATTATAATCAGCTACCGTCCCTGTCTGCTGAATTTTCAGTAGCTCCGCTAAAGGATTTCCCACCGTTGAACTACCAAATCTTCGAATCACCGCCCTCTTAAACAACGCCCATTCAGCTAGTGGTGATCAGTTCTGCCTCCACTGATACCAACTCAGAGCTTCACCTTCCATACACACCGCTGCGGCAGGTAACCACCGATCATGTGGCACACCGTTCAACTCAAAGTATCGCTCCACCCGAAATACCCAGCCAAACGGATCCTCTCCATAGAACAGAGAGATTTCAAGCTCCCGATAGCTCTTCTCCCCTCGTATCGGGTCAGTTTGTGTGGAAGTCTCTCCCTCGAACTTTTGCTCCTATTCTTCTTCAACCTCACCGGCGATTTCCTTATTTTTCCCTTTATTTTCCGTTCTCCTTAAGATTTCGAATATAGAATCAATGTCCCCAGCAACCTTATCAAACTTAGCTTCAACTCCCGCAATATCCCCAACTATCCTCAACATCTCTTTCTCTACGTTATCGACTCTAGCTTCCATTCTCGTAAATACCATTCCCTATCACCGCCTCGCTTTGATACCAATTTGTTAGAGACCACCTTCTCTAATAGTAATTCATCTCCAAACACCAAGACCTGCACTTCAGCAAACACGCACATAGCACAGAACAAGAACAAGAATGAAGTAGAAATGAATGGGATACCCGTAACTATTATTCCCTAGCTAGACTTAGAGGGCTAGTTGAACCTCCATACAATTACCAATCACAATATCATAACTGAATCCTATCATTCTGCCTCTAACAACCTTATATTCCCTCCCACTAACTAACTCTCACATGACTCATCTCTCCCTCTTACACCCCAATTTACCCTCACAACTCCTCACATATTACCCGTATTACCCCCTTTCGTAACCCCCCTCTTCTTACTATATTTCTGCTGGAACCTAGTCTCAACAGTAGTTATGCATTAAAGGCATCCTACTTGCAAAGTGGTTGTGGCCCAAATATGATAGGAATATAATTTGAATTCTTCTTCTAGTATGTAACTTGTAAACCTCCCTTCTCAAAGTGTGCCACTTGAAACCAGAAACTTAATTGCTTTAAAATGAAAATACTAATTGTGATTACTTCTCATGGGTGAAAAATCATTAGGGTTGAGCGTTGTCAAACATTCAGCATACATCTAGTTTGAAATGCTGCCAAAAGGTTTTTGAATCTTTTTGCACTTTGGATGATGAATATATGCAGTAAAAGTTTGTAACTTTAGCATGCTATCTTATCGATCCAATTAATTGTTTCTCAGAATAATATGGAGCAGTCTATACCTGTTAGAGTCATCCGTGGACATAAATGTTCAGATAGTTATAGCGGCAAAGTTTACACATATTGTGGTTTGTACAAGGTTGATAAATTCTCCCTTTTTCTATTGAATATGGACATCTGTTTTATTTTGGCATATAAATGATCACTCCCTCTGCATGCTCTGGAGGCTTACAACTTATGCCTACTAACTTTAGTTGCAGATTAAAATATTTTGAAAAATATTGATTTGATTAATTAGTTTAAGGTTCATTCTAAGGAAAGATTATCAAACTTGACTCTGGTGATTGAAGCGACTGTTATGCAGGCAGGAACTGAAATATTGACAATTTTCATAGTTTAGATTAATAAAATTTTATCCACTTTTTTTCTTTTTTGAATAAGATCATTTCTAAATTTGCAGATTGGAGATCAAAGAGCAGCAATACCATCATCTATCTTGATGCACTAGACTTGAATGTGCTTGAGCTTCAATAAGAAATTATGCACTCAATTATTTTTGCATTTTACGTACAGGTTATAGATCATCGGGCCGAGAAAGGAGTTTCTGGATTCACTGTCTTTAAGTATCGCTTGAAACGACTTGTAGGACAGCCAAAAGTGGTTATGGATCAGGTGGTTCTTTTGTCTGATTTTCCTTTTTCTTTATTTCTGAGTCTCTGACCTATACTAAGGTTTTTGGTTTCCCTTCATGTTTAGTCTTCTTTCATACCTTTGACTTGTTTGGAAGAATAAAGACAAAGAGTATAACCAGTTTTACACGTTGTATGACTTTATTTTACTAGGTATAGTGTTGCACTTTTTTGACTGTCTGATTAGTTGTTTATCCTAATGCATGGAATTATGTGGTGTGATGTATCTCATGCCTTTTCTATATGCTTGGGTATACTTCGTTATGGACAATTATTTCCCCTGATAGATTCCCTTATTGAATCCATTTCTTTCCAAAATGTTAGACCCTGTTTGCAATTGTATAAGATGAATTAGTTGTTGCCTTTGTTTGAGGTTCATTTTGAAGAAAGAAGAACTAAAGCGGCTTCCAAGTCACCTAGGTATAGCTTTCTTCAATCTCATATGAATATCCAGAACGTACACATTCAAATTATGTAACACTAGATAGCTGATATTTATCTTATTTTGCAAGCTTGGTTTGTGATGACATCTCTTTTGGTGAGGAAAATTTACCTATTCCTGTCACCAATATTGTTGATGTTCCGCCTATTGCACCTGCAGGCAAGTTTTCCATACTACTTTTAGCTTTGCCGTCATATGCCAGTTATTCTTGTCATACTCTTTGGTCCAATCCATAATTTAACCTTAATAGTATATAGTTTGTGGCCACATACGAAGAAAAACTATCAATTTTTTTGTGAGGGTAGTCTTCCAATGCATGTCATGTTTGTGTTAACACTTTGGTTATAATTCATCTTCCTTATAGTTTTATGGCTACGTTCTCTTGAAGCAAGATCTTATTACCTTAAACTGTCAATATCTTATGCATTCTATTGAAGCTCAAAGGTTTATGTATCAACCAGATAGCTGAAAAAGCTATTTTTGCTACAATCGGAGGGCCGAAAAAATTATGTTTGCCTTGATATGAGTTTCTAATAGTTACTGTTTTACTAAATCTGGTTTTCTGGCTACTTCAGTTTTTTGGAAACTATTTCTGTTCCTAGTTTCTAAAATCTGGATTTCTCTCTCTTTTTTTCCCTTGTAGGGCAATGCTTATGATTCTGTTTTAACATCTATTTTTATTGCTTACAGTGATGCCTTTCTAGTCTAAACGTAGGTGATTGATTGATCAAGTGCCTGTAGATCTGCTGTTTTGATGAAAAATACCTTAATAATGCAGGGTTCAAATATATGAAATCCGTTCAAATTGCAACAGATGTGATTGCTCCCCCAAGTGCCTCTGGATGCAATTGCAAAGGGAACTGTACTAACCCAACCTATTGCCCCTGTGCTCGGCTTAACGGCTCTGATTTCCCATATGTGCACAAAAATGGTGGCAGGTGAGATTCAATAATAATAAAGAATCTGGTTTTGATGCTTCTACTACTGGAGTCTAATTGGATTAATTTAGGGTTTTGTGGTTCCACAATGATATGTTATGCATATGTATAATTTGACATCATCCTGCAGTTCAACCCACGTTAGTTGATGTGCCAAAATCTGAGTCTAATTGGAATAATTTAGGGTTTTGTGGTTCTACAATGATATGTTATGCATATGTATAATTTGACATCATTCTGCAGTTCAAACCACGTTAGTTGATGTGCTAAAGTCTACGAGGTCTTCGGATCTCCCCTTTTGATCAAATATATATACGAGATATTCACTATCCATATATGTGTCATACTTGTGATTATATTGTAGTTGGTGTCTACCGTGATGTGTTGATAGTAATTATTAAAAGTTGGATACAAACTTGTTTCCTTTTGTAGATTGATTGAACCAAAGGATGTGGTGTATGAATGTGGACCAAGTTGTGGCTGTGGACCCAAATGCATTAATCGCATATCTCAGAAAGCACTAAAGTACAGACTTGAGGTATGTGTTCCATTCAGTTAATAAGCAACTCCCTCTCAGTAAGTAGTACATAGCACTTCTATTAAGAAACGTTTTCTGGAGCAGGTTTATCGTACAAAGAACAAAGGATGGGCAGTTCGATCTTGGGATTTTATTCCTTCTGGTGCTCCAGTCTGTGAGTACACTGGAGTTCTGAGGAGGAACACTGAGCTGGATAATGTCTCTGAGAACGACTACATATTTGACATCGATTGCTGGCATACAATGCATGGCTTAGGGGGAAGAGAGGCATGTTCAAAATTACATAAGAATTGGCATTTTCCATGTTTCTTTTTTCAAGCCATTAAATGAGGAAAGCTTCTTTATTCTTCAAATGCCATCTTTTTACGCTAAGCCATGTTGTATTTTGCTTAACACTCTTATTAGATGTGGTTCGTCATAGGCAGCTAGCATATTTCCATCTTAGATGAAAACCAAAGTTTTCTCAGGGTTATGAGTTTATACATCTTTTTGGTCTTAAATCTATAGATAGCCTTCTCTATTACTCTGAAAGTTCAGATTATCTTGCAATGTTAAACAAATGAAACTTATTGAAGCAAATTCTTTTCAGAGGCGACAAGGTGATGTATCTACATCTGCCAGTAATGTGGTGGAGAAAGAAGATGACATAAAGGAAGATAGTGAATCAGAGTTCTGCATAGATGCAGGTTCTTGTGGTAATGTTGCCAGATTTATTAATCATAGCTGCGATCCTAACCTTTTCGTTCAGTGCATCCTAAGCTCACACCATGATGTTAGATTTGCTAGAATTATGCTATTTGCTGCAGATAACATACCTCCTATGCAGGTAATTTCCCATCTTTCATATTTTCTTTTGGTTTTGATTATTTAATCCTGTTAGACTTCTTTTCACGGATTGGACTCCATATCTGGACTTATCCTAGTTTCTTGTATGCATTTGCTAGTTCGCTAATCGTTGACCATGTTCAAGTCATGACTATTTTAGTAATCAAGTGTAGGTGTCATAGTTAAACTTGAGTTTGAGATATGTTTTATCCATTACTAAATAATAACGTGATTATATAAAATTTTTTGATATAAAATGACATGCCACTTTGTAAATCCTAAATGAAGTTGTGTGGATGCTTTTTAACTGCTAACTGAGGAAGGAATGTTGAATTTTTACACTCACAGGAGCTCACATATGACTATGGTTATGCACTTGATAGTGTGGTTGGGCCTGACGGAAACATAAAACAGATGGAGTGCCAGTGTGGTGCTAACGAGTGCAGGGGCCGTTTGTTCTAGCTACCTTGATTTTGTTTAGGTAGTCCTTTTCTTTTCCTTCTAAAAGTTAGCATTAAATTTCAATTGAAGTACAAAGTGGCTTGACTATTTTGGTTAGTGCTTTCAATTGGGTTAAAACACATCAGATTGCTTTTAATTCGTTTTCCAAGGCTTTTTGCTCTCTGTCTTCCACTTGACGTTGAGGTCCTATGCCTGTAAAGTAATGTATGATTCATCTAATCCAATTTTTCATCTTCTTCTCCACACTCTGCATTACTGATTCTGGAAATACTCCAATTTGAAGACACCCATTATTACAGTTTAATTTAAAAGATGAAAGGGGTCCGTACTGTAGACAAAACGTATAAGTTTGGGATTTCGTTTCGTGTCCTGGAGAATGATTGGTTCCAACACCCGAGAAGTGACACGTTTCTATACTCTTACTTATTCCTTACCTAATACCCGTATCTGACGCCATTACTTGGTTAACCCAATTTGGTCGTCAGAGCAGAGCACCCTAATGTTAAGGTAAGTGGTGACTTGTTACCAAAAGTTCCTATTTTTATTCAAAGGAGTCCATGTCCTTATCGACCCTTGCATGCACCCCTGATGTTGAAAACCAAACGACACTGCCTGCAACATTGACTTTGCGGTATTAGATGAATCATTTGGAGCATCAAGTTGGAACTAGCCAATTTTGTATAGTCCCTTAGTTTAAGCATCCCCTTTCCTGATTAAGACTTCTTTGCTGTTCTCTCGATACACGAAAACTCCTTCAGCAGGTTGGAACGTTTCAGTTTTGTGAATTCGGCCAAATAATAATAAGTGTAAACATAGTTGGGAGAAGATTGAGGCAGCCAATCTTGATTCTCTTCTAGATTAAAGAATCCAATTGTATTAGGTGAATTGTTGAATAACTCGGATTAATTGAAATTATGGAACAGACTTTAGCCTGCAAACCGCAGCCATAATTAGGATTTCAATATTCATAATGCCCAGAAATTGAAACACTGTTATTATACATATGGTATTGTCGTGACAAAACTAGTGGGTAGGACAGGCAATCCAATGCGAACATGATGCTCCACAGACTGTGGAACTCGGAGATGAGTAGATTGGAAAGTGACATACGATCAACATGCAAATCACTTAGAGCCACTGAGTTCTTCTTCTTTTTTGTTTTTTCCTTTTTGTAATTTCTTTCTTAGCTATGATCAAGATTTTAAGCAGAGGAAGAGTGGGCGTGGGAGACATCACTCACTGACTTCTTATTCGCTTCTAGACCAAGTGGCAAACGCCATAATTAGGAGATAATTCTGGTGATTAAGGAGCTTTTTCTGGACCCACGACCCTCCCACAAAACGCCTATAGCTGTTGGTAAAGCTTTTGTTGAATCTCATGCTCACGGTGTCTGTTGTGATCTCATAAAAACGTGGCTACTTTTTAAATACATATTCCTCCTATTTATAATAATAGTCGTTTTAGATATATTTTAATTATTTAAAATAAGTGTCATTCTTGACTTTATATGCATGTTTATAACTTTTTTTTTTCAAAATTAACCTTTCATTTCTCTCATCTTAATTATCTGATCACGATTTGAAGACAATTCTCTCACAATTTTATTTAAGATCTTGATTCTGAGATAATTTTATGGGAGTATTAATAAGGGTATATCTATAATTTTATTAACTTTCTTAATAAGCGTGTATTTTTTTAAAACGACTTTTATTATGAATCGAAGGGAGTGCTACTGTTAAGGAGGACCTGAAAAGAAAGGCCAAAATGACTAGAATTGTTTGATTAGAGACAGCTTGAAATTAATTTTATAAGAAAAAGGGAGGTCATTAATAAATAAATAAACAATCTGGTCCCCACTGTGTCACAGGGAGAATATGACCCCTTACTAACCCACCCTCTCACGAGGCATGTGCCTCTAAAGACCTTTCTTTTATGTATACATACATAGATATGGATGGATGGTAAGTTTGTGTATCAAATCAAAAAGAATATACACATATACATAATCATAACCATAATCACTGTCCTTTGGCTAAGGCCACTTACTAAGAAAAGAAGAAAAGGAAAAAAAGTCACAAGGGGGAGTTTAGTATTTGCTAATTGCTACCCCCTTTTTCTACTATTTTACTTATTCCAAAAATCAATTTCTGTAGAGCAAAAGTAGCTTTTAATTGGGATGGGACCAATTTTGTGGATTAGCCATTAAGTGAAGATTAGGTTAAATGATTAAGGCAGGATTTTCTTAGTGGTAGGGTAGAGCCAGTAGGCTGCCCTTATCAAAGCCCTTTTGTCCACATCTAAAATGGCCTCAAGTGGCACATAAACGACGTGCCTATGCTTAATAAGATTTGCTCTTTTCTTTTCCAATGGGTTCACGATCAAGGAACCAGCCTTTGACACATAACACTGAGTACATTTGACCAAAGAATATATATGAAATCCAAAATGAAGATTAAGATTTAAAAGGGCTTAACAAACACATACCCAATTGACTTGCAAAGATGGTGAATTTGGTCCTAATGAAAACGCGTTCACTCACAATTTTCATGCCCAAGACAATGACCCAGTTGGAATATCATTAATTAATACCATGGACCAATACGTATTTTAATAAATTCTATGGATCGGACGGTTATTATCTCTTTCAAATCTTTGGTTAATGAAATTTAATAAGATCCAATTGCTTAATTAGAGTAGTTAATACCTATACGGTATAGAATTGGTAAAATCAATTCAACCCTCAACAAAGACCCCAAGCCCACCAATCTCACAAAAACACCAAAGCCTCTCCTCATTAGCTCCCTCTTAGTAGTAGTAGACACCAACCCCTACCATTCTCTCCCAAAACCTTCCCTCACGGGGACTTATGAACGGCGTAACGGGTTTGTCCTAAAAAAACGCCGTTAAGTCACGTGCCCTTCCAAGAGCTTTAGCGCGTTGCAATTAATTATGGCTTTAGAACATGATAATCAACAATTAAGCTTAAGCACTAACGCCGTCGACGGCGGTTCTGCTAACGGCGTCGGCGCCCGCTTAAACGCCGCGGACGGCGGCGATGATGGTAGGAAAGCTCCCAGACTCCCTCGCTGGACTCGACAGGAGATCCTCGTCCTCATACAAGGCAAGAGAGTGGCCGAGAACAGGGTTCGGCGGGGGCGAGCCGCCGGCATGGGACTGAGCTCCGGCCACGTGGAGCCCAAGTGGGCGACGGTTTCGTCGTACTGTAAACGGCATGGCGTTAACCGGGGGCCGGTGCAGTGCCGCAAAAGGTGGAGCAATTTGGCGGGCGATTATAAGAAGATAAAAGAATGGGAGTCGCAGATGAGAGAAGAGAGGGAATCGTTCTGGGTGATGAGAAACGACTTAAGGCGGGAGAGGAAGTTGCCTGGCTTTTTCGACAGAGAGGTTTACGATATACTCGACGGCACCGGCGGCGTTTCGGCGGCGGCTTCCCTGGCTCAAGCAAATGAAACGGAGGCGGTTTTCGACGGGGGGAGAAGTGCGGCCGTGGAAGATGGCGTCCTGCTCTCCGACTTCGACGAGGACGGCGGCGGGAGCTCGGAGAAGGAGACGGCGGCAAAGGATGTTCAGCCGATAAGGGCAGTTGCTGCGGTGGACACAGAGAGTCCATTACCAATTTCAGGTGCCCGAATTGAAAGTCCTATTCTTTTGTTAAAAGCTTCCTGAATGGGAAGCATTTTCTGTGTTTGCTTTGAAATTGATTTTAATTTATTTCATTGTTTGGCATCTTATAATTGGAATTCTTGGAGATGATCACAAGGGTTTTAAGTTGAATTGCAATCGCAAAAGTTACAATTGCTGTCAGATATGTTATCGTAAAATTACAGTTGCAGTCAAACTTGTTATCTAAACATGTCGTAATTGAGTTCTAATCAATCCACAACTTAACCTTAATGGTCATGTTACCATTCCTTTTGTTGTTATGTGCAGAGAGGCAGTATCAACAAAGTTTCAGGTTTTCTCAACATCAAGGTAAATGCTGTTATGGTTAGTTTGGTATGATTTTGTTGGTTCTCTTATTACTTTCAGATCATAAAGCAATTCTCATTATAAGAAAAATTATGAGGTCATTAAGCAATTTTTACGTTTGGGAACATCAAGAAAACTCTCTTCATGCATCTGTTTGAAACTTTTTCAGTTTTGTCTTATAAGGTATCATAACAAAACTTTTTCAGTCTTCAATTCTATAGTAAATGGTGATGTATCTCATCCTTCTCAACTAACAAAATTGTCAAGGTCCAAGTGCCTGTGTTGTTACTTGATATTCCGTCCTGTTCAGGAAATAAGAATGTCTTCCAAACATCTGTGTGTTCTCTCTCAGATACAGCAGATGACAACCAGCGTGGTCCAGATCCTGAAATGGGTTCTCCTTCTCATGAAGGTCGGAAAAGGAAGCGGTTCGAGGATGAAGAAGAACCAGTTAGTTTGCATGACAGGTTGATTGATGTCGTGGATAGGAATTGTAGAATGCTTAATGCTCAGCTTGAAGCTCAGAATATCAACATTCGGTTGGACAGGGAACAGCGGAAGAATCAAGCAGACGGCATGCTTGCTGTTCTTAACAAGCTTGCAGATGCTCTTGGGAAGATTGCTGATAAATTATAGCTAAAGAGAGAATCACATTTTCTCTGTACATAACAAAAAGCTTCTTTCCTAGTTCCATAATAGCTCAGGTTGAATGTTAGTAAGATTGATTTTGGTAATTCTCTCTCCATTACATAGCATGTTCTTGACAACCCCATTTCTGTATTTCCTTTTGTCTTTTGTGACATTTGAGGCTTGACGCCATTATAGGTCCATACACATACAATAAAATTAAAGGTAGCTACCAGATTCCTGCTAGCTAATCAGGGAAGATTTGTGCAGACCATCCTTGGATGGTAACGTTAGATGCTTGCATGCTTATAGCTAGACCAAGTTGCTGCTGTTTTCCAACACGCAACACTTTTAAGAATTTTGCACACCTGAACAATTCAGAATCCATTCGATATTTTCACCTACAATTATCTCGAGGTGCTAATAGAAATATATATATCCTGAAATTGGGGTTTCTTTAAGGCAAACAGCAGACAAAGCAAAACCATAATTTTAGATTCTAAACCGCGCTTTCCAGGATCGTAGGATGTATACAATAACAAAAGCAGCCTACCCTGAATGTGTCACGAGGGAACATAAATAAGTTGTGTTCGTGATGAATTGAAGAAACTTAAAAAGAAATCACACGTCAAGGTCATCCGCGCTTGACTTTCTCCTATACTGGCGACTAGGTTTTTCAGAACTAACTACTTTCGCTACCACAGTTGGTTCTGATTCATCTGCCTCCACTTTGTCGACTTCAGAATCTTGCGATTCATTAGCTGCAATGCCAATAGGCATGCCTCCATGCTGCTGGGGTTGATTAACATCATCCTTTTCTTTTCTAACCGCTCTGCTATTTTCCACCGATGTAACTTCACCCACTTTCCGCTTTGGAATAAAGGTCACTGACTTTGGAAGACCAGCTGCTGAAGCTACAAATTCTGATCCGGCCTCTCTATGCTTCACCAGCTTAAGAAAATCCATGAAAGCTTGGGTGTTGGATTTGTCATCCAAATCACTATACGAATCAAAACTATAACGTGTATACTTGGAAGGATTCCTTAAATAACCAGGCACACCACACCAGCCTGACACAGATTCATCTGCTGAAACTGCAGCATCCATAGTAGCTGCACCCCCAGAAGAATCCTCCTGAACATTTTGCGGTGTTACTTCCTCGCACACAGTTTTACAACTAGGATCAAACCTCACGCGCTTCTTTGCCCCGACATCTAAACTGCTGTTTTTCCTTTTCAAAATAGACCTTAACGGACCACCATATTCATTGCCCGCCTTCACATTAGGCTGATTAACTTCTGTGTGACAATCAAAATTAGATTTCAGCTCCTCTCCTTCGGCTTCATCTTCTTGCAGCCTAGCTCTTGCAGCCAGGTGATTGGCTCGAGGGTCTTTGTTACAATGCAATAGCCCGCGAGGCAAATCGTGAATGCCCAAACAAGAACCTTGATCACTAACAACATCCTTCATGTAAAGCCGCTCCCCGGCATTTTCTTTCCCAGTAGCAACCTTATCGTACTCATCTTCCTCTTCCTACAACAACAAAATTCCGCGAGGATAATCAATCACATTAGTATATATCTAGAGAAAGAAAAGGTAACAAGAAATAGTAAACAGAGAGCAAATTCTGTATCCTATTTTTAATTATGATTATTACCTCATTAATTACACAAGCATAAACCAACATTTTGCTTAAAAAGTGATATTAAAAACTTGGGGAAAAACTCGCTATACCTCATTATCGAGAGTAGAATCCAATCCAATAGAGGATCTAATCTCCCACTCGTCTAAAGCAGCTTCAACGCGACGCCTCTCGCTCCCCGACTCTTCGTCATCATCATCATCTCGATCGTCAAGTTCATCTCGATCGTGCTTCATCTCCCGGCGAAAACTCCTCCGTCGATCCTTGGCGAGCTCGTCGAAGGAGGAAGCGCACGGCATGTGCTCTCTGTCTGAGGCAGAAGAGGTGGTGTCTCTTTTCCACTGTTTTCGCTGGACCTCGTCGTCGGAGATAGACCACAGGGTTGATTGGAGTGACGAAGGCTGGGGAGAGGAGGAGGTGAGGGATCCAAAAACCTTTTCCACTCGGAGCCTGAAGCTGCCATCGGCAGCGGTTTCCGGAGAAGGCGAAGCCATGAACAAGCTAACGGATGGTAACGTAGAAAGGATGGAATTTGGTCCGCAGACTTTAAACAAAGAGACGAGCTAATTCCAGAAGCTTTTAAACCGCCTCTTCATTTGGGCCTTTCTTCGGGTCTTATAGTGTGGACTGGAGGCCCAATTCTCCTCCAAGTCGATCAACTTTTGACTTCATTCCATGATTCACGAGTTTTTAATTTTACTTCAAGGGCATAATTCCCCTTATTTGAATTCAATTATTAGTTCGGCTTATACTCTTATATGATAAACTATTAAGTAGAAATTTAGGAAATATTATATAAACATCTCACATAGTCAGATGGTGTTCTGAAATAATGTCACATATGATGAATTAATAAAATTTGTTTAATTTAAACAATAACAACAATAGTAATATTTTACAGTAATATTTAGTAAAAATCTCGCTAATACACGAGATCTAAGATTTGATAATATACAACCTTATTAAATGCTTGTTTGGATGGTCCTATAGCAATAGAGCTTTTATCAGTAGATCTTTTGTCAATAGAGTTTTTCTAAAAAATCAGTTGACTGTTTAGTTGTCATTTAAAAAAGAACTTTTTTGAAAGAGTTTCATACAATAGATTATTTGAGAGCATAAAATAAAAACACTTTTAATTTTAACTATATTTTATTTTGTAATAAAAATTATTTATGCATATAAATATTATTTAAAATATATTAAACAATATGCAAAGTACAATATATTAATTATCATATAATTTTAAACCATATGAAACATAAATGAAAATACATCTAACCAAATATCTTATATGGATTATAATATAAGTAAAACTAATATAAAAATAAATATTAAAACATATAAAAGTGAAATAATACTATATAAATCTCAAAATAAACGTAAAGATGTGTTCGTGAGTATCGTAAAATTATATGTAAAAACATAACATAAAAGAGGACTAAAAATAAATAGTTAATTGATATGAAAAATCTGCTTACAAATGCTTTTTGAAAAGTTTTAAATTTAAGTTTTTAAAAACTATATTTTAGTTTTTAAAAGTCATTTTATAAAAAATATTTTAAATTTTACAATCAAATACTCATTTCTTAAAAATAATTTTACGATAAAAAAAAGGTACTTATTCACGATTCAAAAGTTGTAACAAACGGAGACTAATATATGTAAATTTATCAATAAAGTTCATACTATACATCATTATTGCTGCCATTATATTAATATTGTGTTTAAGTTTTTTCGTGTCCAATAAATTTTCATTACTTTACTTTGAAATAAGGTGAAGTTGAAAAGCAAAGCTGTCTCTATGGGTATAGAAGAGACCCAAAAAGCAAACGCGAGTTGCTTACTTTTGTTCGTATGAGGTGTCCCTGTCTGTGACTGTGGGTCTCTCTATTTCATTTGTTTCTACTTTTAAGACTTCTTGGGCTTGCACTTTTCGAGTCTACCACGCTTAGGGTCTCGAATGGCAGTTTCGAAGGTGCAATTCATGCTCTTACAAAGTCAGTCACATCATTGTGTTTTAGACAATAACACCTTCTGAGATAGTTAAGGTAATTACCTTGTCCTGTACATATAACTTATAATAGGTAAGTACAAATCTTAATTAACAAAAACATATGTTTGTTTGTTCTAATTCATTAAAGATATTGAAAGCTGTAGTAGTAACAGTATTCGGACAAGAAGACATTGACAGTGTTACATTCTCAATGTACGCCACATTCTTTAAAATAAAACATAACAAGAAGTAAGCTGTTGAGAATGTACACTCGGTGGAAGGAACGTGCGATGAGTCAAAAAGGCATGGAAACATATAGGCCATAGTTGTCATCATCATCATAAAATTAAAGCTCTCTTTCTCACTTCATCTCGTTCTCATTTTCTCTTCCACTTCCTTTCCCAATTACTATTCAGTATTTACTTTTTTCTTTAGTTTATTTTTTAACATTCTCTTTATTAGATAAAGATGAATCCGTATATTAGTGATTGATTTCCAGTATCAGCTGAATTCATACTAAATATTGTTATTGTAATTTAAATAAATTTTTTTATTACTGAAACGAACGGATTTTATGGACCAACTGATTTAAGGACGTTGGTGTCATCCAACTCTTCGGATTAAGTTATTGAATTAATTTACTTTTTTAATAAATTTGACTTTAATGATAATTTCATTAACTTTTATTAACAATTTGTTTGAAGGTTAGGTTTATTTAAAATAGAAATATAATTAATTATTTATTTATTGATTTATGCTGAAAATAATTTTAAATTTTAAATTTTATTCAATTCCTTAAAATTGTAATATAATCGCATATCTAGGTCAATAAAATTAACTATAGATTATTTTTGTAATAACTTTGAAATTTCTAATTTTTATTTAAGATTATGTAATTATCATTTTTTACTAATAACTTTAATGAATAAATTTGAGTCTCTGTTCGTCACTCTCCTTTAATGGAGCGTGGCAGCTAAAGCAAAGGTATCGTAGAGTGCTGGATTTGGGCCCCACTAACTTCAAGAGCTGAGCGTGCGTGACAGAAGCATCTCTCAGAGTCGATGCGCAAAACCCACGCGCCAAGGCCACTGGGTTTCTTTTGCCACAGTTTTCCCAGTCAGCGCTTAACTACACTCCCACACAAAGCGCGTGGTAAAGAAACCCATCTTCCTCGTTTCTCGTCACCATGAAAAAGGTAAACCAGTGTCAGTAGGCTCAGTGAGGAGGGCCACCATGCCATACCCTGGAACGGTGCCGTAGTAAGAAAGTTCAGGTTTGGCTTTGTAGAACAGCTCTTCCAGGGTTTAGTTTAGACCAAAAGTTTCCTAATTATCAATCCTCTCATTTCCCAAAGCTTTTTTCGCTGAAACCAATCTTATGTTTTCTCGCCTCTTCTATGGTTTCCAAAAGTCTGCTGCTTTAACCAAACACGCCTCAAAAACCAAAATTCAATAAGAAAAGGAAAGAAATTCTACCGCAGCCTACGAATTGAGGATCTCATTGGTGACTATGAGATTAGATTAGCGGTTGTAATTGCCGAGATCGAGCATTGTTGTGTGATGTGATGGTCGTTAGATTTTGCAGTAAACAAGTGGAAGATTCAGGTGTTTAAAATGCATTTCACTAAGCTCGATGACTCTCCCATGTTTCGCAAGCAGGTTAATTGCTGTCTCCTTTTACTTCTTTTGACTTCTCGACTACTCGGCAACTACTTCGTCGATTTGAATTTTGTAGCTGAATTCAGGAAGAGTTCGTGGGTTTTAGAGCGTGATTTTGATGTTTTCTTCTTGCGATGAAAGTTTTGAGCTTGTTCAGTTTTTGGGTATTCTTGTTTGATGATTGGTTTCCTAATAGGGTTACTTTGGATTCCTTGAGCTTGGGCGTAGTAACAATGTCATTTTTGGTTATATTCCTCATTATGGGACTATGCTACATCCTTTACCTACTATTGATATTGTCGGTATTCTTTAATCTATGTCGTTTCTTCACATTGTTGTGCACTTTGTTACTAGATTTCCGCTCGGTCCTTTGCACCTTTAAGCCTTGTCCTATGTTTTCATTACAAGTCAGAATTCATGCGGTTAATTTTTTTAGATGGTTCACGGCAATGATCATTTTGATATTTTCCTCGATGGTGTAACAGATACAAACCTTGGAGGAAAGTGCTGAATCGCTACGCGAGAGAAGTTTAAAGTTCTATAAAGGATGCCGAAAATACACGTATGCCTGTTTGACTCTATCACAGAGGCTAATTCCATGTTTATAGCTATTGATCCTTCGTTCGTTTGCAATTTTGAGAACACGTATAAGAATTGTTTATATTCATCTTTTCTCTTCCTTTTTGTCCTTTTCCTTTCGGGAGCGTGTAAGTTGCAGTTTGAAATTCAATTGCCTGCATTATTCCTTTGATTTTCACTTGACATTATGAACAGAAAATTTCCAATGTTGCAGTTTGAATTTTTAATTCTTGTGCTGAGCTTTCTCGTATTGTTCATCATGCAATTAAAAGATTTTCTTAATCATGCTCTGGTGATCTCTGAGAAGTAATTTGTATTCATGTCTTTCATCCATCTGCAGTGAGGGCCTTGGCGAAGGATATGATGGGGATATTGCCTTCGCTAGTGCTCTAGAAACTTTTGGTGGAGGGCACAATGACCCTATTAGTGTGGCTTTTGGAGGTAAATTGAAATGTCTTGTGGCTGCTTGATGTTTACTACCTTATACTATAGTTTCTGTGAATTTTCAAATTGATCCTGTTACTATTTGGTGTACTATTCTGTTCAATTTGAAGCTAAGTTTAATTTTCAGAGACATTTTTGCAAAGAAACTATACGCTTGTTAAGATAGTTGATTCGGTATATATTTCATTAGGTCCTGTCATGACAAAATTTACTATAGCTTTGAGGGAAATTGGAACGTACAAGGAAGTGCTTCGTTCCCAGGTAACAATTCTGATAAATAGCAAACCATGGATTTATTTTATCCTTTGATCATGAGAATGAGAACATAGGTTCTATGGCATATATGTATGAACTCCATCACAGGATACTATATGATTTTGGGTAAACTTCAGTTACTAGTTAGGAGAATGGCATGTTTATTTCGTAACCAAAGGATTGACTTGGGGTGAAATCTTTTGGATATACAACTCTCCTTTGTGGGTAGGGTTTGATTCTGCGTTTGAAGTCTGAAACTTGTTAGCTCATTAGTTCACTCTATTAACAAATACAACATTCCTTTTTCTTTGTTATTCGACATATGTCATTCCTTTCTTAATTGTTTTCAGGTTGAGCACATGTTAAATGACAGATTGCTACATTTTACCAACATTGACTTGCTTGAGGTCAAGGTATCGAGAATTGCTATTTCTTCTCGCATATGGAACCTACTGTTTATTTTACCCATGTTTTACTGTAAGATGATAATTGTATTTTAATCAATTTTCCACTTTAAAGATCTATGAAGAACGTGTTTCTCATGCTTCTGCACATTTTAGTATACCCCCACCTCAGAGATGGTCCTTTTAATTTGTCTTATGGCAGGAAGCTAGAAAAAGATTTGACAAGGCTAGCCTTCTATATGACCAGGTACTATTGCATGGTTCTATTCTTGATAAGTTTTCCACTGGATTCAGGGGCAGAACTACAAATTATTGACACTTATATCTTGGCCCCTTCATTCTTAAAAATGTATTTCCATGTGATCTCATTTGCATGCATTTATGATGAACTATAGTTGTTTGATAGGGCTGAGTATTATTTAGAATGTTTCAGAGCTGAGCAAAAAACTCCCAAACCAAATTGTTAAAATCATTAAAACCGTTAACCCATTGAACCTTTATCTACTAAAAAGATTAATTCCTTTATCATTGTTTGCTTGTTATGCATGTTATGCCACAGGCTCGTGAAAAATTTCTCTCTCTAAGGAAAGGCACAAAGACTGATGTAGCTACCCTTTTAGAAGAGGTACATTGTGTCACCACATCCAAAATGATGTTTGTTGGAAGTTCTTAAATTGAATCTATTATTGTTCATGCATATGACAGGAACTTCATAGTGCACGGTCTGCATTTGAGCAAGCTCGCTTTAATCTGGTAAGTATACATGTAAAATTTATTTTCTTATTGGTAAGGTTTTCCTGTAATATTTACCATATTGGTGATACTACTGTCCCCTCTCCATCCAGGTAACAGCACTTTCCAATGTTGAAGCAAAAAAAAGGTTCGAATTTCTTGAAGCAGTTAGTGGCACAATGGATGCACATCTTCGTTACTTTAAGCAGGTGGGTCATGTGGTGGGAGTTTTCTTCCTTTCTAATGTGTTCAAACTTTTGTATATTGATGATGAATCTTTCTTTCTGGTAGGGTTATGAGTTGTTGCATCAAATGGAACCTTACATTAATCAGGTTTGTGCAATACTGTTCTTAAGATTATGAGCAAGCTATTGCTGTAGTTACATTCTCTATTTGCCAATACAAAACTTTTGTTACAATGGTTTGGAAATAGAATAACTTGTAGCATTCCTGTCATGCATAAGTTGATAATATCTTCATCTCAACCAAATCAAAAGCTCTAAACTCTTGTATGATGAATTTGGTACCCTCCATAAAATTTGAGAGTAAGGAATTTTATATGTATGACACTAACAGAGGAATAGAGGCACACTTTGTTGGCTACTCTTGGTTATATTATATCGATTATAATCATCTGTGGATCTATTCCTAAAGAAAGGGAATTTTAGCCTATGTTGTTGTCTTAAGGGCAATAAACTATCTCAATGATTCTCTTCTTCCCAAAATTGTTGGCATGTCTTTAATTGTGCAGTGAAACAGATACCTTTTGGACTAAACTGTGTCCTGTTTTTGCAAAATGTGAAAACATGAGGCAATGCTTAGCTTTAATTGACTCATTGGTTTCCTTTTTAGGTTTTGACTTATGCTCAACAATCAAGAGAGAGGTCCAACTATGAGCAAGCAGCTTTGAATGAGAGAATGCAAGAGTACAAAAGGCAGATTGATCGTGAAAGTAGATGGTCATCTAATGGTTGTAACGGATCTCCAAACGGGGATGGCATTCAAGCCATTGGTAGGAGTTCACATAAAATGATAGAGGCAGTAATGCAATCAGCTGCGAGGGGAAAGGTACAATGCTTTCAGAATAGGAGCACTGTTTATCTGAATAATTGTTTTTTGGTCTAACGGCAGAAAGTCTTAAACAATTTGCAGGTACAAACTATTAGACAGGGTTACCTGTCAAAACGTTCCTCAAGCTTAAGAGGTGACTGGAAAAGAAGATTTTTTGTTCTTGATAGCCGAGGAATGCTTTATTACTATCGTAAACAGTGCAGCAAGCCATCTGTGAGTGTATATGTGAGGAAAAGAAAAGAAATATTTGGGATATGGTTCTATTTCTTTTTGTTCATTGTGTTTTTTGCTTTCTGATCTTCCCTTTGTCATTGTTTTGTTAAATTTGTCAGGGTTCGGGAACCCAACTTTCGGGTCAAAGGAATAGTTCTGAGCTTGGATCTGGATTGTTGAGCCGATGGCTTTCTTCTCATCACCACGGAGGAGTGCATGATGAGAAATCTGTTGCTCACCACACCGTGAACCTCCTTACATCAACAATCAAAGTTGATGCTGATCAGTCAGATCTACGATTCTGCTTCAGAATTATATCACCAACAAAGAACTACACTTTACAGGTATAATGCTTCCTGTATCTTGGATTTGGCACATATATCTGGAAAGATTCTGCTAGGGATGGATATATGGCACAGAGAAGGTGTTCTGCATAAAAAAAGAAAAAGAAATTGTCATAATGTTTACTTGTGCTTGTCAGTGCAGGCAGAAAGTGCACTGGATCAAATGGATTGGATCGAAAAGATAACAGGTGTTATTGCTTCATTACTAAGTTCACAAGCTCCTGTAAGGGTAACCATTGAGAGCATCTTAGATAAGATTCAATTTGATTATCCTCATCAATCTGATGTCTATGGTTCAATTAAATTTCAGTGTCTGCCCAACAGTCCTATGGGAAGCGGTCATCACCGATCTGCCAGTGAGAGTAGTTCATTTGAAAGTGCTGACCTTGACCACTCTGCTGTTGAGGAATACACATCTGAGAGGAGCCTTATTGGTGCACACCATGACCGACCATTTAGAAGCTCACAACAGCAACGATCCCCTATAGAGAAGCCAATTGCCGTGTTGCGAAGAGTGTGTGGAAATGAGAAATGTGCTGATTGTGGTGCTCCAGAACCAGATTGGGCATCACTGAATCTTGGAGTTCTTGTTTGCATTGAATGTTCTGGTGTTCACCGCAATCTTGGTGTACACATTTCTAAGGTAAATGATTTGAATTTGATCAGTAGTTTTCTGTGTTTTTATATGTTAAACTTACATGCATATACTTTAGCATAGGGTGTAAGTGCAAATTGTCCATACTTGTACTTTCATATGTATATATATAATACTTCCCAGTGATTGGGATTAACCCTATTCACTAAGGTTCATATTAACACTTTTGAAGAATCTCTTCAGGCATTTGAATGACTAATGGTATAAATGCTAAAAGAATAAGGATGCTATCAAAGGCCAGTGGGAAAGTTGCTTAAAAGATTAGTATCTGTGCTTAGCTATAGACTGACTGAATTTGTCCTACAAAGAAATGCATATTGCGCCCATTCTATTTCATATGCAATAGCAAAACATCTGGGGTACTGTCATTGAAGCTCCTGTTTCTTTTGACGTTGAGAAAGGTGCACTAAGGTCTAACATGGATATATTGGTATGTCTAGCATGGTAGAAATGCTCTCCTGATATGCTTCTAGTTAACATGTTTGCTAATTTTAGATGACAGTGTCTTGACTAGCTCCTGTACAGCTTTCATACTGTCCTGACTTGTTGCAGGTAAGATCCCTTACACTTGATGTCAAGGTGTGGGAGCCATCTGTTATAAGTTTGTTCCAGTCACTGGGAAATGCTTTTGCTAACTCCGTCTGGGAGGAGTTATTGCAATCAAGAAGTGCCTTCCAGGTTGATATCATTCCTGCAGGGTAAGGATTCTTCATCATGATTTTTATAAAGATTCCTCATGTGCAGCAACTATATGTCCTTGCTATTTCTAACTACCCATTACTAACATTTCTGGATATTCTGCTGCTGAAGCTCATATAAATCTGATAGACAACAGCGACTTTTTGTCAGCAAACCGTCTCCTGGAGATTCTATTTCAGTAAAGGAGAAGTTTATTCATGCAAAGGTTTTACTTATTCCCTGTTTTTATCGGCTTTTTTGATTTATATATATATATATATGCCTATGTAAATGGGGAGTAGATACCAAGTGAGGTTACTTATCCTTATCCAGTCACATTGGCATTTTATTGATGATTTGTAATTCGATCTTAAGAGACAAATCTCCAACATGAATAGTTCAAATTAGAAAAAACAGACAAGTAGTTCAAACAGCTGAAACTGCCATTAAGGTTGAGAATGATAAGATACATTCTCAGCCATCAAAATTGTGGAAAATCTCCTTTCAGAAACTTTTATTCTTTTGCTGCTGTTGCTCGACTGGTCTTCTAATTGCTGGGAGGCACTCAATTCAAATATATTCTTTGTTGATGGTGCAGTATGCGGAAAAGCTGTTTGTTCGCAAGCCAAGAGACAACCAATATCTTCATTCTGTTTCACAACAGATGTGGGAAGGTGTTCGCGCTAATGACAAAAAAACCGTATATCGTCTGATCACTAGTCATGATGCAGATGTCAATGTTGTATATGAGCAAGCATGTTGTACTTCTCTGACTCTTGCCAGAGTGATGCTATTGCAAGAGCAAGCAGGCCTGGACCATTGTTCTAGTTTCTCAGCAGGGAATTCGTTGGACAGGTCCTCTACCAGCTCATTAAACCTGGTGGGTGAAAGTGAAGGCCCGACAGTGGAGGATCTAGAAGGGTGTTCTTTGCTTCACCTGGCTTGTGAAACCGCAGACATAGGGATGCTAGAACTCCTCTTGCAGTATGGTGCAAATATAAATGCAGCTGATTCAAGAGGTCAGACTCCACTGCATCGCTGTATTCTTGGAGGAAAATCTGCTTTTGCAAAACTGCTTCTCATGAGGTAACACGTACTGATCCTTCTTGCTCTGTTTTCTTTAATTACTTGAATGCTGGTACTCCTGTCCCTAAACCAGTATGAACAAGAAAAAGCAAAAGTGGAAAATGTAATCCTGCTCCTCATGAGCCATTTAACTAGGAATGCTTTGGGAAATCAAGAAATCCTGCTAAAGAACCTTTCTTAATTGCAGGGGTGCCAATCCAAGGGCTGTCAATGAGGAAGGCAAAATCCCTCTTGAGGTTGCAGTAGATTCCAATTTTGTTGATAACGAGGTCCTTGCTTTATTGTCTGAGTCAAGTGGATGAATTGCATGAAGGGGAAGATTACTGAAGAAAATGCATATGGCATGTTTTTCTGGCAAGTGCAGCTTGTAATTTGAAAAGCAAGCTTAAATCCTTATTGAAGAAAGTAAACATTACATGTAATAGAATAGAAGCGAGTGATAGGCTAGCATTGGAATACATGCCCTTTGGGCAGATATTGGAGTTGGTGTCTCAGATGTGTCCTCTCAATCCCTAGTTCAGAGCAGAACACAGCTTGGAGTGTAGTCTGTAATGTTATGTATAATGATGAATCAGCTTTAATGGCTGTTTTTTCGTGGCTGTGGAATTTTAGTTTTAGGGTATTTGTGCATTTGTAAGTAAATTGGTATTTATTTTATCATATTTCATAGTGAAGCTTTGCTGTTTCTCTCTGGAAACACACACTTCAAGTACTTCTGCACCTCGCTCATTTCATGGGAATATCAGTGTGGGGACCACTCAAGTCAAGATAAGTTGCAATTATTATATGATTAATTATTAATTAAAAACTGTAAATTAAATAATTAATTGAAGCAATGACACCAGACATTCCTTTGAAACAGCCTAAGGCTTATGCACGTGCTTCTCCTATCTTTCCCTCTTCCCAATGCATAGACAAATTTGGTGCCACCCAATTATAAAGCTATTTTATTAAATTAAATATATAATAATTATGTTTTTGACTGATGATGTGTCCTACTCCCCCAGGACCAGAAGGCAAGGCAAGGCAAGGAAAGCTATTATTCTCACCTTATCATCTTTTGGAATGATACTTATGCAATGCACAAAGATAAGAGCTTTAAACTTTTACTAATACAGTAATACCCCACCATAAAACGGAGCTTTTTATGTCTAATCAAAAAGCTCAAGCACCCTTTTCTTTCCAACGGTTGAGATCGCATCATCTCACAACCAGGGGATAGGATCGAAGCTAGGTAAGATCCTCCTTGTCTCACACTGTTCGATGTTTCGCTTTCGGTCTCGTGATGGTTACACTAGCGGGCAGCGCCAATGTTTCTGCCAACGTGGTAATGGGTCCCACTTATGTCTTTGTGGGGCATCCTCCTCTGATAGGCGGGAACCCCAGTTTTGTCCTTGTCCTACCCCACATCATAGGACTTAGGAGAGGAGGTTGAGGAATCAAGAATGGTCCGTCTGAAGAGAGAGAGAGAGAGAGAGAGAGAGAAGACACGCAAAGATTGAGTTTTAGAGAGAGCAAGCAGCTTGGAGGGTGAATACTATGTAGCTTGTGTGTATTTGTATTGACGCATTAAATGGTTGTCGCTGGAGGACTGATTCTTCCTATCTTTAATAAACTTATTTATACTACTTCTCTCTTACTCAGGAAAGGGAAACAGTTAAGGGATTGAGTTTGCACTAGATTAAGACCATGACCCACTTGTCTGACTTTGAAGAAGTTGTTAAGAAGAAAGTAAAGCTTTGATTTTTAGAGGAATGTGGTTGATATGTTTTAGTCTTTGGGTCATCGTCGTTTCGTGAGTGAGAGTGTGACTTAACCAAGTGCAGTCTTTTTTGTGTGTGAAAGCTTGGAGATTCGATTTTGTGGGTGTCAGAGTCATCTAGAATAGAGAGGGACTAGTTGCAGGATGGGATTTGGTGACTATATGATTGATTCTTTGTGTCTTGCTTGAGAAGATTTCGAGTTGAAGTTCGATTTTGAATGTCTTACCAGCTCTTGATATTGAGCGCTTGAAGCTTCCCCTTCTATTCAAAGACAAAGTTGTGATTTTTAGAGCTCCTCTGTTACTAGTCGAGGATGTGAGCAATGAGGATTCTTTGAGCCTCGTCCTTGTTGATTTGTGATAAGATTTTCAGGCTTGTGGAATATTACACTGCTATGGAGAAAAGAAGGTACAGCACAGTAATCAGCTGGAAAGCCATAGCTCTACTTTTGTTCATACTTTTCTTTCTCCACAAAACGGTAGAGTGTCAACAAAGAAGTAGAAATAGAATCAGACGACGCCTGTCTACGCTGCCTTCTTCACCTTCTCCTTCTACACGTCCCAGTTTCAATAATGGACTCAAACGAATCCTTCTCAGTGTTATTTTAGGAGTGTTAACCGGTTTATCAGGTTCCATTCTTTTTGCATTTGCAGTCCGTTTAATCCGTAGCTTTGTTCTGTACATGAACCGAACACCAATCCTTAAAGGCCCTGTAATCTTTTCTCCCAAAATCGACCCCAAAACTCTTCAATCAGCTCTTCTGACTGAGAATCGGTTGCTGGGATCCAGCACCAATGGTAAGTACTACAGGACAGTTCTGGACAATGGACTCACCATTGCTGTGAAGAGGCTTGAACCCTTTGAAACTGGTTATCCTGAGGCGCAGAGCAAGTCTGTCAAGAGACGGATACAGCAAGAGCTTGAAATGCTTGCAAGCTTGAGACATCGGAATCTAATGAGTTTACGGGCATATGTTAGGGAATCTGATAGGTTCTCTTTGGTTTATGATTACATGCCAACTGGGAGCCTTGATGATGCAATGAACAGGGTAAGAGAGAATCAGTTGCAGCTTGGTTGGGAAGTGCGGCTTCGGATTGCAGTTGGGATTATTAAGGGTCTTCGTTATCTTCATTTTGAATGCATGTCTCAAATTTTGCATTATAATTTGAAGCCTACAAATGTTATGTTGGACGCTGAGTTTGAACCAAGATTGGCGGATTGCGGGTTGGCTAAGCTCATGCCTAATTTGGACAGGGCTGCTGCTGGCTATAGCGCTCCTGAGTGTTTCCAAAATGGCAGGTAATTCAAGGTTTCCTGTGCATAGTCTTGATATTGCTGATGAATTCAGCATTTTCTTATTAACTTCTGATTTCGTTGATATTGCTTGTGCTTTAACTGTTTAATGACCCATGAGACTTCAATCGTATACCTTGTGCATCGTTATATCCCTTTCAAAAAATCCCAGTTCATCTGGCTAATAGTTGAATAAAAAGAATCTCAAAGACAGACAGGCACTTTTTTTCCCCCCCCCTGTTAAGATTGATTTGCCGTCAGCTTATAACCGGAAAACTACACTTTTAGCTGTGAAAAGCTTCTTCAAGCGATATGCTTTACTCCTTTATTGGTTAGTATTTAGTCGGCAAGTAGTTGCTTATATGCTGTTACAAAACCAAAACGGTTCAATTTCGACAGGTACACGGATAAGAGTGACATTTTCAGCTTCGGGATGATATTAGGTGTTCTGTTAACTGGAAGGGACCCTACTGATCCATTCTTTGGAGAAGCAGCTAGTGGGGGTAGTTTAGGTCGTTGGCTTCGTCATTTGCAGCAAGCTGGGGAGGCGCGGGAAGCACTGGACAAGAGTATACTTGGTGAAGAAGGTGAAGAAGATGAGATGCTTATGGCAGTGAGAATTGCTGTGGTTTGCCTATCAGAACTGCCTGCTGATAGACCTTCAAGTGATGAGCTTGTTCCCATGCTATCCCAATTGCACAGTTTTTGATACAAATGTAAGTAAATTCGATATGTTTCCTATTGATTTGCTTGTGAGAGGTCCTGGTGTGGTGTCTGTAGAAGTTGGCTTTATGTTTGGTCACCGCCTGCTGAACTTGGATGGTGTTCTAAGCACGAGGACCGTTGTAACTGAAAAAAAAAAAAAAAAGAAATCAGCAACTTTAGATGATAACAGTTTTATCAGTACATGGGACATCTACATTATTGCATTCTCTATTAATTATAGTGGGGTTTGTTGGCTGTCTTTATTTGGACACAACTTTTTTGGGATTAAAGGTTCTTTTATTTTACCTTTCAAAATCATTTCACTTCTCTTTTTATCCTCTAGGGTTAAGAACTGCTATCATTGGCATGGGCTTTCAAACTTTCTCACTTTAATGGAGATAAAGAGTAATGAATATCTGTCAAAATGCTTGCAAGAACGTGTTGGCATGTCACTGTCTTTCATACTAAACCTTTTTTATGTTGCAAACTAAGTGTTCCTTTGCCTGCTTGTTTATTCAACGATGAAGATGAGAACCAAGTTCCTTGTCTGAGAGCTAGAGAAGCACCAGAAGAGAACAGCATTAATCTAGCAAGACTAGCTGTGCATCATCTTCTGCCTTTTGGTTCTGAAGAGATGAGTTTGCTATTTTGCTTAACTGCACTAGGTTGTCATCTTATTTTTCACTTCAATCATAGGCTACCAGGACCAAGTTCATGACATCTCCCTAAATATTTATGTCAAAGGCCCCTGGTCTACTTGGGCGAGAACTAGTCAAGACCAGCCAAAAAAAAGTGTTGACTGGATCTAAATTTTCTCAGTATCTTTCTACCTTACCTTTTTCTCATTCGATGCAATCATTTTACCTTTTTATGTTGGTTGTCGCATTTAGGAGTGATTTCAGGGCTCGAGTTAATGGAGCCTGGCCCTGCTAATAAGACTCTTGTTTGTCTTTACTTGCAGAAAAATGCTTGGCTTGGCAGGTCCCCTCCATACTCCTGCTGTTGAGTTCGTATAAGCTGAGTCTACTGATAAGTTATGTACATACTACTAGGCCATGAAAAGTCTGGACTGGAGAAAGCATGCGGTGGGGATGTTTTGAGAGATCTAATTGGTCATGCATTTGGGGCCAAAAGCATCATATGACCCCAATTGGATGGGTTAAAACTAGAAGGAAACATCCCAGCAATAGATTTATTGTCAATTTCCCCCTTACAGTTGTGATCCTCCGACTACACCTCACTGCTAACTACTCTCTCCTGTCCCATTTTGGTCTCGGTCAAAACCAAACCATTTATTCTTCTTCTTGGTATTCATGTAACCTGGTGGCTTCTTATTGTCCAAATTCCTGTATTTCTTAGCCTCAACTTAGCTTGAACACATGGTTCAGTTGGATATCAGCAAATTGGTTTGTGCAGTATCTTCCATAGACGTTTATGGTTTGTCTCAGAATTTTCACGAGCATTGTGCCTTTTCCAAACTCAAGCAGTGAATGGCCGTACTCAGTTGCTCAATTCACGATTCAACGTTGCTTGTGGCATTATTAGAAAATGATAATGCTTTAGTGTTTATACATCCAATGTAATATTAATAAAAAAAAAGGAAAGGAAAACAAAGCAGAATGGCTCTCTCTTCAGAAAAAGAAAAACACTTTATTGATTGTTCATCTAATTTTGAGTATTAAATAATTTATTTAAAATAAATAATCTACATATTGTTAATTGGTCAGTGTGTCACTATTTCTTTTTGTTAAAAGAAGGGCCAAAATGCCCAAATGCCATTCCCACCACACCTTCAGTCAGACTGCAGCTAAAGCCTTATCCTTTGTTTCAAACAAATATCTTTGAAACCTTATCTGTTCTTGGTCTTTATAAATATTATACAGCCATCTCTCATTTGACTGCTCTCTTCAGACATCGATTCTACACCATTACCACACAATGCAGGTAGTCTTGCACCTTCCATCACCGTTCGTCTCCACTCTTGCACCCAAAAATATCTCAGCTTTGTCAAGGAGTTCCTTTCCAAAGTTGCAGACTTGCAAAATTTCCTCAATCAAGGCAAGTGCAGTTCCATCATACGACCCTTCTACTGTTGATTACAGCTCCGGGACATCGTAAGATCTCTTGAAAATTGTCGGCTTTGAAAACCCTATATGATTCCAAAATACGATACGATCAAATGATATTCCGTTTTGTATGTCCCATCTCAGTGTTTTTCCTGCTGAGGCTTGTGAGACTGTGGAGGGACGCTTGTGCCGTCGAAATGTACCCAGAAGTTAAGCCGGAGTCCGAGGCAAGAACCACCGTGTCTAACATAACTTCAGAGCTATACGACAGAGAATATCTAGAGTATGATGGCCCCAAGACGTAGGATCTCTAAATCCCATATAAGGTTTGATTGCGACTCATTGAAAATGGTGGATATACAAATTGATCAGACGTGTGACTTTGTGACAGGGTGTTCTTGGAAGAAGCTTGTGACGATCTTGGAGGGGAATTCTGCCATCCAGAGTACCAAAGCGGAGCTCAGTAAAACTGGCTTATCCAGAAAGTACACCCATGAAACATGACTCTTCCATACCTTAAGTTTGACTTTCTGTAAATAATCACTTCGCAGTGTATCTCATAAGGTTCTTGAATGAATGGCATGTTTGTTCCAAGGGATTCTCTATGATGGACTGTTTTAGCTTTTATTATCCGCTTTAACTGGAAGTTGAGTGTTAACAAGCTTAATACCAACTGTATTTTTCATCTCATAAGCTTTCTTGTTCAATTCTTTCTACGTGATTGGATCCTTTTACTCGATCGAGAAAAAGGGGTGAAAACATCACCAACAAAACACAAGAGAAGGGAAGGGGTGAAAACATCACCAAAAATAGGAGTTTGAAGCGGCAGTGATTGCCTTCAATCTGAACTATTAGCCGGTCAATACGTGCATCACAGGTGCCTATGTGGTCTTATTGGTCTGACTTTGTCCCTTGGGCTTCGTTTGCACCTCGAAAGCAGCTGTCAATTTATTATCTTTATGCGGACCTAACTTTTTCTAACTCTGCCCTTTCTCACCAAAAAAAATCGTCCAATCAAACCACATTAGACCATCGATCGGTGGTTAATTTGATAAAAAATGTGCAACTAAAATATATCAAACTTCAACATTAAGAATGACAATAGGCCAGGTCAGGTCGGGTTCAAAATTTTTGCCTAAATCCAAGTTCAATCAGATCTTGATAGGTCGAAGCACGACTAGCCCAAGTCGATCCCAAATTTTTTTAATTTTTAAATTAAAAATAAAAAATTACATCATTTTATTCAAAAGATGTCATTTTGTCTATATATTTTCAAGATTGGGCCACGTTGGGCCTAATTTGGACAGCTCAAGCCCAATTCCAACAATCACCACTGGTACAAAACTTATACTGCAATAATTAACCAACAAAACACAAGAGATGAGAAAGGATAACGTAGGGACTTAAAGCAGCAGTAATTTCTAGCAAACCAGAGCAGTAATCAAGATCTCCATTGTTTAGATGGAAGGCTTAAATGTCCCCTACGTGCCTTTCAAAAATTAGCTTGATCGGACCATATTTGACCCTCGATCGGTAGAGTTGATCAAAACCGAATTGATCCTCTAATGTGAAACAATTAGACCCTTTTAAAAGGGTTTTCATTATTGGTTTTCCATATGTGAGGGACAAAAGATAAAAAAAAAAGCCATCATCTCCTTCCTTCCTCCACTCCATCTCAAAGAGTGAAATTGACAAATTTGAAAAATAAAATTGACTAATTCTAAAGCAAAGATCAAGAAACTTAACTTGAGTGCATTATGTTTGTAAGTTGATGTAATATCTGAAGTATGGATAGAACTTGAAGTTAAATACTAACAAGCTTAACAAAATTTGTATTTTTGTGTTATCTAAAGATATCATATAACTCGAGTACATTATATGATATCTAAAGTATGGATAGAACTTGAAGTTGAGCTTAGCTACGTTAGAAACTTATGAAGCAATCTGGCATGCATAGAATTGAACGTATATAGTACGTGGTAGGAGCTAAGTAAGTGTTTAAGAATGGAAACATGAAGGAGGCATTGGTCCACGTGGAAAATTTACTCTATTGATAAAGATTACAGTTGCAATATGTTAAAGGTATTGGAAATCGAGCCGCCCAGTGGAAGAGTTATGAACTAGAAGCATAAATATATATAAAAGAACTTGTAGGTTTCATTAAGATAGACCAAAATTTAAAAGTGATAATTATGAAAAGTTATTTATGAATTGAAGTATTTTTCAAGGTAGTGATACATTCGTTTTATAACGTAATTATTCCATATGATTTTCACATGATTAATGAAAACCACAATTTATATGTTAAAAGATCTAAATATAAGTTTACGATTTTATCTTTTATATAGATGATATTGTGATTGTTTGAAATGAATGCAAGTTTATGAAGAAAATCAAAAGTTGGTTGTTATTAAAATTAAAATGAAACATATAGGTGAAACTGCACATATTCTTAGTGTAAAGATTTCAAAAGATAATTGTCTCCTTCATAACACCTATATGTTCAAAAAAGTTGTAAAATTTTGTATAAAAGATTGTAAGCCCGTTGATAATCTTATTACTAAAAGCGAAGGTCTTAGTAAAAATTTTGTCCAACAATATTGTAAGAAAAGGAATAAATTAAAATAGTTGAAGTTCTTATTGTTCAATTGTAACATTTCGTCCTCATATTAAGGGTTAGGACTCGAACTTTCAGTAATTATGATCAGTTCAAAGAGATTAAGACAATACATTTTCTTACTCATGAATCATGTTAGCATATATGCATATAAATATGAAATGTTTTCACATAAAAAGTGGTACATGTATTCATTGACAAATTCTAGGTATAAATGGTATTAAATGTGATTTTATTGAAAATGAGTAGTAGAAGGAGTAGCAAGAGTGATCTTGGTATGAGTTGTGATAAGGAAAGGTAGTGATCTGGACAATGTTGACTGAGTATGCTTCAGTCTTTTATTCACAACGTTTTCTCTAGTTACCCAAACAAGATGATTGTTGATTTAGATTAAACTAGAGATATATGGATACATTTTGCATGAAGACATTGAATTTCAATTTTGTGTCTAAGAGTCTCCAAATTTGTCATGAAGTGAAGAATTGGGTGCAGTGTTGGTTCATGAATGAAAAATTTATCTTCATATTTTAGGGGCAAATATGGACTTAATCTAGATATATTTTGACAAAGTTGCCATCTGGAAAGTTGTAAATCTTTCTTTTATCTTTCCAACGGTATAAAGTTTGTAAATTTTGGATATCAGAATCAAAAGTTATAATCCTTATAAGTGAAGACGTTCTGGGCAGAAAAAGCAGACGATAGCAAGGAAGAAAAGCAGATGATAGAATCGGGGCCAAATATGGACTTGATATAGATAGATTTTAACAAAGTTGCCTTCTGGAAAGTTCTATATATTTCTTTTATCTTTCTAATGGTATAAAGTTTGTAAATTTTAGATATCATAGTCAAAAGTTATGATCCTTATAAGTGCAGACGTTCTGGACAGAAAAAGCAGACGATAGAAAGGAAGAAAAGCAGACGAAAGAATCGGGGCCAAATATGGACTTGATATAGACAGATTTTTGGCAAAGTTGTCTTCTGTAAAGTTGTAGATCTTTCTTTTATCTTTATAATGGTATAAAGTTTGTAAATTTTAGATATCAGAGTCAAAAGTTATGATCCTTATAAGTGAAGACGTTCTGGGCAGAAAAAGCAGAAGATAGAAAGGAAGAAAAGCAGATGATAGAATCGGGGCCAAATATGGACTTGATATAGATAGATTTTGGCAAAGTTTCCTTCTGGAAAGTTGTAGATCCTTCTTTTATATTTTCAACGGTATAAATTATGTAAATTTGTGATATAAGAGTCAAAAGTTATGATCCTTATAAGTGGAGACGTTCAGGGCAGAAAAAACAGACGATAGAAAGGAAGAAAAGCAGATGATAGAATCGGGGCCAAATATGGACTTGATATAGATATATTTTGGCAAAGTTTCCTTTTATAAAGTTGTAGATCTTTCTTTTATCTTTCCAAAGGTATAAAGTTTGTAAATTTTAGATATCGGAGTCAAAAGTTATGATCATTGTAAGTGGAGACATTCTGGATAGAAAAGCAGACGGAAGAAAGCAGACGATAGAAAAGCAGATAGAAGAAAGCAAACGATAGAAAAGTATAAGACAGAAAAGCAGGAGATAGAAAGCAAACGATAGAAAAGCAGACGATAGAAAAGCAGACGGAAGAAAGCAGACGATAGAAAAGCAGACAGAAGAAAGCAGATGATAGAAAAGCAGACGAAAGAAAGTAGACTATAGAAAATGAGACGATGCAGAAGGTAGAAGATAGAATTGGACTTTGAGGTCTTCATAAAAGTTGTAGATCTCAAAGTCTTCTTTTTAATGGTCTAAAAAAGAAGTCAATAAGACATCTGTAGAAAAAGTTATGGCATTCGTACTAAGGCATGTACATTCCAAGTAAGGGCAGAAACATGTTGGAGTCTTTCGGCCATAACTTCTTCTCTAGACCTCCAAATGACCTGATTCTTAAACCATTGGATTTGTAAGACTTTTGATATTTTTTGAATCATTAGAGGACAAAATGAGATGATTTCTGATTCGTGGTGAACTAGAGATATGAAGTTACAAATGGTATGAAGGACTTGGAATCTGATTCAGTCTCTATGATGTCTAAAATTCTTATGGAACTTATGCATAGTATATTGTTATGGACAAGAACAGTCCAAAATGTTTGAAGTGTATCTTTTGAATCACTGAACTAAATGGAATATTTTCGGTGGCATTCGAAACTTAAGACAACGAGAGATATCTTTCGGAAGAAAGTGTCATGTTAGATTGTTCAAGGGTACAATTGGCAAGACACTTAAAGACAAAAGACATAGGGCATAATGAAAGGGAAAAATTGGACAATTCTCATTCATTAAGGGCATAACTGGAAGAATGAATATTGTCTTGCTTATAAATAAAGGGGAAAACGTGAATGACAAGATTCCAGAGAACCAAAATGAGTAAGAAAGAGAAAGAGAGTTGGTGGTTGAGAGAAAAGAAGAGAAAACAAGCTAGGGTTTTAATTTCCTTGGCCTTCCAGAGAGATTTTGAAGTGTTTAAGAGGAGAAAAAGGAAGTGGAGGAAAAGAGCTTCCATTTGAGCCAAAGATCTTTTCATTTGGTGAAGAATCAATGTATGATCCTTTTGAATCTTTGAAATTTTGGAAGGATTCTAGTTTATGGAGTTTAGAAAAAATTGCTTGGGTTTAAATATGCTAGAGTCTATTTCAGTGATTATGCATTGTGGGATTTTAAAGTAGATTCCTATTGAATGAGATTTGGTTTGTCTTAGGAAACTAAGAGAATCCCACCTAAGTGTGTTTATAAGTATGAAGTGCTAAACCATGAATGGGAATTGGATGTTATAAGATCATATGAGGTTAGAAAAGAGATGATGAGAAATTAAGTTATGATATAAAGTAATCAAGTGTTCTTGAGAAGTAAGCTTATGAATAAGCTAGACTCATGCAAAGGGTGAAGATTGAAAGGAGAATTTAGAATGATCATGTACCAATGAAGTGTATGAAACATATATGAATTATGAAATGAGAATGAGCATAAAATGTCTATTAGAACATATACCCGGGATTGTCATTGAGCATGAATTGTACATTGTCCATTGATACATTTGTGCATAAATAAAGGTTTATATGTGTGCAGCTATTGATGAGTGTGCAATGTGTGTCTTGCATAAATGGACTATGCAGGTTAAGTGTCTGCATTCAGGCGCTCCCCGATTTTGGAAGCAAATGCTAAAATGGAGCGTACTGTGAGTAGACCTAGATGGTCTTACTTTATTGTTTATTTGTTTATGTTATGAATTGAGTGATCACGAATGATTAGGAATGTGTATTTGTATTTGTAAATAAATGAGATTGTGAATTCTCCACTTCAATGTGGAATGCTGGACTAAGGTCCGATGAGATGAAAAATTGTTTAAATGGGATATACAATTGTGAGTAATACATTCCAGTGCATGAATGCATAAAATATAAAGGCAGTTGTGACCAGAGTAGTCAACGATCAGAGCTTCGAGCTCAACGTGTGGAAAAGAGCCTCGAGCTCAAAAGTGAATTAGAGCCTCAGGCTCAACGTTTAATGTGCCCTATATGAGACAGTTATCAATGAGCCCAGTACCCCATGGATATGGGACAGTTCAGGCACTCAGTCACAACAAAATAACAAATGGAAAAGAGAGTCTTATGTGCATTGCATATGCATAATGAAAAATGTGATTTTTGATACATAATATGAATGATTAAATGCATTGAATGTGAAATAATGTGAGATGTGAATTATTTGTTATGAGATGGAGTGAGCCATCAATGATGGTCACTCACTGAGTTCGCAAAACTCACCCAAAATTTGCAAATATTTTTATGGTTGAGAGAAAAGAAGAGAAAACAAGCTAGGGTTTTAATTTCCTTGGCATTCTAGAGAGATTTTGAAGTGTTTAAGAGGAGAAAAAGGAAGTGGAGGAAAAGAGCTTCCATTTGAGCCAAAGATCTTTTCATTTGGTGAAGAATCAAGGTATGATCCTTTTGATTCCTTGAAATTTTGGAAGGATTCTAGTTTATGGAGTTTAGAAAAAATTGCTTGGGTTTAAATATGCTAAAGTCTATTTCAGTGATTATGCATTGTGGGATCTTAAAGTGGATTCCTATTGAATGAGATTTGGTTTGTTTTAGGAAACTAAGAGAATCCCACCTAAGTGTGTTTATAAGTATGAAGTGCTAAACCATGAAAGGGAATTGCATGTTATAAGATCATATGAGGTTAGAATAGAGATGATGAGAAATTAAGTTATGATATAAAGTAATCAAGTGTTCTTGAGAAGTAAGCTTATGAATAAGCTAGACTCATGCAAAGGGTGAAGATTGAAAGGAGAATTTAGAATGATCATGTACCAATGAAGTGTATGAAACTTACATGAATTATGAAATAAGAATGAGCATAAAATGTCTATTAGAACATATACCCGGGATTGTCATTGAGCATGAATTGTACATTGTCCATTGATACATTTGTGCATAAATAAAGGTTTATATGTGTGCAGTTATTGATGAGTGTGCAATGTGTATCTTGCATAAATAGACTATGCACGTTAAGTGTCTGCATTCAGGCGCTCCCCGATTTTGGAAGCAAATGCTAAAATGGAGCGTACTGTGAGTAGACCTAGATGGTCTTACTTTATTGTTTATTTGTTTATGTTATGAATTGAGTGATCACGAATGATTAGGAATGTGTATTTGTATTTGTAAATAAATGAGATTGTGAATTCTCCACTTCAATGTGGAATGTCGGACTAAGGTCCGATGAGATGAAAAAGTGTTTGAATGGGATATACAATTGTGAGTGATACATTCCAGTGCATGAACGCATAAAATATAAAAGCAGTTGTGACCATTGTAGCTAACGATCAGAGCTTCGAGCTCAACGTGTGAAAAAGAGCCTCGAGCTAAAAAGTGAATTAGAGCCTCAGGCTCAACGTTTAATGAGCCCTATATGAGACAATTATCAATGAGCCCGGTATCCAATGGATAAGGGACAGTTCAGGTACTCAGTCACAACAAAATAACAAATGGAAAAGAGAGTCTCATGTGCATTGCATATGCATAATGAAAAATGTTATTTTTGATACATAATATGAATGATTAAATGCACTAAATGTAAAATAATGTGAGATGTGAATTATTTGTTATGAAATGGAGTGAGCCATCAATGATGGTCACTCACTGAGTTCGCAAAACTCACCCAAAATTTGCAAATATTTTTCAGAATTTGAAGAATACCCCGTTAGGCCAACGGGAGTATCTATACAGCTTTCAAGTGAAGGATAGAGGTCGGGATCAGTTCGCGTCTGCATTAGTATTTTCTTATTTCTTTATAACATTGTGTATTATGAACTTTTGTACAAATGATTATGTCAATTGTAAAGTCAAATTGACTTAAGTGCTTTGTATTTGTGAAAGGGCTCAAGTGGCCATAGAAATTATCATTGATTGTATGTGATGATTGGCTTCCGCATAGTGTGTGTTTATGGAAAAAAAATCATACTGACTTTTGAACGAATGTAGTGCACTAGCACGTCACCCTCGCGGGGTACGGGCTCGAATATCACCATCGATGTCGGGTTCAAGTCATATGCATATTAGTCATGACATAGCAGACAGCGGCAACTGATCCCCTAATATGAGTCACATGCATGAGCATTTCCTTAAGAATTCGAGCGGTTAGAAGCATTGATAAAATAAAGGTTTATGGACATCTTGGAAATGAGAAATAGTATCTGGATTTGTATGTTAGATAAAGGCTCACCCCAATGAGGATATAACCGATAAAGATTCAGTGTATCTGTATCGGTGGATGTATTAGTGAATAGGAAATTAATATTGTGTTCTGGTAATATGTCCTCGAATGTGATATAAGGTGAATCCATTGTCATGGATTATATGAGAAAAAAATAGGGATATAAGTAGAAATGGTGAGATTTAAAGTGTCCAAGCCAAGTGATATGACCTTGAAAGATTGAACCTGGACTTAGATGGTTGTGTAATTATCGATATAAGAGTTTATGATTCAGTATGGGAATATATCTGTGGAATGGAGATTTAAGTTTCATATGGGTTATGCCCCTAAAATCATAAATTAATTGAGAATATGTATGTGTGTGAAAAAAAAGAACAAAGGTGATGAGTTTAGGTTTATTTGCTATTGTAAGTGCACATCGAATAGTGGGATCACCATAACAGGTGAAATTATGAAGAATATGTGAATAATATGTGTGGAGATGATATAGGAAGAAATTGGTAGCTTATTGAATAAGTACCGATCATAGTTCCTATAGTTCAAAGTTCAAGATGGGTTAGAGTAAGACGTGAGAGTACTTGCAGTGATCGATTGGGTAGGAATTGAGACTGTTACTGATGTTACCATATGTGATGGAAAAAAAAGGGGGGGACATGATTATGGCACACTCCCCATGATCAGGGACTGACACAAAATAAGAGGAATTATCTAGAATTGAATGGGATTAAAGTATCCTTAGTATAAGCTACCAATTGGTAAATTAATATAAATTCATCTCTAGATAAGATGTAATGGATTTGCTGATACATGTCATGGTATTAGAGTAAATGAAATTATTTAGTATCTCACCGAGCTTTGTTACGAGGGATGTTCTGATCACGTAAGCTATGGCATAAATTGATCCTATTGAGATATTATGTATAGATGAAATTGAACTCCTTGAGGTACTAAGAATGATTGATAAGTAATTATGGAAAATAGCTAATTGATGAGGATTTCATGAAACGTATCGATGATTATAGCAAGAACTCTTCTTTCAAAGAAGAATATCCCTAAAATGAGCTAAGTTGATCAGATGATTCAAATTAAGAGTGATCCCTGAAGAAACAAATCGAAAACGAGTGTGTAATAAATCAAAGTGAATAATGGAATGATGTTCTCAGTGGAGACTCAGGCCTAGGAAGTGGAATATGCCATGGAGAGCGTATGCTTTTGTTTGATGAAAAGTGTTCAACTATGTGAGTGGATTTTAAATTCGAGGTGACCCTATTGCAAATGTGAGGAAAAAATAGGTCTCCATTATATTTGATGCAAAAATGTTCGGGAGGTCCCAATTGAATCTAAGGAATGTAATACCAATATGCAAAGTGAAGTATTCAACGAATTGAAAATGTGTGGAGGAACTAGTACTATTGAATAGGCATCTGAATAAGTCGCTGTGAATTAAAAAAAATCTGATAAAAAGAGGAAATCATTAGAGACAAGAAGTCAAATGGGAGACTGAAAATGATATGAGATAATATTACCTTACTTGACGAATCAGACACTTAAGGAATTGTAAGAATTCATTTTGGGTTCGAGATATCAATGCCCGACAAAGATTAAGTTGAAATTTTAGTGATCTAAATCGATCAATTGGTGATGATGATCATGGATGAAATCTTGGATATAGTCGAACAGTTAGAAGAATACTTGAATTATTTGAAAAAAAATTGTAAATCGTATGAATGGTGTTTATAAGAAGAATTTTGAGGATCTATAACCTCAACGTTAATTATGCCATTGGGATTTGGAGATTGGGTAGTATGTAATGAAATTTCACATCAGAAATTATGATACAATATGTTCTAACAGTATAAAATGGTTTTGTAGGCAGAAAGACAATTAAAGTCTTATAAGTTGATTTTGATACATGGTAGAAGTGTTATGATAGAAATCGCTTTGAGTTATTGGAGACATTAGATGTGCCAAGTCATTCCTGTAATGTACAAATTATGTCAGTTTGAGGAAAGTATTTAGTTTGAAGGGAATGTACATCTGAGAACTATAATGGTAAAAGTAGCGTGAAATCTGACACATTGAAGAGGCAATTCTAAAATGGGATGGTACAAATTTAGATATTGAGGTTGCCAAGTTTATTGAAATGAAGAGTGTAATATGGGGCAAAATGAAGTGTATTTCAGATCAAAGTTACTGAAAAGAAGTAGGAAAACCTAAGAGTTAAGGATTCAGAATTGTGAGACCTATAGAGGAATTGAAAATGAATCTGAACTTTCGAGTGAAATCAGGAGAATGATATTTGGTGACCGAAATAAGGAGTATGTGTACCCGATAAGGATGTGTGAGCAAAGAAAGTGTTAGAGAAGCCTAAGTAACAACCTAAGTTAGACATCCTAGTAGGAATACGCTAGGAGTGTATTTTAGCTGCTAAGGATGCAGAAACAAGTGGTTGCAAGTTTGAATTACCAACAATTTTAACTGTTGGGGATGTGCTTAAAGCTTATATTTTTGGATTTATAGGAATATGAGTTTGAGGTATAATTCAAATTGATTACAGACATAATAATTGTGACCATAGTGGCATCACTAGAACACAGTATGGGGCATTGTATAACAGAAAGGTGGCCCTTCACCCTTACATTGAGTTGAAGAGGGCGTAAAACGGTATAAGGCCTTAATGAATGTGAGATACTATTAGCGAGTGAAATGAATCCAAAATAAGAGTAAAGTGACTTATGATTGATAAGTAGGTTAGGTGGATCAACAGTAGACAGATGGACTTAGTGAAATGGACATAAGGGTTGAATGTATTAATACTGAAGAGAAGTGAATTGTCAAAGAAGAGATGAAGTGTTTTTGTGAGTATCGCCTTGGTAAGGTGTGTTCAGATTCGAAGAAAATATAAGTTAAGCTATATGAATTAGTCTGTATGAAAACTATTATAAGTTAGTGTTACTGGTGAAAGAAGTCTTGGATTCTTAAAATGTGATATGTGAATAGGTTCTGAAATAATGACATGATCGACAGGGATAGATTGATAGCAAAAGAAGTAAAAAAAAAGTGAGTAAATTGAAATATGCAGGTGAGATAGTCAAGATAGTATGATAGCTAAATAAGTGACTGAAAGAATTATTGAGTATGTCTACTATAGTCTTTTGGAAAATGAGTAATTGAGCAATTAAGTGTAAGTAAAATAGAGGAGCATATAAGGAATTGTCACCTCTACCGTATTGAGCAATTAGGTGAAAATTTTGAGGACGAAATTGATTAAGGAGGGGAGAAATGTAACATCCAGTCCCCATATTAAGGGTTAGGACCCGAACTTTCAGTAATTATGAGCTCAAAGAGATTAAGACAATGCATTCTCTTTCTCATGCATCATGTTAGCATATATGCACATAAATACGAAATATTTTCACATAAAAAGTGGTACATGCATTCACTGACAACTTCTGGGTATAAATGGTATTAAATGTGATTTTATTAAAAATGAGTAGTAGAAGGAGTAGCAAGAGTGATCTTGGTATGAGTTGTGATAAGAAAAGGTAGTGATCTGGATAATATTGACTGAGTATGCTTCAGTCTTTTATCCACAATGTTTTCTCTAGTTACCCAAATAAGATGATTATTGATTTGGATTAAACTAGAGATATATGGATACATTTTTCATGAAGACGTTGAATTTCAATTCTGTGTCTAAGAGTCTCCAAATTTGTCATCAAGTGAAGAATTGGGTGTAGTGTTGGTTTATGAATGAAAAATTTGTCTTCAAATTTTAGGGGCAAATATGGACTTAATCTAGATAGATTTTGGCAAAGTTGCCTTATGGAAAGTTGTATATCTTTCTTTTATCTTTCTAACGGTATAAAGTTTGTAAATTTTGGATATTAGAGTCAAAAGTTATGATCCTTATAAGTGGAGACATTCTGGTCAGAAAAAGCAGACGATAGAAAGGAAGAAAAGTAGATGATAGAATCAGGGCCAAATATGGACTTAATATAGATAGATTTTGACAAAGTTGCCTTCTGTAAAGTTCTATATCTTTATTTTATCTTTCCAACGGTATAAAGTTTGTGAATTTTAGATATCAGAGTCAAAAGTTATGATCCTTATAAGTGGAGATATTCTGGGCAGAAAAAGCAAACGATAGAAAGGAAGAAAAGTAGACGATAGAATCGGGGCCAAATATGGACTTGATATAGATAGATTTTTGGAAAAGTTGACTTCTGGAAAGTTGTAGATTTTGCTTTTATCTTTCAAACGGTATAAAGTTTGTAAATTTTGGATATCAGAGTCAAAAGTTATGATCCTTATAAGTGGAGACGTTCTGGGTAGAAAAAGCAGACGATAGAAAGAAAGAAAAGCAGATGATAGAATCGGGGCCAAATATGGACTTGATATAGATATATTTTGGCAAAGTTGCCTTCTGGAAAGTTGTAGATATTTCTCTTATATTTCCAACGGTATAAATTTTGTAAATTTGTGATATAAGAGTCAAAAGTTATGATCCTTATAAATGGAGATGTTCTATGCAGAAAAAGTAGACGATAGAAAGGAAGAAAAGCAGACGATAGAATCGGGGCCAAATATGGACTTGATATAGATAGATTTTGGCAAAGTTGCCTTCTGAAAAGTTGTATATATTTATTTTATCTTTCCAACGGTATAAATTTTGTAAATTTTGAATATCATAGTCAAAATTTATGATCCTTATAAGTGGAGACGTTTTGGGCAGAAAAAGCAGACGATAGAAAGGAAGAAAAGCAGATGATAGAATTGGGGCCAAATATGGACTTGATACAGATATATTTTGGCAAATTTGCCTTCTGGAAAGTTTTAGATATTTCTTTTATCTTTCCAACGGTATAAAGTTTGTAAATTTTGTATATCAGAGTCAAAAGTTATGATCCTTGTAAGTTGAGATACTCTGGATAGAAAAGCAGACGGAAAAAAGAAAACGATAGAAAAGCAGACGGAAGAAAGCAGACGATAGAAAAGCAAACAATAGAAAGCAGACAATAGAAAAGTAGACGGTAGAAAAGCAAACGGAAGAAAGCAGACGATAGAAAAGCAGATGGAAGAAAGCAGACGATAGAAAAGCAGACCGAAGAAAGTAGACGATAGAAAATGAGACGATGCAGAAGATAGAAGATAGAATTGGCCTTTGAGGTCTTCATAAAAGTTGTATATCTCTAAGTCTTATTTTTAATGGTCAAAAAATGAAGTTAATCAGACATCTTTAGAAAAAGTTATGGCATTCGTACTGAGGCATGTACATTCCAATTAAGGGCAGAAATGTGTTGGAGTCTTTCGGCCATAACTTCTTCTCTAGACCTCCAAATGACCTGATTCTTAAACCATTAGATTTGTAAGACTTTTCTCTACATCTCTACCAGAAATAGAAGCTATCTGAAATTTATGAAGAGAGATTGAGTGAAAAGAGTGAGACGGGTACAGTGAGTGTGTTCTTCAATCATATGAACTGGTGTTACCTCACTAAACATATTTCAATTTTTTGATATTTTCTGAATCAGTAGAGGTCGAAATGAGATGATTTCTAATTCGTGGTGAACTAGAGACATGGAGCTACAAATGGTATGAAGGACTTGGAATCTGATTTAGTCTCTAGGATGTCTAAAATTCTTATGAAAGTTATGCATAGTATACTGTTTTGGACAAGAACAACCCAAAATGTTTGAAGTGTATCTTTTGAATCACTGAACCAAATGGAATGTTTTTGGTGGCATTCGAAACTTAAGACAACGGGAGATATCTTTCGGAAGAAAGTGTTATGTTAGATTGTTCAAGGGTATAATTGGCAAGACACTTAAAGACAAAAGACATAAGGCATAATGAAAGGGGCAAATTGGACAATTCTCATTCATTAAGGGCATAACTGGAAAAATGAGTATTGTCTTGCTTATAAATAAAGGAGAAAACGTGAATGAGAAGATTCCAGATAACCAAAATGAGTAAGAAAGAGAAAGAGAGTTGGTGGTTGAGAGAAAAGAAGAGAAAACAAGCTAGGGTTTTGATTTCCTTGGCCTTCCAGAGAGATTTTGAAGTGTTTAAGAGGAGAAAAAGGAAGTGGAGGAAAAGAGCTTCCATTTGAGCCAAAGATCTTTTCATTTGGTGAAGAATCAAGGTATGATCCTTTTGAATCTTTGGAATTTTAGAAGGATTCTAGTTTATGGAGTTTAGAAAAAATTGCTTGAGTTTAAATATGCTAGAGTCTATTTCAGTGATTATGCATTGTGGGATTTTAAAGTGGATTCCTATTGAATGAGATTTGGTTTGTCTTAGGAAACTAAGAGAATCCCACCTAAGTGTGTTTATAAGTATGAAGTGCTAAACCATGAATGGGAATTGGATGTTATAAGATCATATGAGGTTAGAAAAGAGATGATGAGAAATTAAGTTATGATATACAGTAATCAAGTGTTCTTGAGAAGTAAGCTTATGAATAAGCTAGACTCATGCAAAGGGTGAAGATTGAAAGGAGAATTTAAAATGATCATGTACCAATGAAGTGTATGAAACATATATGAATTATGAAATGGGAATGAGCATAAAATGTCTATTAGAACATATACCTGGGATTGTCATTGAGCATGAATTGTACATTGTCCATTGATACATTTGTGCATAAATAAAGGTTTATATGTGTGCAGTTATTGATGAGTGTGCAATGTGTGTCTTGCATAAATGGACTATGCAAGTTAAGTGTCTGCATTCAGGCGCTCTCCGATTTTGGAAGCAAATGCTAAAATGGAGCGTACTGTGAGTAGACCTAGATGGTCTCACTTTATTGTTTATTTGTTTATGTTATGAATTGAGTGATCACGAATGATTAGGAATGTGTATTTGTTTTTGTAAATAAATGAGATTGTGAATTCTCCATTTCAATGTGGAATACCGGACTAAGGTCCCATGAGATGAAAAAGTGTTTGAATGGGATATACAATTGTGAGTGATACATTCCAGTGCATGAATGCATAAAATATAAAGACAGTTGTGACCAGAGTAGTCAACGATCAGAGCTTCAAGCTTAACGTGTGAAAAAGAGCATCGAGCTCAAAAGTGAATTAGAGCCTCAGGTTCAACGTTTATTGAGCCCTATATAAGACAGTTACCAATGAGACCAGTACCCAATGGATACGGGACAGTTCAGGCACTCAGTCACAACAAAATAACAAATGGAAAAGAGAGTCTCATGTGCATTGCATATTCATAATGAAAAATGTGATTTTTGATACATAATATGAATGATTAAATGCACTGAATGTGAAATAATGTGAGATGTGAATTATTTGTTATGAGATGGAGTGAGCCATCAATGATGGTCACTCACTGAGTTCGCAAAACTCACCCAAAATTTGCAAATATTTTTCAGGATTTGAAGAATATCCTGTTAGGCTAACGAGAGTATCTATACAGCTTTCAAGTGAAGGATAGAAGTCGGGATTAATTCGCGTCTGCATTAGTATTTTCTTATTTCTTTATAACATTGTGTATTGTGAACTTTTGTACAAATGATTATGTCAATTGTAAAGTCAAATTGACTTAAGTGCTTTGTATTTGTGAAAGGGCCTAAGTGGCCATAGAAATTATTATTGATTGCATGTGATGATTGGCTTCCGCATAGTACGTGTTTATGAAAAAAAAATCATTCTGACTTTTGAACAAATGTAGTGCACTAGCACGCCACCCTTGTGGGGTACGGACTCGGATATCACCATCGATGTCGGGTTCGGGTCATTGCGGGAGTGTGGTGCTACATCAATAATGTGTACAAGACCAAATATTTATTATGTTGTCATATTGTTAAGCAGACATAAGTCAAATTGAGGTCAAACACAAAAGAGAATATTAAGGTATTTAAAAGGTAATATTGACTATGCATTAGGTCAATACCTATGTATCCAAGGTTATATGAATATAGATTAGGGAAGAAATTTAGATGAAAGAAAATCTAACTCTAGATTTGTATTCTTTCTTAACAATGGTACAATATCATATAAAAGTAAGAAATAATCATGTGTTGATTTACACATAATGGTAGCTAGATTTATAATATTTTTAATTGCAACACAAGAAGTCGTTTGGCTAGACAATTTTTATTCATTTGGGAAAAATGAAACTAAAGAACTCTTGTGATATCAGCAAGAATCACTTATATAAAGATCCTAAATCTCATTGCAAAACTAAGCATATAGATACTAAGTATAATTGCATGAAAGATTTAGTTGCATAAGATAAAGTGTACACAAAATATATATATACTTGATATGGTAGTGAACCTAATGACAATATATATATATATATATATATATTATTAATAGACCGATGACAAAATGGATTTCATTGCAAAACTAAGCATATAGATACTAAGTATAATTACATGAAAGATTTAGTGGCATAAGATAAAGTGTACACAAAAATATATATACTTGATATGGTAGTGAACCTAATGAAAAATGGATTTCATATATATACAAGATTTCATAGATCGATGATCAATGTTACAATTAGATGAGATCTTTCCCTTGAATCGGAATTTGATAATCTTGATTTTCTCATTTTAAATTACATTGATTTAATTTGCTTTCGTATTAATTTCTGTTAATCACTTACTTAATAAAAAAAGCTCCCTCATTTACTTTTATTACTTGAACTTAAGAAGTTAGTATTTAGTTATCTAAAAATTAGATCTAGTTCTACGATTATTATAAAAGTTTAGAGAATCAAAATTATTTTGGAGACTTCGACAACCCGACCATTCATTCATTTTTTTGTCATGTACAAATACAAAAATATGTGTTGACGCTGTTTATTATATGATAATCATTATATAAGTCTAGATTCTAAAGTATGTTTCTTTTGTGTGAATATTTTGAATATGAATCGTGGAGTATGTTAGACAGATAAGAGATTGACTCTCACACAAAAAAGCACCTCCAGTATTTGTAATTAATAGAGATGAGACATGTTTAAAATTTATAATCTACGTGATAACTAAGAGCAATAACTTTAAAATATAAATGTCACTTGGATAATAAAAATAAAAATTAGTTTGAAGTGATTAAATGGTCATTATACCTATCTTAAGTTACCATATGAGATGTATGAAAAATGAATTTTAAAGTATATTAATAAATAGAGGTTAAACTTTGAGCAAGTTTAACTAACATTTAATGATATTTTATGAATAAGATGTTGGACAATTTTGTCTTTATTATAAAGTTGAATAATTGTTAATTGTATTTTTAATTTTTTTAATAATTTATCGATTAAATAACATAATTCAATTCATATAAAAATAATAAAATAATTTAAATTAATGAATCAAATTTCGGATAAAAAATATATCCGAATAAATGTGATCCTAATAGTTACGTTACATCCATAAGTTTAAAGCCTCGGATCGGCGAACAGTTTTGCGTAGCTTTTTCGAAGTTTTCTCCTGTACTTTCATCATTGAACCTTTGCTTGTGACTCATCGAAAGCTCTAAGTGAGGAAATGATTGTCCAAATTTGTTCTACGGCGCCACACTCTAATCCTTCACAAGTAATTGCTTCTGACCAAGTTCCAGCTTTCAAATTCTCGAATTTCACTAAAATGCCTTCATGGTTCTCGCTTAAATGCACTCCATCTTCATTCAAAACTCCTGAGGTTAAACAGGGCCAAGTTGAGAATGTTCATTTAGTTTCTTTATCCAAAAGAAGGAAACTCAATGAAGCTTGTGAATTTCTCAGACAAATGGACGAGGCCGGTATTTCCGTTAGACCTGACTCGTATCTTTGCCTGTTTGAAACATGTGGGAAGTTTCAAGCATTATCTGATGGAAGGTTGATTCACGAACAAGTTCGAAAAGAAGCGAAAAGCCCGCCTGTTTTTCTTGAAAATTCCATTCTCAGGATGTACTGTGAGTGTGGGAGCTTGGTGGATGCACAAATTGTCTTCGACGAAATGCTTGAGAGAAATTTGATTTCTTGGGGTACAATTATATCAGCTTACGTAAAGTATGATCAACTTCATAAAGCCTTTTGTTTGTTTAGAGATATGCTCGAGGTGGGAGTGAAACCGAATTCATTTATCTATACTAGTCTCATAAAGTCTTTGATAAAGCCATCCCATTTGGGGCTTGGTGAACAGATGCATTCTTATGCCATACGGAGTGGACTGGGCAAAACTGTTTCTGTTAACACGGGAATCTCCAACATGTATGCAAAGTGCAGTTCCTTGGAGGATGCTAAGCTCGTTTTTGATCAAATGAGTGAAAAAGATGTTGTGACGTGGACGGGGTTGATGGTCGGGTACAGTCAAGCTGGGAGAGAGAAGGAAGCTTTGACTTTGTTTTCCAGGATGGTGTCCGAAGGTGTTGAATTGGATGAATATGCTTTCTCGATTGTTGTCAAGGCATGTGCAGCTTTACACGACTTGAATTTCGGAAGACAAATTCATGGTTGTGTAGTTAAAGTTGGGTTGGAATCTGAAGTTTCAGTGGGAACACCTCTTCTGGACTTCTATATAAAATGTTCAAGTTTTGAATCTGCTTCCAAAGCATTTAAGAGGATTATTGAACCAAATGACGTTACCTGGAGCGCTATGATTACTGGTTATTGCCAAAATGGTAAATTTGAAGAAGCCCTCAAAACTTATGAATCCTTAAGAAGGAAGCCTGTGGAATTAAATTCATTCACATATACAAGCATTTTCCAATCTTGCGCCGCACTTGCAGACTTTAGTACAGGAACCCAAGTGCATGCAGATGCAACAAAGAGAAATATGGTCGCTCCCCAACATGGAGACAGTGCAATGATTACAATGTATTCAAGATGCTGCAAACTAAATTATTCTAGGCAAGCTTTTGAGTCAATAGAAGATCCTGATGTCGTGGCTTGGACTGCTATTATTGCCGGTTATGCCTATCAGGGTAATGCTACTGAAGCTTTGCAACTTTTCAAGAGAATGCAGGACTGCGGAGAAAGACCTAATGCAATCACTTTCATTGCAATTTTAACCGCCTGTAGCCATTCAGGTATGGTTACAGAGGGCAGGCAGTATTTGGATTCAATGGAAGGCAAGTATAATGTCACTCCAAATATTGATCACTACAATTGTATGATAGATGGATACTCTCGTGCTGGATTTCTATTTGAAGCACATGAGCTGATAACGAGTATGCCTTTTGTCCCCGACGCAACGAGTTGGAAATGTTTATTGGGCGGGTGTTGGACCTATAGAAACATCCAGCTAGGGAAGGTCGCAGCTGAAAATCTCCTTCGGCTGGACGCAGATGACATTGCTGGTTATATCTTATTGTTCAATCTGTTTGCTGCGGATGGGAAGTGGCTAGAAGCAGCTGATGTTAGAAGAGCTATGGTGGAAAGAAATTTGAAGAAGGAGCTGAGCTGCAGCTGGATTATTGTCAAGGGTAAAGTTCACCGCTTTGTGGTGGGTGATAAAAACCATCCTCAGACAGAAGATATCTATGCAAAGTTGGAAGAATTCGGTCACTGTATTAGACGAAATGAAAATGGCCTTTCAACTGAAGAGGATCTGTCAACTAGTTTGCCAGAGACAAAAATTCAACTTCTTGACCACAGTGAGAGGCTTGCTATAGCATTTGGGCTCATATCCACGCCGAGCAATGCTCCTATAACGGTTTTCAGGAACCTCAGGGCGTGCAAAGACTGCCATGATTTTGCTAAACAGGTGTCCCTTTTGACGGGTCGTGATATTTCCGTTAGAGATTCTTTCAGATTCCATCACTTCAAGTCAGGAGAATGCTCTTGTAACGACTACTGGTGATCCTTGGAAACTTACTTCGCTGCTACTTCCTGAAGGCCTTATTCAGTATCATGGTTGTTGCATCCGAGGAACATTTCTGAGGAAAAGAAATTGTCATGGCTTGAGAAGAAATACGAATCATGGAGAAAGGCTAGAGCATTGGCTAAATTGCTGAATGATTGGGTCATAAATATGATGATGTATGGGAGTTTTTGGTATTCGGTTGAATATTGTAAGTGCTTTCCACTGCTGGAACATATGGTCCATAACCACTTGAATACTGGATCCCATTGCTGTAGTGGCGCGCCAGTATTCAAGTTCTTGCATAACTGACAGGTGGACTTGCAAGGACGATTTAGATCTTCCTCAACCGTTATATGGCGGTGGGACATAAGACAAACGTACTATAAAGTTGAGACTTTGTGAACTGACACGTCGACGGTATATATGAAAGACAACTAAAGGTAGAAGAATCGCACGGATATCCTATTCTATGCATGATTGCGAGTGATCACTTTGTTTGCGCTTTGTGCTTTTTGTGGGCGTCCATGCCAGCCCCTACACAGTAGCCATCTGGAAAGAAATTTCATTACATGTAATGGTTAACAGTCGCAGGTTATGACAATTGTTAGAAGAGGAAGAAGAACACCCAACATTCTTTCTGACTTGTTGACAATTACCAAACATGCGGGTTATAAAGAACCAAATTCTCCTTATCGTTCTCACTGGCTATTTACACCCTCCAGGACCTGAAATGAAAGCATATGTATGCAACAATAACGTCAGCAAATTTTTAGAAGACTATATCGGTTTTTCTTTTCTTCGTAGTGCGATAAAGATGAAAAGAAAAATGTTTTTCCATTTATACCAGACCAAGTGGAATTGTAACATGATTAACAGGAAAAGCCGGTTAAAGCAGTAATGCTCAAGTTGATCTAAGATAGGGAAGAATTAATATAAAGCTAAAGAAACACATGTTCATGTGTTTGCGTCAGTGTGGTGGGGGAGACGAATGAAACAACCGCCGAAGGAATAGTAAAGTAATATACACACATCCGAAAAAGAACAAGAAACTGAAAGAAAGTGGTTTTAATCAAAGCCTCTGAATGGGTGCCTGGTGGTATCGTCAAATTCAGTTGGCGCCAAATGACAACCTCTCAATCATAAATGTATGGATTGGGTATTAATAGATCCAACTCCAACCCTTATCCACTTCTCAGCCTTCTGATTGCTTGGCACCATGTAAACTCTCTGTCCGCTCTATCTCTCTCACACACGTACTCACTCATTTACTTCACCCTCATCTTTTTAGAGTCTCTCTCTTTGGACACTGAATTGTAGCTACACTTTCCAAGTATGGAGCTTTGCTCGTTTTGAGGGTTGTTTCTTCTAATCTTTGTCCAGAGCCTCCCCCGTTTCTTTTTTTGTGTACTTACATTTATAACATTTTGCACTTGTGCTTCGAGTTTACACAATTTGCATATGAGTGCCTGTTATAGACTTCTTCAGGACAATGCAGTCTGTGATGGGTAGTTGTTTTGCCAGTTTTCAGAACTTTGTCTATGTCAAGTAAAAAACATAAATGTTGTCTATAAAGTTGGAGTAGGCTCTCTACTATTGAGTTCGAATAGTTCTCGCCTCAATCAATTGTTTCTTTACTTGCCGTAACCTCCTTGTGATTATGGAGGTTGGAGAACCAAAACGCGCGTCAGGTTATGGCGAGCCACCTTGGAGATTCAGAGGCAGGCATGAACTCTTTTAACTCTACTTTCGTTTTGCTCTGCCGACGTGATCATTGCTTTACATGGGAAGTTCTTAAAGCACATATATATTCTTTTATTTAAGGGCCTTGTATCAGCTTCATCTCGTGAAGGCAGAAACTGCTCGATCATTCATCCCGAAAGAGTTTAGATTAGTTGAAGCTTTTGGGTATGCGTATATTTCCCTTACGTTTGCTAATGAACTTTCTCAAGGGGATAGGAGTAGTTGATTACTTCATGAAATCCGTGTTATCACTAACAGCTTTTGTTTCCTGCCCTGTAGATATACACTTGGTGGGTTTTTCCTTGCTAGCTATGAGGATAGTCCAGCTGGGCCATTTGATGAGGTTTCTCTTATTCACCAATTCTGCTATCTGCAAAGTATTCATATGTTAAAGGGTTTATAATATCCTGTGACATTGCTCTGTTTTTGGTTCAAGGATGGGGGAATTGAAAGCAAATTGTTTGATCACTTCCACTTCAAAGCATGCATATGATCACTGCTTCATATGACATGTAAAATGATATAACTTTTACAATCTTCAATTAAAAACCTGAATTGGAATTCCAGTTACCAGAAGTTTAACTTCCCAATTATTTTGATTAGTTGATCTGTTGTCACTAGTATTATGTTCTTTTTGTGTGTAGCTAGTGGTGATTGCTGGGATTATGTGGAACCCCCCAACATCTTGTGCGTATGTTTCCTATCCTCAATCTTGTTTCTTCTTTACAGCGAGTTGAGAATAGTCTTGTTATGATACAAATGATGTCGTCTTGGGCATATGTTTCCTATATGATGAGCTCAAAATAGTCGAAATATGAGGGAAAACGTGTCATCTTTCGTGTATTTATCCTACATGATGAATTTAGTGGAATTACGAGATAAAAATGTCATCTCTGATAACAATCCAGTTCCACAGCTGGCAAAATTTTATCTGCTTCCTGTTTCAGTTCAATAGAGTTCACTGTTCGACTTTTGAGGATAGTCAACTTTGTAATTCCTGTCCATGGGAGAGATGATAAAAACTTACTGACAGAGAATCCACTGTTATAACGCTAATCATTGGTTTTGCAACTTTTATATTTCTTTAAAGTAGCCTTGCACCTACAACGAATCAAGTTGCAGTTGTCATGTTGAAGTGACTCAGACAGGGACCTAAAATGATTTTCATATTTTAAGATCAGCATAAATAATACAGGTCATGTAAATTGAGGCAACTGGTTTTCTACTATGTGGACCTAGATGTTCTTTCAACAGGTGTTATCATATTCTTTTTTTCCCCTTCTCCATCTTAGTTTTACACTTTTGGGAAGCTCTTAATGTTTCTTTCAACAGGTGGGCAGCCAGGGTCCTTGTGAGCAGCGATGATGCTTGTAATCATGGAAGAAAGGTGGGAGGTCACACAAAATCAATCTCTTGCATTAAGTGCTGAAATTGTGAGATGGTGAAGTATAGGAGTAGGCATCTGAATTGTTTGAGCAAATGCTAGCATATCACCCTAGACAAGTGTAAATTTTGGATAGAGATGTCTTACAGAATTGGATTGTTCAATTTGAACCAAGGCTTTATCAGCTTTCTAAAGTTCCTGGGCTCATGTCTTTCTCCCAGTTGCGACTGATCTTCGTGTTTTTCCATCAATATACATCCTTGTTAAGCTTGTAATTTCTAACTTCCTTCGACGACAATCAACTAAAAGAAGTGGAATTCTTAAACCAACTAGAAATTATTATCCCAGATGACAGGTAGAAACCGCTTTTCTTTTTCCTTTGGTACTTCCTAGTACAGGGTATACAGATCTGTAGGCTTACATACTCCTGAACTGTGACTTATGAAACTTTCATGATTTATCTTTGGTGTTTCCTTCATGAGCACACTTGGCAACCAAACTAAATATTTCTGAATGCAACTGTTAGTCTGATCTTTGTGCGCTTCTCGCAGCATGTAGGTCTTCCAAGTCAAGTTGCCAAGTTTTCCAAGGTAATCCTTGTTTTCGTTACTTTCAGCCATTCCAGTGAACTTCCACTTGGGTATAAAAGTTCAGACTCCATTCAAAGGATCCAATTAATCGGCCAGCCTACAGCATACGCCTTATCCAGCATTAAATTGTTTCTTCTTATATACATTCTATGCTGCTTTATAAGGCAGAGCCTGTCTTAAAGTAGCCAGCCTTTATTTTTGTTTCATACAATAATGACTGCATCTGAACCAATCAAATGCTACAATAAGCCATTGGCACTATAAACTCATCAGCAATTGTCAGTCATTTTAGTGGATGTTATACAAGTTTCATATTCGTAATAGGCTCTGTTTGAAACAGAGAGTCACAGCGATCCCAAGGCAAGAAGGGAGTACATTTAATGGTTTCCTGAACATGATTGGCTTGGGAGGTACACTCTCAAGTGCAGATGATTGCGCGGACGTTCGAGTGACTGAACTTAATGGTCCCTCTGTGACTGACATTTGTGATATTAACCTTAAAAGTGTTGGTAAGTTGATTATCCCTGTTCCAGAATACTTGTATCTGATCTAGTTAAAGTTATTTCGAGTTTTTTTGCACCTCAATGCCAGGACTGAAATCCAACAAGTGGATGGGGCCATCAGTCAAGATGTCTTTACCAAGTTTTAGGTACTATTCTAACTTCCTTGTGCGCTAAAATAGTCACCGTTCATAAGGCAACCTAACGTTCCTACGCCGTAAAATTGCAGTGGTGGTACGAAATACATCCCCAACTTTCTGAGGTATTCTTGCCACATCGAGTGCAGGTACGCTGTCTCTTGGAATTGTAGCCATAGCTATTCCTCGATTACAAATGGACTGACTTTAAGTATCAGTTAGGACTGTTAATGAGGCCCTTTTCTCTCTGTGTAAATACAACTGTGGTTAGTAACCATAGTGCTACATCCAATTCACATAAATAACTGTCGGCTTCCTGATGCTGTCTATAACATCAGTTGTCCAATGTTCAAGCAAGAATTTTGGTATACCGCTTAAGTTTCGATAAAGAAAACTCCAAATTTTGTCTCTGCAGTAAACTGGAACAAATACGATGTGTATAAGATAGTCATCTTGTTTTTCTGGGGATAAATGATCTCAGGGTGCGAACTGTGCGGCCGGTGAAAGTTTCGGGACTTCCTTTGGAATCAAAGGATGGAGTGCAGGAGACTTTCAGCCACCAAAATTGCCTACCTGCGGAGTCCACCAGAGATGAACTAGATAATGGACTGATTCGAAGCATATCTGTGATGTTATCAAAACCTTTACTAGCATTTGAATTCACCAGTCTAAAAATGCGGGTGGAAGCCCCAGTTGTGCTTACCCACGTCTGTAAGAACACTCTGGGAACATCTTCACAACTTTCTTAAGTTTGCACTGCTGTTTAATGTTATGTGCTAGTAACTTGAAAAGTTCCACTATTTCTACTCCAAATTCTTCCACTTTCAATACTCAGTCTTGAAATTTCTCTCTCACAGTGCATAAGTCAATCAAATTTCCTTTTCTATGTTATTTTTTTTAATGGAGTTTTCAGATATAGATGTTAATGAAACCTTGAGGGACAAATGTTCAAAATTCATGCTTATGGCATTCTTTCTTTTACTTGAGAACTTCAGAGAGTTTTACAGAAGTATGTAACACCGGAATGAGGAAGACTCCAGAGGACCAAAAAGTTAATTACTTGCTCTTCTAATATCAACCCAACTTACTTACAATTGAATCTGTATTTCCATAAAGAACTGATCAGAAGATCAGAAGGTCTCAGGTAGAGGCTGGCCTCCCAAAAATGCCTTGAACAGCACAAGCGACCTTTCAGGCTGAGAAAATGGAGCTTCATGGGATGCTCCTCTAATAGTCGCAAAAGATAGGATATCACCGTATACTTCAGTCCAGCCACCAACCTGAGGTTGAGAAATCAATATTCATCCCAACCTTACACCCAGTCCATGTTTATATGCTCAAAATTTTGTCTTTTAAGAGGGCTTACCTGCTGCCCAGAAAACCAAACTCTGTAAGGCACAGTGGTTCTCAGTCCCAATTCCCGGGCCAATCCATGAACTAATGTTCTGCTTCCAGTCAATGGTATAACAGAATCTTGGTCTCCACTGTGTTGGAAGGTAGAATACCATTAGCCTCCATTATTACTGTCAATTTTTAAATTTTGCAGGAGATCTTAAAACTGAAAAATATTGTCAAAGGCATTTACCTATAGACCAGTACTGGGACTCCTGCCTTGATGAGTTTCCCCACTATGTTAATTGTTGGTATTTCCACGTCAAGGAACTCATAATCAAGGATACTGTTATGAACAATGAAATATATTATCAAACAACCCAGCCAAAACAGAGAGACAAAGGAAGAACATTGTGTTAGAATATGCACATGCACGATAACTCTGAAAAAAGTGACTATATTTGTAAGATAATTACTTGCTGCAAACTGCCCACCGACGGACCCCTACAAGCCTTGCATGAAGAGCCATCTGCACATCTGGCCTGTTTAGATAATTCACTGTTTCATCTTCCACACATACATCTACGTTGTCTGCAACTTCCTGTAGAGACAGAGATCACGTAAACTGTAAACATACTAAGTTTAGCACATATGTAGAACGGAAAAGCGAAGGAAACATAAAATTTTCCTGTGATGAAGACTTCCACTTACTTCGGGAGAAATGACTTTAGATTGTGCAAGCATTGATGATATACAAACGTCAAGAGTGACGTCATACTTGTCCACGAACCTACTGGTTTCTTTAGTCACTTGTCCCATGACCATTGAACAGACGGGAGAAACTGAACCTCTATAGTATTCACTTACATATCGTGAGTAGTTACAAGCTGAAGTGAACAATTTGTAAGTTGTATCTGATATCAGTCCATGAGACCAAAAGAACTCAGCCCTTGAATTGAAGTCTGTAGCAAACTGCAGAACGGGATTTCCCAGCTGCAATCCAAGGGAGAAAAGCATGAATCTTGCATGGATTCAAATTAACTATGACAAGAAATGAATGTCTTGAAAGGTGGTTCCTTTTAGCTGGACTTACGGCAATTCCTTTCAGATTGAATAAGTTTTCCTTCTTGTTGAATTGAAGCATGAGGTCTGCCAATTGAGGCACATAATGACCTAGTTTAATCACACCAAAGTGTTACTCCCTTCCAACTTATATCTATTTTTCAAAGAAAGGAAACAGGATAAGTTGTTTCTAAGCAGCTTCACTAGTACCAGCGTAACTTTCTCCTGTGATGAAAAGACTTCTGTTCCTGTAATGTGGAAATTTGACAAACCAGTTTTGCAAGAACTCCAGGTTATCCGTGGCTGTATGTAGCAAAGACAAGACAGTTCCATATTGAAAGATATGGCCTTTTTGTCAACTCAGAAACAGAATAGAAACAGGCATGTGAAGCAATGAAGACAGCACATCTGTAAAGTAGGAAAATGCAGAACATTCTTTTCGAGTATCTATGTTCAGTGAACTCTAAAGATTCAAAAGCAAATTCAAGAAATTGCAGGGAGAGAGAGAGAATGAAGGGGAAAAGAAGAAGAAGAAGAAGAAGAAGACAAAAGAAAAGATAAAAGAAATGGAAAATAAATTGACTTTGAATCTTTGATATACAAAACATTGTGTCTTGTGCAATTCAAAATATTTTGAATACCTTCTCGTAAAGATATTCGTTTCTATGTCTGAAACGTTAAAGCAAATTAAAGAAGCTGATAAAACTTCAATGAGGTTATCAGAATCTGTCTAAGCCTACCAGTGACTTTGTCATTTACAGCATCATAAGCGGAGTTGTCAACAGAATAAGAGAAACCAACTCCAATTGGTGCCTCCAAATACAATATATTGGCCTCTGCAATGCAAAAAGAGAAAAGTACATGCTAAAGATCATTGCTTTGTAGATTCTTCAAACAATAAACAGACCTAGTGACCTACCCTTGTTCCAGCTATACTGGTTCTTGACTAGAACCTGTCCGCTCGGTCTAAAGGGTCCATTCTCAGAAAATGCACCAACTCCTAAAGAAGAACAACCTGGCCCTGAAAAAAAAAACAGTATTTCATGATGAATTACACAAAAAATAATGCAGAATCTTTTCGTGCCTGTGAATGGAAAAGAATCGAAAATCTACAAGAACAATGAGCAATGACTTAGAATATGAAACCTCCATTTAGCCAAAGAACAAGAGGCTTGGAAGCTGGATCAACTTCTGCTTCAACAAAGTAGTAAAACAGAGCTTTCTGCTTCTTTGCGTCTACGGTCACATAACCTGAATACTGCAGGAATCCGACAGGGGTTGACCAGGTAACCAAGCAATTATATCGACTAGGCAAGGACAGGACTCAACAACCAGGAAAAACCATAGCTGAAGCACAACTAAACCCAATGTCATTTCTTTCCTTGGAATACTAGGCATGGTTTCACACTGAACGGGAAAGAACCCAGAGGAAGAGAACGCAAATACAGAGAAAGGACAAGAAAGAAAAGAGAGAGGTGTGTAAGTTGTTGCTCAGTGGGGGTGCATTATATAAAGAGTAAAAGGTGAATGTGTTTTTGTGTACTAGCTTTATACGTACGTGTATTATCTAAGGTGTCCGTTTGAAAGCCTTCGGAGAAGAAGAAACAAAAGGGAGTGAGCTGTGCTTCTGACTTGGGGTCCCAGTCAGCAACCGTGGGGCTGTCTACTGAAAATGAAAACAGAGAATGTGCTTTAAAGTTTTGAATTTTATAGCAGAAGTTACAGATGCTTCATCCTTGTGTTTGTCTTTTTAGTTTTTAGATAGTAAAAAGAAATACTCAGTAAGTAACAGTATCAGCTTTGGTATGATACGGTATGTTTCCAATAAAGGAGCCTTTTTCAGGTATTCTTCTCCTTTCTACCATAGCAGAGTCAAGCCAATAGTTTGGGTGAATACGACAGCCTATCTTGGCTACATTTGCTTTCTCAGAGTTAAAAGAAATGTTCTTTTTTCAAATAGGGAATGAGCAGAGGAACAGAATCATGATACATGAGACCAAACTTGGAAATGGAGACTTCTCTTTTTGGTTTTCCTAGAAGGAAAATTGGGGTTCGGTCATTAAACCTGCATGATATGAAACCAGAGGATAAAGGCCAACTGGCTGAAGTATGAGACTGCGAAGCTATTATGACATGTACATTCACATGATTTCTTTTTGAAGATTAAGTAAATACGATGGTTGTGTCTTGACTTTTGATTGAAGTTGAAAATCTCTTGTAATGATAAATGTACATGTGATTTCAATGCATGCTCAAATAAGAAGAATATTTGCTGTGGTTGCTTTCCTTGACCTGTCTCTCTTGAACTGTCTTTCTTTCCTTCTGTCTTACCTCTGTAGATGTAAAAGAGACTTTTTCTTGGTGCTCAAGCCAATCCATTTGCCTGTACTCCTTCCCTTCCCCTCTCTATTCTCTAGTCTAATAATGGGTCCTATGGCCCACGGAAGAGCATCGCACCTAAGTGTTTTTGAGTAGTAGTGGTGGTTGGTGTCAGATCGGACGGTAGTGATTTGTGACAATTGCCTCTTTATCCTTTTTGTTTTCTACTCATGCTATACACATTGGCAGAAAACCTCTGTTTCAGAGATTAAGGGCAATTGGATTCCTCATTATTTCTGTGGGGCAGGAACATAATAAAGCAAAATCTTGATATGTTCTTAAAATTGTAATGAGCTTGGTAAGTTAGTACAGTATCTCACTTTACATGAAGAAGTCTAAGCCAATTGTCTTGTAATATTTATGATACAACGTATGAAACCGGCATTTCTGCTTCTTAGGAGTTGGTAAACAAATGTACCGTTATCAGATCACTTTTTATATTAAATGTAAGACAGAGGAGTTGCTTGTGTGGTGTACTTGGGTTGGGAAATGTGCTCTACAAGTAAAGGCCATTATGAAAGCTTGTGTAAGCTTTTCAGTATCTTTTACAATATAAAAGTTTTGAATTATAATTCTTTCTCCTAACTCTCCTTTTCTTTCTCATTGAACAGCCCTTTTGTGGATTTCTGTTTACAAATGCTATAGGGCAAAAGCTAAATCACTTTCTTGAATAATAATGGGACTTCTTTTCTTGCTTTTTTTTTTAATTTTTTTTTGGCCATGGACATGCCTGACACTATAATACATAACTGGAACAACCCAGCAGAGTAAGACTCCCTTCAATCTTTTCCTATTTTTTCAATTCTAGCATACCTTGAATCTTTACATCATAATCTTTTGAATCTCAGCAGATTAATATATAAAACAGAGTTCAATATCTTGAAAGGTGAGGCTTAGAGTAATCTGTAAATACTCGAAATTATTTGCATAAGAGCTCATCCTCACAAGGAGAGTTAATGCATAAGTATGAACTGTATTGATGATACCGAAGCAAGTTCAAAGAAACCAAAAAGAAATGCTGAAATCAGGACACTGCAATGCTTACGAACTGTATTGATGACACCGAAGCAAGTTCAAAAGAAACCAAAAAGAAATGCTGAAATCAGGACACTGCAATGCTCTCCTAAGCTCCTTCTTTCTCTCTTTCCTGCTGACTCTGTTTGCGAATGATGTGATAATGTGGCCAAGGGGGGGCAGCATGGATGAAGTCCACTAGAGCATGGTGGAGATAAAAATAAAAAATATTAATGAATGGACCAGTGGGCGCATGCCCACTTGACAAATTTCACCTCAAGACTAAGAAACTAAATATTTCTGGGGACAAAAGGCAAATCCCGCGGAAGTAGGCATAATGAAGCTACCTTCCAAACTTTCACATCTTGAAGATTAGGAGATGTTAAAGCATATTTAGAAGAAGAGCACTCAAAAACATAACCCTTGTAATCATTTCAAATGATGACAATTACCAAGAAAAATACAAAACTTATAAAGAGAGAACAGAGGAAACAGAGCCACACTTGAAACACGTACGACTAATAGTATAATTTAGCCAATAGGAAAATGGTACTAGTGGTTGGTTAGACAAATAAAGTTGGGACCATGACATTGATCAGAAAGTGAAAAACTGGTGGATAATGGATTAGGTCAAAGTTAACTTTAGAATTGCAGACTCATCACCTTTCTCTATTTCACCAAAAGAAACAATATTTAGGGTATTCCTGTGCCTTGGATGATGAGACTGACTATAATATGATATATTGAACCAGCACATGCCCAGCAAACATCGAAGCATCAGCTTAGACATGAGATATCACATGCCCATCAAACATCGAAGCATCAGCTTGGCCATGTACTTTTTGTCAACTTCTGTATAAGGCAAAGAACAAGACCTGCAACGCGTGGTGAGGGCCATATAGAATTACAGAACAGAAAGGGGGTTCCAAATCCAGACAATTTCCAAAGCGCCATCTCACAAAGGTCCACAGTGAAAAATGACAAAAAACAGTCATGGTGGTTGGCTGTCTTACGTGCACCTTCGCCGCAAGAACCAGGAAAAGAGTTCCACTAGAAACCTTTGCTTTTACGCATTCATTCCCGTACTAATTATTTGGGGTCGGTATTAATTAAGGATTGGCTTTTGTCATTCACTATGCAGTACGTAGAAGATGGCCATTTTGACCACTTCATACGTCAAAAGAGCTATACCACAACGGACTGATTACCTGTTTCCATGTGGAGTAGATCGAATACTAAAGAGTAGTCTTTCTAAAGCCACACAGGTCCCTTGGAAGTTGCATATCAATAAAATGGAAAGGAGGCAAGAAATTAACTTCTGTTTTTTTTCGTGTGCATTGGATGCCATATCTTTGGACAAGGTTTAGTAGGAACTGAGTCTTTCTTGAGAGACGCCGACTACTATTAGTATGTATCAGTATGCTATTGGGATGATATCGTTCAAAGAATGAAGCTCAACTTGATTATATAGACATCTTGGACGAATATATACCAACATGACCATATATTGTCACCGCACATTACCAATGAAAGACGTGGAAACTCAAAAAGTTTTTCTTTGGAGGATTATCTTTAGTTCATATTGCTACCATTGCCCTCATTCAACTGCACATGAAGCTTGCAAAGACAGTAAAGATTATCTCAGGTCCACATACTCGGATCAACTATCGATCTCCTTGCGAGAGCTTCCCAGAGTCGATGCTCTATTCCCAACTTCCTGAGCTCCATTAATCCTTGCTCAACTGAGACAGTAAACTCCTATGTTAGTATCCATCTAATAGAAGGCAAAGGACCAGTTGCATTCTCCTCTGAATGGTGACAAACTCAAATGCAGTGAGGATTTAGCCTTACCATCAACAGCATCATATGAACTTGGTGAGTGTCGGCTACGATTGATCCAGAACTGCAGTCGCTCTTTGGCTATGTCCTCTTCTATCCCGCGGACTTTCGCTCTTTTCCAAAAATATGTCAGCCATGCCTAAGAAGTAATTTCAACATGTAAATCAGTATTTAATTTTTCTTTGCCATTGAACAGCTGCAAAAGATTTCTTATTTCTGAAATGCATGTTATTAACGAATTAATAATCCATGGGTGAGGTTACAAAAATCAAAACATGTTTTCATTTGGGTGGACTTGTAAGCCATGAGTTTAAGGTTTACAAAACTGAATGCATTCATTGAGAATCAGATCTTCAACAAACTTATGACATATACATGTACAAGATCACAGATGGATAGTTCTGAAAGGAATTCCCCACCTCCTTGAAAAGAACATCCTCTGATTCTTCTGGACTTAACTCTGCAATTAGAAACATGAAATGTTACTACAGTTATCGTCAGATCTTAAGTCATCCATATGCTACCAATTTTTATGAGAGATGGCGCTTCTTGTAGCTACTATACAAGGCTAACAAGTCGCAATGTAGTAGGTACTACTCCTTAGCACGACTTACCAAATGCTTCCATGAACTTTGGATCCCCTGGAGATTTAGGATCTGAAAGAATAATGAATGATAAGCACTAAGTTGGCACCACTCGAGCAAACATTTCAATGTAGAAGAAAGTGTAGTATATGGTGCGAAAGCAAGCCAAAAATGTGGCTTCAAAACATGCCATTTGGATGCTATTTCAAGAAACACAACTTCAAGAAAGAAGAAAATCTATCAATTAGATCTGGCAGTAGAAAAGAACTAAGCCAAGCATAACTAGATCAAGCAATTCATACCTGAAAGTGATGATCGAATAGCATTAGACCGTCTCTGTTGGGCCAATGCAAGCACAATAGCATTCTCAACCTTAAGAGTAGAAAAGAAAGGCTTCATATCACACATAAGGAGTATAAGCTGGAACAAAACATGCATGAGAGCAAACCTTCAGTGCAGCAAGTTCCTTTAACCCCATTTCTACAGAAAGCATACTTTCAATATTTCCTTCACCAGTTAGATCGCCCACGTCCTGAACAAGTTTGCTTCGCTTCTCATCATCATCATCACCTATTAGATGTCAAAGGTAGTTAAGACAGGGTAGAAAAAGAAAAACAGATTGATACAAGCAACAAAATCTAATGGATTGTCTAGCGAGGCCATAATCAGTAGCCTTGGTAGTACTAACCATTTTCCCAGCATTCCTCTTTGGCCTTTTGACCTGCAGAAAGAACAACCTCAAATGGAAGAGGTGCTAAGGATGACCAGTACTCATGCTTTGATACAGCAACATCTACACAGATACCTACAAGAATGAAAATACTTCCATCAAAAAATTAGTAAGAAGTAAAATGTTAACCACGTATTTTGTCCGCTTCAGAAAAAAGAACAGGATATGAGTATTTTCATTATGTTAAACATTTAACTCGAGCAAGAAGCAAGTAAAATGGAACAAGCATATTACCAACATAGAATTGCCCACATTGTGATACATTATTCAACAAATCTAGCTAATGGCGTCAGGATTCTGTATATAGAAACTAAGTTCCATCGGAGGCCTTCAATCTTTAATTAGATGATTAATTCTCGTCAACATCATAATAGCACGCCGTGAAGATGGAAAGGGATCTTTGTAAATGCACAGATATTGCCTCAATTTCATGAAGAACAAATGAAACAAACAGTTAAAATATAAAGATAGACATTACCATAACTAGCAGCTAAGCCCCAGTAGCGTGCAAGCCAACACCTCTTAAGAACAACTTCTTCCTGAAATTAAACTTCAGTCAAAAAACGGTCTGAAATATTATGCCATTTGCACCACCTAAAGTACAAACCATTTCTCTCTGAGTCAAAATCATCCTCTGCGTCATAGTCCGGAGGGCCTTTACTTCAGACTCAGCTCCAACAAGTTGTTGCATTACAGTTGCAGCCTCACCTTTTGCATACTGATTTAAGCAATTAAATAAAAAGTATCAGCATCAGTACTATTAATCGTTTCATACATAATGATGGAAATACAGAATCCATCTTTCAAAAAGCATCCATAATTATCCTTACCTCCATTTCAGACCGAATAGATGCAATTTCCTTATCTGCTGCAAGATTTTGTTTTGCATCTTTAAGAGCAACCTGTATGTTGAGATAATGATTTTGAGGATTCTTTCACTTTTAAAAGGTTCATTACAAAAGCTTCCTAAATATCTTTTCTCCAACCATATAATTCAAGCCCCCAGTCAGATAGAACAAACTTCAAAATTCACTCTTTTGTTAGCCTAAGAACAAGTTTTGTACTCCCATCACAAGGTAGTGACAGTACTGAATAATAACTAGGTTAGTTACAAATGCAGCAAGATTTCAAGCATTTTAATACCTCTCGCTCACGCAGTGCAGCTTCCTTTCTGCAAATGGTAGCCCAATAATTCATAAGATAAACACTGAAAAAGAGATATCAGAGAAACAACAGAGTTATTTAGGTAATGGCTTGCCTGCTCAACCATTTAGCATCCATAGACACTCCTTGCCCATAAGAAGCAACCTAAAGTCCAAAGCAAGAATAAAACAGTGTATTCACATCCAAAGAAGGGAGCAATAAGGTAGAAAAACTATAAAATTAGGAAAAGCACTGTCATACTATATACATTTTGGAAGACATAAAAATATAGTTTTGCACCTTGGTCATGCTCCATGCCCTAATAAGAAGGCCAACCATAATCCATGCAACATACCTAGAATATAAATATCATCAAACTATGCCGATGGGGAAGCAAACCAATTACCTGTTTCTCAAGCTCCCTAACTCTAGCCTCTGCTTCCTCACATCTCGCTTCCTCAAGTCTGAGCTGTAAATCAAATTTGCTTTCATTTAGACGTAATGCATTATATCCAGATGAGCATTACTGGCAGAAGAATAGAGCAAAACAGTACCTTCTCAAGGATGTTTTCGTTCTCTTCCTGTAGCATATCAAGCTGCAAAGATATGCTAGGATCATGTTAAAACATAGTTGAACATTATTTTTTTCTCTCAAGTAAGAAAATAACTTCATTCATACAAGTGAAGATAGAAAATTAGCATACTTCATCACGAAGTGTAGATGCTTCACGTTGATCTCCAGCATCTTTTGAGTTAAAATGTGCAATATCTGATAGGAATCTGCAATTTTCCAATTTAAATCTCTCAACTCGTAGTATCATATCAAATACTAGTTTCTGCAGTCATGCATCTATCTAATATAAGGGTTGCAGCTGAGCAATGAAACTACTGACAGGGTTATCAAAGCAGGACAAGCATTAAAAATGGCTCCAAAATTCAAATTCCGGAAGCAGTTCTTCCTATGCTCTCTCAAGAAAGGAGAAGTTGACCCCAATCGAGACAAAGGCCATGTAAGGGCTAGGTCAGTTTTGAAGAAATGCCAGCGGAGGCCAAGGGTTTAGATGGTAGGTTGGTTCCTAGAAGCCAGGATACAAACTCAATGGGGGTCACACTAAAATCACTTTCCAGCGTAATTACTTTTCTATGCATAATCTGAGATCTTTATTTTCTAGCTTTCTTTCATCCAAGATAAGTGAGCGCAACTTTGGAAGTTAGTGACGCCAAAAACTCCAAATTCCTAGATGATACATGTAAAGTTTAGTTGTTGTTACATGTAAAATTGATACAGTAGACATAAAGAAACAAAAACGTAACATAAAGGCTAAATCCAGCTGTAATAAGATAAACTAGAGATGCACTCCAGTTTAAACAATCAATCAAACTAGATACGCACTCCAGTTTAAACAATCAATCCATTTATTCTACCTTTTGCTATCTTTTTGTCCATTTCTGGGAGGATCTAGCGGTGGTAAAGAAACCGCTGTCCTCAGTGACCCTTTACTAGGTGGCACAGGTGGCACTGTCCGAGGAGCCATTGATGGTCTTACAGCTGAAACCGGAGCTTCCTCTCCTAAATTCCGAGGTAACTAAATCAAAAACAAAAAACAAACTCCAGTCATCGAGTGCTATTAAATCCACTCCTTTACATAGTTGGAACAGCAATTACTACTTATATCTGATCATAAGCATCAAGCATTTCTATTTCCGTAACCGTAAAAGCCGGAGAAAATTATTACAAACTAAAAGAAAGAACTTTTCAATTTCCAAATACGAGACTAATTTCATGGTCACACTATGCTACAAATTAGGAAACGAAATAAAATCAAACCATCAACATCTATGTTCTCCACTGAAAAACTCGCCCCGCAAATGCTCCCTTCCGCAGTAACCACACTAACAAAAGTGATAAGAATTGAGCTTCCACCTAGTTCTTATTTCAAACCCTTGAAAAACTAATGCCCTATGCAAAATTTTAGTCCAAGTGTCGAGCAAAATCAGTTCTTTTTGGCTTCAAAATTCAAACAAGGCTCAATGAACAACTGGATATGAAACAAAACAGTAAAAGTTCAAGACTTTACAGCAGGAGTAGGAGATCTGGTGATTCTAGCAGATGGGTTCGTAGTTTTAGCAGCAGTAGTGAGATTCTTAGAGAGCGAAACTGGCGGCGGTGCACTATAACGGAAACCCAGATCGTCTCCATCGTCGTCGTCGTCGTCGTCAGCCGTTTGTGAAGCCATAACCTGCGCCAGACGCTGAGCCGCTGCTTTGGCTGCGACGTTCTGGTTGCGTTTGATGGTGGAAATTCCAGAAGTTGAAGAAGACCGTGAGTGATTCTTGCGTGCAGGCGACATTGCCGGAGACCCACCAGAGTCGCTACTCCATTGGCGTGCGTAGACGGTGGCGTCAGCCGTTTTGAGGTCCATAAGGAAGCTTGTAGTGTGTGGTACAAGACAAAGGCTTGCCAACTTCAAAACAAAAAAACAGGAGGCTGGAGTCGGATCCTAGTGTAGGAGAGAGAAAACTCAGAGATAGAGATGCGAAGATGTGGTAAGTGGTCGCAAAGGTTTCAACTTTCAACTTTGACGACCATTAACTGCAGAAACTGTACATAGAAAAACTTGTTTATCAATAGAAACGAGTCGACGCTTTTGTTAGACCGTTTCTCTATTTTTGAGGTTTTCTTTTTCATATGTTGAACTTTCGTCTTACCAATTAAACCAACCTTCCTGTCCTGGACACTACCTGAAACAAGTGACCTTCCGTATCTTTTTGTTTTTCAACATTTAAAACAGAATCAACATAGATTTCGAGGGATTATAAAAGCTGTCATTTTTTTTGATTGTCAACTTAGATGTCCCGTTGTTTTCACTTTTCATTTAAATTTTATAGCTTAATAAGGGTCCTACGTACCTTATTATTGTAATACGATACGTAGATGTTATGTCCCATTTGACAAGCAAATGGATCATGATTAACCGAATGGAGGCGTGCCGTATGCTATTTATTCGGATTGATGAGATATGTTGTTATAAAAACAGTGATTAAGAAAGTACTGTGTGTACCCAAAAATTATAAGACATATCTCCGACTAAAAGTGTTTAAATAATGGAGCGGTTTAAATGTACGTTACCGATCGTCGACGGAAGGTACCGTCCGGCGGAAGCTGTGCGAAATCCGTTCGTCGTCTCGGAGAAAAATTCCGCCCGACATCAAGCGTTCATCGGATAATACCGGCGGAACCTTAAATTCCGCCAATCTGTTAATTAGGAAATTGCAAGGACCAATTTGCAATTTACGGAAAATTTAACCTAAAAACCCACCCCACCCGAGGACCCATTCTTCTTCTTGACCTCCTCTCTTGCACGCCGCCTCTCTTCGCACCGCCGCCTCCTCCGTGTCTCGCGACGCCGCTTTAGTCATCGTCGTCTCCTCCTCCGCCGTCGACGTCTCATCCAGTTCTCCAACTCTCCTCTTCCTCTTCTTCTCTCTTCTACTTACTCGCTCGTCTGTCTCCGCCGCCTCCTCCCAGATCCACGCCATTCGTCGCTCTCCAAGACGCGTTCTTTGCCCTCCACAGTGCGGATCTCGACTCGGTGGTCTTCTCATCCGTCTGTCGAGTCTTGGCTCTTCGTTCTTCTCGCTCGCGTCAATCGCCTCGTTGGTCCTCCACGCCACGACTTCATCGGTTCTCCCTCGCGTCGTCGGTCCTCCACCGTGGCAAAGAACCTTGGCCTTGTCCATCGTCCTCCGAGCGTCAACCCCAATGGGCAAACATCGACCCGATCTGTGAAGACCGAATGTATTGCTTTATTTTTCATTGATTTTTGACATTAATTACTTACATCATTGTGTTGGTTGTTGGATGTTGGTAGATTTGTGGTAAACAATTGGATGACGATGGATTTGTAGTTGTTGGAAATTGCTTACATTTTTGCGTTGGATCTGGATGATGAATTGATGATGGATTTGGGTTGAAGTGTTGAACCGTTGAAGTGAAGTTGTGTAAAATGTAAATGGTGAAGGTGATTTTGGTTGAAATGTTGAATGGCATTCTTGAAGTGAACTTGGCATTTTGTATTTTAGTTTTGGCATTTTGGATTATAGAAGTTGATTTTGGATTTGGCATTGAATTGATCCGAATGTCCCATTAGAAAATAAATTTAGAATGGTAATTGTGATTGAATTGTTGAATTGTGGATGAATGATATTTAATTTTAATTTGTGCAATTGAATTTGAGATTGAGTTTGATAATTTGATAATCAAAATCAAATTAACATTTAAACCTAATTTTAATTGTAAAATTGATAATTAAATGTGAAATAAATAATTGAATGTAAGTTTGTACAATTAATAATCAAAATCAGTAAAATTGAAAAAACTTAAATCATTAATTGACATATTGTTAATATTTGTTATATGGTAATTCATTTTTATATTTAGGTATTGAATTTTGATAAATAATTAGTTAAGTATAAATTTGGGTATTTGAGAATTGGAATTGAATTGAATTAAAATGGATTTGAATTGAATTGGAATTGAATTGAATTAAATTGGAATGTAAATTATGAAATGGATTTGAATTGAATTGTAATGGAATGGATTTGAATTGAATTGTCAATAGAATGAATGGAAATGAAATTATGAATATTTTGTAATTGTTATGATTAGAAATTGTTGGGAATGGATTGAATGGAAATGGAATTATGAATGTTTTGCAATTGTTAGGATTGAAAATTGTTGGGAATGGATTGTTTGGAAATGGAATTATGAATGTTTTGAAATTGTTAGAATTGAGAATTGTTGGAATTGAATTGAATGGAATGGAATTGAATTGAATGGATTGGATTGGATTGAATTGAATTAAGTTAAATTGAATTGAATTGAATTGGATTGGATTGGATTGGATTGGATTGGATTGTTTTGAATTGAATTGAATTGGATTTGAATTGAATTGAATTGGAATGGAATTGCATTGAATTGAATTGGAATTGAATGGAATGAATGGAATTGGAATTGGATTGGATTGAATTGAATTGGATTGAATTGGATTAGATTAGATTGGATTGGATTGAATTTGATTGAATTGAATTGGATTGGATTGGATTGGATTGGATTGGATTGGATTGGATTGGATTGAATTGAATTGGATTGGATTGGAATTGAATTGAATTGAATTGGATTATTTTGAATTGAATTGAATTGTTTTGAATTGAATTGGATTGAATTGAATTGAATTGGATTGGATTGGATTGAATTGAATTTGATTGAATTGAATTGGATTGGATTGGATTGAATTGAATTGGATTGGATTGGATTGGATTGAATTGAATTTGATTGAATTGAATTGGATTGGATTGGATTGAATTGAATTGGATTGGATTGGAATTGAATTGAATTGGACTGTTTTGAATTGAATTGAATTGTTTTGAATTGAATTGGATTGAATTGAATTGAATTGGATTGAATTGGATTAGATTGGATTGAATTGAATTGAATTGGATTGGATTGGATTGGATTGGATTGGATTGGATTGAATTGTTTTGAATTGAATTGAATTGGATTTGAATTGAATTGAATTGAATTGGAATGGAATTGCATTGAATTGAATTGGAATTGAATGGAATGAATTGAATTGGAATTGGATTGGATTGAATTGGATTGGATTAGATTGGATTGGATTGAATTGAATTGAATTGGATTAGATTGGATTGGATTGGATTGGATTGGATTGAATTGAATTGAATTGAATTGTTTTGAATTGAATTGTTTTGAATTGAATTGAATTGGAATGGAATTGCATTGAATTGAATTGGAATTGAATGGAATGAATTGAATTGAAATTGGAATTGGATTGAATTGAATTGGATTAGATTGGATTGGATATAATTGGATTGAATTGGATTAGATTGGATTGGATTGAATTTGATTTGATTGAATTGGATTGGATTGAATTGAATTGAATTGAATTTGATTGGATTGGATTAGATTGAATTGGAATGGATTGGATTTGATTGGATTGGATTGGATTGAATTGGATTGGATTGAATTGGATTGGATTGAATTGAATTTGATTTAATTGAATTTTATTGAATTGAATTTTATTGGATTGGATTTGATTGAATTGAATTGTTTTGAATTGAATTGAATTGGATTGGATTTGAATTGAATTGAATTGAATTGGAATGGAATTGAATGGAATGAATTGAATTGGAATTGGATTGGATTGAATTGAATTGGATTAGATTGGATTGGATTGAATTGGATTGAATTGGATTAGATTGGATTGGATTGAATTGGATTGGATTGAATTGTTTTGAATTAAATTGTTTTGAACTGAATTGAATTGGATTTGAATTGAATTGAATTGAATTGGAATGGAATTGCATTGAATTGAATTGGAATTGAATGGAATGAATTGAATTGGAATTGGATTGGATTGGATTGAATTGGATTAGATTGGATTGGATATAATTGGATTGATTGGATTAGATTGGACTGGACTGGATTGGATTGAATTTGATTAGATTGGATTGGATTAGATTGGAATGGATTGGATTGAATTTGATTGAATTGGATTAGATTGGACTGGACTGGATTGGATTGAATTTGATTGGATTGGATTGGATTAGATTGGAATGGATTGGATTGAATTTAATTGAATTGGAATGGATTGGAATTGAATTGGATTGAATTTAATTGGATTGGATTGGATTGGATTGAATTGAATTGGATTAGATTGAATTGAATTGAATTGAATTGAATTTGATTGGATTGGGTTGGATTGAATTGAATTGAATTGAATTGAATTGGATTGGAATTGAATTGAATTGAATTGAATGTTTTGAATTGTTAGCTTTATGCATATTGTCATTATGTACTGAAATTATGTGTTATTTATTTTTGTGTACAGATAAATGGAAGGAAGTTTATGTGTTATTTATTTTTGTGTACAGATAAATGGAAGGAAGTTCAAATACTCCCGATCAACCTAGTTCAGGAAGATACAATGATCCAGCTTGGGCTCATGCTAGTGTGGTTCCTGGTCAAAAGAATCATACAATTTGCTTGTTTTGTAACAAGCATTTGAAAGGTGGAGGAATCACCGATTGAAGAGGCATTTAATGGAGTTAAAGAAGATGTGGAACCATGTAAAAAAGTAAGTCATGATGTGAAGTGGCAGATGAAAACATTGCTTGAGGAACAACAATTTGAGAAAGATAGAAGGGGAAGATTGAATCTTGAAATTGGTAGTGGAAGTTCATTTCCCGATTTCCGTGGTGATTATGGAGATGTTAGAGGTGGAAGTGGTAGTGGCGTTGGCGGTTAGTGCTGGTAGTGTTCAATTTCAATCTTAGCCTCGAGGATCTTGCGAATCTGAAATGAGGAAGAGAAGAAGGCGACCATCTGGTTTCTTTGCACCACTTAACAACTCTGAGAGCCCAACCTTCAATTAAGTAAATAGCAATGCGATAAGAGATGCTGACTCCAATGTGGATATGGCGTAGCTAGATGGTGGTATGATCTGAGTTCGTCATTTAATGCTTCTCAATCATATTATTATCAACCTATGATAGATGCCATAGCCTCTTATGGTCCAGATACAAAGGGTCATCGGTTGATGACTTAAGAGGTAAACTTTGAGTTGTCTTTGTATGCGAAATGAGAGCTTATTTGGGTGAAAGAAGAAGCGAATTGGGGTATTAATGGATGCTCAATTATGTGTGATGGTTGGACGAATAGGAGACAAGAGCCTATCATAAATTTTTGGTTTATTGTTTTAATGGCTCTATGTTTTAAAATCGATTGATGTATCTGGCCTTATTAGAAATGCTGATAATTTGTTTGGGATATTTGATCAAGTTGTGAATGAAGTAGGGGTGGAAAACATTGTTCAGTTTATTACTGACAATGATTCCGCTTATAAAGCGGCGAGGATGAGGTTGCGAATACCTATAAGTCATTTTATTGGACTCCTTGTGTTGCACATTGCATTGACTTATCTTGGAGGATATAGGAAATCCTAGGTATTTTCTGTTTTGATGAGACCATGCGAAGGCAAAAAGGTGACAAAATTTATTTATAATCGTCATAGGTTTTAAATTTGATGAGAAGGAATTTACCAATGGTAGAATTTGTCATGCCTACTTTGTGACAAGATTTGCAACAAATTTCTTATCACTTCATCTTTTCTTTTGTTGAGGAAGGAGTTAAGGCAAATGTTCACAAGTGATAAGTGGGTAACCTCTCGATGCTAGGTCTAATCTTGGAATGGAGGTTTGTAGTATCATCTTGGAAGATAGGAATTTTGGTCGGCATCTCAATTCGTTATCCGGGTTTGTGAGCCTTTGGTGAGGTGCTTCGGTTGGTGATAGTGAAGAAAAGTCAACAATGGGTTATATTTTGATCTTTATGGAGAGAGCAACGGAATCAATCAAGGCCAATCTGAAACATAAGCCTTCTTTATACGAGCCATATATCTCGATCATTAATGAGAGAAGGAGAAGACAACTTTCTTCTCCATTGTTTATAGTAGGGCATTTTGAATCCAGTGTGTATTTTAGATTGGATGTTGAAAAGCAAGCTGAAGTTAGTAGAGGAATGCTTTTGACAATTACAACAATTGTTCCTCATGACTCAATGCAAATTGCTTTAACCACACAAATGGAGGCTTATAAGTACTCTTATGGAGATTTTGGAATGTCGGTTGCTATTCAACAAAGAGGACTTCTTTCTCCGTGTATTACTTATTTCCTATTTCTTATTTGTTGAAATTTATTTATCACTTTATTTTGTTTATAACACTACTTTTGTTTTCTTATAACTTGTAGTTGCTTGGTGGGATCTTTTCGGATGTGGTGTTCCATTTGAGAAAGTTTATGATTCAAATTTTAAGTCAATGTGTGAATGGGTGTGTGCAAACCTGGAAGCATTGAATTTATCCATTCGAAAAGGAATAGATTGGAGCATAAGAGGTTGAATGACTTGGTTTTGTTCGTTCTGATTTAAAGCTTGGAAAGGTATGTTATTTTCATTATTAATTTTATATAATTTCTTATATTTTTAATAATTAAATGTAATTGTTTACTAGGACTCTTAGTAGCACAAGTTCTTGAATGATCCAATTACGATTGATAATATGGATATTTTGGCGGATTAGGTTTACAAGAACCCAATTTGGTTGATGTGAGTGATTTGAATGTGGAAGATGATCTTGGATGGGAAAGCATTGACATGTCATTTGGTGCATTAAATTTAAATGATGATGATGATGAAGCTCCTCTCAATGATGAGGATTTTGTACCAAATGATCGATTAGGTCGCGGTCTGATTCAATGATGTCTGCCATTTGACGATTGAACTTGAGGTTTTATTTTCCTCTTCTTTTAATTTTACTTGTATTTGATCATTGATGTTTATGTTAAATTATATGTATGTAATGTAAATGTAATATTTTGTTTGAGTTCAACTTCTACTGATTGCTTATTCGTCATCAACCTTTTTGTAATGAGTTATTGTTCTTTTTATCGGATGTTTTGAATCTTTTGATGTAAATATGTAATATTATTTATTATAATGATGAAATTGTATGATTGTAATATTTTAAATGCTTTGTATTATTCTTAGTTTTATAATTGTATGATGATGATTGTCTTTATTTATATTAATTGTGGTTATTATTTATATGTAAAATATTTAAAATTATTGTTATTTCAAATTAATTGTCATTATTATTTATTATTAAGATTTTTAAAGTATGGTTGATGTAAATGAAGAACCAGGTAAAGTATCTGATCAGTTATATAATATATCAATATGGATTATTTTGCAATTTTAAAAAGTTTAGGACTATTTTATAAATTTAAAAATATCCCGAAAGCAGCATCTTAAATCGAATTCGATCTTGAATTAGTTCCTGGCGTTTCGTCCGCAAAAGTCGGTACTGTATTCATAACATAGGTTTAATGGGAAGGGTTACTTTCAATAACTAAGTGATAGATAAAGATGGGACCAGAGTTGCTTCCATTGGTCATAGATCACAGCATTAAGGCTTCCCAGGTTCGATTCTAACAACAGCTCCAAATTCTTGTCGTGTTAATGGGGTTTCAAGACCCTTTTCTTCTCTCTCTTCCCATTTTCTTCTTATGTTTCTGCATATGATTGCAGTCTCCATGACTCCACATGGCCTCCTCTTTATCAGATCTTCTTAAAGGTACAATTTTTAAGAGCTACCCTCTCCCATTTTTTGCTATAAAGAATAAGTATATCAATGAATTCTGACTAAATCTAAATTGTTTTCACTTATTGAACCAAAATGTTGAATGTCATCCCTATTGTTGGAAATGCTAACAGCCAGTAATAATTCGTACAACCCTGTTGATACAATGATCCAACGTCTCCTCCTCAAGAAATGATGGAATTACATCGGAAATTGTAAACAGTTTAGATGGCAACTTAGCAAGAAACTACCAGATTCAGTGAAGGAGGAGACAATAATCGAAACAGGCAAAAAAATTATTGGTTGACTAACGGTCCAGCAAGCGGGCTTACGAATTTGTTAATGGAGATCAGAGAGAGTTAACAACGGATGCTCTAGTTATTAAACTTCCCAATGCAATTAATACCCTTCCTCTTTGAGGCACTTGATTGAATTCCAGGCAGACAACTTTTCAAAGCCCTGTTTTCTTCCATTAACTCGTTCACAACAGATTGAAGATGTTTGATGATTTCCCTTTTCTCGTCGTTTCTTTTAGCAAGCTCCGCCTGTTGCCGCATATTTTCCTCCATAAGTTTCCATATCTTCAGCCTCAACTCATTCCACAGTTCTTCACCTTCTAATCTGACATCACCTTCATCGTTTCCATTTATAATCTTTCTCAGACTTTTGTCTCCAACAATCTCTGCTTCCATCTGACTTAGGACACCATGTTCCAAGCTGATATCTTGAGTTTCAGTACCAGAATGTTTTTTGGTTACAAACTCGGGGTAGAAAGTCGACGCTTCAAGCATGGTGGTAGTTTTGTTCTCTTTGAAAAAATCGAGGAGGAACTGTAATTGTTTGGAGGAATCAAGTGAAGGAGATGACAAACTTAAACGAGCAACACCAAGCCATTCAGATCTTAGCTGGTTGTACTTTTCAGCTAAAGCCTGGTAGGATTCGTGCAAGTGCTTCACTATCTCTACGAGCTCATGTCTTCTCTTATAGAATGTCTCGGATCTCTCAGCAAATGTATCGCCGTTGTTCTGTATGATGTTCACCATCATGCTGGTCTTCTTCTCCAAATCTGCATATTCCAATACAATTGCTTAGTCTCTAATAACAGACTTCTAATTTGGCACATGGAATCCAAAATTTACGATTCTTTCCTCAGCCACAGCAACATTAATGATATCTTCCTAACAACAAAGATCCCAGAAAAGAAAAACGCATTGTGTACCACAAGAACCAGAGTGTATAGGACCTGACAGAGAAGCTCGGAGCCACTGGGATTGGTGGTGACGTTTATGGCTGTCGGACCACCATGAAAATCCAGTAGAATTGTCATCTCTCTCCTCATCCATGGAAACGATGTTTTTTCCTCGGAGAAGAGTCTCTGAAATCTACTCGAAAACTTGGTAAACCGAACCAAGCAAGATGGATGGGACTCGATTGCGACTGATAAACTTTCACGATGACCAGACTCTCGTATTCACCTGTTTCTCACTCAAACAAAAGGGTCCTTTAAAAAATGTCAACAAGCGACATTGGGCAATCATATGCTGGTTTTAGTTTAGTAAGTAAACCTTAAGCAATCGCTGATTATGAGGGATATCCATAACCAGATTGGTATGTATTTAACCTCTCGTCACGCGTAGTGACTGTAGATTTGATGTATTATTCTGTCGGTCGTAGTGGCTCCGTACGAAGCTGGTCAAACTCCGAACTAAAATTCATATCCAACATCTTTGACTGCTTTTAAATTTCCGGATTATCCTTAATCTTCTTTTTTTAGTTAAGTACGTAAGTATGTGTTCAGTAGCACGCAAGTTTTGGAAAATACTCAGCCACTTGTCCCTTGGCTTAATTTTTTGGCATTGCTGCAAGTGAAACGATCTTGAGTTATCCCTCGTCCGACGTCCTACAGTTCGGAGATTTCCTCGTTTTCAGTTCCATAATGTGGGGATCAAGGGTCGGAAGCGATCAAGTTTATTCAATTACTCTCACCCGAATCAGAAGCTGCAATTAGGATTTTTATTTCTTCAGTATCTGAGAATTCATTGTCGTGAAAGAAAAGAAAATATCTAGTACTTGTGACGGCAGCTACCACAAGCACAGAAGCACGTGATGCGTGATGTCACAATCACGTCGACTTTCCTTGCTCGTGACTTTTAGTCGCCGTGTCCCATTTTTGTTAACCATTTTATTCATACTTGTCCCGAGTACCCAAGGCTATTTCAGGTATCCGACCACAAAACCAAAGATACACTGGCCTTAGTTGCAGATCCAAATGAAACTTATATCAAAAGAAAATCATGAGCATAGTGATAGTATTAGACGTTTCTTTGGTTCAGATAAAACTCAAGAGAATCATTCAACTTGATTTGTTTCAAAAGAGTCTACGAACCATTCAAATGATCCGCACTTTTACCTTTAATGTATCCCGTGAGTTTTGTTACATGTCCAGGTGTTACCATTCAATTTCCAAATTTGCACATTTTGGGTTTGGAGTTTATAAATCAAGCAAACAGCATGACGTTCCTAGACAGCTTGGCTTAAAAAGGAAAAGAGGAAAGGAGAGTCCAAACTCCAGAGACCTCAGGCACTTCCATCAGGAAATTTCCGGACAGAACTAGCAATGTTATTGCCTTCTACTTTTAAGTAACTACCAACAGAGCATTTAGTTTCAAATTCCAGTTGCTTAAGTCAGTAGACAAAATCCCCTAAGCAGCAAGGCCCACAGCCCACCCCACTGATATTTAAGAATCAATATTCATCAATTTACTCCCCATTTTTGAAATGCAGTTACACACAATCCTCTACTGTTCTCTTCCCATTTTTACTGCGGCTCCCAGGTTTACACGTGGTAAGCACCCAGGTTACCCCCATAGCCATATTCTTTTAAATTAGTAGTACTTAGGTCATTTTTCATGTATCTTCCACCCAACGCCATCATCCGGCTTCATGAGGTTCAAACAACCTCCAGGAATCCCACTTCAACAAAGTATTAAACTTCCCAGCCCAATCCATTATCCCCTCGAGGTTTTGATCCTTTGAACCTCGTGCTTCCAAATTACCAATCCCTTGGGGCTCCCCAGTGAATTTGCAAGCAAACGGAAAACAGCCCATCATTAGTTATGGATAGCATCACTCAAAAGTCGAGATATTACCACTCAAGCTCTGCCCTAAACCCACCTATTCTTTGTTCTAGCCCCAACCTATCACTCAAGACTTCATTCGGAACTTGATTTCATATTTATCCAATCTTTAATTTTACCAGAGGGATTAGGATGATCAATTTAGAGTTTAATGGCAAAATCTTGCTCATTTGCTCTCCTGTAAAGCAAGGCTGATGCTTCCACCCTGTTATCAGGAAGAGGGAGGAGGAGAAATAGAGACCAAGCATTGGTTAAACAAAGAAGATACAGAACCAACGAGTAAAACAATATACTAGCAAGCAGAGGAAGTTCTCACCAGCCAGGGTGAACAACATGCCTTCCACTGGACACAGCCCAATTCACCTGTTCAAAGCAGTGCATTCATCAAGTAACCCCCAAAATCTCCCAAAACAATCCAGATGCAAGAATACTGGTTCGTGAAAATAAAAAACAGTTAACAGTACCTTATCTGTTCCAAGCGAGTTAGCAACCACATGTGTAACCTGTTCATCTATCTGGTTTGTGCAGACAGCACCAAATTGTTCAGCTGTCTGCCACAGAGGATGTAAGTGGGGGTTAGCTTCACCAACTGGAAACACTCTGCTAAATACAATTCGACAGCCAGCCAAAATCTTCCTCTGCTCGGAGGCAAGTATATTTCTAACGTCCGCTTCATCTAAGGAATGATGTGTGAAAAAGTTCTGATGTATTCTCTCAATAACCTATTTCAAGTTGAAACAATTGATCAAAGAATTCACAATTTAATTATTTTCCGGAACAATCACAGGAGAATAGTCATATTGACTCACTGCTAACGAACACGCCAAAGTTCCATCCTCTGGTCTCTCATCATGGTCAATCTCAAGAAGAGAAGGACCTGGAAGCCCAAATTGGCGCCTACTACATGGGAAAAAGATGTACCTGCAATACCACAAACATAAGCATCTCAAGACAAGGATCACATTACCAGGGAAATAAATGGTTCACCCTTGTTGTCTAACAGCTACCTTTCTACAACTATCAAGTTCAATTTGTTATGAGGCCAGACTCTCACGGAATCATCTATAATGACAACAGCTGACTCCATGCCTAAGACTCCCTCAAGATCCTTACTCTTTGGAACCCTCTCATCACTATCGAGGGGATCAGCATCATCACCCCTGGAAATAACTCGTCCAGCAAATAAGACTCCTTTTGGGTCAAGCAGTTTTGCCATCTCAGTAGCGTATAGCTTGTTCCCCATTGTGTAAAGATGCAGCTCATACAGTTTGCTAGCCTAAGTAGGACACAAGAAAGTTAGTGCGCCTCAATACAACTCAAACACAATAGTACTTGACAGAAAAGTAACTTCTAAATTAAATTACCCTTTCCAAGAAATTCCAGATTCCAGGCCGTAACTTTGTCCACATTCCCATATGAGGAAACCGGAAGAGATGTCTATATGGTTTTTCACGATCTTGTTCCTCTTTCTTTCTTAAGATCTCATCATGCACAGGATCAACCTCAGAAAACTGAAAAAGAGGACAACACATCACTCCATTAATAAATTAAACTTGATATTCAAAATTTAACCAAAGAACCAAGAAAAACACTACCTTGGCTGAATTAAGAAGCGTATGATCTAGATCCAATACAAGGCAGAGCTTGTTTGCAGCAAACATTTTCTTTTGCTCTTCTATCCTTCTAGCTCTCTCTCTCTGTATAGCAGCCTTTTGCTGGTCATCATACCCTTCAAAAAGATGCTCAACATCTCCCCAAGTTGTCTGTGAGTGTGGACCTGAAACCCCTACTCTAGGAGCTGAGTCTCCGGAGAGGGTTTGAATGCAAGAATTTGTCAAAGTTGATTTCACATCCACTCTATCAGGCTTGATTTGCCAAGGTTGTGATGCAAGATTTTGGGAACCAATTGGTGTAGTAGTGGATGATTGGGTGACAGATACAATATTGGCAAGATTTTTCAAGCTCTTTGTGAACTGCAAGGAAATATCAGGTGCCACAGTAGACTGGGAAGCCACTGGCCCCATGTGTCTTTGATCACTCTGGTCATCTTTGGTCACCTCGGCAGTCAATGGAGATATTGAATTAGTTTTCAACTGTTCAGATCCCAAACTCCCAGCCCTTGGGAGTGTGTAGTTATGCAACACACGGCGAGGGTCACGCGGTTTCATACGAATTTTTGCCACATCATCCTGCATCACTCATGCATCAACATATATCCAGGAGATTAGATAAAAGAAGTAATGTCATCTGTCTTGTTACAAATTTGAATGAACCAAGTAAAGAGAAAAAATGGTTTTTTTTTGGTAAATCTGTTGAAATATACAAAATATAGTTCAGGAAGCCCGTAAAGCACAAATTACAGCTGCATATAACTTTTTTGTTATTATCAAATATACAGTTAAACTATATTGCAGAAAATTCAACCATTTCCCACAGGACACGTGATTTTTTCAAACATGACATATTGACATCAATTCAGCAGTAAAAAATAGGGCTCACCGCTGTAGCCAACTGGGAAGGAACCTGAAGTGGTGGAGCTGGCCTTGACAAGATACCTGAAGATTGCTGTGGAGCAACACTTACAGCTGGTGATTTTCCCAGCATCGAACCAGAGATTGGAGGAGTTAGTGTACTTTTAGCAGGATCAGATATCTTTTGCTGAGCCTCTGAGGCAAATATTTGTTGCTGTCCCATCTTTAGTATATTTAATAACATTGTTGGATTCACAGCAATGTCCTTCAATATATCAGGTAGGGATGTTGTACAATTGCTGATCTGTGGTAATTGTTCATTTCCAGTAGTGGAACTTGCTCCTGTTACGGTTATTTGCTCATTTCCTACGAGGTTAACTGTTGTTTTAACACTGCCAGAAACACCATTAACTATTCTCCTCGGATCAGATACTGAGCTGTCAGTTGACTGAGTCTTGTTAACTATTTGATCCTCAACCATCTCTGTATCCTCCAGCCAGCCACCACTTCCACTCATAGTTTTCACATCCTTTACAAGAGCACAGTTTTCCAATCCATTTCTTTGTCGTTTTAAAGGACCATCCAATATAGGATCCTCAACAGCCCTTTGCTTTCTTAAACTAATTGTTTCTCCAACTTTTGCTGCATTTGCATCAGAATTAACGTATCGAAGCCTGGGGTCTCTGCTCTTTGCTGAGGATTTGGTGTTTGAACCAGATATAGAACTCACTGGAGTAGCATTTCTGGCGGGGATAACTCCATGCATAACTGAACTGTCAGGAATGGGAGGAGCAGCACTTTGTGGGACAGAAATTGGTGGAATCACAGTTATAGAAGTAGCAACAGTTGATGAACTGGAAACTTCCCCACCAGTATCCCCATCACCTGATTCTTCTGAAGGGGTTGGACTTGGAAGCCTACTGGTCATATGGAAAGAAGTTCGACTAAATTTCTGTTGATAGCTGGAAACAGCTTTCAGCGCATCAGTTTCATATGGGTGCATTCTAGAATTTCCAGTCTCAAGCCCAACTGTAGGTGTAGGCATTACAGGTTTAATCATTCCATCTCCAACTGTAGCAACCCTGCCAACAGGTAAAACAGGAGTTGTTTCACGTGTGGGCGATGGAAGGCTGTCTGCATCATGATCCTTATGAAGATCCAGCAAAGGGAGCATAATTGCTTTACTCTTGAAACCAGAAGCTCCTGATTTGGGAGCTTCTAGTGAAATGTTTGGCTTATTGTGAGCAAAAGATTCGGTAACTGCTTGTAGATTATTCATAGGAGTAGAACCATGTGCTGCACCATTAGTTAAGGCGTTGTAATCCTCATTCACCCCAAAAGTGGCCTGCTTATCCTTGTTAAAAGATCTTGAACTCAACAAAACGTCAGTAGATTCCAGAGAGGAGAGCATAACTTGTATCTGCAAAGATACATACCATTCTTAAGTTTCCATAGTAATAAACATTCAAAACGAAGGACAATAAACTAGGAAAAGAAATCAAAAATCAAAAGATAATGACAAATATTTGACCTCTTTCAAAAGCTCAGGGGGAAAAAGAGGAGGATTGAGGCTATTTGCAAAGGAAAGAAACCTGTAACCAAGAACACCACCGAAGCCTTAAGTAAACCTTTGTAAAGTCCAAGTCCCCAAGAAATGATAATAAAAGCATTACAAAATCGTCCACCTCAGAAAAATAGACTTATTCTGTCCCTTCAATTTCTGGCTCATGGAGCAAAATACCTGCAATGGACGATAGCACAAGTTAAACCAGCAATGCACCTAACACAAATTCCCTGCTAATCTTCAATGGGGCAAAAGCAAGACTTTCATGGAACCAGGCAACTCACCTTCTTAAGAGTTTGCATTGAAGCAGATGCCAATTGAACAAGAGAGTTTTTAGTGGAAAAATTCGTGTGCATAACCACACCTTGCAAGCTATCCATAGCGTTTTGCAGTTTGGAACAAACTTCCTCAAACGACCTACACATATCAATCAACAAGCAAACCAAATCAACGTTGTTTTATCCTTAAATCCCCAAACTACTTAAAAGACAGCAAATCAAATTAAACTCTCAATATTCTTACTTCTCAGCTTCGACAACAGTAACACTCTCCAAAGCTTCACGAATTAACCTCACTCTCACATCCACATCTTTCTCTTTCGACTGCACCTCTAAACCACCAGCACTCATCTCCTCTCCACACTCTTTCCCAGTGGGCTCCAAATCCAAATCAATCTCACCCTCCTCCAGCTCGCCTTCCTCCTTCTCATCACCACTGTCATCAATTACCACTCTCTCCACTACCTTCTTCTCGTCCTTGGTACTACTATTAACCGACGACGAAGGAGACGACCTCTTCGAGTTCTCGTCGGTCTCAACGTCCACAAACAGCTCATTCAGAGGCTTATTCGACACCGCTTGCGCCCAAGCAAGATTATACAAGCCGTTAACATAACCGCCGCCCATCTGATACTTGTAAAGATCTCTCATCGTCCAAACCCTAGACTCATTCGTTTTCGATTCCGTCACCACTTTCACTTCCTGTTTGTTAAAATCCTCCTCACTGATCTCCTCCACCGATACCGTATCGGAAATCTCTCCCTCCTCCACGTCCTCCGCCGCCTTCGCCGCCGTTTCATCTTTCCCCATCTCACCTAGGGTTTCTCCGTTTAGATCGTTAAGCCACTCCACACAATTAGATCCAGCGACGAGCATATATAAAAATATATACGCACACGCTTTACACCAAATTCACTATCAATTTCGATGAAAAAGTGGAAAAAATCAACTTGTAAATTTCTTTACATAAACGAAACTAGACCCGAAGACGAAAGGATTGGATTAAACAATTTTTCGTTTCAATCTCACAGATCTGAGTAATGTATTCATAAACACAAAACAAATTCTCGTTTAGGTGAATCTCAGATCTGAAGTTTGAGAATACAAGACCGAGATCGAGATCGAGATCGAGATCGCGAGTGGACTTCTCGTATACGAAGGCTATTGCTTTTTTGTTTTCTGTTTAATTTTCCCAATTTTCATGTCTTGCTTTTACGCCTTTGAACAGACGACCAAAATACAACCACTTAAGGTGAAGACAGGGGACTACTTATATTTTGGTAAAATCAGCGAAGCGATACGATGCGATGCGAATCTAGTGTAGACTGGAGATTCAATATGGACCGTACACGTCAGCGATCCTCGTGCCAGAAGGAGGGTTTTCCTTTTAATAGGCTAAACCGCTAAAGTCGGGGATATTCCAAATCGACGCGTACAAGTATTCCACAAAACAATCTAATTTCAGTGTTTTTTTTTTTTTATTAAATGAGGCTGGAAAAAGAAAATCACAGTTTTGAATTCTAATAAGATTTTAATTACTTTAAAGTTATTTAGGAAAACTCGTTTGAATTTTGAAACTTTTTTTTATAAAAGTTAGACCTTTTAAAAACTAATTAGAAATAATAAGGTTAAAATGTTCATAATTTTAATTTTGTAAACTATAAACTATTTATATGTCCAACTTTTAACGGTATTTACTGAATAAAAAATAATAGCCAAACACTTTTGAGAGCAAAAGATAAAAGTGCTTACTTTTTGGTATCTTTTCCTATTTATAGAAAATGAATATAAGTTTTCTTTCCAATTGAAATTAATTTTCTAACTATCGTTGAAGTCTAACTCAATTATAATTATAATTTAATTATAATGAAAATAAATATCACATATTTGATCCCTTGTTTTCTTTAAATTGTTCTTTATGTGTAACTCGTTAGGTCATTACGTTCTTCATATGTTAATATAATTATAAATATAATTTAATTCATAATTAAAATTAAATAAATAAAATTCTTTTAGTTTTTCTTTTAATTATCTAAATGAATAATTTATGTCACAAATAAATGTCTAACAATATGTCATGACCTTCTAAATATTATGATATTAAAATGATTTGATATAGCTTGCTCATGTATAGTTATAACGTATAATTTGATCATTTCATTATCCAATATTTTAATTAGGCTAAAACATGAAATTAGTATTTGTTCTATTTAAATATAATTATATTTATTCTTACTTATTAGTAATTAATGTATAATTGATATTTGAAAACAATATTTTCAAATGTTAATTCACCGTGACTATAAATTTTTAGAATTACTACTAATAAAGAATGGTGAAACATTCATCACTTTTCAAAATTACTACTAACAAAGAATAGTGAAATATTATCTTTAATTATTTTAAAGTGATAATTTTTTATTGACTGACATAATTATTTTACGCAGTTCATAATATATCCAAAATTCTTGATTGAACTATTCTAAATAGAAAATGTCATAAGCAACATTAAAATATATCAATCACCACAGAAAATACCTTAGCAATCTCATCAAGTATAAGGGGCAATCACAACGAGGAAATCTATAGACATATAAACAACTTTTCATTATGGATCTTACCGTGGTTCAATTTAATAAACTTATTTTTAATAAAAATTCACATATTTGATAAATGTCTCCATTCGAGTATTTCATTGATAAAGAAGTGTTGATTTTTGTTTTATTAATATCTAATTTTAATAGAGCAACGATCATAAATAATTTAATGATAATTTATAAATATAATATAAATTTCATAATTACAATTTTATCATTGATATCATTTATACAAATATATTTTATTAAACTTTACCTTATATATTAATTAATTAAATAATCTTAAAGCATACACCAACACAAACCACGTTATCATTCGTTATGGCATCAAAAACTTGTCTTGCAGAAGGAACAACAAACGAATCAATCAGAGCAGTCTCTAAAGGGCATTAGACACTTAACCTAGCTTATAAACTCAAGCATGTTGGGTACAACCCAACTCTGCCATTTCCACACTCACAAGCAACTTCAAAACTGTAGTAAAAACAACGTGTTATGCTCGTGACCTTCTTTATGCAACCTGGGAAAAAAATCCAATAGCCTAGAAAAATCGAAAAGACCGCGCTTCCCTGAAGCAAAGTAACAAAAGGCATAATGTTCTTTTTCAGGCATTTCGTCAAACATAGAGTTGCATCGTGAAAAGAATCAGAATGAAAATACAAATCACAAGAATGCTGTGAACAAACAAGTCCAAGCAGTTACCCTCCTTAAAAATGTGCCGTGAAGAGCTTGGCCAGTTAAAAAATCACCGTTTTGTATACAGCTTTATAGCAAAGCACCATATACATGAGCATTGAACTCTGGAGAATAAACTGGTCATGCGCTGTTGGTAGTATGAAAGTGGAAAGAGAAGAGTAGGGAAAGTTACGCATGTGAAGTAGCTCTGTTGTTGTGGGCGTATCAAATTACACTCTCCATTGTCGGAATGAAGGGAGGAAGGTGGAAATAAGCGTTATTTCCTGCGTCATATGAAACAGTGATTACAAAAGCAGAAGGTGCAAGTGAAGGATTTGATCGACTGGAACTGGTGGGTAACCATAAAAATCGGATTTTGAACCAAAATGCTCATCATTTTTGTTTTATATCTTCCAGAGGACGAGCATCGATTGTAAAATCAATTGCAGAATAAATTAGAAACCGCACGCCCACCGTGGGGCTCGAACCCACGACCACAAGGTTAAGAGCCTTGCGCTCTACCAACTGAGCTAGACGGGCTTGCTTGTGTTCGAGTTTTATTTTTGGAGCCAACAAATGTTTCAATGGGAAATCCTCACTGGCCACCCGGCAAGTATCAAATATTATGCTATGCGTGCAATTCAATATCTAAAGTTTGAATGAAATGGTAATTGCATTAGTGCGGTAAAAAAAAGAAATCAATGTTTGAACTTTTTGATCACTTGGTGAAGAGGAATTTACTTGTCACATTTTCGGTTCTAAGAAGTTTAACATTAGACCTCTAAGTTCAAATAGCAAAATTATGTAATTTTACAACCTTTAGTTGATAATTACCATGCTAATTAACATGAAGATAACATGTTGATGAGGAAATAAGATAATATTTATACATAGATGATACGAACGAGTCATGTCAACAAAAATATAAGAATATGTGACAATTGACATGTGTTAGTGGGCACCGCAAAATCTTTGATAATGGATGAGAGTTGAATGCAATATCATAGATAATCAGCACAATTAAGTCATTTTAAGTTCAAGAATGTCCGAAGGCATTTAACTTCGAAGAGAAAGCCCTAAGGTATGAAACTATGCCAGGTTTATAATACATTAACTCAAATTTTGGCTTAACTTAGTCATAGAATAATGTGATTGTATACCAGTGCATTTAAATAGACTTTGTATGATTCAAGATGATATAAAAAATAAGAGTTGCGGGATAAAGAAGTGGGAGCGGTATCTTAAAAAGTGCGAACACTTCTTTAAACAATACGAAAGTAATTTTAAATGGCGATCAAATGGAGTATTACAAGTTCATATTCTTCATTATCTTAGTACAGGCAACTTTGTATATCCCCACTTACTAGGTGGAATAATGAAAGAAGGTGATAATTTTTCACTAACTTAGTTAATTAGTTGTAAAGTGAGTAGTTACCTTATTTGACTCCTAAATACTTATAAGCCTATATAAAAAATATTCTTATTGTTTGTTTTCACCAACATTACACTCAATCATCTACTTAGTGAGATTTTAAGAGATTTGATGACTTTTTTTTAATTGAGAACTCTGATTACAAAAGTCTTAAGTGATTATCTTGTAGAAAACTTTAAGTTGAATGTGTCTTGAGTTCCATTGTATTGTTTATTGTGAGATATTTTATAAAAGTTGGCTTTATTGTTATTAATTCTCAAATGGCACATTAGATGGTGGTGAGTAATATATATTCACCTTTTGCCCTTTGTCTAAACTAATGAATAAATTGACTATTTTAATGGATGATTATGGTGACTTTCTATAAAATAAACATAACAATAACAATAACAAAGGAGAATAGGAAAAGAAAAATAAAATTGATTTATAGTGGTTTAATCGAATAACTATTAACTTATATCTACTCCCCAAACTCTACTTAGAATGTAGCACCCCACTCTCGTAAGATCCTGACCCGACATCGATGGTGATATCCGAGTCTGTGCCCTGTGAGGGTAACGTGCTACATCACTCAGTCAAATCTCAGTATAATTTTTTTTTTGAAACATATACATAAATTATAAAAAATTATGCGGAAATCAATTTTCATTACAAGACCGACAAGTAACAATGACCACGAAGGTCTTCTTATATAGAAACTATCCCATTCCTTCAATGGTTAAATATGAACTCTTTATATAACATTTTCTTTATCATAGGTGAAGAGAAATCCTTACAAATATTTTATTTTGTCACAGGTGAAGAGAAATTCTTGTAAATGCATGTCAAACAATTTTTTGAAATATAAGAATTACACAACCATACAATTTAAAGCATCATTCTTTCACATTAAAGAACAAAGGATCAATATTTATTATGCAATGCATATATACTCTTTAGCCTCTTAAATCTCTTAGTAACTCTTTAATATGTGAAATATTCCTCTTACAGCTAAATTGTGATCTATTTACTCCTAAAATCAACTCAAATAGTTATCACACACAAAAATAACACACATGTCGAGCACCCATAGTTGGCTAATTGGATAACCACTGCTTAGCACATTGACTAGTCAAACAACAAGTTCCCTCTTGATATCTTTTTGAATAAACCACGTATTAATTTTTCATAATCCTCCGATTAGCCAATGAATAATGTTTCAGTAAGAAAATAATGCAACCAATGTATAATGTCTACATAGTGAATAAACCTATCCTATATATAATGTCAATTAGTACCAATTTATTCTTTTAAAAAGTGTTCTAATGGCCGGGAGTGTCTTTTTAAAAACCTTCCTAAATTTCCTATTAATTATGACAAAGTATATGCAATATACCTACATGAAAGTGATCATACAATGATTAAGTCCATGATTTATTGAAATGACCAAGCTAAGCTTATAAGAATGTACAATGATTACCTAAATCTTGATGTGTTGATTTCTACTTATTAATAGTTATTCAATTGAATTTTCATAAAACACTTTTAAGTTGTGCATATACTTAACTTTACTCACTTTCTTTATCATTTGATTATTTAATTGATTTAATGAACTTCTTTGATCATTTTTCCTTTCATTAAATTCAATATTTCATATATTGCTAATTATATTATAATAAAACTACTAATATTATTAAAATAAAATCAATAATAACAAGATGTTTCATTATCATCAAAATCATGGGTTAGGACCTTACTTAGTGTTATAATCCTTTATCTCTCTTTTTGATTAAATTATGTAAAAAAATTAAGTGTTGAGAGTGAGTGAATCACTTAAGCATTGATGAATGGGAGGCATTCAAAAACTAAAGGAGTTGTTGATCAACAATCACAAAGGAAACTCTACGAATCATGCTAAACTCTATGAATTATTTACTTTAGCAAGCCTAACCTTTACCTTTTTTTTACACAACTTAGATCTAATAAACACATAGATGAAAGTACTAAGCCACCATCAAAATTCATTAATGAAAATCAAATCAATCCATAATATACAACATGGTTTAGACAAGATTAGTTACTACTAAGCTAGATTATTAGATCCAGTACAAAAAGTTGTATTCCTTCTATTAGTGGATCATAAATAGCTTGGGTAGCTTGGAAAAAATTAGGCAATATGCCATAAATGTTGGATCCCGTATTCGGAACCCAACTACTTATACATATTCCCTCAATACGAACGCATGATTCCTTATGAACTCTTATAACCCGTTACCGAATATCCAACTCTAATCCGAAAATTCCGATATTTTTTTTTAATTTCATCTTAAAATCCATTATCATACTTATACATGGTTCGGGTCTTAACCGGAGAACGAAACGAAGAACAAAAACAAAAGTATATCGAACGGAACGGAAGAAAAGCATACGGAAACGAAGAAACATACTGAAAACAAATTACAAAGCACATGAAAATCAAAGACTAAAGAATTGAATCTGAAGCAAATTACAAAGCAAATCAAGGCTCGAAATTGAAAGCAAAAGCAGTCAAACGAATCGAATCGGATAACAAAGTGTGGAAACAAACGAAACGGAAGCCAAAGCAACTCAAACCGAAGGTATAAGGCGGAAGGAAACAAAACAAAAGCGAAACAAAAGCACATCGGTTTGAAGGGCATAAAGCGGAAGCAAAGCGAACATCTCAAGCATAATTCAAATAGGGCAAAGCAACAAGACAAACGTGAGGGCTAATTCGACAAAATTCAATTAAGCTAACAATTGGATATTTTGCAAGGAAAGGTAGGAAACTTGACGAGAAATCACTGGTTCAATTTCGGTGAATCGGAGGCCAAACGAGAAAGTTGTAAGAGAAAATGCAAAATGACCAAAGGAATAGTAATTGACCATATGAATAGTAATCTACCAATTTCGACCCTTATATCTTTTTACTCAATTTCGATTAGGACACACCATATCTCATTTTAAAGATCTTGACAAACTCTACATCTTTCGTGAAAGATGAAAAGCCCGATATCGCTCTAAAGGCGAAAAACCTTCCGAGGGTTCAAATTTAAATGGCGAAAGGAATAGTAATTCGAGAATTACTAAGCATAGTGGGCAGCAAACTTGAAACGCTCATAACTTCTTCATCCTAAGTCGAAAAAATGTTGGGACCCGATCCGAACCGGATCCCAACCGAAAGACGAACGGAAAATGAAAATCGAAAAGCGAGAAATCGCTAATCGAATACAAATCGAATCATCGAGCGAAACAAATACTCGGAAAGTTTCAATCGGACCGAATCGAGATCAAACCAAGGTAGCAAAGCGGATCGAATCGGAAAATACAAAGCGAAAGCGAAACAAACACTTAACAAAGTGAATCCGACATCCCAAACAAAGAACGAAGGAAACGATCGCGTTAGAATTCCTTAGACTCGCACTATCCCAAAATCCGGTATTTAATGTTTTTCTTTTTCTTTTCTTATAACCATTTTACTCAATTTCTTTTACTTCTTTCTCATGCTAAAACTCGACACACTTTAATCATCATCATACAAATCGTAAATCTCATCCAAATCAACTACTACTTAGTTATTTTTCTTTTCACTAATTATCTAACGAAAATTGAGAAGATAACTACATGTATTTAGACAAATTTCAAAATTTAAAACAAAGCAAACGCACTTCTAATATCGTAATCCATCCAATAACACAAAGTAACATCGGACCTCCCGTCCAAGATCCAAACATCGCAGAAAACACAATCTTAATTCTAAACACTTCATAAATTCAATCCATAATCATCTCAACTCAAAATTTTAATCAATCCCAACCACATTCAAAATCCAATTTCATACATAAAGTATAATCATACTTATAACTCATTCAACACAATACAATCTTATACATTTATCGCCACAAACAAAACCATTCATATACAATCGGACTAAAATACATTTTACTAGCTTTCTAACTATCCATAAAGATCTAATACCACATCAAACTTTAAACATAATACTGAACATGCACAAATCGGATCAGTGATCATACTGTCTTCCATCCGATCTCCTGCGTAAAACACGGAGATTTGGGGATGAAAGGGAGTGAGCTCTCAAGCTCGTGATAATACATTTATAAACCGAACAATAAGCGAAAAATATTTTCTTTTAAACTTTTCAAACTTTTCAAAATTTCCTATTTAAGCATTTATCCAAAATCTCATTTTCAAACTTTTCAAAACTTACATAAACCTTCCAAATTTCATGATTATAAATTTATCGTCTTATTTCTCAAAATCTCAACCTTTTTCAAATCATGCACGACTTTAAATATGAATGCATCACATTATAAACAAATCAAAACACATAACACATCGTAATTGGTTTGGTTCGGTCCTAACAGGACATATTGCACATTCCCGCATAACGGTCATGTGCAGTCGTGAACAGGACGTACTACACTTTCTCACATAACGGTCCAGTGTAGCCGTGAAAGGAGTCCATAATCGGATCTCCATTGCCTATTGCAGGCAGCTGGGCGAAGGCTTAAACAGGTAGAGACAACGCTGACTCACAAAGGACCTGACCAAACCCACTTAACACATAACGAAAACGGAATTCAGATTGCCCGAAGGCATCTTTTTAAAATCTCTTGATTTTTCATATTTTTCAACTCATAACATTAGATTGTGTCATAAATGACACAAGTATAAAATCACATAAATTCACATAATCATCTAATGCAATTCATAGCATCAAATTAATCACATAATAATCACATTCATGACAAAATATGCACTAATTTCTTTAAATCATAAATCAAATAATTTGAAACCCATGAAGTTCATAAGTCTTGTATTTCTTAAACTCATTTTCATCCTTTGAAATCATAATTTCAACTATTTACATTTTTTTTCAACAATTGCTTTCTTTAATTTTTAAAAGTCACATTTAGCTTATAATTCAATAAATAAATATACTACCCACCTTATTTCCATGCAAGCAACTTGTCCAATGCTTCAATTTGACTTTTGCTTCTCTCTCTCTTCCAATTTAACAAAACCTAAACCATAATAATCCAAATTCACATCATAAATAGCATAATTTTCAAAATTAACTTAGGAATTCACCAATTTACCATAATTCCAAGCTATTTCAATCTTCAATTTTGAAAATTCCCAATTTTCAAAATTGGCCTAAACCAATACACCCAAATTCAATCTCATAAAACATAATTTCTTCAAAATTGATTTCACATTTCATCAATTCCCACTCTTAATTATGATTCTACACCATTAATTCACAAAATTCCAATAATTCACAAAACCCCAAAATTCCTAATTTGGCCTAAACTCCAAATTTACCAATTTTCAAATTAAACTTCACCTAAAGCATAAACATCAAAATTAACTTAGGATATCTCAAATTCATCACTAATTCAAGTTATCTACAACATCAATTTCACAAAACCCCAATTTCAAAAATTGACATAAACTCAAATTTTCAATTTATCCAAAATTAAACATAATTATAGCCTAATCTCTTCAATTAATCATAGATAAGCTCAATCCATATCAATCTTAAGTCAATTAACCAAAATCTCACTAAAACCTCAAATCCCAAATTTGACATAAACCTTAATTAATCAAATTAATCATCATCTAAACAAAATCTCTAAAATTAACTTCATAAAACTCAAATCCATAACAATATCAAGCTAAACCAACCAACAAAATTCATCAAAATTGAAACTTGAACTTTCTCTCACTTACCATTTTCTCCACCATTTTCGTTATTTTCAAGCTCCAAAGACAAGCTTCCTTCTTCTTCCATGTCTTCCTTTCTTTCCTCTTAATGAAGCTTGAAAATCCCTTTGAAAGCCATCAAAAATCGTTGGAAAGTTGCATTCTTCTTCTCCACCGATTCCCTCTTCTCCTTCTCTCCCTTCTCTCTTTTATTTCTTTCTTCTCTCTTCTTTTGCTATTATGTTTCGTTCCTTCTCTCATTTCAGCTAATTTCCAGACTTCCAAACGACAATCCCTCATGTGTTTTGATGCCATGTCATTAAAAATGATCAAAAGACCAAAATGCCCCTCACTTGTTTGCTTATTTTCAAAATTACCCCTGTGCAGGATTTTGACAAACTGATAACTTGTGTCCTGATTTCCAGCATCTAGATGAAATAATTTGGATAAACTTTCTTCATGAAAATTGTTCCTCTCGATCTTACGAATCCAACGCCACTGACGGCGCTCAATTCGGATCTAAAACGAAGAAGTTATGGCCAAATTACTAACTGACCTGCACAAAATCCGAAACTGAACTTTAACATAACTTCAGTCCAGAATTTGACAATCTTAGGGATGAAATTAAATTTCGATCCCTTCACATGATTTTTAGTCCTATGTCTTAACTTTATTTTCCTCAAGAATCAACTCAATCGGAGTTGTACATCTCCCGAAAATCGCAAAATACTGAACCATATTCAGAAAATTATCCAACTTTTAACCTATAACTCATCGCTTACTTTGGTTCAATCAATCTCTTTCCATTTAATCTCCTAAAAATCATAATTCTTCATAAAAATGAACGTAATTGTCTTAAAAATCCAACGCTTCAAGAATCGAATCAATCGGATGTCGACGAAGGAATTATAACAAAAGATTGCAAAAGGTGGAGTTCAAGCAAAAATTTTCAAAACCTTAAATACCCACTTATAACTAAATTTTCAAAATCATATCTCTTAATTCTGAACTCGAATTTGACGAATTTGGTGTCTATGGAAAGGTAAAAGGAAGCTCTACAACTTCCTGAAGAACAGAAAATCCAATTGGCTTCCAAAGAAGTCAAATTTTCACTCAAAATTCATCTTAATCACTTTTCCTAACCAACTTCTAATTTTTAATCGCTCATAACTCCTAGTCTCGATATTGAAAAATTACAAACTTTATGGCGTCGGAAAGATCGAAATACAAGCTCCAACTTTCATTAAGACCACTTATTCCAATTCAGACTAAATCTATACGACGAGTGGCCTCGAAGTATAGCACATGCAAATCTATACTTAATAACATTTTCAAAACAAAGCATATCTTCCGAAATTTATATCTCTCAATCCCGACATCGAAAAATAGCAAACTTTATGTCCACGAAAAGCTCTCGACAGAGGCTACAAGTTTTACGTTGATCATTTTCTCGAATTTTGCCTCAATTAAAAAGTCAACTTTTTTCCTCAAAGTCAAACTTTAAACGAACTTTGACTGATCATAACTCTCACTCCGATATCGAAAATATCAAACTTTATATCTACGAAAAGCTCTTGACATAAACTACAAGTTTTCAGAAGACCATTTTATCAAATTTTGCCTCAAACAAAAGTCAACTATCAAGTCAAACATTCTCTCTCCAAAAAGTCAAACTTTCTAAATTCTTCAAATTTTCACACTTTTTCTCTTTAATTCTTGCTATTTAACTTTATTTCAATCAACTCATCCACTTTCCTCTCATAATCCATATAAGTTCACTCAAATATAAAAGTCCTCAAAAATTAAACAATTCTTTTCTCATAAATTATTTCTTAATTTCATCAAATTTCCTTAAATTCATAATTTTCTCACCAATTTCTTTCTCATTTAAAATTCATTTTAATATTTCTTTTTTCATCAAAGTTCGAGTCCAACATTTCTCCCTCTTAAAAGAATTTCGTCCTCGAAATTCACACTTAAGAACATAATATTTCTTATCTCATTCCTTCTCATAAATATTTCTCAATCTCTTCATAATTTTCAATTCTTAAATCAATTTCTCCATCCAACATCATATCAAACTCACTAGTTCTACAACTCCATATTCTTTAACATTTTCCTTAACATTTTAAACAAGTCCATGGTCCACGTCGTAATGACTCTTAATATGGACCATAATCATCATTTCACTTAATTCTTTGAATTGCTATACACATTCTCTATCAATTTATCTCATTATTCAAAATTTGCATCTCACATATGCATATTCAAATCAATTCCTCTAAATTCATCATGTAATTCTCCTCTCAATGTCCATTAACACTTTCTTCAAATCAAACATCACTCATCACCTTAATCAAACCATCCACTAGGTTCTTCATATAATTAATAACAAGGACATTCACTTCATTTCTCAATTCTTACTTATTTAATCTTATCAATTTACCTCTTTTCAAAACATCATGCATATCACTTATACACATTCTCATAATTTCAATCTTACCAAACCTATAGCCCAAGTATGATCATAATATCGATCTCGACATTCTCACAAATTCGATTTTTATCCTTATACACTCATCAATCTTATGTGCCCGCTAAGACCATAATCGGGCTCGATACCATAAATGTTGGATCCCGTATTCGGAACCCAACTACTTATACATATTCCCTCAATACGAACGCATGATTCCTTATGAACTCTTATAACCCGTTACCGAATATCCAACTCTAATATGAAAATCCCGATATAATTTTTTTTTAATTTCATCTTAAAATCCATTATCATACTTATACATGGTTCGGGTCTTAACCGGAGAACGAAACGAAGAACAAAAACAAAAGTATATCGAACGGAATCAAGAAAAGCATACTAAACGAAGAAACATACTGAAAACAAATTACAAAGCACATGAAAATCAAAGACTAAAGAATTGAATCCAAGCAAATTACAAAGCAAATCAAGGCTCGAAATTGAAAGCAAAACAGATCAAACGAATCGAATCGATAACAAAGTGTGAAACAAACGAAAACGAAGCCAAAGCAACTCGAACCGAAGGTATAAAGCGGAAGGAAACAAAACAAAAGCGGAAAAAAAGCACATCGGTTTGAAGGGCATAAGGCGGAAGCAAAGCGAACATCTCGAAGCATAATTCAAATAGGGCAAAGCAACAAGACAAACGTGAGGGCTAATTCCGACAAAATTCAATTAAGCTAACAATTGGATATTTTTGCAAGGAAAGGTAGGAAACTTGACGAGAAATCACTGGTTCGAATTTCGGGTGAATCGGAGGCCAAACGAGAAAGTTGTAAGAGAAAATGCAAAATGACCAAAGGAATAGAATTGACCATATGAATAGAACCTACCAATTTCCGACCCTTATATCTTTTTACTCCGAATTTCGATTAGGACACACCATATCTCATTTTAAAGATCTTGACAAACTCTACATCTTTCGTGAAAGATGAAAAAGCCCGATATCGCTCTAAAGGGGCGAAAAACCCTTCCGAGGGTTCAGCTCAAAATGGCCAGTGAATAGTAATTCGAGAATTACTAAGCATAGTGGGCAGCAAACTTGAAACGTTCATAATTTCTTCATCTTAAGTCGAAAAAAATGTTGGGACCCGATCCGGGAACCGGATCCCAACCGAAGACGAACGGAAAATGGAAAATCGAAAAGCGAGAAATCGCTAATCGGAATACAAATCGAATCATCGGAGCGAAACAAATACTCGGAAAGTTTCGAATCGGACCGAATCAGATCAAACCGAAGGTAGCGAAGCGGATCGAATCGGAAAATACAAAGCGAAAGCGGAAACAAACACTTAACAAAGCGAATCCGACATCCGAAACAAAGAACGAAGGAAACGATCGCGTTAGAATTCCTTAGACTCAGACTATCCCAAAATCCGGTATGAATGTTTTTCTTTTTTCTTTTCTTATAACCATTTTTACTCAATTTCTTTTTACTTCTTTCTCATGCTAAAACTCTGACACACTTTAATCATCTGTCATACAAATCGTAAATCTCATCCGAAATCAACTACTACTTAGTTATTTTTCTTTTTCAGCTAATTATCTAACGAAAATTTGGCAGCATAACGGCTGTATTTAGACAGCCCAAAAATTTAAAACAAAGCAAACGCACTTCTAATATCGTAATCCATCCAATAACACAAAGCAACATCGGACCTCCCGTCCAAGATCCAAACATCGCAGTAAACACAATCTTAATTCTAAACACTTCATAAATTCAATCCATAACCATCTCAACTCAAAATTTTAATCAATCCCAACCACATTCAAAATCCAATTTCATACATAAAGTATAATCATACTTATAACTCATTCAACACAATACAATCTTATACATTTATCGCCACAAGCAAAACCATTCATATACAATCGGACTAAAATACATTTTACTAGCTTTCTAACTATCCATAAAGATCTAATACCACATCAAACTTTAAACATAATACTAACATGCACAAATCGGATTTGTGATCATACTCGTCTTCCATCCGATCTCCTGCGTAAAAACACGGAGATTTGGGGATGAAAGGGGTGAGCTCGGAAGCTCGTGGATAATACATTTATAAACCGAACAATAAGCGAAAATATTTTCTTTTAAACTTTTCAAACTTTTCAAAATTTCCTATTTAAGCATTTATCCAAAATCTCATTTTCAAACTTTTCAAAACTTACATAAACCTTCCGAAATTTCATGATTATAAATTCTTGTCTTATTTTCAAAATCTCGAACCTTTTTCAAATCATGCACAACTTTAAATATGAATGCATCACATTATAAACAAATCAAAACACATAACACATCGAATTGGTTTGGTTCGGTCTAACAGACGTCATCGCACATTCCGCATAACGGTCATATGCGATCGTGAATAGACGTACTACACTTTCCCGCATAACGGTCTAGTGTAGTCGTAAAAGGAGTCTGTAATCGGATCTCCATTGCCTATTGCAGGTAGCCGGGCGAAGGCTTAAACAGGTAGAGACAGCGCTGACTCACAAAGGACCTGACCAAACCCACTTAACACATAACAAAACGGAATTGATTGCAAGGCACCTTTTAAAATCTCTTGATTTTCATATTTTTAACTCATAACATCGATTGTGTCATAAATGACACAAGTATAAAATCACATAAATTCACATAATCATCTAATGCAATTCATAGCCTCAAATTAATCACATAATAATCACATTCATGACAAAATATGCACTAATTTCTTTAAATCATAAATCAAATAATTTGAAACCCATGAAGTTCATAAGTCTTGTATTTCTTAAACTCATTTTCATCCTTTGAAATCATAATTTCAACTATTTACATTTTTTTCAACAATTGCTTTCTTTAATTTTAAAAGTCACATTTAGCTTATAATTCAATAAATAAATATACTACCCACCTTATTTCCATGCAAGCAACTTGTCCAATGCTTCAATTTGACTTTTGCTTCTCTCTCTTCCAATTTAACAAAACCTAAACCATAATAATCCAAATTCACATCATAAATAGCATAATTTTCAAAATTAACTTAGGAATTCACCAATTTACCATAATTCCAAGCTATTTCAATCTTCAATTTTGAAAATCCCAATTTTCAAAATTGGCCTAAACCAATACACCCAAATTCAATCTCATAAAACATAATTTCTTCAAAATTGATTTCACATTTCATCAATTCCCAATCTTAATTATGATTCTACACCATTAATTCACAAAAAACCCAATAATTCACAAAAACCCCAAAATTCCTAATTTGGCCTAAACCCCAAATTTACCAATTTTCAAATTAAACTTCACCTAAAGCATAAACATCAAAATTAACTTAGGATATCTCAAATTCATCACTAATTCAAGTTATCTACAACATCAATTTCACAAAACCCCAATTTCAAAATTTGACATAAACTCAAATTTTCAATTTATCCAAAATTAAACATAATTATAGCCTAATCTCTTCAATTAATCATAGATAAGCTCAATCCATATCAATCTTAAGTCAATTAACCAAAATCTCACTAAAACCTCAAATCCCAAATTTGACATAAACCTTAATTAATCAAATTAATCATCATCTAAACAAAATCTCTAAAATTAACTTCATAAAACTCAAATCCATAACAATATCAAGCTAAACCAACCAACAAAATTCATCAAAATTCGAAACTTGAACTTTCTCTCACTTACCATTTTCTCCACCATTTTCGTTATTTTTCAAGCTCCAAAGACAAGCTTCCTTCTTCTTCCATGTCTTCCTTTCTTTCCTCTTGATGAAGCTCGAAAATCCTTTGAAAGCCATCAAAAATCGTTGGAAAGTTGCATTCTTCTTCTCCACCGATTCCCTCTTCTCCTTCTCTCCCTTCTCTCTTTTATTTCTTTCTTCTCTCTTCTTTTGCTGTTATGTTTCGTTCCTTCTCTCATTTCAGCTAATTTCCAGACTTCCAAATGACAATCCCTCATGTGTTTTGATGCCATGTCATTAAAAATGATCAAAAGACCAAAATGCCCCTCACTTGTTTGCTTATTTTCAAAATTACCCCTGTGCAGGATTTTGACAAACTGATAACTTGTGTCCTGATTTCCAGCATCTAGATGAAATAATTTGGATAAACTTTCTTCATGAAAATTGTTCCTCTCGATCTTAAGAATCCAACACCACCAACTGCGCTCAATTCGGATCTAAAACGAAGAAGTTATGGCCAAATTACTAACTGACCTGCACAAAATCCGAAACTGAACTTTAACATAACTTCAGTCCAGAATTTGACAATCTTAGGGATGAAATTAAATTTCGATCCCTTCACATGATTTATATTCCTATGTCTTAACTTTATTTTCCCTCAAGAATCAACTCAATCGGAGTTGTACATCTCCCGAAAATCGCAAAATACTGAACCATGTTCAGAAAATTATCCAACTTATAACCTATAACTCATCGCTTACTTTGGTTCAATCAATCTCTTTCCATTTAATCTCCTAAAAATCATAATTCTTCATAAAAATGAACGTAATTGTCTTAGGAATCCAACGCTTCAAGAATCGAATCAATCAGATGTCAGAAGAAGGAATTATAACAAAAGATTGCAAAAGGGTCGGAGTTCAAGCAAAAATTTTCAAAACCTTAAATGCCCACTTATAACTGAATTTTTCAAAAATCATATCTCTTAATTCTGAACTCGGAATTTGACAAATTTGGTGTCTATGGAAAGGTAAAAGGAAGCTCTACAACTTCCCTGAAGAACAGAAAAATCCAATTGGCTTTCAAAGAAGTCAAATTTTCACTCAAAAATTCTGTCTTAATCAGCTTTTCCTAACCAACTTCTAATTTTTAATCGCTCATAACTCCTAGTCCCAATATCGAAAAATTACAAACTTTATGGCGTCGGAAAGATCGAAATACAAGCTCCAACTTTCATTAAGACCACTTATTCCAATTCAGACTAAATCCATACGACGAGTGGCCTCGAAGTATAGCACATGCAAATCTATACTTAATAACATTTTCAAAACAAAGCATATCTTCCGAAATTTATATCTCTCAATCCCGACATCGAAAAATAGCAAACTTTATGTCCACGAAAAGCAGTGTAAAAAAGTAGGCTTGGACCCTTGTACACCTAAGTTGAACCTAAATTTAATTGGGTATAAATAGGGGTATTAGATCAAAAGACAAAAGGATGGATCACTAGAATGGTATAAAACACGGTTGGTGGCAGAAATTTCCACCAAAGACCTAGTGTAGACTACCATCATACTTTCAATCATAAGATTAAACCATAAATAATCCATATAATTATTTCTCTTGTGGTTTCCAAAGGATGAAATTAATGTCTATAATGAATTTTTACATGGAAAATTAGAAGAATGGGTCTATATGGCACAAACCACATGCTTTATTCATCCCAATCACCTAAATTATGTGTGCAAATTAAATCACACTATTTACAAACTCAAGTAAGCCCTAAGATAATGGTTTTGATGTCTCAACAAACCTTTAATTTCTCTCTGGCTTATGAACTCCAAAATAGATGACTTGCTTTTCTTTTACAAGTAAGGTTTTATTTCCTTATTTTGTTTTCTTTACGTTGATGATATCTTCATAACTGAAAGTTATTCCAATATCATTCAAAGAATTATTTATTAACTACAACATTAGTTTCCATTGAAAGATCTTGGTAGATTAAACTACTTTCTTGGCATTATGGTTTTTTTTGGCAACATGATGGGTTACTACTCACGCAGACTATCTAAAAGAGTTGTTAATTTAAGCTAAGATGGAGATGACAAATGGAATATCAACTCCAATTAATCCAAAAGAGCTGCTAACTACCAAAAGGTTTGTAAGGATTTTTAGCGTATAAGAAAAACTTTTAAATCTCTTGTTAGGATTTTAGTACGTAGCAAAAATTCCAAGTTCAATTCAACTGAAAAAAATAAGAGAAGTAAAGAGCGAGAAAAATAATCAAAGACACACCAAATTTACATGGAAAACCCTTGGTGTGAGGGAAAAATTATTGGGGACGACATAGCAGTAAAAAATCTACTATGGTGACAAAAAAGTGCAAGAATCCCTAGAAGAATTGCAGGTATAATGAATATGTAAAAAATTTTCACACACACACATATACATGTATATGTATATAGTGGACCATATTAAATATCGTAACATGCTAACCAAAATCAAGGGTAGGAGAGGATTTGAGACACCTATATTCTCAACAATCTCCACTTTGGATCAAATTTGATTAAGCTAGCCATTGCTATAAAGCCCTGAAGGGCAGCTAAATGTTGTGAACTCCAACAAAGTCTAAATAATATTGGAACTTGGTAATAAGAAGAGGTTTGGTGAGCATATTGGCAGGATTCTCCGTCTTTTATTATTGTTGATGAAAATTATTCATACCATTAGGAGTATAAATAGATAGATAGATAGCATTTAGCTTTAAAGATACTTTCTTTACTAGGGGAGTAGATAAGGTAATTTCCTTTTAGATGAGTTATGAATATTCTTTAGTTTAACTTTCCCCGTGATAACAATATCTCTAATAAAGCGACATTTGACATCAATATGCTTAGTTTTAAAATGATACATATCATTCTTTGTCAAATAGATTGCATTTTGACTATCACAATACACACTTGTAACACATTGTGCAACACCAAGATTAATGACAAGACCCCACAACCAAATAGCCTTTTTATTCTGTTAGTGGCTGCAACATACTCTACTTCCATAGAAGATAAAGCAACAATGGATTAAAAGGATGCTTTCCAACTAACAGCACCATAACAAAAGTAAAAAGATAACTAGAAAAAGGCCTACGTGTATCAAGATTGCTAGCATAATCAACATCCACAAAACCACTACATCACTGGATGTAGCCTTATGACCATCAAACACCAAACCTAAGTTTAAATAACCCTTCAAATACTGAAAGATCCATTTAATATCAATATAATGCTCTTTATTAGGATTGTGCATATACCTACTCACCATGCTCACAACATATGTTAAATGAAGTCTAGTGCACGCCTCCGTATACATTAAACTTCCAATAGCACTAGAATAAGGAACACTAGACATTCATTCTATTTATTTCTCTTTTTTGGGCATAAATTAGAAGATAGTTTAAAATATGCAGCAAGAGGTGTAGAAACAGGTTTATAATTAAGCACATTAATTATTTTAAAACACCTTATTAATATATTTATTTACCCACTTAACAATCGCTTTGAATTTTCATTCAAAGTATCTTCTTGGTTATACTAAGGTCTTTTATGGAGAACTCTTGGTTGAGTTAAGTTTTCAAATTGTTGATTAAAGACTTATTGCAGGATGTAATAAATATATCATCAACATATAACAACAAGTACACAAAAGACCCATCTGTATATTGTTTGAAATAAACACAAATATCATTTAGCTTTTAGAAAAGCCTTGCCTAAGAATAAAACCTTCAAATTTCCTGTACCACCGTCTAGGAGTTTGCTTAAGGCCATAAGGAGACTTACATAAGTGATAAACACAATTCTCCTTACGAAGAATTACAAATTCACCGAGTTGCTTCATGTAGAGTTCTTCTTTAAGCACCCTATAAATGAAAGTAGTTTTTACACCAAGTTGCTTAAGTTCTAATTTTAAAAGAGCAAAAAATGTAAATAGCACATTAATAGAGATATGGCATACAACTAGACAAAATATTTCATTAATGTCAATACCTTCTTTTTGATCAAAATCTTTGACTACCAAGCATGCCTTTCACCCCGCATCTTCAACCCAAGAGATATCATTCTTATTTATGTGGATCCGCTTACAACTCAAAGCTATTTTAACTTTTAGAAGCTCTAGTAAATCCCATGTATCGTTTTTATAGAGACTTTCAATTTCTTCATTCACCACCATTAACCATTTAAAAGAATCAACAAAGAAAAGATTTCAGAATAATAAGAAGGTTTCATACCTTCACCATCATCTTGGGCAACTAACAATATATAAGCAACCAAATCATCATCATTCTCTGAATATCTAGTAGACTCTCAATTTTATCTCCTCGATCTATCATGAGCTATAGAATAATCTTGATGTGTCTCAACAATAGCTGTGGTACTAGAACCATCATCATATTGTTCACTTGGTTAAATGTTGGGGGAATAAAGAACATCAAAATTTAAAAGAGAAACATATCTCCACTCCACCTTCTTACTGGTACTTTTCAAATCTTTTGTACTAATAAAAGAAGAAACATTATGATCTTTTCTAGGAGAAAGTAAAGCATCCTCATCAAAAAGTAACATCCCTACTAAGATTGACTCTGGGAGATTCATAACTAGAACAACATAAACGATATCCCTTATACTGGGATGTATAACCAAGAAATATGCATTTTTTGGATATAGGTGCAAGCTTACAATTATTAACATATGCATGTGTAGGACACCCAAAAATTCTCAAAATAGAATAGTCAACAAGATTAGTTGACCATACTTATTCTGGGATTCTAAATTTAAGAGAAGAGTATGGAGATCGATTGACCAAAGAACAAGTAGTAGAGACCAACTTGGCCTAAAAATCATGTTGATGCCACAAGCTAGCGTTAGAGAGCATACACAAACTATCTCTAAAGGAGTCCTATTAACTATTTTACAACATCATTCTGTTAAGGTTTCCTAATAAGTTTTTGTTAGCCCTCAATTTTTTTTTCTTGATGAATAAGTATGATTTACATTAATTATGAGGTCTTTATAAAAGTTTGTGGAGTTAATTATTATGTTGATGTTAGAAAGATTATATAATATAAGTTGATTGAATTAAAGTGTTAAGGTTGTAAGAATGTTCAATGGTGTTTTTGGCAAGCACTTAAGGTTAAAAGAACCTAAGTTTATAAGGAAGGGTAAAATGGACTTTTTGGACTCATTGAGGGTAGAAATGGAGGAAGAAAGGTTAGCTTGATATTTTAAGAAAGGAAAAATGAAAATAGGAGAGAAAGAAGAGAAATAACAAATTAAGAGAGAAAGAAGAGAGATTTCGGTGGTTGAGAGAAAAGAAGAAAGTTGAGCTAGAGTTTCTTCATTTCTTAGCTTTTGATAGAGATTTTGAAGTGGTTCAAGAAGAGAAAAATTTAGACGCAGAGAAGAGCTTTCATTTGAGTCATAGATCTCTTCATTTGGTGAAGAATCAGGATAAGATCATTTTAAATCTTTTAAATTTTTGGAAGGATTTTAGTTCATGGAGTTTAGAAAATGCATAAGTTTAAGTATTCTAGTACCAATTTTAGTGATTGTGCTTTGTGAGATTTTTAATTGAAAACTCTATTGAGTGGGATTTTGTTATTGTAGAAGAAAATAAAGAAAGGCAAGAGGAGCAAGAGAAGAGACATTTTGAGCAAGTTTTTAAGCAAGGAAATCAAAGTGGGTTACATGTTTATAATAGAGTTATGAGCTACTAATGTTTTTCTAAATCAAGAAAACAAAATGATTTTGACTACTTCATAAATGTTACTTTTAATGTTTTTGAGTGATTTGAGAAATTGCTGCATGTTGGTGTATGAATTTTGATGATGAAACAGAAAATGGTTTTGAAATATTTATGATATGCTTTGAACATGTCATGGCATTTTGTATAAATGAAAAGAAAGCATGAAAGTACGAGCATATGATAAAATGATTTGAGCATGATTATGTGCTTTTGTTTGGGCGAGAGTGGAACTATTCTGTTCGTCACGTGCATGTAGACAAGAGCCTTCTCCAAACTATCCGCTTGTGAAATATGAGCTCTGAAATTAGACTCATTCTATTTATGGGGTAAACTTCAGTTTCTCCATTCTGTTTCCATGGAACCCTCGAATTATTTTTTTGTGCATTGCATATTTGAATTGTCAAGAATAGTGTATAATTGAATGTTATACTTTGATGGTGAAATGTACATGCTATGCTTATATGATGATGTGTAATTATGAGTTTTTGAGCTAGACTTGAGAATTTGAGAACAAAGTGTTTTATGAATTCAAAATGACTTTTATAAGATAAATGAATATTTCAATGATTTTGTTTATTCTTTGTTATAAACTATTACCCATGAGCTTTCAAGCTCACCCCCTTTTTCATCCCCTCTTCAGGTGATAGTTAAGAGATCAAGCGATCAAGAGCCAAAAGGAATTTATCTAAATTTGCTTATTTTGTAATTTGAGTTGGTTTTGGGAAAGCAACAAGTTTGTTTGTTCAAGAACTTTTTGTAATTTAAGATTTTGAGACGATGATGTAATATGGCTTGGAATGCCATTAAAGATTTGTAAAACTTTATTCTTTTGATGTTAATGAAATATGAATGATGTATGGATAAGGTGAGTTGGAATTAGATATACATGAAGAAGTTATCAACTTGAGTTGATGATTTTGAAATATGAATTGTTGATATATATATATATATATATACATAAGTGAGATGCTAAGGAAAGGAAGATAGGAATTATGACTGATCAGATGTAGTTGAATGTAATGAGACAGATGAGTTAAGATTGAGAGTTTAAATGAAGTCAATTTGGTAGCTGAATGGTTATGCTCAGGACATTCCAAGTTTGCACCATGCAAATTTCAAGTCTTCCATAGGGGAAAATTTGTGTTCTGACTTTAGGAAAAAATCTGGATTAATCTAGGTGGAATTAGGCAAAGTTGTCTTCTAGAAAGTTGTACATTTTCTTTCTACTTTCCAACGGTATATAGTATGAAATTTTTGGATATCAGAGTCGAAAGTTATGATTTTTATAAGTGGATATGCTCAGGAGTGTATTTTGTTTCATCTTAGGTTGACCTTCTCCTTCGTCTTAAGTTGACTCTGCTTCTTCTTAGGTTGACTTTCTGCTTCGTCTTATGTTAACCAGAATATCTTTTGATCCAAAATTTACCCTCTAGATGATAGAATCTGTCTTCAAGGCCTTCACAAAAGTTGTAGATCTTGAAGTTCTCTTTCGAATCATCCAAAAAAACCTCAATCCAAGTTCTCTAGAGAAAGTTATGACCTTTTTCTAATTCATCTATCCCTTTGTCTAAATTCATCTGATCCTTTCATATAGTCCCATTTTTGACCCTATAGATGATCGAATTTGTCTTTGAGGTCTTCTTGAAGTTGTATATCTTGAAATCCTCTTTCGAACGATATAAAGAAAACCTTAATTTGATATTTGTGGAGAAAGTTATGACAATTGTTCCAATTCGTTTGACCCTTTATCTGGTTTTGTCTAACCCTATCATCTGGTCTTCTGTTGACCCTTCATATGATAGAATTTGGCTTCAATGTTTCCACAAAATTTGTAGAACTTGAAGTTTTCTTTCGAACCATCCAAAGAACATCTTAATCTAACATCTCTAGGGAAAGTTATGTCAATTTTCTTAATTCGTCTGTCCCTTTGTCTAGTTTTGTCTGACCCTATCGTCTGGTCCCACTTTTGACCCTACAAATGATATAATTTGTCATCAAGGTCTTCATGAAAGCTGTATATCTTGAAATTATCTTTCAAAACATCTAAAGAACACCTTAATCCGATATCTGTGGAGAAAGTTATGACAAATTTTTCAATTCGTCTATCGCTTTGTCTGGTTTTGTCTGACCTTATCATCTGGTCCACTTTTGACCCCACAGATGGTAGAATTTGTCTTCAAGTCTTCATGAAAGTTGTAGATATTGAAGTCCTCTTTCCAACCCTCTAAAAATGACCTTTATCTGATATTTCTAGAGCAAGTTAGGCCTTTTGTCCCAAGCAAGTTCAATATGATTGAGAACGGAACCTGGTTTGATTCCCTCGGCCCAATCTTTATTATCTGACCTCTAAACGAAGTGATCCTTGAGACAATAGATTCCTAACACCTTATGCAAAAAAAATGGCAACATTCCAAATTGATTGAAAAAAGGTTTGATTGAAGGAAAGTGAGGGAATCTGTTGGAATAATATGAACTAGTGTTATTTATTGAACATGCTTCGACATTTGAATATATCTGGATCAGTAGGGTTCCAATTGAGATGAATTTCAATGTGGAGTAAACTAGAGACATAGGTTTACAAAATTATATGAAGATAAATTGAGGATGACTAATGAGGGTTAGTTGGAATAACCATACATGGTAACAAACACAAGCACACGTCTTATGACTCCGAATGTTGGGCTCCTGAAGCGGAGTCCAACATGTGTGATATCAGAGCCTAGAATTGAGATCTTAGATGGGCAAATTTTGGAATATGTGTCAATCGCAAAGTCGATTGTTAAGAGTTCAAGCAAATAGACTTAGTAAGAAGAGAATGATGATCTGGCAGAATGTGAGAAAATGAAATTTTTAGATATTACGTAGTTCGATATGTTAAACATAGATGCAGTACTTGTGATTATATTAGTGAATACGGTAATGAAATTTTGTTGTAAATGCATACTTGGGTTGATATGGATGTGAAAATATTTACATGAATCAACTGCGAAGAAATAGAGACATAAGTGGAAATGACAAGATTTAAGGTGTATAAGCAAAGTGGAATTGAAAGGTTGAACTTGGAAGTTAGAATGATTGTTTAATTGATGTGATAAGAGTTAAGATCCGGTATAAGAAGATGTTAGTGGAATTGAGATTTTTGATGATGTTACAATGAGTAATGAATTCAAAGATAAAGAGAAAAAAATTGTCTCAGATTAATGGAGATCAAAGCATCAATTGTGTAAGATATAAATTGGTGAATTGTTGGAGATAAATATGTGGACAAAATGGGATGAATTATGCGGCAGTAATTATGTTCATTACTCCATTGAGTTTTGGTAATTAGAACATTATGACCTTGTAAGAATGATAGAAATCGATCCTCTTAAGGTATTAAGGATAGCTGATAATGTGATGATGATAACAGATGATTAATAAAGATTTGCATGAACGGTATAGATGATAGTGGCAAGAAACCCTTTTTTGAAGAAGAATTTCACTGAGTTAGATTAAGCAGATTAGATAGTTTATATTAAGGATGATCAATGAGAAAACAAAACAGAAATGAATCTATAATGAATCAAAAATAAGTATTGGAGACATATCCCTAGTGGAAACTCAAGCATAGGAGGTAGAGTATGCTACTGAGAATGTATCTATTTTGTTTGATGTAAAGCATCCAACTACATGAGTGGATTTTGTTAACACTATTGCTAATATGAGGAGAATCTAGATCCACGTTATATGCTATATGAGTATGCACAGGAGATATACATTAGGTTTTGATGAATGTGTTACCCACACAGGAAGTTAAGTTTGCAAATAAATTGAAATGTGTGGAGAAACTAGTATGAATAAGCAAACATTAGAAAATTCAATGTGAAATTAGAGGAAATTAAATGAATTGAGAAAATCACTCACGAAAGGAAGTCAATTAGGAAATTGAAAATATCATGAGACATTGTTACCTCGTTGAGGAAATTAATTATCTAAGGAATTACAAGGACTAATCAAGGGGCACATGGAGTTTGATAATGATCGTTGACAGTACTATAGTATTGAAGATTTAAGCAATCCAAGCAAGATTTGATGATATATTAAATGTCTTCAAAAAGTTGAGAAGAATAGTAGAATACTTGAAGAAAAAAGTTTAAATCGGATGGGTTAATAAAAGTAAAGAGAATTTTGAGAAATTATATTGATATTAATTACATCGTATGGATTTGGAGATTCTATAGTATGCAATGATGTTATATAAGAGATTTGGATAAAATCCTATGTAGCAGGATAAAGTGATTTCATATGTATGGAGACAACTAAAACTCTATGAGTTGATTTTTCGATACATGATTTAGAGCTACTATAGTAGTGATTGTTTTGAAAGTTTCGAGACAGTACATGTATAGCAACTATATATATATATATATATACTTGTACAGATCATAAAAGTTTGAGGAAATTATTGAGTTGAGAAAAAATTGAATACGAGATTGAGACAATGGATATAAATACTGAAAGACTATGATGATAAAAATGAGTATTTTCCTGTAAAGTTAGTGCTACATCTGATATAGTAAGCAGAAATCCCAATAGTGGTGCAGCACAAATTCAAATTTTGAGGTTATCAGATCTAGTGCAAAAAGGGAGCATAGAATGTGGAGATGAATTTTGGGTAAATCAAAGTACTAATTGCTATGGAATTGAATATCAACATCATATGGAAGGATTAACCAAGACCAAATTGAGGATTCAAAAATTGTGAATATGATTGAGATTGAAAATAGATTTAAATTTTGGGTTCGAATAGAAAGAATGATGCGTTGTGATTGAAATAAGAAGTATATATATCGATAAAGATGATTGAGCAAAGAGATTGTTAGAAAAGTACAAATGATAACGTAAGTTATATATCCTAGTAGAAATACGTCGGGACATCATTTAGTGGCTAAAAATGTAGAATAAAGTAACTGGATGTTTGATTTTGCCGACGATCTTAATTGTTGGAGATAAGCTTAAAGCCTATATTTTGAAGTTCATAGGAACATGAGATCAAAGTATAGTTCTAATTGACTTTAAGCATCGCAATCATTGTCATAGTGATTTCATTAAAATACTATATAAGGAGTTATATAACAATAAAAAGGGAGTCGTTCATTTTTGTACTGTGATTATTAAGGCCTAAAAATGGTTGAAGGCCAGAGTTGGAGATGTTATTGATAGGTGAAATTGATCAATATTAGAAATTAAGTGATTCAAGAAAGATGAATGAATTAGGTGGATCATCGCCAAAGGCATGGAATACAGTAAGAATAGACATAAGAGTTAAGTTGTACTGACACTATAGTGATGTGAATTATTAAGTGAAAGATAAATTATCTCTGAGAGTATCACCATGTCAAGGTGTGCTCGGGTTAAGACAAAGGATTACTAAGCCCGAAATTAATAGGTCTGTATGAAATAGTTATGAGAAGTGCTACTGAAGAAAGATGTCTTAGATTCGTAATATGATATATGTGAGTATGTTAAGAATATTGATATGATATGATATTGGTGTTATCGACATAGGAAGTAGAAAATTATGAGTAATCTGAAGTATATTGAGGAAACATATAAGATAAAGTGATATCTAAATAAGTCAGGGTAGGATTTATTGAATCCGTTAACTAGGGTGATTTGAAAGAAATGATTTGAGTGAGGAGTTAAATGAAAAATGGAGGAGCACAAGAGGAAGCATACCCCTGCCCCTAGATCAGTCAGGTAAGATTTTTGAGGACGAAATTCTTTTAAGAGGGGGAGAAATGTTGGCCCCCAAAATTTTTTCTTAATGAATAAGTATATTTTGCATTAATTATGAGGTCTTTATAAAAGTTTGTGGAGTTAATTATTATGTTGATGTTAGAAATATTATATGATATAAGTTGATTGAATTAAAGTGTTAAGGTTATAAGAATGTTCAAGGGTGGTTTTGGCAAGACAGTTAAGGTTAGTAGAACCTAAGCATATAAGGAAGGGTAAAACGGACTTTTTGGACTCATTGAGGGTAGAAATGGAAGAAAAAAGGTTGGCTTGCTATTTTAAGAAGGGGAAAAACAAAAATAGGAGAGAAAGAAGAGAAATAACAAATCAAGAGAGAAAGAAGAGAGATTTCGGTGGTTGAGAGAAAAGAAGAGAGTTGAGTTAGGGTTTCTTCATTTCTTAACTTTTGAGAGAGATTTTGAAGTGGTTAAAGAAGAGAAAAAGGTAGAGGAAGAGAAGAGCTTCCCTTTGAGCTAAAGATCTCTTCAATTGGTGAAGAATCAAGGTAAGATCATTTTGGATCTTTTAGATTTTGGAAGAATTTTGGTTCATGGAGTTTAGAAAATACATGGGTTTAAGTATTCTAGTACCAATTTTAGTGATTGTGCTTTGTGAAATTTTCAATTGAAAACCCTATTAAGTGGGATTTTGTTATTGTAGAAGGAAATAAAGAAAGACAAGAGGAGCAAGAGAAGAGACATTTTGAGCAGGTCTTTAAGCAAGGAAATCAGGGTGAGTTACATGTTTATAATAGAGTTACTTTAAATATTTTTGAGTGATTTGGGAAATTGCTACATGTTGGTGTATGAATTTTGATGATGAAATGGAAAATGGTTTTGTAATATTTATGTTATGCCTTGAAACATATCATGGCATTTTGTATAAATGAAAATAAAGCATGAAAGTACAAGCATATGATAAAATGATTTGAGCATAATTATGTGCTTTTGTTTGGGCGAGAGTGAAACCATTCTGTTCGTCACGTGCACGTAGACAAGAGCCTTCTCCCAGCTACCCGCTTATGGCATATGAGCTCTAAAATTGGACTCATTATGTTCATGGGGTAAACTTTGGTTTCTCCATTTTGTTTCCATGGAACCCTCGAGCCATTTGTTTGTGCATTGCATCTTTGAATTGTCAAGAATGGTGCATAATTGAGTGTTATACTTTGATGGTGAAATGTACATGCTATGTTTATGTGATGATGTGTAATTATGAGTTTTTTAAGCTAGACTTGAGAATTTGAGAACAAAGTGTTTTATGAATTCAAAATGACTTTTATAAGACAAATGAACATTTTAACGATTTTGCTTATTCTTTGTTATAACTATTACCTACAAGTTTTCAAGCTCACCTCCTTTTTCATCCCCTCTTCAGGTAATAGTTAAGAGATCAAGTGATCAAGAGCCTAATGGAATTTCTCCAAATTTGCTTATTTTGTATTTTGAGTTAGTTTTGGGAAAACAACAAGTTTGTTTGTTTAAGAATCTTTTGTAATTTGAGATTTTGAGACGATGATGTAATGTGGCTTGGAATGCCATTAAAGATTTGTAAAACTTTATTCTTTTGATGTTAATGAAATATGAATAATGTATGGATGAGGTGAGTTGGAATTAAATATACATGAAGAAGTTATCAACTTGAGTTGATGATTTTGGAATATGAATTGTTGATATATATATATTGTAACATCCCACCCCCTACTGGAAGGATAAAATAGGAAATTTGTCATAGGATGGGATTGATAGGGAATAATTAGTACTGTTCATGCATAATAGGATTGCTACACAGTATCAATTGTGCACATGGAATTATTGTATATGCATTCATGATAATTCCCGGTAATTGCGTGCCTAAGACAATTTTATTGGGATTAACGTGGTTAATGGGTTTGAAAAATTATTCTGAGTGCGCCATAAATTGTTTTCTATTTTACTGGAATTATAGGAATTTTTCTGAAATTTTCCGAAGAAAATTTCCGGACTGGCAAAATCGCCGGTAAATGGCCTAAATGTGTTTTTGTAGTGGAAAATGTGATTTTCGTGTTTAAAAATTATTGGGAGTGGACTGTTATATGTTTTACAATTTTGGGCAATTTCGGTAATTTTCAAAAAAATGATTCGGGAAAATTCCTGGAAATTCTCGGACCGAGAAAAATCGCTAAGTGACGAACTGGTTGATTTTCGGTAGCAAAAATTGCTACCCAATGGCACTTGTCATATTGGGTATATTATTTTGGAATTATGGCGAGACCCTTGGAAATGGATTGAAGATCTAATTTATTTGGATTACTTTATCAAAGATTATTCAATTATTTTGTCTTTTTCTTAAGTGACAAAGAGTCAAAACAATTAATGCTTATATTAGGTGGCTACATTCTCGACTCTTCCATGTGTGAAGAGTGAAAGTTGTGTTATTGCTTTATATGTTTTGTATCATCCGAGAACCTCTTTTTAGTTTCTCATTTCCATCGAATTTTCTTCACTTACCTCATTTAGTTGCCACTTTCTTTGTCCTTCCTTGCATACTTCTAAACTTAAACCTTCTCCCTCCTTACCATGGGATAACCGTATATGAAGAGGAGAAAGGAGAGAAAGTAAAATAATTGGAGAAGTTAGGATTGAGGTTGGAAAGGCTTATTTAGGTAAGGTTTATGTTAAGCTTTCATTATGTATTTCATGAATCATGGTAACTTGAAGTGTTCAAGGGGAATTTTGGTGTAATTATTATGCTTATAGATGCATTAATTTGATGATAATTGTTGTTTGAATTGGTGAGTATAAGACTATGGTGAAGCATGACTTGAAAGTAGTATGATTGAAATGTGTTTTAGCTTGTTTTGGATTGAATATTGATGTTTATTCTTGCATGAAATGTAAGAGGTAAGTGCTGATTTTGTGTCCAATTGAGATGCTTATGGTAGTAAAATTTGAATTGGCATGATAGGAAGTGTAAGTTGAAGATGAAGGCTGGAAAATGGATTTTGACCTACTGTACTGTTTTGAGCATAACTAATTGTGTAGGTGAGCAAATGAGGTAAGGTTTGTGCTCAATGAAACTGTGGGATGTTGGCTTCAACTTTGTGTGAAATAGGTGATGTTAAATTGTATTGTTAGAAGGGTGAATTTTTGCATGGAAAGTTTCTGTTTGTAGGGTCTGTGAACAGTACCCGCATATATGACTTGATTACTTTGTTGATTTTTCTAAATTAATTGAGATGGAATTAGGGAAAATGGTCTTCATGAGAGTTGAAGCCTACATTATTAAATTTCCATTGCCACTGATCTTGCTAATTTTCTAGTTGTATATTGGGAGATATGAACTGATTTCTATTGATTGGTTTTATGCTTTTTGGAGAAACCTAGTCAAAGTGTTGGTTTTGTGAGCAGTCTGCTTGGGAGCAATTTTAGCAATTTTTTTGGACTGAACTGGTGTGAGTGATCTTCTACAAAGTTGTAGAGGAAGAAATTATCTTGAAAATGATATATGGTGTGTAATTTTTAGAGGTCAGAGTTGGGAGTTACGATTTTGCAAAACCTGAACCTAAACTAGGTTGTGAATGGCTGATCATGACAGTAGCTTCCATAACAGTTTTGAAATTGTTAGAAATCGAATTGGAGTTTGAGTTCTTCATGAAAATTGAAGTTTGAGATCTTATCTTTCCAGGGATATAAGATAGTGAATTTTGTGACTTTTGTGCTAAGAGATATGCTGTTTGGAAAATTACTGTCCAGATTGGTTGATTTCAGAGGGCTGATGCTTTGGTGAATTGTTTGACCTAGTTAGTAAGTGAATTTGATTTTGGGTAGTTCATGAAAGTTGTAGATAACATTGTGAACTTTCTGAGAATAATTATGGTGTTATTTTTGACTGAGGAAATGAGTAGTTACTGAATTTGCAATGTACTGCCCTGTTTTGATAGGTTTTGAGTGGGCAGTAGGTTTGATTGGATTTTTGACATCCTTAGGGGTGAAATTGATTTTTATGGTCTTCATGAGAATGGTAGAAATTTTTATGATCTTTCCAACAAGCTTTGGTTTGTATTTTTTTTCTTTGTGTACAAAGAGTTATGGGTGTTGGAACTTCGGATTGGAAATAGGAAAAAAAGAAAGGAAGTTGAACCTCGCCGGATCACTAGGGCGACGCCTCGCCCCAGCGAGGCGAGGTAAAATGGCCCCGTCGCTAGGCTTGACGCCTAGCCTAGCGACGAGGTGAAGCGAGTCGGCCTCGCTAGGCGACGCCTCACCACAGGAGCGCAGATATATATATATATATATATATATATATATATATATATATATATATATATATATATATATATATATATATATATATATATATATATATATATATATATATATATCTATATATATATATATATATATATATATATATATATATATATATATATATATATATATATATATATATATATATATATATATGTATATAAATATCCTTCACATTATTACAAAACCTACCTTTTATAAACCTTATAAAAACATTTTAGGCGAAGAAGATATAGACAATTCAAACCTCGAAACCAAGATTGTCCCCAAGGAAAGAAAAATTGTAAATGTTGGATATGTCAAGAAGAAGGACATTATGCAAAATATATATATATATATATATATATATATATATATATATATATATATACATATGCCTCGCTAGGCGCCTCCTACCCAATGAGGTATATATATATATATATATATATATATATATATATATATATATATATATATATATATATATATATATATATATATATATATATATATATATGTATATGATATATATATGTAGATATACATATCTACATATATATATATATATATATATATATATATATATATATATATATATATATATATATATATATATATATATATATATATATATATATATATATATATATATACTATATATTATTTGGCAATAAGTGACCTAATTGTTTCTTTTGTCAATTTCTTTTCCGTCCGACGTCCGATTGACCTGATTCTTGAGGCATCGGATTCGTAGAATATTTAATTTCATTTTGTTAGAAATTGGGAATTTTTAGACTGGAAATTGACATGGCCCCGGGTAGCGGAGCCTTTAATCACTGTTTTGTTTAATTGGGAACCTATAGAGGTCCGAATTGCGCACCGTCAGCATCTATAGGTTTCTAATTTTTAGACGGATTTTTATGATAGAAAAAATGAGATTAGGGACGGGAATATCATGATCATGCATTGTGCACCTTCTAAGTATTACATGTGCATTCTGAAATAGTTCTGATTGAACAATTGATAATGTATATATACTGTCATTGTTATAGAGTCACACTTGGAGCGTCGGTCCACCGACGTCACTGAGACGGCCAAATTTTGGCTCAGAAATACAGGTGAGTAACCTAGTTGGTTCCTCAACCTTTATGTGTTTAATATTTTACAATTTTGCCATGTGGAGATAATGGAGGGATTATGTGTGTTTGATTTTGACTGATTTTGGACCGTAGGTGTCTGAAATATGTGGAATGTGATATCGAAGTGCTATTTGTGTGTAACTATGCATGGGTGCTTCAATGGAATAATTTGTGAATATGAAATTTATTAGTGACTGAATTACCGGACCGAAGGTCCGAAGGAATGAGAATTGGTCTTTGAAATGTAAAATGTCGGTGAATGTGAATTGGAACATGTACATTGCATGAATAAAAGTATGATCAGATAAAGGCAGTTGTGACCGGAGCAGCCACCGTATTAGGGCATATCACGCCCAACGTATATGAGAGCTTTCAGCTCAACGCACAGGACCTCAGGTCCAACGTATTCAGAGCCTCAGGCTCAATGTACCAGGGCTTCAAGCCCAATATTTTCAGAGCCACTGGCTCAACGCAATGTGCCCCTTTGGGGATCGATTTAGTAGCGCATCATCACAACAATGAAATGAAAATGAAAAGTGTCACATGTGCATTGCATCTATAAATGATTGAATATAAATTGTATTAAAGGCGAAACGTCTTACATTTGAGAAATGTGATTGTATGTATTATTTAGTAAATTGATTGATTATGCATGAGTTGAGTGAACCATCGATGATGGTTTCTCACTGAGTTTGCAAAACTCACCCAAAATTTGCAATTATTTTTCAGGACTCAGAAGAATTGTTGGACCCCGAACCTTGAGTAACAATTTGACTATGATCAAGTGGATGAGTTGATTGAAATTAAGTTGAAGATCATGAAATAAAGAGAGAAAGTATGAAAATATGAAAAATTGTGAAATAGTTGACCTTTTTGGCATTTGAAAGTTGACTTTTGTTTGAGGCAAAATTTGATAAAATGATCTACATGAAACTTGTAGTTTATGTCAAGAGCTTTTCGTAGATATAAAGTTTGATATTTTTCGATATCGGGAGTGAGAGTTATGATCAGTCAAAGTTCGTTTGAAGTTTGACTTTGAGAAAAAAGTTGACTTTTTAATTGAGGAAAAATCTGAGAAAATGATCAACGTGAAACTTGTAGATTATGTTGAGAGCTTTTTGTGGACATAAAGTTTTCAATATTTCGATATCGGGAGTGAAAGTTATGATCAGTCAAAGTTTATGTTTGATCGGGTTTGACTTTTATTATGGTTAAAACTTTGACTGAGAAATTAACCTAGTTAGAGGTTATTTGAGCTTTGATGTTCTTCATGAGAATTGAAGGATTTGTTTTGATCTTTATTTCGATATAAAGTATGAAAATTTTCGATCTCGGAATATTAAGTATGATTTTTACAAGGTTATATTGAGGATAGTATCTTTGACCGGAAAATGGACTTCCGTAGGAGTCGAATTGATGTTTATGTCCTTCGTGAAAGATTTAGAGCTTCCCGCAAGCTTTCTATAGAGACTACGTTTGTCAAAATTAGAGTTTGGGAGTAAGAGTTATGAATTTTGGAAGTTTTGGATTTTTTATGTAAAAAAAAAAAAGAAAAAAAGAAATGAAATTGATTCATCCCCGTCGCTAGGGCGACGATCGCCTAGTGATGGTGGCGTTTATTTCGATCGCTAGGCGACGATCGCCTCGCGACGGCTGGCGTTTACCCGCGTCACCGAGGCTGACAACGTCGCTAGAGGCGATCTTGCCGTCTGACGCCGCTTTGATTCTTTGGTTTCTTGACTTTATTTCCTCCAATCCGACCTTTGTTCACTATTTTGCTTATATCTTTTCCGTCCGACATCCGATTGAGTTGATTCTTTTTGCGTTGGATTCCTAAGACAATGAATTTCATTTTATAAGAAATTTGTGAACTTTTGAGATTAAATTAATGGTGATTAATTTAATCAAAGTGAGTCGGGAAATTTTCCAAGCATGATTCAGTGTTTTGTGAAATTCGGGATCTGTAGAGATCTGATTGAGGCGATTCTTGAGGAGAAATAAAAGATAAGTCAAGGGCTACAAATCATATGAAGACATGAAATGTCAATTGTGCCCTAAGACTTTTAATTTCTGAATTTAAGTTCGGATTAGGGTTTAATTTTTGGATTGGGAACACCTGTGAGTAATTTGAGCATAACTTTTAATCTGGGAATCGAAATGAGGAGATTCTTATTTTGAATTAAACTAGAGACATAAGGATACAATTGTTATGAAGACAGCAAGTTTCAATTCTGGGATTAAGAATGTGAAATTTTGGACGGAAATAATCGTACATAAGAAATGTGTTAGAATATGGATTTTCCCGCTTTATTTTACATATATCTTTTGATGTAGTGCTCGGAATTGAGCGTGATCGGTGGCGTTGGATTCAGATGATTGAGAGGAACATTTCTCGAGAAGGAAGTTTTGACAAACTCCTTCAGATTGATAGTGCGAATCAACCCGCAAATGAGCATGACATAAAGTAATAATGGAGTTGCAAAATGGTCATTTGACCATTATTTAATGAGACACAAGAATGAGTGTCGTTTTGGCTTATTAAAAGCCACGAATAGTCTGGAATTTCAGAAGAAGAAGGAAGAGAAATAAGAAAAGAATGGAGAGAAGAGAGTTTCAGATGGGAAAAAATGGAGAAAGCGATGGGAGCTTAGAGATCTTGGAATTTCTAAAGCTTCAAGCTTGTGTTTGGAGAAGATGCAAGGGGAAAGAGATAGAAGAACATGAAAACTTGCTTGGAGCTCTCATGGCCGAAACTTAGAGAGAGAAGGTAAGAGAGAGAAAATTTTTATGTTTGAATTTTGATGAGTTGTTGGTTGTTTTAGCTTCATATGGTTATGAATTGAAGTTTCTTTTGATTATTTGAAGAGATTAGACTATGACTATGTTTAATTTTGGTTATGGAAAATTCTAGAGAGAGAAAGCTTAGTGAAGAAGATGATGAATAGTGAAAGTTGGGGGTTTTTAAAATTGATGATTTAGATGGCTTGAATTAGTGATGAATTTGAGATATCCTAAGTTAATTTTGATGTTTATGCTTTAGGTGAAGTGTAATTTGAAAAATTATAAATTTGGAGTTTAGGCCAAATTAGAAATTTGGGGTTTTTGTGAATTAATGGTGTAGAAACATAATTAAGAGTAGGAATTGATGAAATATGGAATCAATTTTGAAGAAATTATGTTTTATGAGATTGAATTGAGTGTATTGGTTTAGGCCAATTTTGAAAATTGGGGATTTTCAAAATTGGAGATTGGAATAGCTTGAATTTATATGAAATTGGTGTTTTCTAAGTTTAATTTGAGTAATTAAGTGATTTATGGTATTGAATTTGGATAAGTTGGTTTAGGCCAAATTGGTGAATTAGGGTTTTTGTAAATTGGTTAGTTAAATAGCTTGGAATTATGGTAAATTGGTGAATTCCTAAGTTAATTTTGAAAATTATGTTATTTATGATGTGAATTTGGATGATTATGGTTTAGGTTTTGTTAAATTGGAGAGAGAAGCAAAAGTCAAATTGAAGCATTGGACAAGATGCTAGCATGGATATGAGGTGGGTAGTATATTTATTTATTGAATTATAAGCTAAATGTGAATTTTGAAAATTAAAGAAAGCAAAATTTGATTTTGATAAATTATTATTGATAAAAATGTTTGAAAAGGATGTAAATGTTTGAAATTATGATTTCAAAGGAGTAAAATGAGTTTTAGAAAATGCAAAACTTGTGAATTTCATGGCTTTCAAATTATGTGATTTATGATTTGGATGATTTAAAGAATTGGTGCATATATTGTGATGAGTATGTGATTTAAGTAATGATATGAATTGCATTAGATTTGTTATGTGAATTCATGTGGATACGTGCTTGTGTCATTTATGACACAATATGATGATAAGATTTGAAAATGTGAAAATCAAGATTTTCAAAAAGTGCCTTGCAATCAATTTGCTTTAGTTATGTGTTAAGTGGGTTTGGTCAGTCCGTTTGTGAGTCATTGTCTCTACTGTTTAAGCCTTCGCCTTTTGCCATTAGGGGCATAGGAGTTCGATTTGGACTCCCTTCTGTTCACTACCGCACACATAACCGCTTATGCGAAAATGTGCAATCACGTCTGTTTTGGGCGAACCAAACCAATTCGATGTGTTATGTGTTTTGATTTGTTTATAATGTGATGCATTCATATTTAAAGTCATGCATGATTTGAAAAAGATTTGAGATTTTGAGAAATAAGACAAGAAATTTATAATCATGAAATTTGGAAGGTTTATGAAAGTTTTGAAAAGTTTGAAAATAAGATTTTGGATAAATGCTTAAATGGGAAATTTTGAAAAGTTTAAAAGAAAATAATTTTCGCTTATTGTTCTTTATAAATATATTATCCACGAGCTTAGAGCTCACCCCTTTTCATCCCCAATCTCCGGTTTTAAGCGGAGATCGGATGGAAGACGTATATGATCATAGTCCGACTTATGCGTGTTAGTAGTATGTTTAAAGTTTAATGTTTGTATCGGATCTTTATGGATAGTTAGAAAGCTAGTAAAGTGTATTTTAGTTCGATTGTATATGAATGGTTTTGCTTGTGGCGATAAATGTATAAGATTGTATTATGTTGAATGAGTTATAAGTATGATTATACTTTATGTATGAGATTGGATTTTGAATGTGGTTGGGATTGATTGAAATTTACGAGTTGAGATAGTTATGGATTGGATTTATGAAGTGTTTAGAATTAAGATTGTGTTTACTTTGGTGTTTGGATGCTTGGACGGGAGAGTCCGATGGTTCGATATTACGATTAGGGATTATAGAAGTGTATTTTGCCTTTGCGAAATTTTGGGTTAGGATAAAGGCACCGTTATCTTTGTCAAATTTTAAGTAAAAATTTGGATAAAAGTGAGACTTTGGATATGTATAAGTGTATATAAGAGTTTGAGAAATTTGAGATTGGTATGGATTTATATCGAATATATACATTGTATGGATTTAAGATGATTAGTATATGATTGAGTAACGAGAAAGAAATGAGAATAAGAAAAGAAAAAAATTCATAACGGTTTTGGAACGTCTTAGGATTCCCAACGCGACTATGATCATTCGATAAGTTTTCTTTGATTATTGTTTAGGATGTCGGATGTATGCCTTTGATTTCGTTTAACTTTGCAATCTGCTCGTTTGATTCGATTAGTATTTGCTTCCGCTTGCTTTTGCTTCCGCTTCGCTATTTTTTCGGTTTGTTCGCCATTTTGTTTTCGATTCGACATTTCCGCTTTTCCATTACATTTTGCGATGTGCTTTGTTTTCTTTATTCTGCTTCCTTATGTTGAAATTCGATTACGCTTCGATTTTTATTTGCCACTTTTGTTTGTTATTTATCGTTTCCATTCGATTTCGTTTTCCGTTCTGCTTCGTTTTTTGGTTGGGATCCGGTTCCCGGATCGGGTCCCAACATTTATGGTATCAGAGCATAGAGTGAAAGTGTGAAGTTTAAGTAGTTGGATTTGGAAACGAGATCCAACAAGAATACCCCGTTAGGCAACGGGCGTATAACGTTGTTGGGTATTGAAGTAGAAAGAGATCGGGATCAATTTTAAATGCGCATTAGTGTCCAATAGAGTTGTATTCCAAAATGACTAATTGTATGTGTAATGGGTCAATGTGGTTCTGTTTTGTACATAAAATGGTTATTGTAATTTATGGTTGACCATTTGTAATAACTGTAACTGATGGTATTAACTGAAAATGTTTATCTATGCACGTTGATGCAAATTGTCTATTGTGTTTCGCGCACATGAGTGTAAATGAAAGAAAAAGGAAATGACTCTGATGGAATGAATGTTTGAAAAAAAAATTTTATACTGAGTTTCGACTGAGTGATGTAACATGCCACCCTCGCGGGGCACAGACTCGGATATCACCATTGATGTCGGGTTCGGGTCACGCGAGAATGGGGTGTTACATTAAATTTAATTCAAAAGACACAAATGTAAAGCATATCGCCTTTCATACCATCCATATTTAGTCATACCATTTATGCAAGATTTGTAATGGTATTGCTGAGTGCCCGATTGATTAATGTTGTATTGTAATTTGATTACCGAAATAATGTTCTGATTGATTTCATATTAGAACGGGCCCAAATTATTTACTGATATTTGCGCACTCGATGGGTTTTAAAAATATCTATATATATTACCAAGTTTTAAACTGTATTGATTGCTCTAGCATACCACCCTCGCGGGTCGCGGGCTCGGATATCACCGTCGATGTCGGGTTCGGGTCTCGCGGGAGTGGGGTGCTACATTTGTGATTCCTATTGTCCTTTCCTTATCATCTCACTTATGTATATATATAGGAAAGGAAAATATGAATTATGACTGATCAAATATAGTTAAATGTAATGAGATAGATGAGTTGAGATTGAGAGTTTAAATGAAATCAATTTGGTAGCTGAATGGTTATGCTCAGGACATTCCAAGTTTGCATAGTGTAAAATTTCAAGTCTTTCATAGGGGAAAAATTTGTGTTTTAACTTCAGGGCAAAATCTGGATTGATCTAGGTGGAATTAGGCAAAGTTGTCTTCTAGAAAGTTGTATATTATCTTTCTAACTTTCCAATGGTATATAGTATGAATTTTTGAACATCGGAATCGAAAGTTATGATCTTTATAAGTGGAGATGCTCAGGTGTGTATTCTGCTTCGTCTTAGGTTGGGCTTCTACTTTGTCTTAAGTTGACTTTGCTTCTTCTTAGGTTACTTTTTGCTTCATCTTATGTTGACTAGAACATCTTCTGGTCTAAATTTGACCCTCTAGATGATAGAATCTGTCTTCAAGGTCTTATAAAAGTTGTAGATCTTGAAGTTCTCTTTCAAATCATCCAAAGAACACCTTAATCTGAGTTCTCTAGAGAAAGTTATGACCATTTTTCCAATTCTTCTGTTCTTTTGTCTAAGTTCATCTGATCCTTTCATCTGGTCCCATTTTTAACCCTATAGATGATCGAATTTGTCTTCTAGGTCTTCATAAAAGTTGTAGATCTTGAAATTCTCTTTCGAACCATATAAAGAAAACCTTAATACAATATCTGTAAAGAAAGTTATGATAATTGTTTCAATTTATCTGACCCTTCGTTTGGTTTCATCTGATCCTATCGTCTGGTCCTTTTTTGTCCCTTTAGATGATAGAATTTGTCTTCAATATTTTATGAAAGTTGTAGAGCTTGAAGTTCTCTTTCGAACCATCCAAAGAGCACCTTAATCCGACATCTCTAGGAAAAGTTATGACAATTTTCTTAATTCGTCTGTCCCTTCATCTGGTTTTGTCTGACCCTATCGTCAGCTCCCACTTTTGACCTTACAGATGATAGAATTTGTCTTCAAAGTCTTCATAAAAGTTGTAGATATTAAAATTATCTTTCGAACCATACAAAGAACACCTTAATTTGATATCTGTGGAGAAAGTTATGACAAATTTTCCAATTCATCTATCCCTTCGTCTAGTTTCGTTTGACCCTATTATCTGATCCAATTTTGATCCTATAGATGATAGAATTTGTCTTTAAGGTCTCATTAAAGTTGTATATATTGAAGTCTTCTTTTGAACCCTTTAAGAATGACCTTGATCTGATATTTCTAAAGCAAGTTATGTCTTTTGTCCCGAGTAGGTTCAATATAATTGAGGACGGAACCTGGTTTAATTCCCTCGGCCCAATCTTTGTTATCTGACCTCTAAACAAAGTGATCCTTGAGACAATAGATTCCTAACACCTTGTGCAAAAAAAAGGCAGCATTCTGAATTTATTGAAAAAAAGGTTTGATTAATGGAAAGTGAGGGAATCTGTTGGAATAGTATGAACTGGTGTTATTTACTGAGCATGCTTCAGCATTTGAATATATCTGGATCTATAGGGTTACAATTGAGATGAATTTCAATGTGGAGTAAACTAGAGACATAGGTTTACAAAATTATATGAAGATGAACTGAGGATGACTAATGAGGGTTAATTGGAATAACCATACATGGTAACAAGCACAAGTACACATCTTATGACTTCGAATGCTTGGCTCTGGAAGCGAGATCCAACATTTTTTATGTCTGATTACACCATAATTTGAGATGTTTGAGTGAAGTCACCATAATAGAACTCTAACTTATTGTCTATTCTTGGCTTCTTAACCTTTTTCCCTATTTGGTTCTCTACAAGATTTTTCCACCTTTTAAACACAAAGAGGGCTTTATTTTCATGCCTCAAGAAATAGACCCAAACTTTTTGAGAAAATATCAATAATAAATTTTAAATATCTTTTTCCTCCATAAATTTTTTTAAAAAGGTCCCATAGATCATAATGTAAATACTCAAGAATGTCTTTGGTATGGTAAGTTATAGTATAAAAACTAACTTTTTTTTTGCTTCCCAAATATACAATGTTCATAAAACTCCAACCTACTATTGCCTTGATCTTTAAATAGACCCTTCTTGCTTAAAAGTGTCATGCCTTTCTCACTCATATAGCCTAAGCATATGTGCCATAATTTGGTGACCTTAGAATTAGGTATAGGAGAGGAAACAACTATAGAACCTATCACAGTTGAACCTTAGAATACATAAAGACTACCAGAATAATTAGCTTTCAAAACTACATGAGAACCTTAAGAACTACACCTTCAGTTGTGTATTTATAACCAATAGATTCAAAGGTTTCAAAAGAACTCAAGTTTCATTTCAAGTAAGGAAGATAACAAACATTGGATAAAGTCCTAAAAACACCACCATGAGTCATAATATGTGTAATAGCCAGTTTTTCAAATTGAGGGATTAGAACCCTAAACTATTGCATAGAAGCTATATCATTGAAAATTCATGAATTGCATTTCATTTACATCTATAATGATAGCATACACAAATGAATTATGATTCAGTACACATTACAAAGAATGCACACTCAATTGATTTATTCCAAGGTATGAAAGGTTTAAAATGATTATTATGTGAATTATGTACCGTTTAGACCTTGAATTTTGGTTTGAATGATTACAAGTGGTAAAATTAGAATTAATTGGTAAAATTAGAAAATCGATGAATTAAAATGTACATTTGGTCTATGAAAAATGCCAAGTGGTAAGACAAATTGAGACATAGAAAAGTTAGGATGACTATGCCTATAATTGAGTGACATTTGGCATAAATAAATGAGTGACATTTAGTATAGCTAATTAATTGACAAATGACATTGATCATGGAGTGACAAATGGACAATAACTAGGTGACATTTGGCAAAAAATATGTAGGACAAATGGAGAACATGCTTAGGGACATTTGTCATGGTAATATGGAGACATCTAGCATCTAAGGTGATAAGTTTCTGTAGGAGTAAAATTAGTTTTATTCATTTCTTCTTCTTTCTTCTTCTCACATCACCGAAACACTTTGACCTATACATCCCCATATCTGGCCTATGTTTGTGTCCAATTGCTATACCAATAATCCATGCTTTCACCCTCATAAAGTTAAGTAAAGAATCAGAACATAGCTGTCTTGTTATAGCCTTTGATCCAAGTCGAAATCCATTCAATTCCCACCTTAAATTCATGATTGTTTTTGCATGCATAGAGAGTTGAATTAGCTTCATCTTTGAGCTGGAATTTGAGCTAGACAAGTAAGTAAAAGATTGTTCTTTATTGCATGTTATAATAGAAAGTTTATGATGATGAAATTGGGATGAATTTTATATTATGTTGATGATGAGGTTGTGTTGGAATGTGATAGTGAATTGGATAGTTTCTGCTTTGTTTTGATACATGAAAGACAATAGTTATGAACTGCCAAATGAATGATTTTGAGTTAGAAGTGGAGAGGAGATTTGTGAGGAATTTATATATAATTAAGGTATACTTGAGGGTGTTTTGAAATGGAATAAATGTGTTTAAATATGGAAAATCGTAGAAAAAGGGTAGTCCAAGATCGTGGCACTCATCCCACGACCATGGGCAAATGCATTACCTTCTGTCACAATCATGGGAAGGTACCCCATGATTATGGGCAAGGTTTTGACATGGTAAATTTTGTTTTGTGCAATTGTTGAGCCATATGAGGACGAGATACTTTACATTGGCATATTTAAACTTGATTGAGGCTTGAAAATGAACCTAGTTTGATATTGGATTAGGTGGTTAAGGTTTGATAAGTTTAGGTTGTTAATTGATGTTGAAACTTAAGGAATGAATTGTTTTGATATCCCTGTATATGAATTTGGGCAGTATAAGTTGTTAATGGTATAAAGATGTTCTTATGAATGCAAATGTGATTCAAAAGATAGGAATAATGTGAACTAGGTATAAATGAATGAGAATAGGGAAATTATATGAATATACAACATTAGAAAAAAAAGGGATTGGTGAATGAATGAGTGATGAATTTGGAGTAATCAACTTACTTAAGGCATAACCTAATTAAAAACAAGTTATGGATAAGCTATAATATTTGAATGAACAAGACTTGTGATTAAGGATACATACCCAGGAAAAAGTCAATTGAGCGTGCATTGAACATAACACATATACATGTGTATGATTGACTACTTATTTGGTTAAACAAGTTAGTGATGTGTACATGTGTGTGTATTGTATGATTTAGAAACACAAATTGACCGACAACTTTCAGATATTGCCGGCTCGTCAAGGTAATAGCTACCTAGAACATAATGTAAGTTAACCTAGACATTTACTCACTATATTTGAATTTTTCTTAATTGACTGTTATATATTGAACTATTACTAATATAATTGTGCTAATTCCAGACATTGATGGTCTGATGAGTTTGATATTCAGGACTAGATTGGAAGTGTTTGCAAATTGAATGTGAATATGGAAATTGTGTTCTTAACTATATATTAAATGTCGAATTTAGATCCGATTAATGTGCTATATAACTGTGCACATTGAATGAGAGTTATTGATAGCATAATATGTGATTTGATGCATTCTCATTACATTGATATGCTTGACCAGATAAAGGAGTTGTGACTAGAGTGACCAATAAAAAAAAAACTTAAAGCTTATAAATGTGCACACAGAGCCACATGTTCAACGATTAATGAGTCTGGTATCCATAATAGGTACGGGACAGTATCTAAAATAAGCCCAGTATTCACAATAGATACGGGACAATTAAATAGGTGCTCGGTTATAACAAAATAAAAATGAAAGTGGAGTCTCATGTGCATTGCACATATATATATCTTTACATGTATCATGTGAAACATTGTAAAGAATAACTAAATTGAGTTGATATAATGTTATGCTATGTTTGTGTACACATGAATGATTGTGAAAAAAAGTACTGAATTATTTTGATATAGTGATCTGCAATACTTGTATACATGTTGATGATATGAATGATTGAGGTGAAAGATTAGATTGTTCTGAAAAGATTCTATGGCATGTTTGTATTATAATGTGCTTATTGAGATATGATGTATAGTGTGATTTAGTATACAAAACTGTATGGGAATTGATTCAAGCTAATGTGATAAACTTGTGATGCTGTGTTTGACTTAAGTGAGCACATCGATGATGGTTCATTCACAAAGTTCATAAAACTCATCAAAATTGCAAGAGACCTAGCTTCTAAGGCAATCTAGTAGCAGTCTAGTATTGTCAATTTTAGAATCAAGAATGACTTAAGGTCTAGTCAGCTGATTTTGGAGGAGTTTAGACAGATTGTATATGTTAGCATCTCATTTTATGTTAGATATTTTGTAAAGAACAGTAAACTCTCAGATGTTTTTATAATGTACATATATGGATTATAAGATATAATGACAATGTAAATCATATTTGTGAAATGAAATGAGAATTGTTGAACTTACGATCACTTATGTTTTGTATGATGCCATAATAGTGAATATGATTGCTCTAACATGTCATTCTCATAGATTATATTCTTGAATGTCCTCTAGATGTTCAGGTATATGCTCTATAGTAGTGATGTGTTACAATATGAATACTATCAATGCCACTTACCATGCATTAGGCATTATTGCCCAAGACAACACCACTATCAATGAGTTAAAAAGGGGCAAACTAGACCCTATAAGGACATATATGGAAAGTACATCCAGAATCAATAATCTATTTTGATTTACTCCTTTTATTAGTTGGGGTAACAATAACAAAACATCACCTTCAAAACTAGTCTCAACAATACTAGCTTCAACCAATTTTTAGGATTGTTTCTTTTATACTCATTCTCTTGATTAATTTTCAATTTATAACATTCATAAATTTCATGTCCAAACTTCTTACAATAATGACAGGTTTTATTAGATTTGCATCCTCTAGATTTGGAGTTAGATTTCTTTAAATTACTTCTATTACCATTTTCTTGGGATCTCCCTCTCACAATTAAAGCTTTATCATCAAAATAAAGTTTAAGATTGAAATTTTCCTTAGATAGCAAGTTAGATTTAACATTTTCAAAAGACAACGTGTTATGAGTTCCATAGAACATGATTTCTTTGAAGTGTATATAAGAACTAGAGAGTGAGACTACCCACAAAATAACTTTATCCTTGACTTTAACTTTCACATCATATTTTCTAGATCTATGATAATATAATTTAACTCATCAAGATGAGATTGGATGAGAGTACCTTTGGGCATACGTATCGTGTGTAGACACTCTTTGAGACAACCTTTTTGCAAGGTTCTTAGTTATGTACAAAGACTCTAATTTTAGCCACAAGCTCGAAACAATTGTTTCATTCACCATTTCACATAAAACCCCCTTTGACAAGCAAAGTTATATGGCAGAGAGCGTCCTTTCTTCTAACTTCTCCCATTGTTTATAAATCATGGTGTTTGGCTTTTTGGACTTTCCTTTCAAAGCTCTTTTCAATTTGTTTTGGGTAGGAATAACCTTCATCTAAACTCTCCAAATGGAAAAGTTGATGTTTCCCATCAAACTTTTCGATATCAAACTTTGTGAAGATCGACATATTGAATTCTTAATTGAGTATAATGTTTTGATATCATTTGTAAGGATTTTTAGCGTGTAGCAAAATTCCTAAACCTCTTGTTAAGATATTAACACATAACAGAAATACCAAGATAAATTCAATTGAGAAAATAAGAGAAGCAAAGAGTGAAAATAGTAATCAAAGACACACCAAATCTACGTAGAAGATGATGACCATTAAGTAAAAATGAGAATAGAGTACAAGAATCTCTAAAATACTCGTAGGTACAACAAAAATGTAGTTAATTTTATAATCTCCCAAAACAATCTTCTTTGGCAAATAATGTAGAATAATGTCCCACAAGCCCTAAAAAGGTGAACTAATATGTGTATATATAATTTCAATATAAACCTAACCGCAACTTTTATCAATAAATATGGTCATTACTCGAATATTAATAAAATGAATTAAAGACTATAACATGCTAACCAAAATCAAGTACAGAAGGGGGCTTAATGTAACATCCTACCCTCAATTGGAAGGGTAAAATAGTAAATTGGCATAGGATGGGCTAGATTGGGATTTCATAGGATTGCTCATGCATAATAGGATTGGTCCACAGTCATATTTGTGCACATGAAATTACTGTGCATGCATACATGATATTCTCGGTTTTCGTGCCTAAAACAATTTTATTGGGATTAGGGGTGGGAATATCATGATCATGCATTGTGCACCTTTTAAGTGTTACATGTGCATTCTGATATAGTTCTGATTGAACAATTGATAATGTTTGTATACTGTCACTGTTATAGAGTCACACTTGAAGCGTCGGTCCACCGACGTCACTGAGACGGCCAGATTTTGGCTCGGAAACACAGGTGAGTAACCTAGATGGTTCCTCGGTTAGTAAGTGTTTATAATTCTGCACTTAGAACCCTGTGGAGAATAATGGTGGAAAAATTGAGTTCTTCATGAAACTTGAAGTTTGAGATCTTATCTTTTCAGGGATATAAGGTAGTGAATTGGGTGACATTTGTGCTAAGAGATATACTGTTGTGAAATGTGATGTTCAGATTGGGAAAATTCTGAGGGTTGATGCTTTGGTGAATTGTTTGACATAGTTAGCAAGTGAATCTGATTTTGGGTTGTTCATGAAAGTTGTAGATAACATTGTGATATTACTGCCTTATTTATTGTGTAATTGTTGCTGAAGAATCGAGAGTTCTTGAATTTGCAATGTCTTGCCTGTTTTGATAGGTTTTGAGTGGGCGATGGGTTAGATTGGATTTTTAACACCCTTAGGGGTGAATTTGATTTTTATGGTCTTCTTGAGAATTGTAGAGGTTTTCATGATCTTTCCAATGAAATATGGTTTATAATTTTCTGAATTGTGTGCAATGAATTATGGCTATTGGAAGTTTGGTTAGAAATCAGGAAAAACAAAGAAGGAAACAAGGGTTATGTATATATGGATATTAATTGATTAATTTGAATTTTGGTTTCTTTTGTCAATTTCTTTTCCGTCCGACGTCCGATTGACCTGATTCTGGAGGCATCGGATTTGTGACATATTGAATTTCATTCTGTGAGAAATTGGGAATTTTTAGTCGGAAAATTGACGTGGGTCCGGATAAAGGTCTGTTTAGTCACTGTTTTGTTTAATTGGGGACCTATAGAGGTCCGAATTGCGCACCGTCAGCGCCAATAGGTTTCTAATTTTTAGACGGATTTTTATGATGGAAAAAAATGGGATTAAGACCGGGAATTTATGAACATGCATATTTTTACCTACATGTGCATCAGTAAGTCATTCGGATTGAATCGTTAGTGATAGTTACCTTCTCTGATGCTTAGGCACAACTGGAGCATCGATTGACTGACGTGACAAAGACTTTCCGACAATAGCTCGAAAGTAAGAGGTGAGTAACCTAGTTGGTTTCTCAGCATTTATGTGTTTAATTTTACGCATAGATGCCATGCGGAGATAACGGATGGATATGTGATTGATTTGGATTTTGATTGATTTCGGACCATGGGTGTCCGAAATATTGGAAATGTGATATTGAAGTGCTATTATGTGTAAATGATTATGATGCATCAATGCAATAAATTGAAAATGATATGATTGACATACCGGACCAAAGGTCCGAAGGAATAGGAAATGGCATGAAATGTAAATGGAAATTGGAACATATGCATTCATGCATATTAGTATGATCGAGATAAAGCGCAGCAGACCGAGCGTACCGTATCGGGGCATATCACGCCTAACGATATGAGAGCTTTAAGCTCAAAGCACAGGACCTCGGGTCCAACGTATTCAGAGCCTCAAGCTCAATGTATTAAGGCTTTAAGCCCAATGTTTCAGAGCCACTAGCTCAACGCAATGTGCCTGTCACTGGGACAGTTTCAAGCGCACGGTCACAACAACGAAATGAAAATGAAAAGTGTCACATGTGCATTGTATATACAAACAATTGAACCTGAATTGTGTTAAAGGCGAAACGCCTTATAAATGTGAAATTGAATGTATGTGATTATATGAATGTGTTAATATATATGATATGATGTGTATTGTGTATATGCATGAGTTGGGTGAACCATCGATGATGGTTTCTCACTGAGTTCGCAAAACTCACCCAAAATTTGCAATTATTTTTTGACTCGAAAGAATACCCGTTAGGCAACAGGCGTATGACATCTGCTGATTCTTGAAGTAGAGAAGAGGTCGGGATCGGTTCGGCGTCGCATTATTGTATTTTATTTTCTAAATTTTTATATTCTTGATGAGGTCAGTTTGTAAAGTTAACCGACTAAAATAAATTGTGTTTATGAAAAGGGCCTCGAGGCGATGAATTGTTTATATAAATTGTTTTCCGTGATAACATATGATGTATGCGTATGTGTGTTAAAAAAGAAATTTATACTTGAGTTTTGACCGAGGGATGTAGCACACCACCCTCATGGGCACGGACTCGGATATCACCATCGATGTCGGGTTCGGGTCTTGTGGGAGTGGGGTGTTACATTTAGGATTGCAGCATTGTCGGTATTTATGCCTGTCTCTTTCCTCAAATTAACACAGTGTAGCAGTATATCCCTACAGTAAATCAAAACTCTATCACACGATCATAATCCTGTGAAACCCAAACCACTTAAGCATTTTGCCTGTTGACCATTTAAACCTATGAGCACTTAAATCAATAATCACTTCCTTCTATAAGGGCTTTAAGCCCAATGTTTCAGAGCCACTGGCTCAACGCAATGTGCCCGTCCATCGGGGCGCTTTCAAAGCATCAGTCACAACAACGAAATGAAAATGAAAAGTGTCACATGTGCATTGTATATACAAACAATTGAACCTGAATTGTGTTAAAGGCGAAACGCCTTATAAATGTGAAATTGAATGTATGTGATTATATGAATGTGTTAATATATATGATATGATGTGTATTGTGTATATGCATGAGTTGGGTGAACCATCGATGATGGTTTCTCACTGAGTTCGCAAAACTCACCCAAAATTTGCAATTATTTTTTCGACTCGAAGAATACCCGTTAGGCAACAGGCGTATGACATCTGTTGGTTACTGAAGTAGAGAAGAGGTCGGGATCAGTTCGCGTTTGCATTATTGTATTTTTATTTTCTGAATTTTTATATTACTGATGAGGTCAGTTTGTAAAGTTAACCGACTAAAATAAATTGTGTTTATGAAAAGGGCCTCGAGGCCAGTGAATTGTTTATATAAATTATTTTCCGCATAACATATGATGTGTACGTATGTGTGTTAAAAAAAAGAAATTTATACTGAGTTTTGACTGAGGGATGTAGCACACCACCCTCGTGGGGCACGGACTCGGATATCACCATCGATGTCGGGTTCGAGTCTTGTGGGAGTGGGGTGTTACACTTAAGACACCCATATTCTAAGACAATTGGTCAGTGGATTACAACATTTATGCACTTACCCATAATTGATCCTCAGATAGCTTTAAAAAGGACTTTTAATGTTGGCAAAAAAGCACCAAAAAAGGAAAATATAAAGGAAATAAGGAAGAAATCAAAGAACACAAGAAATTTATGTGGAAAACCCCAACAAGGTAAAAAACTCGAGAGAGAATAATTTCACTATAAATGAAAATTAAGGATTACAACATTAATCCTCTAACTTATACACAAAAGAGGAATGTTGTTTTAGTGCATTGAAGGAGGAAGAGAGAGCCTTCTTTTATAGGCTTCTTTCCTCATTTCACATTCTCATCCCACCGATGTAGGATAAGTGTCTTAACATTCTCCCACTTGAAGATTGAATTGGATGCCAATTAATCTTCACCATTCTTTCTCTCTCAGCTCCATGCTGCTTATGTCTCTATCAGGCCACAGAAGGAACGACACCATATGAACTTATCTGTGTTGACAACCTTAGTCAAAAAATATGTCGTGTTCTGCTTCGTATTGATCTTTTTCACAGTAATTGTCCCTTCCTCTAATTTCTCACGAACGAAGTGGTACTGCACTTGTATATGTTTGCTCTTGGCACGAAAGGTTGGATTCTTTGCAAGATGCAAAGCATTCTGACTGTCACAAAATAGAGAAATTGTTGGGACCCGATCCTGTGACCTGTGGATTATGGGCCCACCACGCTTCCGCTGCGCAACTCTGATACCAGGATCGAAACCTGGCTCTGATACCATAACTGTTGGGACTCGATCTCAGAACCGGATCCCAACTGAAAATGTTATGAAAATGGCCGAAGCAAAAGCGAAATAGAATCGTAAAGTGAAAGAAACCGAAACAGAAACATAAGGTAGAACTTGAAAGAACAGATCGAAATATAAATCGAATTATCGAATAACAAAAATGCGAAACAAATACGGATCGAATTTAAGCATACAAACGAAGCAACTGAATTGAACAAGTATCCGACATTCGAAAACTTAAACTTATCTCGTTGGGAACCTAAGACTAAGGTCAATCTGAAACGGTATTAATTTTTTTAACTGTTGGGACCCGATCCTGTAACCTGTGGGTCATGGGCCCACCACGCTTCCACTGCGCAACTTTGATACCAAGATCAAAACCTGGTTTTGATACCATAACTGTTAGGACTCGATCTCGGAATCGGATCCCAACACCCGGAGGGTATCCACCGGGACACCCGGAGGTCATTCCGGCACATATCCTACGATGAGGGCACGCTACGATCGATCACCACATCCCTCTCTATGGCATGGTAACATAATTCAAGAATAAAGCATCATAAGAAGATCACAATATTTTAAAACCAACTTTTTCCTCATTACATTTCGTAAAAATCAAAGTCTACATCGTCTGTCCACAATATCCATATGTACATCATCAGAAAACCTAATACAGTAGTACTATGCGAATGAGGAAAGTGAATCAAAATTTTCTAAACCATCCAAAAGTACCCCAGCTGACCGACCTTTGAGCCATGACCTCTATCTCCAATCGCAATCTACTCAAATTAGAAGATCCTCTTTAACAACTAGAGTTGTCTCTCGGTCCTGAAAAGACAACGTTGCAATTTTGGTGAGTTTTGCGAACTCAATGAGGTAACCATCATCAATGGTTCACTCAATTCATGCATCAAATCATCGCACATAACATAATATTCACTTCATTGCATATTCACAATGTATCACATTGTTTATATAAATCACACATCAATTATTATTGGCAATGCACGTGAAACTCACTTTCATTTATTATTATCGTTATGACCGAGTGCCTTTTTTCAGCTCATCCCTTTCTGGATGTCGAGCTTAGTCGAATAACGCCCCATATCTCTTCGTAGATATCGGGACGATGCTTTTCGAGCCCAAGGCTCTATTCACATTTTGAGCTTTTAGCTCCTTATCCCGGCAACTCCAAATATAACTTCCTTTATCTTTCATGTATACATGTAATGAGTGTTTCACATATCATAATCTCAGTCAATTACATGGATGCACATTCACGCTTTTGATCACATTTATCATCGGACCTTAGTCCAAAGATTCATGAGAAATGCTTAGCACACTCGTTGCATTTATATGCACATTCACAATTTTCACATGTTTGGAGCACTTAAATAACTCATTCAAAACATATTCTAAAGCAAACAATTAATTGAGTGAGACCATCTAAGTTACTCACTAGTTTCTCCCGGTTAATGCAATCGTAAGTGTTTAATAATGCACATGAATGAGATGAAATATGTACAATGCATATTCATGAAGATCAATCCATCAATTTCTTCACAAGACAACGCACTTAACTAGCCTCATTCTGGAGGTTGATAAACCATTTGAATCCAATCTCATAATCGAATGAACCATTTCAAATCTTTCTCCAAAATGTCCTCCATCCAAATGTGTTAGGAATCAGCCCTATTACTCTAGTTCACTATAATACCAATAGACCATAACTTTCAAAATGTGGAGAGATAAATAAATGTGATCAATCATTTCCAATCCAATGCTTCAAAAATCAGGTCATTTGAGGTCTAGAGAAAAGTTATGACCCAAAAGTACAATCTATTTTTCTCAAGCGCTGCGTCTTAGTCTCAAGGCTCTGCGTCTGCGTCTCGGCCTCTCTGCGTCTGCGTCTCGGTCTCTGCGTCAGATCTCGGTTTAGGCTCTGCGTCTCGCCTCAAGTCTGCGTCTCGGTTTCTGCGTCTGCGTCTGCGTCTCGTGCGTCTGCGTGCGTCTCGGTTTCTGCGTCTGCGTCAAGGCTCTGCGTCTGCGTCTCGGTTTTTGCATCTGCGTCTCGGCCTCCAAGGTCTGTCAAGGTCTCAATTTTTGCGTCTGCGTCTCAGTTTCTGCATCTGCGTCTCAGATGCATCCACTTAAAAAGGTCATAACTTTTGACTCCGACATCCAAATTTTACCAACTTTATACCGTTAGAAAGCTAAAAGAAAGATCTACAACTTTTCAGAAGGAAACTTTGCCAAAATCTATCTAAATCAGGTCCAAATTTCCTCCCGAAGTTGGAACACGAATTTTCGTTCAACTCTCAACATCCTGCACCTAGTTCTCAACTTTGTGACAACTTTTGAGACTCTTAGAGACAAAACTGAAATTCAATGTCTTCATACGAATTGGAGCCATATATTCCTAGTTTACTCCAAATCAAGAATCATCTCATTTAGACAACTACAGAAAATGTTATGGTCAAAATACTAAAACATGCTCAGTGAGAAATTTCCAGACTTTCTAACTTTCAACACTTTACGCCTCCAAACACCAAAAGTTTTCTCAAAACTAATTTAACACTATAACTGAATTTATTTCTCCCAACTACCCAGTATTTAAGAACAAACACATGAACTACATTTTCATGCAAATGAAAATAACCTATCGCCTTTATTTCTCAAACCCCAACAAGAGGGATTCTCTAACACTTACCTGATGAAAACTCCAAAATCTTCAAGCCCTAAACTCCACACGTTTTCGTACTCCACTGAGTGAAATGATCAGCTTCTGGTTTTTTCTTAGAGTAGATGACACACATGGAAAAGTAAGGTTGGTGAAAGAAGGAAGAACTCAAGAGTCCCTTAGAAGATATTTTGCTGGAAAATTCTGTGTTTCGAAGAGAGAAGTTTTAGAAAGATGAAAGTAAAGAAGGGACTTGGACAAGACTTATCCTGCCAACTCTCAAGGAATAGTGACCTACTTCTAGCTAGAGTATAAGGTCTAAGTGACACATGTCACTTTCTAAATGATTAAACCCTAACTTAGTTTCTTTGAAACTAACTCCATTTAGTTCCCTCTTCCAATACAACAATCATCTTTACAACCCAACTATCTCCAAATCTTTATTTAATTTCTTTCTTGTTCCCTACTATAAATATATCTCTCTCAATACTCCATAACTTCGCCAACATATACAAATACAATAATTCCACTAAAATTCAAAACATCAAGATCTCACTAACCCATAAAATTTTCAATATAATAACATTCAAGATTCTCAAATCATTCCAATTATACCCACAATTATTCATGAATGCATGTACAAGTATTTTCATGTACAACAATCAAGTCTAAGTATGTAGCAAGTTATACATGAACATGTTGAATACATTCCTAACTCTCATTAGTCACTCACATTTACCAACCTACCCTTTCCACTAGCAATGGGATGTTACAACTCTCCCCTCCTTAAAGAAATTTCGTCCTCGAAATTCTTACCTGCTTGCTCGAATAGGTGGGGATATTGTCTCCTCATATGCTCCTCTGTCTCTCATGTTGCTTCTTCAGTCGAGTGGTTCCTCCAAAGGACTTTTACCAATGGAATAACCTTGTTCCTCAACTACTTAATCCGTGATCCCACAATCTTGATCGGCTCCTCAACATAGCTTAAGTTACTAGCAACCTCAATCTCCTGAGCTGGTATCACATGTGTCGGATCCGATCGGTACCTTCTGAGCATACTCACATGGAAGACATTATGCAATTGAGACATCTCATTTGGTAAAGCCAACTTATAGGCCAAAGGTCCTATCCTCTCAATGATCTCATAAGGACCAATGTACCTAGGGCTCAACTTGCCCTTTTTACCAAATCTCAAAACTCCCCTCCAGGGTGACACTCTAAAAAATACTCTATCTCCTACACTGTACTCCATATCACGTCGATGTTGATCCACATAACTCTTTTGCCTATCCTGAGCCACTTTGATTCGGCTTCGGATTAACTTCACCTTATCCACTGTGTCCTTTATCAACTTTGGGCCTTCCATCATTCTCAAGCCCTCTTCATCCCAATACAATGGCGACCGACATTTCCTACCGTACAGTGCCTCGTACGGTGCCATTTCGATACTACTGTGGTAGTGGTTATTGTAGGCAAACTCAATCAATGCCATATATTGATCCCAATCTCCTCTAAACTCCAATACACAAGCCCTGAGCATATCCTTAACAGTTTTGATTGTCCTTTCACTCTGTCCATCTATCTCGAGGATGAAATGTCAGATCAAGTTCAATTTAGTTCCATGGCGATCAGAACCTCTTCCAAAATCTCAAGTAAATCTCGGATCCTCGTCCGATACTATGGACACCGGTACTCCATGCAGTCTCACCACCTCATTCACATACTTGGGCCAACTGATCAAGTGAGTTATTCTCTCTCATCGGTAAGAAATGGGCCGATGAATCAACCGTCCACTATGACCCAAATAGCATCATCGCCGCCAAATCTTAGGCAAACCCATGATGAAGTCCATAGTGATCTGTTCCCATTTCCACTCTGGAATGGGCAATGAATTCAACTTCCCTACTGGAGCCTGGTGCTCCGCCTTCACTTGCTGGCACGTCATACATCTTGACACGTACTCAGCTACTTGCTTCTTCATCCCAGGCCACCAAAAATGTTGCTTCAATGTGTTGTACATCTTGGTAGTACCAGGATGCATAGCATAGGCGGCCATATGAGCTTCCTCAAGGATCTCCTTCCTCAAATCATCCACATTAGGTACAAATAGCCTATGTCTCAACCACAAAGTCTCATCTCTCAACTCAAACTTGGACTCTGGATTTGCCCTCACTTTCTCTATAAGCTTTACTATATCGGGATCTTTGTTCTGTACTTTTCTGATTCTATCATGTAGCATTGGCCTCAACTTTAAAGTAGCAACTAGTGCCTCATCTTGCCCCAGATTCAACTCTACATTTAGAGCTCTCAAATGAATCGATTAGGTAACCTCGATAACTCGAATCGAGTCAGATTAGCATTAGACTTCCCGCCAAAGCATCCGCCACCACATTAGCTTTCCCCGGTGATACTCAATAGTATAATCATAATCTTTTAATAACTCAATCCACCTCCTTTGCCTCAAGTTTAGCTCCTTCTGACTCATCAAGTATTTCAGACTCTGATGATCAGTATATATCTAGAAGGTCTCCCCATACAAATAATGTCTCCAAATCTTTAGAGCAAAGACAACTGCAGCTAGCTCTAAATCATGTATCGGATAATTGGTCTCGTGAGACCTTAATTGTCTCGATGCATAGGCGATCACCTTGCCATGCTGCATCAGTACACATCCCAAACCTTGATGCGAAGCATCACTATATACCACATATCCTCTAATCCCTGATGGAATAGTCAACACCGGTGAGGTAGTCAGCCGATGTTTTAACTCCTCAAAGCTCTTCTGACACTCCTCACTCCATCTAAACACTACATTCTTCCTCAAAAGTTTAGTCAGAGGAGCCGAGATCAAGGAAAATCCCTCGATAAATCTTCGATAATTTCCGGCTAATCCTAGGAAGCTTCGGATCTCAGACACATTTCTGAGCTTCCCAATTCATAACTGCCTCTACCTTCTTTGGATCTACCTGTATGCCATCTCCAGTTACTATATGTCCCAGAAATACAACTTGATCTAACCAAAATTCACACTTACTAAATTTGGCATACAATTGTTTCTCTCTCATAATCAGAAGATCACTCTCAAATGCTCAAGATGCTCCTTTCTACTCTTTGAATACACCAAGATATCGCCAATGAATACAATTACAAATCGATCCAGTAGGGCTGGAACACCTTATTCATCAAGGCCATAAAAGCCGCCGGGCATTAGTTAACCCAAACGGCATCACTAGAACTCATAGTGCCCATACCGCCCTGAATGCACTCTTAGGTATATCGCCTCCGCTATCTTCAATCGGTAATACCGATCTCGATCTAGCTTAGTAAATACCGAGCTCCTCGCAATCGTCAAGCAAGTCATCAATTCTCGGCAACGGATACTTGTTCTTCACGGTCACCCGATTAATCGCTTATAATCGATGCATAACCTCAAAGTTCCATCCTTCTTCTTCACAAACAACACCGGCGCTCCCAAGGTGAAACACTGGCCTTATAAAACCCTTTTCCAACAACTCTTGCAATCGAAGTTTTCAGCTCCTTCGATTCACAGTGTCATCCTATATGGGGAATGGATATAGGAGCAAGACTTGGAACCAAATCAATCAGAACTCCGTTTCTCGATCTGGTACTAAACCAGGTAACTCCTCGGGAAACACATCTCGGAATTCCTTAACCACTGGAATGTCCTGAACGCTCTGCTCCACCCTAGTATCAATGATGTGTGGGCCAGATAAGCCTCATATCCTCCTTGTATCAACCTCAATGCACTCATGAAGGATATCATCCTAGGCGCACCGCCTGACTAATTCCTCTGAATACTACTCTAGGCTGACCAGGAGATTCTAATACTACCTCCTTAGTGTAACAGTTCATGATGGCCCTATAGGCAGTGAGCCAATCCATACCTAAAATCACATCTATCTCTCTCAACTGTAATACAATCAGGTCTGCCTTCAGCTCTACTTGATCAACCTTAACTAAACACCCTTACATACCTCACCAATAATAAGAAGAGTGCTACCTGAGGTGTACTCACCTCTAGCCCATACTGCAAAGAACTCCCTAACACAATGCAAATCTACATGCCAAATGCGTGAAATGAAAGAATGTGTGGATCCCGGATCTAGCAAAGGCAAATGCCTCTAAATCATAAACAAGAAGTGCACCTGCAACCACATCTGGTGAGTCTGGGCCTCCTGCCGAGTCACGACATAGACCACGGCTCGAGATCGTGGTCGGCCGCTCGACTGCAGCCCTCATGGAAGAACTCCCAGCTCTCCTCTATCTCTACCTCTACCTCTCTCAAGATCCACCACCTCTCCTCATTGAATCAGAAGCATCACTCCCGGATCTCCCACTAACACGGTGACTGGTTCCAGAATAACGGACAATTCTTGATTTTGTGTTCAAGGAGCCACAAGCCAAACAAGCTCTGTCACCCCAACACTCTCCACTGCCTTTTCCCACAATACTCACATGGGGCGCTAATTTTGCACTATACTTCGCCCCCACCACCAGTGTAGATCTACCTCTCATTCCTGCTCAGATCTGCCTAAATCCAATTGATGATCTGAATGGTCTACTCGGGCGCTTACTAAAACTCCCGCCAGAATCGCCTTGACTCTCACTAGGCCTCTTTCCTCCGGACCTTGCCCGATCTCTCGCTTGCTTCTCTTTCATTACTGTTCAATTCGATTGAGGCAGCTCAACTCAATGAAAGTGCCCATATTCGACCTCGCCAACCTTGATTTGATCTCCATATTAAGCCCATTCTCAAACCTCCCGCACTTGTCTTCCTCGTAAGGAATCGAACGGTAGCATAACCCATCAATTCATTAAATCGGACCTCATAGTCCGCCATCGACATCTTGCCTCGCTTTAGTTCCAAGAACTCTTGCATCTTCATGTCCAAGTAGACCTTAGGCATGTAGTTGTCTCAAGACTCTCGAAAAGTCTTCCCACTTCAATAAATAAGGCCCGTGGTACCGCTCGAACAGCCTTCCACCATCGTAAGTCGGGCCCTATAAGAGAGACATCGATAATCGAACCTCTCATCGGGCTCATGCATCCATCCGATCAAATACTCTCTCTGTCTCTCTAACCATCCTCGGCCTCAGCAGGTCTCATGCTGCCATAAGTCAACACTCCGCTCAAGCCTATCATACCTCCTCTCCCTTCTCTCGGAAACTCTAGGAGGTAACCCCTCAGATCGAGGTACCGAGGACTCTCTACTGGCTCCTACAGATCCTTGGTCAGCGGGTTGATCAATCTGAACACCTAGGGTGGATGACCTATAAGAAAAGATAACTTCAATCATTATCCGCATTGCTCAAGACATTTCATGCTTATCATTTCTATAAGTCCCAACAGATGCTAAACCATGCTCTGATATCACCTAAATGTAGCGCCTCATCATAGGTATCCACCGGGACACCCGGAGGTCATTCCGGCACATATCCTACGATGAGGGCACGCTACGATCGATCACTACATCCCTCTCTATGGCATGGTAACATAATTCAAGAATAAAGCATCATAAGAAGATCACAATATTTTAAAACCAACTTTTCCTCATTACATTTCGCAAAAATCAAAGTCTACATCGTCATTCACAATATCCATATGTACATCATCGTAAAACCTAATACAGAGAGTACTATGCGAATGAGGAAAGTGAATCAAAATTTTCTAAACCATCCAAAAGTACCCCAATGACCGACCTTTGAGCCATGACCTCTATCTCCAATCGCAATCTACTCGGCTAGAAGATCCTCTTTAACAACCGAGTTGTCTCTCGGTCCTAAAAGACAACGTTGTAATTTTGGTGAGTTTTGCGAACTCAATGAGGTAACCATCATCAATGGTTCACTCAATTCATGCATCAAATCATCGCACATAACATAATATTCACTTCATTGCATATTCACAATGTATCACATTGTTCATATAAATCACACATCAATTATTATTGCAATGCACGTGAGACTCACTTTCATTTATTATTGTCGTTATGACCGAAAGTGCCTTTTCCAGCTCATCCCTTTCGGATGTCGAGCTTAGTCGAATAACGTGCCATATCTCTTCGTAGATATCGGGACAATCGCTTTGAGCCCAAGGCTCTATTCACATTTTGAGCTTTTAGCTCCTTATCCCGCAACTCCAACATAACTTCCTTTATCTTTCATGCATACATGTAATGAGTGTTTCACATATCATAATCTCACCAATTACATGGATGCACATTCACGCTTTGATCACATTTATCATCTGACCTTAGTCCCGATTCAGAGAAATGCTTAGCACACTGTTGCATTCATATGCACATTCACAATTTTCACATGTTTGGAGCACTTAAATAACTCATTCAAAACATATTCTAAAGCAAACAATTAATTGAGTGAGACCATCTAGGTTACTCACTAGTTTCTCCCGAAGCTAATGCCTGGAAGATCTAGCAACGTCTGGAGGTTGACGTTCCAGTGGCTCCTCTAAAACAAATAACATATACAGATATCACAATTTGAACAATCGTAAGTGTTTAATAATGCACATGAATGAGATGAAATATGTACAATGCATATTCATGATTATCCCGGGTATCAATCCATCAATTTCTTCACAAGACATTCAACTATCAAAACGCACTTAACTAGCCTCATTCGTGGGATTTAACCTCCATAAACCATTTGAATCCAATCTTATAATCCAATGAACCATTTCAGATCTTTCTCCAAAGCAAAGGTATTATATCCCACTTCCATCCGAAATTGAACACCTTAGAGACCGATCAAGATTCAGGTCCTTCATATAATTTGCAGCCCTATTACTCTAGTTCACTACAAATCAAGAATTACCTCAATAGGAATCCTATAAACCAAGATATCATCAAAATATTGGAATACAATCAGTAAAATATCCAAATTCATACTCCTTCCACCGGTACCCTTACTTTGATTCGATCAATCATTTCCAATATAATACCAAAGACCATAAATTTTTGTGGAGAGATAAATAAATGTGTTAGAAATCCAATGCTTCAAAAATCAGGTCATTTGGAGGTCTGAGAAAAAGTTATGACCTAAAAAGTACAATCTGTTTTTCTGCGTCTGCGTCTCAGTTTCTCTACGTCTGCATCTGCGTCTCAGTTTCTGTGTCACATCTCAGTCTCTGCGTCTGCGTCTCGCCTCAAGGCGTCCACCCCTCTCCTGCGTCTCGGTCAAGGCTCTGCGTCTCGAGACGCATCCACTTAAAAAGGTCATAACTTTTGACTCCGATATCCAAATTTTACCAACTTTATACCGTTAGAAAGCTAAAAGAAAGATCTACAACTTTTCAGAAGGAAACTTTGCCAAAATCTATCTAAATCAGGTCCAAATTTCCTCCCGAAGTTGGAACACGAATTTTCGTTCAACTCTCAACATCCTGCACCCAGTTCTCAACTTTGTGACAACTTTTGAGACTCTTAGAGACAGAACTGAAATTCAATGTCTTCATACGAATTGGAGCCATATATTCCTAGTTTACTCCAAATCAAGAATCATCTCATTTAGACAACTACAGAAAATGTTATGGTCAAAATACTGAAACATGCTCAGTGAGAAATTTCCAGACTTTCTAACTTTCAACACTTTACGCTCCAAACACCAAAAGTTTTCTCAAAACTAATTTAACACTATAACTGAATTTATTTCTCCCCAACTACCCAGTATTTAAGAACAAACACATGAACTACATTTTCATGCAAATGAAAATAACCTATCGCCTTTATTTCTCAAACCCCAACAAGGAGAGGATTCTCTAACACTTACTGATGAAAACTCCAAAATCTCCAAGCCCTAAACTCCACACGTTTTCGTACTCCACTGAGTGAAATGATCAGCTTCTGGTTTTTTCTTAGAGTAGATGACACACATGGCAAAGTAAGGTTGGTGAAAGAAGGAAGAACTCAAGAGTCCCTTAGAAGATATTTTGCTGGAAAATTCTGTGTTTCGAAGAGAGAAGTTTTAGAAAGATGAAAGTAAAGAAGGGACTTGGACAAGACTTATCCTGCCAACTCTCAAGGAATAGTGACCTATTTCTAGCTAGAGTACAAGGTCTAAGTGACACATGTCACTTTCTAAATGATTAAACCCTAACTTAGTTTCTTTGGAAACTAACTCCATTTAGTTCCCCTCTTTCCAATACAACAATCATCTTTACAACCCAACTATCTCCAAATCTTTATTTAATTTCTTTCTTGTTCCCTACTATAAATATATCTCTCTCAATACTCCATAACTTCGCCAACATATACAAATACAATAATTCCACTAAAATTCAAAACATCAAGATCTCACTAACCCATAAAATTTTCAATATAATAACATTCAAGATTCTCAAATCATTCCAATTATACCCGGAATTATTCATGAATGCATGTACAAGTATTTTCATGTGCAACAATCAAGTCTAAGTATATAGCAAGTTATACATGAACATGTTGAATACATTCCTAACTCTCATTAGTCACTCACATTTACCAACCTACCCCTTTCCACTAGCAATGAGATGTTACAATGAAAGGGGGGTGAGCTAGATAGCTCGTGGATAATATGCTTATACCATGAACAATAAGAAAAAACCTTGCAAAAACTCCTTTTCCCTTTTATAAAGCATTTATTAACTTGAAATTCATCAATTGCTTATTTTTCAAACTGTTCACATCATTGAAAAACCTTCATAAACAGATTCCAAAATTTTCACGGTTGAAAACTCAATTTCACATTTCATAATTTCTCAAAAATTTTCACAAATCATAAACAATGTCATAACCATGAATGCATCACATTCCCAATGTATCGCAACTATAAACAAAATCAAAATCACATAACACATCAAACGGTTTGGGTCATCCAACGCGAACGCATCGCACATTCCCGATAGCGATCCTGTAATGCGGCGTGAATAACGCACTACACCTTCCCGCATAGCAATTCGGTGTAGCCGTGAACTTATGGAAATCTGAAATCGGAGTTCCAGTGCCACTAACGGGCAGGCGGGAGAAGCTTTTAAAATTGAGACAGTGCGCTGACTCTAACTTATGGGACCTAACCAAACCCAAATAACACATATCAACTTGAAAAAAATCGGATTGCTCGAAGGCACATTTCGAAAACTTAATTTTTTATGTCGTGTCATACTAGACACATTCACATTCACAATTTCACATACATTCATATAGCCATTCAAATGCAAACTCAATTCATCAATCAATCTCATCATAATTAAATTCATATATCAAAATGCACAATCATAATTCCAAACAAATTTCATTCACAAATTCCACCATTGCAAAATCCCATAACCATTTCTCAAGCATTCAAATCCAAAGGATTTTTAAACCTCAAAGCCAAAGAATACATCAATTTCTCAAATTATTCAAATATTCAAATAATAATAAATTTCATAATTATTTCAAATTCGTAAAATCATTCCAAAAGCATTGAATTTAATCATTCAAAAGCAAAATTTTCAAACATTTACAAAAACAATGTTCTATAAACAACTCCAAAAGTATTCTCGAATCATAATTTTTCAAACATTTACATAAACAATATTTTATAATCAATTCCAAAAGTATTCGTAAATCATAATTTTTCCAAACATTTTCATAAACAAAGTTTTATAAACATTTTGCTTCTTGATTTTCAAATCATTTAATTAGTTATATTTCAAAACATAAACATATTTAATCATTCGAAAACAATTTTCAAAATCATAGACAGTAAAATTTGTAAATCCTTTCTTTCTTGATTTTTCGAAATCATAAACAATAAATTTTTAAAACATTTCACTTCTTGATTTTTCAAAATCACAACGACAGCTTATAGTTCAAGATATAAACACATCACCCACCAGCTATCTAGCTCACCCCCCTTTCATCCCCATCTCCAGGTATTTGAGCAGGAGATCGGATGAAAGTCAAGACGTCAGATCGACTTTTACATGTTTTCGTAATTTGTATAAGTTAGATTTTGAGTAATTTGGACTTTAGTGTTGATTTGTATATGGCTTGAAATGCCATTTATGTTTACAAAGTATTTAGTTCATGATGTATATGAATTTGTGTATGGAAATGAGTTATGGGATTTGTAAATGAATTCTGGACTTGTGTATAGATTGGAGATATAAAACTTGTGTGATTATGGAATATGACTTGTGATTATATATAGATATGATTGGGTGTGGTTGGATTGAATGAGGAATTTGAATATGGATATTTTTTATTTGGATTGCGAATTATTGAAGTGTTTTAGAAATATGATTGCGTTTGTTTATGCTGAGTTTCCGAACGGGAGAGTCCGATGATATGAGTTTTGATTGGGTATTATAGAAGTGTTCATTTGCCAATTGCAGGTTTTGGGTTTTGTAAAATGTAGTCGTTATGCTGCCGAATTTTTGCTAAAAATTGAAATAAAAATGAGTTTTGGGATTTATATGAATGTATAAGAAAATGACGGAGGATTGAGAATTTGCATGCATAAGAAGTTTGTATGAAAGATGAGAAACATGAATAAGAAAGAAAGAAAGAAAGAAATTAATACCGTTTCGGATTGACCTTAGTCTTAGGTTCCCAATGCGATAAGTTTAAGTTTTCGGATGTCGGATTTGTATGGTTATGAAAGTTAACGTGAATTAGTGCATTGAAATGGAAGTTGAAAATAAAGAGAATAAGAGAGAAGAGAAGAGACTTCGGCCATGGAGAAGAAGAAAGAAGAAGAGAGGGAAAGGTAGGGTTTCGAAATTTCTTGGGTTTCTAGAGGGTTTTGAAAAAGAGTCCAGAGGAAAAATGTGGAAAAGGGTGAAAGTTTCCCATGGGGCTTTGCAAATCTGAAATTTGAGAGGAAAAGAGGTAAGAGAAAAAATTTGAGCTTTGGATTTTTAATGAAGTTTTGGTTTAGATACCTTGATTATGGTGTGGGTTTGATAATTTTAAGCTCAATTTTGGGGATTGCATGTTTTAATTGGATTAATTTTGGATGATGTGAATTAGGGTTTATGCCCAATTTTTTTTGTGATTTGGAGTTTTTGGAAGTTTATGATTTAGATAGTTGGAATATATGAGAAATTAGTGTTTCCTAAGCTTAATTTGAGTAATTATGTTATTTATGATGTTGAATTTGGGTGAATTGGTTTAGGTGATTTTAAATTGGAAGAAGAAAAGAAGCTATGGGCAAATTGACGTTTTAGACAAGCTTCTAGTATCGATTCGAGGTGGGTAGTATGTTTATTTATTGATTTTTAAGTTAAGTATGTGTATTTGAAAATTCAAGAAGCAAATTTTTTATAAATTAATGTTTAAATAAATGTTTGAAAATATGATTTTCCAAAGATTAAATTCCTTGTTTTGGAATGATTTTAAGAAAAGCAAGGATTATAAAATTCACTGGTTTCAATTATTTAAATAATTTGAAAATGTGTTTTGTGAATTTGAATAAGTTTGGTTTATGATTTAAAGAAATTATTGCATTCATTGTTATGAATTTGATTAATATGTGATTAAATTTATGAATTGAGATTGAATATGTTTTGCTATATAACTTGATGTGATATGTAGATTTATGAATTTGTATAAGAACTTGGATTATGAATTTATGTATGGTTTTAGGTTATATATTTGTGTATGATTATGGGATATGAAGTGGGTACCATATTTATAAGTTGAATTATGAGTTATCCATGTGGTTTCAAAAATAAAGAAAGCAAAAATAATTTTTAATTTATTAATTTCAAAATATTGTTTAATTTGATAATTTCAAATGACTAAATTTATTATTTTGGAATGATTTAAGAAATTGCTTAAATTGTTTGAATTCATTGTGTTTGATTTATTGAGAATTTAACTATGTGTTTTCGAAAATCAAGAAGAGAAAAGTTTTAAAATTTTATTGTTCATGTTTTCAAAAAATCAAGAAGAGAAATGTTTTAAAATTTTATTGTTTATGATTTCAAAAATCAAGAAAGAAAGGATTTACTTAATTTTACTGTCTATGATTTTGAAAAAATTGTTTCGAATGATTAAATATGTTTATGTTTTGAAATATAACTAATTAAATGATTTCAAAAATCAAGAAGCAAAATGTTTATAAAACTTTGTTTATGAAAATGTTTGGAAAAAGTTATGATTTCTAATACTTTTGGAATTGATTATAAAATATGGTTTATGTAAATGTTTGAAAAATTATGATTCCCGAATACTTTTGGAGTTGTTTATAGAACATTGTTTATGTAAATGTTTGAAAATTTTGCTTTTCGAATGATTAAATTCAATACTTTTGGAATGATTTTACGAATTTGAAATAATTATTAAATTTATTATTATTTGAATATTTCGAATCATTTGAGAAATTGATGTATTCTTTGACTTTGAGGTTTAAAAATCCTTTGGATTTGAATGCTTGAGAAATGGTTATGGGATTTTGCAATGGTGGAATTTGTGAATGAAATTTGTTTGGAATTATGATTGTGCATTTTGATATATGAATTTAATTGTGATGAGATTGATTGATGAATTGAGTTTGCATTTGAATGGCTATATGAATGTATGTGAAATTGTGAATGTGAATGTGTCTAGTATGACACGACATGAAAAATTAAGTTTTCGAAATGTGCCTTCGGGCACTCCGATTTTTTTCAGGTTGATATGCATTATGTGGGTTTGGTTAGGTCCCATAAGTTAGAGTCAGTGCACTGTCTCGATTTTAAAGGCTTCTCCCGCCTACCCGTTAGTGGCATTGGAGTTCCGATTTCAGACTCCCATAAGTTCACGGCTACACCAGACCGCTATGCGGGAAGGTGTAGTACATTTTTCACTACGCAGTGACCGCTATGCGAGAATGTGCGAGACGTCCGCTTTGGACCGACCCAAACCGTTTGATGTTTTATGTGATTTTGATTTTGTTTATAGTTGCGATACATTGGGAATGTGATGCATTCATGGTTGTGACATTGTTTATGATTTATGAAAATTTTTGAGAAATTATGAAATGTGAAACTGAGTTTTCAACCATGAAAATTTTGGAATCTGTTTATGAAGGTTTTTCAATGATGTGAACAGTTTGAAAAATAAGCAATTGATGAAATTCAAGTTAAGAAATGCTTTATAAAAGGGAAAAAGAGTTTTTGCAAGGTTTTTGCTTATTGTTCATGGTATAAGCATATTATCCACGAGCTATCTAGCTCACCCCCCTTTCATCCCCATCTCCAGGTATTTGAGGAGGAGATTGGATGAAAGACGGTCAAGACGTCAGATCGACTTTTGCATGTTTTCGTAATTTGTATAAGTTAGATTTTGAGTAATTTGGACTTTAGTGTTGATTTGTATATGGCTTGAAAAGCCATTTATGTTTACGAAGTATTTAGTTCATGATGTATATGAATTTGTGTATGGAAATGAGTTATGGGATTTGTAAATGAATTCTGGACTTGTGTATGGATTGGAGATATAAAACTTGTGTGATTATGGAATATGACTTGTGATTATATATAGATATGATTGGGTGTGGTTGGATTGAATAAGGAATTTGAATATGGATGTTTTTTATTTGGATTGCGAATTATTGAAGTGTTTTAGAAATAGGATTGCGTTTGTTTATGCTAAGTTTCCTGACGGGAGAGTCCGATGATTTTGAGTTTTGATTAGGTATTATAGAAGTGTTCATTTGCCAATTGCAGGTTTTGGGTTTTGTAAAATGAAGCCGTTATTCGATTTTGCTAAAATTGGTATATAAAATGAGTTTTGCTTTATATGAATGTATAAAAATGATTCTATTTATCCGATTTGATTTCGCTTTGGTTTCGGCCATTTTCGTTACGTTTTTCGGTTGGGATCCGGTTCCGAGATCGGGTCCCAACAGAAATTGTCTCTTGTATGTGCTCGAATTCCTCCATGACCAACTTCAACTAAATTGCTTTCTTACTAGCTCATGTAGATGCAACATATTCTGCTTATGTTGTTGATGTAGCCATAATCGACTGCAACTTAGATACCTAGCTCAATGGTAGTGGAGGCGTGCACTGAGTGCAGCAAAACCTTGAGGTCATGGGTTCGACGAGTGTGGACACTGCCGCCCATAACCCAAGAGGACAATACTGATTGTGGAGGGTCTGGGACCCAACACAAACAATAGGATTAGATGAAACCAAATGAAAAAACAAAAGAATGGAAAAAGATAGAAGAAGTGGAAAAATTATTATAACTTTCCCTACAAATATTGGATTTTAGTGTTCTTTAGATGGTTCAAAAGAGTACTTTAAAATCTATAACTTTTATGAAGACCTCAAAGACATATTTTATCTTTTTAAGGGTCAAAAATGGAATAAAAGATAGGCTAGGTAAAAAAAACAGAAGAAGCAAAACATATAAGAAGATGATGTCATCACAGAAGAAACAAAAAGACAGAAGAAGCAAAACACAGAAGAAGATGACGTCATCACAAAAGAAGCAAAACACAGAAGAAGATAACATCATCACAGAAGAAACACAGAAGAATATGATGTCATCACAGAAGAAGCAAAAAGACAGAAGAAGCAAAACACAAAAGAAGCAAAATACAGAAGAAACAAAAAGCAAAAGAAGCAAAACACAGAAGAAGCAAAACATAGAAGCGAAAAGATAAAAGATATATCTTCCATTATAAGGACCATAACTTTCAGCCTAGAAATACAAAAATTCCATACTATATACCGTTGGAAAGCTAAAAGAAAGACCTACAACTTCTAAGAAGACAAATTTCTCTAATATAGCCTAGATCGATCTAGAATTGCCCTCGAATTCAGAACATGAATTTACATTCATCCAATGTACTGTACCCAGTTCTCTACTTCATGAAAAAAATTTAGATTCTTAAAGATAGAATTTAAATTTGATGTCTTTATAGGAAATATAGCCATATGTTTCTAGTTTAATATAAATTAAGAATCATCTCATTTGTATAACTAGAGAAAAAGTTGTGGCTAAAAGACTGAAGTATACTCCATAACATTTTTCAGATCAACCATCCATTTTATTTCACAATCTTTCCTTAACACAAATCATACTAAGATCACCTTTTCTATTTCATTTACTCCTCATTCTCAACTTCATTCCAAAATCAATATCATCTATAAAGAAAATTTATAAACCATGATTAATCATGAAGACCAATAAGAAAATATACACATATATACATATTCTTTATCAACTTACTACACAAATTCAACTTCATTTTTGCTTTCATTCTACTTCTAAACTTTCTCCTTAATTCTTCCCATTTCAAAATCTCTTATCCACTAAAAACACCAAGGCAAAATATGAATCTATCCACATTTCTCATTCACTGCTTTACTTTTGTCTATCATTTCTTGGTTCAAGAATTTTCATTCATTTGTTCTTTACTCATGACTAATCACTAAAATTTTCTTATTTTCAGTTCTAACTTCTAAGAAGCGTTCGGGTTCTAACAATTCAAGTTGAAATCACAAGTCAAGTACATGAGGAGGCCGAAACATCCATAAAGGAACACCAAGGCACGCCTAAGCTTGTGACTTTATTAGAGGAGGCGTTGGAAGAGGCTAGCACTTAGCCATTTAGGCCCATTTTTTATAATTTGGACTTATTATTTATTATCTCTTATTTTAGGCCCAAGGACTTATTTATGGGTTGTTCTTTTAGTTAGTAGCATGTGCTTTGTTTGTCTGGGTTATTTTGAGACTTATTTGTTTTAATGTGTTTAGCTCATTCCTAAAAGGACTTGGATCAGATTATGTTCAATGGGCAAGATGCTCTTAGATTTGTTGGGATTAGCCTAGTTTTCATTAAATGGGCTTGCAAACTCATTTCTATTAGGCTTAGGATTTGGTCAAGGTATTTATACCTTATTATATCCTTGTAACCCTAGATTGGACGATGAATAAAATTTCAGAATTGAGTTCTTCAAGTGAGGCGTGACTGTCTTCATGGTTACTTCAAGAAATTGATTTGCATCAATAAGTAAGTACTTGCAACGTAAATTGATTTCTGATTTCTTTGGGATTGGGTCTCAAACTTATGATTTGGGGTTTGATCTAGCATGTTCTTATAATAGAAAGATTAGGGTTTTGATTCAATAGGATTAGGGGGTTTCAAGAACCTTGTTTTCTTGGGGTTTCCGTTTCATCTTGGTATCAGAGCTTTGGTTTAATTCTATTGAACTCATACGTATCTTTATTGTGTTTTTCTTATTTGTTTCCTAAAAAAAGTGAACAGTACCCATACCGTACCCATGAATAGTACCGACCATACCTGTGAATAGTACCCAACCGTACCTGTACCCGTGAACAATACATGTACCTTACTCGTGAACAGTAATTGTACCATACCCGTGAATAGTACTAAAAATTGAACAATATTGGGAAAAAAGGGAGTTAACAATAGAAAAAAACAGTGAACTGTACCAAAAAAGTGAACAGTACTGAAAAAATAAATAGTACCGAAAAAAGAGAGAACAATAGTTGAAAAAAATTGAAAGACACGTTGAGTTGTTTATTTTAAACCTTGGGTAGATTTGAATTTTGTTCTTTGAGCTCTCAAGTTTTGTTGAGTTTTACAATATATTGAGTGTCTTTCTTTTAGTCTTAGTTTACTACCTTTCTTTGCTTCCATTACATTGAATTGGACAATCTTGCATTCATATTATTCAATTATAAACAAAAATCGTTGCATACACATCTTTTCCATCCGTGTATTAGCATATTGTTTTATTTCTGTCCATGCATTACTTTGCTTCTAAAATTGTTCTTATTTCATTTCTTGTTAGGATTTACTTGTTATTTCCAATTAATTTATGTTGTTTGCTGTTTGCTTAGTTTTACTGAATTGATTTTCGAAAAGTAACTTTAAAGACATCACTTGAGTGGTAAAAGGTAAGAGTGTGTGAGCTTATTTGAGGAAGTCATTGTCGTGACTTAAACACGAGGGGAGTGACATCATTTTGAGGGAAACACGTGAGGGAATGTGTGAGGTTGTTTATTACTGTTGGACCCCGATTTTTAAGTGAAAATAAGAAATATTCAAAAGTGGATGAGTCGATTGAAATTAAATTGAAAATCAAGAAATAAAGAGAGAAAGTGTGAGAAGATGAAAAATTGTGAAAAGTTTGACTTTTTGGCCTTTGAGGGTTGACTTTTGATTTAGGCAAAATTTGATAAAATGATCTACATGAAACTTGTAGATTATGTTAAGAGCTTTATGTAGCTAAAAAGTTTGTAATTTTTCGATCTCGGGAGTGAAAGTTATGATCAGTCAAAGTTTAGGTATGTTATAGGTTGACTTATTTTATGCCCAAAGCTTTGACTGGAAAATTTACCTAGTTAGAGGATATTTTAGCTTTGAAGTTCTTCATGAAAATTGAAGGATTTGATTTGATCTTTATTTTGACATAAAGTATGCAATTTTTCGATCAAGGAATAATAAGTTATGATTTTTACAAGTTTATGTTATGGTTTTAGCATGAATATTAGAGGACATAATCTTTGACCGGAAAATGGACTCCCTTAGGAGTCAAATTGATTTTTATGTCCTACATGGAAGTTGAAGGTGACTTTCTGATCTTCGCATCGATATAAAATATGACATGATTGGACTTTGGAGTTAAAAATACAAATTTTCAAAGTTGAGTCTTTGTTTAAGGATATATTAATTTGGACAAAATCTTTGACTAGAAAAGTGATCAGTTTAGAGACAGAATTGATTTTTGATTTCTCATGGGAGTTGTAGAGCTTCCTTCAAGCTTTCTATAGATATCAAATTTGCAATTTTTGGAGTTCTGAGTGAGAAGTTATGAATTTTGAAAATTTGAGAATTACTTATGTGGAAAAAAATAAGGTTTAAACTCGCACTGGCCCGTCGCACCTAGGCGGGCTCGCGAGGGCGAGTTCGGGCTCTCTGGATGCAAGTCGCTTGCCCTCGCGAGGGCGAACGCCCAGTGCGACGTCGTTCCTCCGTCCTTACTGCGACGTCGTTTCTTGTTTCGCCTCCTTAGTACGCTCGCGTTTTGCTTCATGCAGCGTCGTTTTCAGACCCCCTTCATGCGACGCCGTTTTGATTTCCTCGTTGCTTTCTCCTCCAATCCGACCTTTGTTCACTATTTTGCTTATATCTTTTCCGTCCGACATCCGATTGACTTGATTCTTGTGACGTTGGATTCCTAAGACAATTATCTACATCCTTATGGGAATTATGAATTTTTGAGATTTAATTAAGGGTGATTAATTTAATCAAAGTGAGTTGACTCATTTTCTGAATATGGTTCAGTATTTTGCAAAATTCGGGATCTGTGATGATCCGATTGCAGTGATTCTTGAGGAAAAATAAAATTAAGACATGGGGCTACAAATCATATAAAGAAGTGTATTTTGAACCCTTGCAGGTTTTGGGTTAGGTCAAAGGTAGTCGTTATGCTGCCGAATTTTCGTTTTATAAACAAATTGGAAAGAAAGAAAAATAAGATTTAGAGGATTAAAAGATATGATTTTGCAAAGATGGGAAAAATCGTTTTAGTTTGAGATGGAATAAAATGAATATCAAAGAAAAAGAAAGAAAAAGAAAAAAAATTATACCGGATTTTAGATATGTCATAGTCTGGGTTTCCAACGCGTTCGTTTGTTAAGATGTATGTTATCGGATGTCGGATCCGTTTACGCTTGTCTCGGTATTTGATTTTGCTTTGATCCGTTTGTTTATTCGCTTTTCGATTTCGTTTGTTTGATTCGTATTCGTTTCGCTTCGCTACTTTTTCTTTCCGTTTTGCTCCACTTTGCTTTGCGATGTATGATTATGTTTTCTACGTTCGCTTCGTAATCCGATTTGTTCTTCGCTCCGCTTTTGTTCGTTCCACCTCTTTGTTTCCGTTTTTGTTTCCGCTTTTCCGGTTGGGTTTCGGTTTTCGGATTGGGTCCTAACATTTATGGTATCAGAGCCCAGTAATAGGATCTTAACTGGGCACATAAGATTGAGAAGAGTGTGTAAGGATAAAATTGAATTTGTGGGAATGTGCTAAGTGATCGTTTGATTTCGATGACAATAAGTATGAATGACTTTAAGAATGTGCAATTGATATGAATGATTTGTCATGAATTATGTGAAGAATAAAAGTGATTATTTGATGAAGATGATAAGAATTTTGAGCAATTTAAGGAAAGAGTTCATAAAATTGAGAGTTCATGATGTATTGGATGAATAGATGTTGAATATTTATGTGTGAGATGAAACGAGAAAGGTTTGAAAGATGGGATTAATATTGAAGATCCATTGGTTAATTTGGAATGATTATTGGTTCTTATTGGGCTCTTTAAGCAATGGGATATACGATTTGTGAACTATTTGATGTGAGGAGATAGTGATTTTGGATATGATATTAGTATTAAATATAAGAAATGAATAAGTGCAAATAAGTTGAGAATTATGTGTGATGAAGAAAAAGTGATTGATTATGAGTTTTGGAAAGAAATTAGTAAGAAAGTGCTTGATTATGAGGGGGAAAAATGTTGGACTCCGATTTTTGAGTGAAAATAAGAAATATTCAAAAGTGGATGAGTCGATTGAAATTAAGTTGAAAATCAAGAAATAAAGAGAGAAAGTGTGAGAAGATGAAAAATTGTGAAAAATTTGACTTTTTGGCCTTTGAGGGTTGACTTTTGATTTAGGCAAAATTTGATAAAATGATCTACATGAAACTTGTAGATTATGTTAAGAGCTTTCTGTAGCCATAAAGTTTGTAATTTTTCGATCTCGGAAGTGGAAGTTATGATTAGTCAAAGTTTAGGTGTGTTATAGGTTGACTTATTTTATGGCTAAAGCTTTGACTGGAAAATTTACCTAGTTAGAGGATATTTTAGCTTTGAAGTTCTTCATGAAAATTGAAGGATTTGATTTGATCTTTATTTTGACATAAAGTATGCAATTTTTCGATCAAGGAATAATAAGTTATGATTTTTACAAGTTTATGTTATGGTTTTAGCATGAATATTAGAGGACAGAATCTTTGACCGGAAAATGGACTCCCTTAGGAGTCAAATTGATTTTTATGTCCTTCATGGAAGTTGAAGGTGACTTTCTGATCTTCGCATCGATATAAAATATGACATGATTGGACTTTAGAGTTGAAAGATACAAATTTTCAAATTTGAGTCTTTATTTAAGGATATATTAATTTGGACAAAATCTTTGACTAGAAAAGTGATCAGTTTAGAGACAGAATTGATTTTTGATTTCTCATGGAAGTTGTAGAGATTCCTTCAAGCTTTCTATAGAGATCAAATATGCAATTTTTGGAGTTCTGAGTGAGAAGTTATGAATTTTGAAAATTTGAGATTTATTTATGTGGAAAAAAAAAAAAGGTTTAAGCTCCTCGCGAGGGCGAGCGCAAGCTCGTCCAGCGAGCGCCCAGTGCGACGTCGTTCCTCCATCCTTACTGCGACGTTGTTTCTTGTTTCGTCTCCTCAGTGTGCGCGCATTTTGCTTCATACGGCGCCGTTTTCAGACCCCCTTCATGCGACGCCATTTTGATTTCCTCGTTGCTTTCTCCTCCAATCTGACCTTTGTTCACTATTTTGCTTATATCTTTTCCATCCGACATTCGATTGACTTGATTCTTGCGACGTTGAATTCCTAAGACAATTATCTACATCCTCATGGAAAATTATGAATTTTTGAGATTTAATTAAGGGTGATTAATTTAATCAAAGTGAGTTGACTCATTTTCTGAATATGGTTCAGTATTTTGCAAAATTCGGGATCTGTGATGATCCGATTGTAGTGATTCTTGAGGCGAAATAAAATTAAGACATGGGGCTACAAATTATATGAAGAAAGTAAATTTCAATTTTGCACCTAAGACCCTCAAATTATGAATGGAAGTTCAGATTAGAGTGCAGTTTTTGGATTAGGAATATCTGAGAGTATTTTGAGCATAACTTTTGATCTAGGAATCGGAATGATCTAATTCTTGTTTTGAATTAAACTAGAGACATAAGGCTAAAATTTTTATGAAAACATCTAGTTTCAATTTTTGTTTAATAATGTTAATTTCTGGATGGAAATAATAGTACATGGAAAATGTGTTAGAATATGAACATGTCGGAAATGTTTTGAGCATAACTTTTGATGTAGTGCTCCGAATTGGATGATTCTGTGGAATTATGAAATTAAGACATAAAGAAATAATTCTCTAGAAGGAAATTTTGACAAATTCCTTCAATTTGATAGTGCGAAACATGTTCGAAAGTGAGAATAACTTAAAGTAAAGTTCAAGGGCAATTTTGTTGGACCCCGCTGCCGGAGCCCAACATCGGACATGAGAGCGTGATGCTGTATGCGTGGAATGAAACCCGTTAAGTAAACAATCTCAGAAAATGACCCTCGAGACTTAATGGACCCACATGAAACCTGTTAATTATACATTTAAGAAAAAGACACGCGGAAGATTAATGGGCCTGCTGGAAAAATAAACTTGAAACTTTCTTTCATGTAATTTAAACCTACAAATTCATAATTCATGCTCCAAAAGATGAGTTTCATAAAGCTTTAAGAATATCTCAAACTAAATTACAACTTTGAGTTCAAGAGCCACAAATACCAAATACTCTTGAACCAATAATACTTGAAATAAATAAACATGACAAAATGAAACCTGAGTGTTGTCGTTGTAACTCGTGACTCACTCGATCTCTTGCTCATCACCTGAATGGGGGAGATTAGAGGGGGGATGAGCTATAAAGCTTGTGGGGACATATTTATAATATAGCAATAAGCAAAAGTATTCAAAAAGATCTCATTGTCGTGATACTTGTTGAAATTATAGTCATTGAGCATGTATGATTCATAGATTGAAAATGCTTGATTCTTAACCAATTCATGATGCATGACACATAACAAATCATAACACATAACATAACATAATGGTTTGTTTTGTCCCTGGTTCATGACGTACTACACATGCCATCGAAATGTTGATGTGTAGATATAGTTTCGTGAGGGAATCCTTGTGAGAAACCTTATACCACAGTCGTGCAGGCGGGAGAAGCTTTTTCGTGAGTCAATGTGCACTTGACTATTCGTGAGGGACACCGCAAACCCACATAAACATGCATGATTCATGTTCTTGTAAACTTGTTTGCCAAACTGGCACTTGCTTGTAAACTTGCTTGTCATATATTCAGAAACATGATTTCATGTATTGTATTCGTGAAAGGAGAACACCCTTTGTAAAACCTTGTTAATAATCATGAATGCAAATCAAATAGCAGAATATACTCATTCATAATAATATGTAATGCAATCGTGGATGATGCAATTCAAATGCATTAATTCTTTCTTGATTTGAACTAAACAATGAGTGACTTATTTACTTTATTATAAACATGAACCCACTTGAATTCCTTGCTTGATCTTGCCTAGGAATGAGTTTCCTCTTGAGCCTCTTGATCCTCTTGTCTCACTTGATTTCCTTAATCAAATAGCCAAAATCCAAATCAATTTGGTTTAGAAATCGGAAAGTCATACTTTAACCATTCAAACTACAACCAAAACTAAAACAAGAATTTCATGCTCAACTTCCATCCAAAATTGAAGATTCTTAGAGACTGATTCAGAACTTCATTTCTTCATGAAACCTGTAACCCTATGTCTCTAATTTACAACGCAAAAAGAATCACCCCGTTTGGACATCTACATCAATAGTTATACCCAAAATACCGAAACATGTCACAGCAGGAAAATGGTCGTCACGCGACGAGAAATCGGAGCGTCATGACGAAGCGCTGTCATGACGACGTGCTCATCCGTAGGTCGCGACGTACGACGGCATAAACCTCCCGAAACTAAATTTTTTCACTCTTCTCAACCATAATCCTCCCATATATCAATTATAAACACATCTAAACATTAAAACACCTCTAATACTTCATTTCTAACCTCAAAATCATTCATAACAACAACATAATCATCAACCCTAAAAGATTTAACCATAGTTTCCGAAAACCCTAAACTTTCGATTCTAGCTCATGCAACTCCAATATTAGGGTTTAATCTACTCAAACAATATGGAAAGAGCTTGAACTTACCAAAGATTTCTTCAATCCGCTCAAAAATCCTCAAACCTAGCTTTTCCCTTTTCTTCTTCTCCTTCCTCACTTTCACGATGCTCTCTTCTCTTCTTTCTCCCTTTCCTTCTTTCTTTTCTTTTCTTCTTCTAAACTTTTATCACTTAAGTTAAATGGCATGAACAAAGACTATCTTGCCCCTTCATGTTAGGTCTTAAACTTCCCAACCTAAGTGTTCTTCCAAAATTGCCCTCACACAATTTATCCTTTCATAAACATTTATTCTATAAGTAACTCAAATAATTCTTAATTTTTCTCTAATGCCTTCAATGAAATCAAACTATACAACAATTAACACAATCAAATTAATTCATACTTAACAACATCAAGAAAAACAAAATTGGGGCCCAACATTTCTCCTCTTAAAAAATTTCGCCCTCGAAATTTACTCAATCATCGAAAAGACTTAGACACTTCTCTTTCATGGCGTCCCTAAGCTCCCACGTGGCTTCTTCCACTGAATGATTCCTCCACAGAACCTTAACTAGCTGAACTGTCTTGTTCCTGAGGACCTTTTCCTTTGTGTCCAAGATTGCTACCGAATTTCCTCATAACTCAAGTCATCTCTTAATCGAACCTCTCAAACCCGAATGACATGAGAAGGATCCGATATGTACCTCCTCAAAGATTGAAACATGAAAACATCATGGATCTGAGATAACTCGCGGCAACGCCAACTCAGAAGCTAGAGGTCCGATCCTCTCAAGAATCTCATACTGACCCACATATCTTGGACTTAACTTGCCTTTCTTGCCAAACCTCAATACTCCTTTCCAAGGAGACGCCTTAAGAAACACTTTCTCACCGACTTCATACTCCATCTCCTTCCGACGAGCATCGCAGTAACTCTTCATCCTATCCCGAGTGCTTTAAGTCGCTACTTAACCAGATTGACTTTATCCATCGTCATCCAATCAACTCGTCCTACCAGCTTTCTCCCCTCTTCGTCCCAACATATCGGAGTCCTACACCTCCTTCCATACAATGCCTCATATGGAGCCATCTGAATGCTCGAATGGTACGAATTATTATAAGTTTAATTCGACCAATGGCAAATGCTCATCCCAAGCTCTCTTGAAATCCAACACACATGCCTTGAGCATTCCCTCAAGTGTCCGAATAGTCTTCTCAGATTGACCATCCGTCTCGAGGGTGAAATGTCGACTAAATGCAGCTTAGTACCTAAAGCTTCCCAAGCTTCCCCAAAATCTCGGTGAATCGAGGATCCCCGCGAAACTATAGAATCCGGAATCCCATGCAATCTCACTACCTCATCAATGTACTTCCTCGCTAGCACATGCAACGAATCAGTCTGCTTGATTGCCAGAAAATGGGCTGACTTCGTCAAAAGATCCACAATAACCCATATGGCATCATGCTTCCTACTAGTCTTGGGCAAACCCATCAGAAAATCCATAGTTAGTCTTTGCCACTTCCACTGTGAATGGACAATGGCCTTAACTTGCTCATAGCACCGGTGTTCAAATTTTAACTTGCGACACACGAGACACTTCATCGACAAACTCTGCTACATCCTCTTCATGCCCTTCCACCGTAAATGCTCTCTCAAATCTCTATACATCCCGGTGCTACCTAGTGCATGGCATAAAGCGATTGTGTGCCTCATCCAAAATCTCATCCTTAACTTCCTCGCCGTCTGAATACAAAGTCTATCCCCACCGCCATGAGTCCATCCTCTCACTACTACCTCGTAAACTTTACCATTATGAATTTCCTCCTAAGCTTCCTCAACTCGCATCCTCGTGTCCAGAACTCCCTAACCTTCTCCTCGAGTATCGGTCTCACCTCAAATTAGCTAGAAGGCAATTGATTCCTCTTGCTTCAAGCTTATCTTAAGCTTGGCTATCTCTTCCAATAAAGGAAGATAAACCGTCTCGAACATGGACAATAAAGACTTCCGCTTCAAAGCGCCACCACTACATTCGCTTGGCTCTGATGGTACTCAATCAACAAATCATAGTCTTTGAGTAACTCAATCCACCTTCTCCGCCTCAAATTCAACTCCTTCGCTCAAGAAGTACTGAGGCTCTTGTGATCTCAGAAGATCCTTGTCTCAACCCCATAAAGATAATGCCTCCAAATCTTCAAGGCAAAGATCATCGCGCTAACCCAAGTCATGAGTCTGATAATTCAACTCATACCGCTTCAGCCACTCGAAGCATATGCTATCACCCCGCTCCTCAGATCAACACACAGCCTAGACCCTTTCTCGAGGCATCATCAGACACTATATAGCCCTCATCACCGTAAGGCAAAATCAAGACGAGCACTTGTCAACTGCGGCTTGAGCCGCCAAAGCTCTTCCGGCATTCATCACCCGATGAACTTCGATTCTTCCTCAACACCTTGGTCATCGGAGCAATTATCATGGAGAATCCTTCTACAAACCTCTTGTAGTAACCCCGCTGCACCTGTAAAACTCCTAACCTCTCGTCGTTGTCTTGGGTGCAAGCCAATTCACCATCGCTTCAACTTTCCTGATCAACATGCACACCATCCTCGCGAAATCACATGTCCAAGGAAAGTCACCCAAGCCGTAACTCACACTTGCTGAACTTCGCATAAAGCTCTCTCCCTAAGAGTCTGCAAAACAATCCCGAGATGTCCTTCATGCTCTTCTTCACTCTTAGAATACACCGTAATGTCATCTATAAACACTATGACAAACCGATCCGTAAACTCCTCAAGACCCTATTCATAAGATCCATGAAAGCAAATGGAGCATTGGTCGTCAATAGCATAACCAAAACTCATAGTGTCCATAACGAGTCCTCGAATGTTGTCTTGCTTACATCAGACTCCTTGATTCTGAGCTGATGATAGCCTGACATGAGATCAATCTTGGAGAAAACCCTAGCTCCTCGCAATGATCAAATAGATCATCTATCCGAGGCAGAGGATACTTGTTCTTAATTGTCACCTTGTTAAGTCTCCGATAGTCAATGCACATCCGCCATGATCCATCCTTCTTCTTAACAAATGTAATCGGTGCTCCCCAAGGAGACGAACTAGGCCCGACATACCCTTCTCTAACAGCCTCCTTAACTCCCTCAACTCAACTCACCGAGCCATCCCAGTATGGCGGTATAGAAATTGGCGCGGTTCTGGAATTAAGTCAATGGCAAACTCGATTTCCCTCACCGGCGGCAAACCTGGTAACTCATATGGGAAAACATCTGGAAACTCCCTCACGACCGAGAAATCCTCTAACTTCCCTTCATGCACATCGGCATCAACAACATGTGCCAAGAAAGCTTCACACCCCTGGCCCATCATCCTTCACCAACATACCAAATCGCCTTAGCGAGGGTGTCTTCCTATCCTCCGAAGATCACCTTCACCATTGCCTGTGTCAAACTCTACCTCTTTTCGACCACAATCTAGCTTGGCCAGATACTTCTCCATGGTATCCATCCCCAGAATAACATCTAATCCTCTAAGGTCTAGCGGTAGTAAATCCACTACCAACCTAGCACCCTCAATAAAAAGCTCACACTACTCATACACCTGACTGATCACCACATTCCTCCCTAGAGGAGTACTAACAATCAAAGGCCTATCCAATGGCACAAAACTCACACCATGCAATGCTATGCTCGCAGAAACAAAAGAGTGTGTGGAACAAGAATCAATCAACACAAATACTGCTGAATCAAATAACTGAGCCATACCCATGACAACCTCAGGTGCAGCTGCAGCTTCCTCCCTGGTCATGGCAAACACTCTTGCCGGCACCTGACCCCTTGGCCTTCCTGGAGGAACAGCCTTCCTTGCAGCCCCAGAGTCGCCACCTCAAGAATCGCCTGGTTTCCACTTTCTCTCGCACGCCTAGAGCTCAAATCGACCCTCTTGTCTCGATGCTCGTGGACAATGCTTGGCTATATGTCCCTTCTCTCCGCATCTGAAACAAACCCCAAGTGATCTTAGGCACTCTCCCTGATGATGCTTCCCACACTGGTCACATAAGGGATAGTTGAACCAGCTTCTTCCTGCTCTACCTGTGCCTTCCACATTAGAGGCTTGCCCTGATACTACCCTCACTTGCTTGTTCCTGGTAGCCCCACTACTACCTACTTCACTCTGACTGTGAGCGCTCGTCGTGCTCCTCTCAGGCAATGGAGCACTAGTACCTTCCCGAAAGTCTCGCCTCCTGTTCTTCATCTTCTTGTTTGCTTTATTTATGATATTCTCCAGCTTTCACTCGAGAGCAAAGATCCACCAACCGCCGGTAGTCACAGAAATTATAGATTAGACTTTCTCCCGATCCCTAAGTGAAGACCTCCTTCAAACTTCATGCACTTGTCTTCCTCTCATTGCCACAATGTTTGTTGTATATCGTGAAAGTCGTGTGAACTTCACTCATACTCGCCACACTCATGTCCTCTGCATAAGATTCAGAATTCTCCGCCTTCTCCCGCATATAGACCCCGAGAGATACTTATTTCAACACTCGACAAAGTCCCTCCATGCCAAAGACCAAGGAACAACTCGACCGGGTACCGATTCCCACCAATGCAGACATCTCCTCGCAACAAACCGACCGATAATCCAAATTTTGTCCTCATATGAGCATCTCATCTCAACTAGACCTCTCGTCCTCTTCAACTAAGTTTCGCTTCTTCGATTTGAGTCCCATCAAATCCACAGCCCTAAACTTCCGGAGCTTATCATACCGCCCACTCGCTCACTCGGAGCTTGCATCGGGACCTGAGAACTCTGACCCATAGCATACGTGAAAGCCTGAGCAAAGGCTTGAAAGAAACTCGGATCCATGGGAGTTTCTTGAGACATAGGAGGAGGCGGAGGAGGCATTTCTTGTTGCAAACTAGGTGTCTCTGAAATCGGAACAGAATGTGTCCCGACATCCTAAGGAATATGGGATTCATCCGTACTCCCCTGACGAGAATGAGACCGAGTCATAGCTCTTCGAGTTCTCCTTCGAGGTGGCATGTTCACTCCTTCAATAGAAAACCATTGAAATTTTCAGTTCAAGTACGAAAATTTTCAAAATATGCAAAAACAGTTCAAAGCGTGTAAAGCCATGCAAGTTATTTCTTGAAAGCAATGTCACGTAGCCTAGATCAAAACCTAGCGCCTCGATACCACAACATGTTGGACCTCATTGCCGGAGCCCAACATCGGACATGAGAGCGTGATGTTGTATGCGTGGAATGAAACCTCATATAAACAATCTTAAAATGACCCTCGAGACTTAATGGGCCCACATGAAACTCCGCTAATTATACATTTAAGAAAAGACCCATGAAAGATTAATGGGCCTCGCTGAAAAATAAACTTGAAACTTTCTTTCATGTAATTTAAACCTACAAATTCATAATTCATGCTCCAAAAGATGAGTTTCATAAAGCTTTAAGAATATCTCAAACTAAATTATAACTTTGAGTTCAAGAGCCACAAATACCAAATACTCTTGAACCAATAATACTTGAAATAAATAAACATGACAAAATGAAACCGGAGTGTTGTCGCCAGAATCGTGACTCACTCGATCTCTTGCTCATCACCGAATGGGGAGATTAGAGGAGGTGAGCTATAAAGCTCGTGGGGACATATTTATAATATAGCAATAATCAAAAGTATTAAAAATATCTCATTGTCGTGATACTTGTTGAAATCATAGTCATTGAGCATGTATGATTCATAGATTGAAAATGCTTGATTCTTAACCAATTCACGATGCATGACACATAACAAATCATAACAAATAACATAACATAATGGTTTGGTTGTCCTCGGTTCATGACGCATACACATGCCATCGAAATGTTGATGTGTGACGTAGTTTCACGAGGGAATCTCAGTGAGAAACTCGTGCCACACAAGCAAAAGGGAGAAGCCTTTTTCGCGAGTCAACGTGCACTTGACTATTCGTGAGGGACACCGCAAACCCACATAAACATGCATGATTCATGTTCTGTAAACTTGTTTGCCAAACCGCACTTGCTTGTAAACTTGCTTGTAATCTTGCTTGTCATATATTCAAAACATGATTTCATGTATCAGATTCGTGAAAGGAGAACACCCTTTGTAAAACCTTGTTAATAATTATGAATGCAAATCAAATAGCAGAATATACTCATTCATAATAATATGTAACGCAATCGTGGATGATGCAATTCAAATGCATTAATTCTTTCTTGATTTGAACTAAACAATGAGTGACTTATTTACTTTATTATAAACATGAACCCACCTGAATTCCTTGCTTGATCTTACCTAGGAATGAGTTTCCTCTTGAGCCTCTTGATTCTCTTGTCCCACTTGATTTCCTTAATCAAATAGCCAAAATCCAAATCAATTTGGTGTAGAAATCGGAAAGTCATACTTTAACCATTCAAACTACAACCAAAACTAAAACAAGAATTTCATGCTCAACTTCCATCCAAAATTGAAGATTCTTAGAAATTGATTCTGTAGCACCCCACACCCGACGAGACCCGAACCCGATATCCATGGTGATATCCGAGCCCGTGACCCGCGAGGGTGGCGTACTAGAACACTCGCTCAGAAAATCGGTACATTACTTTTTATAACAAATGCGCGAATTTATACTCAATTTTGGGTACTCATTCAATCCCGCCCAATAGATACACTCATTTTCAAAAGCCACTTAGGTCAATTTTACAAATACATAATAAACACTTTAGTACAAAAGTAAAGACGCAATGCGTATATGAACCGATCCCGACTTCTAACCTTCACTAATCTCGCGCCATACTCCCTGCTTTTGCTAACGGGTACTCTTCGATTCCTCGAAAAATAATTGCAATGTTGGGTGAGTTTATGAATCAGTGAGAAACCATCATCGATGGTTCACTAAATCATGCATTACGAAATCATGCATCAACACGACACAAGAATAACAATTAATGATTATATAACAAAGGTACAAGAGTCTATAATAGTTTGCTACAAGATACAAGATCATTAGCAATAATACAATAACAGTAGAATAGCTCACATAACAAAGGTACAGAGTCTATATCAAGATACAAGATCAAGAATAACATTTCAAAGAAGATGTAATGCTTTACAGATACATCACAATTTACAAGAAATCATGGCATCGCATGCTCAAGAATCGCCACACACCTGGCGCTCACTACCATGTATATGATGCATATGAGACTCTTTCCTATTATTCAAGTGTGGTCCAAGTGCTCAACAAGAAAATGGGGACGCTGCGTCGGATTTCTCCCCGAGCTAAGCCCTGACAAGACAAGATTCGAGCTCTAGGCTCTTTTCAAAGAAATTAGCAACTGGGGCACGCCCATTATCCGATCATGCATTTATGCATGCAAAGGCAATGTTCAATAATTCAAGATTCAAGAAGTCACAAAGTATGGCTATAAAGCCCAAAGTAACAAGAATCGAAATTCAAGAATCCAATCCAATACCAGAAACACATACAATTCGATCGCACCCTTTCCAAAGAGTCATGCAATATACAAAGGAAATTCACATTATTCGCCTCTATACAAGAAGAGCATGCAATTCACCATACACATTTCAAGATTAATACTGCCACCTTTATACATTTCAAGAGTCATACAAAGGTAATTCGATCACATACAACTCAAGAGTCATGTAATTCACATTGTCAAGTAATTCACAAGGAACATTTAGACACTCGTAAATTTGAGAAACCAACTAGGTTACTCAATTACATACTCCGAGCTATCGCACGAAGTCCCAAAGAATGTCCATGGAACGACGATCCAACGGTATTCTATAACAAGACAAGATACCATTACTAATCGCTCAATTAAATAGTACAAGAATGCATATGTCTCTATGAAATTATGTCCATTAAGTACAATCCAATCCAATAAAACAGCTCGCCATGACCTCGCAGCATTCGCCGCGACGAAGAGGCACGCCGCCACGGCGTGAAACACGCCGCCACAAGCAAGGCGCCTCCTCAAGGGCTCGCCATGACGCTCTTCTTTGCGCCACGTCGCGACCAATACATTTAACTCAATTCAATTTTATTCGTCACGACGAAGCCCTAACGCCGATGCTCGTCATGACGCGCCAAGACCAGTCGCCTTTCTCCGATCGATTTCACAATTTCTCTCACTAAAACGCCCATTAACACCCTCAACTACTCAATCAACCACAATAAAAGCCATAGATGTAATAAAATAAGTAATAACAACATTGAAGCCATTAAAGCTACCAATCACCGAATCGATCGCAAACCCTAAAATCTTTCTCAACACCATCGATCTCCTCCTCAAGCCTCAATCCACTTCATTTCCACAATAATCACAATAAACCAGCTAGCTTAACACAATAGAGGGAAACCACAAGAAGAAACAACGATCCTCACCTATGAAGAAGGATCAAGATCACCGTGGAGAGGGAAGAAGAGAAACTCGCAAATGCCTTAGCCAATTCTTCCCCAAATTTCTCAACCCTAGGTATTTATAGACTCCAGTCTCCTTATCACCCAAATTTCAGTCTCTAAATTTCAATGGCTCAAGATATTTATTTCCTATCACCACTCTAACTTTTCCATTGCCATCTGACGCTTCTTTCAAGATTATACAAATAATCGCCGCCTCTCAATATTTCCTATTCCGCATTATCTCCTAATTTCCTAAATCTCCTATAAGCCACTATAAAATACCAGCTATACTTAAATTATTCTAAATCAATCATTTGAACCCAATTACCCTAATTTCTCAATCACCCCCAATTCACCGCTTAAGTCAAGATTCATTCATAACCCAAATAATTTCAAATAATTCCAATTTACAATTAAATACCGAAAATCATGAATGCATGTACCAATGAATATATGCATATGCAAGAACCCAGCCCTCTATGATTAGAGGCCAAGAATATGCTCACCAATGTATGCAAAGGAAATCCTATCACCATCCCAATATTACCATAATACCCTTAATGACAGTAACGGGATGTTACAGATTCAGAACTTCATTTCTTCATGAAACTTGTAGCCCTATGTCTCTAGTTTTTAACGCAAAAAGAATCACCCAATTTAGACATCTACATTAAAAGTTATGCCCAAAATACCGAAACATGTCGCAACAGGAAAAATGGCCGTTCACCGCGACGAGAAACTGGAGCGCGTCGCGACGTGCTCATCCGTAGGTCGCGACGTACGACGGCGTAAACCTCCCGAAACTAAATTTTTCCACTCTTCTCAACCATAATCCTCCCATATATCAATTATAAACACATCTAAACATTAAAACACCTCTAATACTTCATTTCTAACCTCAAAATCATTCATAACAACAACATGATCATCAACCCTAAAAGATTTAACCATAGTTCCGAAAACCCTAAACTTTCGATTCTAGCTCATGCAACTCTAATCTTAGGGTTTAATCTACTCAAACAATATGGAAAGAGCTTGAACTTACCAAAGATTTCTTCAATCCGCTAAAAATCCTCAAACCTAGCTTTTCCTTTTCTTCTTCTCCTTCCTCACTTTCACGATGCTCTCTCTCTTCTTTCTCCTTTCCTTCTTTCTTTTCTTTTCTTCTTCTAAACTTTATCACTTAAGTTAAATGGCATGAACAAAGACCATCTTCTCAGTAGGAAAATCCCGGTGTTCATCACATGAACACAAGGCGGAATTTAAAATTTTAAGTCCCGGACATTCCCGAAAGCCAGATCCATATGTATGTACAAACAATCAAATCATAACGACCAAAGGAGACCGTCTCTAACGGTATCCACGCAGAGGTCGGAAACCCAACCGGACAAACTCTTTTGACCCGGAATAGCTAGACTAAAGAAAAGTGCTAGCTTTACCTTAGCCTCGAGAGCAAGTGAAATGATCAAGAGAAGCCTTGGAGAAGTAGAAGCCAACTTGAGAGGAAGAGAGGAAGAATATGAAAACCCTTTTCAAAGCTTAACCATTAAGCTTTCGATTCTTTCCTCCAAAACATCGATCCTCACTCTTCTCTAACCTTCTTATATGTCTTTTAACTAATTAAAATACATGAAAGGCTTGGTTTGGAGGATAGCCACGTTGGTGGCATAAAATGCATTGAAATGTTAACTTAATAATTAAGTTTGACTTTTCAAACTAACATTTTCTCCATTCTATGGCTTCCACGAAATTCATATATATATATATATATATATAATATATATATATATATATATATATATATATATATATATATATAAGAGGTCCATATATATATATTGTCAAGAGGTCCACTAAACCTCCCTACTATCATCGTTCTTGATCAAAAAATCGCCGAGACGGTTTTCAAAGAATGTTGATGTCGCGATCTCATCGGGACATATCCCAATCTCATCGATCCATTTAATCCTATTGCTCTCCCTATATCGGATCTCGTCTCAAACTATTTTATGATTCTCCGAGTCACTCTTATGCTGCAGACCCATTAGGTTCCCTTATGTTGGCCACTTAGATTAACACTTAATCGAGCAAGTCATGAGCGGTATCTAGCAACACATCACGACCCCAATTGACCGGAAAGTAATTGGTTTGACTAATGAAACCATATCACTAACCCTTCCATAGACAATTACCGTGCAATTCGTCCTTTCACCATGCTATACCCCACTTGGTTTGAGTATGGGCAATGTGTCAACTCTTACTAGACCGATTAGATCAAATCTAGTCCAAGTGTAATCAGCTCTCGCCCTAGACTCATTACTTTATATGTCCATGAAGACCATCTTCATGACATATGTATGCTCGGCCAGAGACTTCAAAGTAATGATCCCGATAAGAGGCTATGGGTATCTCTTCTGCTATCACGTAAGTGGTGAATCTCAGATTGGCTACTCAATTACCTTCAATACCTCAAGCTGCACCCAATCACCACCCTATGAGCGACCTCCTCCAAAGGTAACAAGGAATGGAGTCAAAGTATAGAATCAGTACCCAATATATCCTTGAGTACCTCAAGTCTAAGGATACTTGCACCATTGCTATGATGAGATTATCTATTGGATCTCGAATCTTTTTAGTAAGCTAGGATTATTAAATACGGATTTTTGAATGATTATTCATGAGTAAAGAAGTTAAGAATTCTTGAAATTGAAATGAAATAGAAGATATGGTATAACTACGAGATGGATTAATGTGGAACTAATTGACATGTTAATATGCTTAAGGTAAGGTGTCATGAAATTAGGTGGCATGAATTAATACAATTAAATGTGTTAGTTGAATTTAAGAGTTTAGAGTTTAATTGGGCCTAAGAGAATGATGGGCCTAAATCAAATGAAAAGAAGAAGAAATGGTTTGGACTTAAGTGATTTAGTAGGATGAGAAGAAAGAAGGAAGAATAAATTGGGTTTTGGGTCCAAATGAAATGAATAAAGAAGAGAGGATATAAATGAAATGGGCTTAAGTTGTAGTAGGAAAATAAGAAGGAAGGAATTAAATGAAGTGGACTTGGGCCTTGGGCTTGAGTTAAATGAAGAAGGAAGTATAAAAGGAAGGAGATGAAATGAATTGAGGTAGGAAAAGAAAAGAAAATAAGTTGGGCTTAAATGAAGAAATGGGTTTAAGTGACTTAGTAAGAGTATAAAAGGAAGGAGAATAAGTGAGTTAGGGTAGGAAAGAAGAGAAGTTACGAAAATTGTGAGGAGAAGAGAGAGAGTTTCGCAGTGGAAAGAAGAAGGATAAAAGAAGAAGGAGCTTGCTAGGTTGGATTTTCCAAGAGATTTAAGAGGTTTTCAAAAAAGTTCAAGAGGAAAAGTGGGAAATCACTAGAGCTTCACTTTGAACCAAGGAATCACTTGGTTAGCTAAAGATTCAAGGTAAGTTCTTGATTTAAGGTTAAGTTTTTGGTTGGGTTATGGTTGAGAAAGCCTAGAAAATGAATGAGTATTGTGATTCCAAGATCAATTTCATGATTTGTGTCCTTAGGATTTGTTGTATTTTGGATGACTTTTGATTTGGGAATTTGTGTTGATTTGAGGAAAATGGTGAGAGGCAAGAGGAATGGAAAGCAAGGGAAGGTCATTCAAGCAAGGAATCATAAGGTAGGTTTTATGTTTATAGTTAAATAATGGGCCATCGAAATATTTTTCAAAAAATTTAAGAATATAAAAATGCTTTCAAACTCATTGTTTTTGAATGCCTTGAGAAATTTCTATAATTGATGTATAATGGTGTGAATGATTTGAAAATGTTATGTGAATTGGATGGTTGATGATTTGATATGTAAATGTGGATGTTATGTGATTTTACTTGAGGAATGATGATGCATTGCATATGAAATGCTTTATGTTCATGAACTGATTTATGAAAATTTGCATGATTTATGCAAAACAAGATTTTCAAGATTTTTGCCTTTGGGCAATCAAGTTTCAAGACATGATTATATGTTATGTGGGTTAAGTTAAGTCCACCCAAGAAACGCCTCGTGCACGATGACCATGAAGAAGCCTTCGCCTGATCGCCTGACAGGTACATAGGATGATCCAAGATACGGACTCCTAAAGATTTGCCCATATAAGATCATTAAATGAGATTATATGGTTGCCAAGAATTGTGGACTTGCCAAACCATTATGATGTGTTAGGTGATATGTGTTATATGATGTGAATTGTGACAAGTTGAATTGCATTCATGATTTCATGAACTTTTTAAAAAAAATGAATGATTTGTGATTTCAAGAAAATGACAAGAGCTCTTAGTTTATGATTTGATGAGCTTTTGAAAAATGAATTATTTGTGATTTCAAGAAAATGACAAAAGTTCTTAGTTTATGATTTTATGACCTTTGAAAAAATGAATGATTTGTGATTTCAAGAAAATGACAAGAGTTTTGAAGAAAAAAATGTTTTATGATCCAAAGGAAATTTATAAGGAAATGGACTTCTAAAACGCTTTGTTCATTATTTGGTTATAAGCATAGAACCTTCAGGCTCCCAAGCTCACCCCCTATTTTCTCAAATTTCCGTGTTTTAGCAAGAATCCAGTGGAAGGGGATCAAGGCATCTTGTGCTTGTTTTATCAGTGTAATTGAAGTTTGGTTATGTAAATGAATAGTTGTAATTCATATGAGCAAATTGAATAAGGTAAATGAGATATTGTTATTGGTCTTGAGTTTGGCTAGAAATGCCAATGAAATTGTAAAACTCTTATGTATGATGATTAATGTAATTGGGCTTAAAATGCCCACTAAAGCATTGAATGAAGTATGACATGATTTGATGAAGATGGAATGAATGAGTTATGATTCAAAAGTGAATTTTAAACTCTAATGTATAACGCTTGATTGTATGACCTTTGATCTTTTGAGATGATGCATGAGATGGTATGAATATCACATGGGTAGGTAAATGTTATGAGGTTGGGATTGATGGTCATGCATGTGTAATGAAGGTGAGAATGAGGCTTGTGTGAGGTTGATTGTGCAAAGTCTTGTGGATGTGTTAAATTGGTTAGACAATATAGGTTGGAAGTAGAGAATTACGATGGTTGAAAGTTAGCATGATGCATAAGTCTTGCTTATGATGATAGCTTGGATGGTTACCTATGAATTTAAGGTTTGATGGACAAATCAATCAAAAATTGATAGAATGATAAAATAATTTTGATGTTTGGAGTTGTTATGAAGTATTTTAGTAGTAGAGTAAGTGAATCTTGCAAAATTACAAGTAAATTTGGTGTAAGGAATAAGTTAGAAAGCATTGGTGAAATGTTGTTGTTGTTATGATAGAAGTTACACACTGTGTGAATTTTCACACGATCGTGTAACTTTAGGTGCAGAAGATGGTAGTGGTAGAAAGTTACACGGCTGTGTGAATTTTCACACGATCGTAAATTTCAGTGTGGAGACGATAGTAACAGTGGGTTACACAGCTGTGTGAATTTTCACACGGTATCGTAAATCCATGGTGCAGGGAGACGCAGTAGCAGAAAGTTACACAGCCTGTGTGAATTTTCACACAGACTATGTGATTTTCACACGGTCCATGTAACCTGATAGTGACAGAATTTTGAATTTTGGTCTTCACGAAAGTTGTAGCCCTAGATGTCTATTTTCTAACCGTCTAAGAACGAAGTCATTCCGACATCTATAGTGAAAGTTATGGCTTTTACGCCAAAAGATGTTCAATTTGATTTTGGGTATGAATTAGATCAATGAGTCTTCATGAAGATTGTAGTAGGAGTTTAGAGTTTTCCAAGGGTATATCGTTTGCTAAATTTGGAGTTCGGAGTCAAAAGATATGATCCTTACTAGAAAAGCAGAAGGAAGGAAATTAGAAGATAGAAATCAGAAGGAAGGAAATCGAAAGATAGAAATCGGAAGGAAGGAAATCGTAAGATAGAAATCAAGGAAGGAAATCAAGATAAAAAGCGAAGGAAGGAAATCAAGATAAAAAGGTATGAAGGAAATCGGCGTAAGATAGAAATCGGATAGGAAGGAAATCGAAAATCAAGATAGAAAGGTAAGGAAGGAAATCAAGATAGAAAGCGTAAGGAAGGAAATCGGAAGATAGAAAGCGTATGAAGGAAATCAAGATAAAAGGTAAGGAAGGAAATCAAGATAAAAAGCGTAGGAAGGAAATCGAAGATAAAAAGCGAAAGGAAGGAAATCAAGATAGAAATCGTAAGGAAGGAAATCGGAAGATAGAAATCGGAAGGAAGGAAATCGGAAGATAGAAAAGCGTATGAAGGAAATCAAGATAAAAAGCGAAGGAAGGAAATCAAGATAAAAAGCGAAGGAAGGAAATCGAAGATAAAAAGCAAAGGAAAGAAATCAAGATAGAAAAGTAGAAGGAAGGAAATCGGAAGATAGAAAAGTAGAAAGGAAGGAAATCAAGATAGAAAAGCGTAGGAAGGAAAGTAGAAGATAGAAATCAGAAGATAGAAAAGCAGAAGGAAGGAAAGCGAAGATAAAAATCAGAAGATAGAAAAGCGTAAGGAAGGAAAGCGTAAGATAGAAATCGACGATAGAAAATCGATGATAGAAATCGACGATAGAAAACCAGATGATGTAAATCGACGATGGAAAAATAGGACGCTGCAGAATGTAGGAGATAGAATCAGCCTTTGTAGTCTTCATAAGAGTTGTAGATCTAGATGTCTTCTTTCATATGGTGAAAGAACGAAAACATTTGGAGCTATAGATTAAAAGTTATAATAATCGCGCCAAAAGAGTTTCGATTCGATTTCTAAGTGAGCATGGTCCGTTGTTTTGGGCATATTTCATATCGACCTCCAAATGAGGTGAGGCTTGAACCATTGGATTTATAAGACACATATCTTTCACTCCATAAAAATCCGGTATCAATTGGAGTTAAATTGAGAAAGTTTGTTCTAAAACAAGTGAAAGGTCAGTTAAGAGGGCATGTTTCGGGTATGAACTCTCTTAGGTTTTTGGAGGGTATCTTGAGTTATAGAACTCCGATTGGAAAGGTTCTTGTCTTAAATTCAACAAGAGTCATAAGGCTATAAATTACAAGAGAATTCCAAATGAAATTTAAGAGTTTAAGTTTTTCAAATTCGGTGAACGCGTAGTGGAAATAAGTTCAAGTATGATGATTAGGTACATGGGCACACTACTAACTTTGGTAAGTAAATTTTGGGAGCGTTTGAGTATGAGAATGAATTCATGATGTCTTTAAGGGTTCAAGAGATTAAGAATGAAAAAAATTATAACCCTTCAAGTAATACGACGCCAGTTTCACGATTTTGAGCAAGAGAGTTGGGTTCCGAGAACGAGGTCCAATATTTGTGGTAACAAAGCAAGAGCAAAAGTGGGAAGTTATGTGCAGTTGGGTCTCAGATCCAACAGTTGGGGTCCAGTCTACGGTTCGGGTCCTGACATTATCACTGACATTTGTATAGGGCATCCATGTGATGATCTCATGGCAGGTCATCCAATGTACTTACTACCACTAGTAAGCATCCACATGTCAAATCTAAATATCTCAATATTTACAGTTTTCTGAGATCTACTGCTTGATCCAATCAAGGAGTTTGACATGTGCTAGTCTATCTGGATTAACGATGTCCAGTCTCGTTAATCCTATGACTAGGGATAATTTAGATAATGACATAATTGCACATGATAGGAATCTCGGTGAGTATGATCGCATCATAATTTCCTTCATGCTATGTCATATATCGTGACTTCATTAATTTGATTAAAGATCACCGTCAATTCATAATAAAATGAACATCAAATAAATGAAATATGCCTTGCTTTATTTATTCATAAAGTCTGTATATGACTATGAACAAAATGCGCTAAAGGGATTGCCTTTGAGGCACTACTCTAACAATCTCCCACTGACCTAAAGCCAATCGCCTTGGTATCTAATACCATAAGCGAGTACATGAGAATCAAAATTCTTCCGTGGCAATGGCTTTGTCAACGGATCGACAATATTCGCTCAGGAATTCTCTCTCGTGACATCACCCGAGCAATGATCTCCGAATCAAATGGTATCGGTGGAGTACGTGTTTGGACCGCTGATGAGACCTTGGCTCCTTTGCTCGCAAGAATAGCCCCAAAGTTGTCACAATACAATCAGATGGGTCCATCACAGCCTAGGAACCACACCAAGTTCGAAATGAACTTCGATCCAAACCGCCTTTCTTTGCTGCTCGATGCGAGAATGTACTCTACCTCGATCGTTGAATCGCCAGCTGTCTCTGCTTGGAACTCTTCCAACCGACCGCTCCGTCGCTTAGTGTGAAAACATAACCCGATTGGGACCTCGAGTCGCCCTTATCGATTGAAAACTGCATCCAGATGCCCGCCACTGGAGACTTCCATCTCCATATATCAAGAAAACATCCTTAGTTCTTCGCAAGTACTTTAGATATTCTTGATACCACCCAAAGACCCTCACCAGATCCGATTGGTATCCGCTCGTAACACTTAGAGCATATGATACATCGGGTCTCGTACATAGATTACGTACATGATAGATCCTACCGCAGATGCATACGGATCATATTCATGCGCATCCTCTCATCCTGTGTCTTAGATTACATGGACTTGAGAGTGTTATCCCATGAACAATGGGAAGAAACCCTCTCTTGGATTGCTCCATGCTAAACCTCTTTAGCACCTTGTCTATGTATCGCTGACAAAGAAAGACCAAGCAACCTCTTCGATCTATCTCTATAAATCTTTATCCCAAGGATATAAGTTGCTTCTCCAAGGTCTTTCATGGCAAATTGTTTGACAACCAAATTTGTACTTGATTGCGATTGAGACATCGCTTCCTAGTAACAATATGTCATCTACATATAACACAAGGAATACGATTGCAGCCCATTAACCTTCTTGTACACACAAGAGTTCATCCGGATTTTGTGAGAAACCAAACTCTTTGATTGTCTCATCAAAACGGATATTCCAACTCTGGATGCTTGCTTCAATCCATAAATGGATTTCTGAAGCTTGCATACCTTTTTGCCATCAACGGAAATGAAGCCCTCAGGTTGTGTCATGTACACATCCTCAACCAGATTTTCATTCAGGAAAGCTGTCTTCACATCTATTTGCCATATCTCATAATCATAATGAGCGGCAATGGCTAGGAGTATCCTAATGGATTTAAGCATTGCTACTGGACTGAAAGTCTCGTCATAGTCAATTCCTTGTCTTTGACGAAAACCTTTAGCCACAAGCCTTGCTTTATAGGTAATCACATTACCATCCATGTCGGTTTTCTTCTTGAAAACCCATTTGCACCTATAGGTTTTATCCTTCAGTGCATCAACCAAAGTCCATACTTGGTTTTCATACATGGAATCCATTTCGCACTTCATGGCACGAAGCCATTTTTAGACTCTGAACTCTTCGTAACCTCTTCATAGGTGGTAGGCTCATCATCCCTATGAGCAATACGTCATTCTGTTCACTACGAAATCCATATCTCTCGGGAACAGAGCGATCCTACTTGACCTCAATTTCGTGTGTAGTAGAAGGTTGAATCTGCTACCTCATCCGTATGAGTTACATTTTCAGTTCGAGCAGCTTGATCTGCGTGCGTAGAGCATCTTGAACTTCTTCAAGTTCAATTTTGCTCCCACCGTCCTTTTTAAAAGAAACTCTTTCTAAAAGACAGCATGCCTCAAACAAACACTTTTGTTCCTCGGCAAGGTAGAATTGATATCCCTTGTTTCGTTAGGATATCCTACGAACAAACACTTGTCGATTTTGCTTGAAGCTTATCATTCAAGTCCGCTTTACATAAGCAGGACAACCCCATACTTTCAAATGAGAAAGATAAGGTTTCTTGTTAGTCCACATCTCATATGGAGTAACATCAATGACTGATGGAACTCGCTTAACAAGTAAACAAATTGCCTCGAGGCATACCCAAAAGGATTTTGGCAATTGTGCAAAGCCCATCATAGATCGAACCATGTCCGTGAAGGTTCGATTTCTCCTTCTGCCACACCATTATGCCAGTGGTGTGTAAGGAGGAGTCCATCGAGATAAAATCCCATTATCTCTGAGATAATCCAAAAACTCTTGGTCTAAGTATTCACCACCACGATCGGATCGTAATGTTTTAATACTTTTCCCAAGTTGGTTTTCTACTTCATTTCTGAATTGTTTGAACTTTTCAAACGCTTCAGATTTGTATCTCATTAGATACAGATACCCATATCGAGAATAATCATCGATAAAGGTAATGAAGTAACGCCAACCACTTCTGGCATGGATGGACATCGGACCACATACATCTGAATGTATTAGATCTAATAATCCAGTCGCTCGTTCACCCTTTCCCTTAAAAGGTAACTTAGTCATTGTGCCTAACAAACAAGATTCACATGTGTCATATGATTCATAATCAAATGACCTTAAACTTCCACTCTTGTGGAGCTTAGCGATGCGTCTCTCATTTATATGGCCAAGGCGATAATGCCATAAGTAAGTTGATTTTAAATTATCTCTTTATGTCTTTTAAGCGCCATTGACATTCATAACCGGATGTGACATATCTAATATGTAAATACCATTGCATAATGTACCAAGACCATAAAGCATTCCATTTGAGCTAATAGAACAACCATTGTTACTAAAAGACAAATGGAAACCAGCTCTATTTAAACAAGAAATGCAGATAATATGTTCTTTGTTAACACGGGTACAAAATAACAATCATCCAAGTTAAGTACAAGCCCACCGGGAGTGTCAAAACATAAGTCCCTACGGCTAATGCAAAGAACTCTTGCTCCATTGCCAACACGCAGTCCATTTCTTCCTTTATGAGTCGCCTCTCGTCCCCGAGGCCTCGCATATCATTGCATATGTGTGAGCCACAACCGTATCTAATACCCATATGTTATGATCGAAACATATTAACCTCAATGACAAACATACCGAAGAAGTCGAGGCATCCGATGCCTTCGCTTCAGCTTCTTCAGATAGACTTTGCAATTACGCCTCAATGACCGGTCTTACCACAATGGAAGCGGTACCTTTTGGTGCGCTCTCTTGGTCTTCTTCTTGCCTTCGCTGCACTTCCTTTCGCTTCGAGCCTTTTTCTTCTTCATTTCCTTTTCTTGGAACCAGAGGAAGAAGAATCCACCAATAGCAACGCCTTGCTATCTTGCTTCACAACTTGTTCTCATTGCTCGGCAGATTAATCACCGAATTGTGGTGGATATTTGGTTCATTCGATAGTTCAACACAAACCGTGAGTAACTATCGACAAACCAACAAGAATTAAGTCTATACTTAACTCGTAATCCATCACAAAACCTAAGACGGCCAACCTCTCAATATAGCTATTCATCTTCAATGCATATTGCACCGCAGATGAACCAGAGTCATCTTCGTTGTAAGAGCAACCTCGAGGTCTCGAACTGCTCGGACCGAGCTTGCTCATCAAACAACTCTAAAATGAAACACAATCGTGTGAGCATCCATTGACTCATCGCCGCTTCGCAGCTCGGTGACATTGATGCAAGCATAATGCAGTGGCTATGTCATCGCTCTTTTAGATGCTTACGATATGCCTTCCGATCATCATCGAGCTCCTTCAAAGAAGTGGATCCGAAGCGGAAAATCAAGGATATATCCTAGATCCTCGGATCCGAGAACAATTCTCGATTTCGCAGCCCAATCAAGAAAATTTGGTCCAGCTTAATTTGTTTGAATCCATTAGAGCGCAAGATTCACACTAGTCGACATCTTCAACCAACCTAAAGGTAGAGAGAAAGAAAGTTAGAATAGAATTAAATGTATGACCATAAGGACTTAAATGACATACATATGGCTCCCACTAGTTTCAACAGAATCCATAACCCTCATCATGAATCAAGAAACAAAATGGCACATTGACCTGGTGGGTCGATATCCCACATTACTAAGAATGACCTTGGGTTTGCCCAACAAGCCACCTTAGGTCAATCGGTGGTATCGGACATACCAATTGCATCTCAAATGCAACTATCGCCCGATCTATCAACAGTTGATGTATGCACATACATTGGGTTATCAACACTTGATGCGTGTACATCTGATGTACACTACCCAATTTCGCCTCTGTCCACGTTGACCTTGAGTTTGCCCAACAAATCAACGCTTCTAGGAAAACCGACCCATTAATCCGAAAATCTCATTTTCATGATTCGAACATATCCAGATAGGCGCGAGCTTGAGTTTGCCCAACAACTCAACCCTATAAGAACTCGGTTCTTACCATATTAATGGAAGGCGTTAGTTTTCATATTTAAATTGAGGGATTTAGGTCTCATCTTTCTAATCTCATCCAAGGATCATAGTCACCATGACTATATGGTCTGATTTAGGGCATTGCATCAATCACATTGAATTTATACCGAAAATCACCCATCATCCCATTCTGGAAAGTTTCCAGTCGACTAGCACTTGTGCCAGTCGACTAGTCTTCTTCTGCCGCTTTATTCCAATCATCAAGTCGACCCGTCATTGAAAACAACAGCACCGGTCGACCGCTCGTGTTCGATCATTGGTGACAAGACAAGATATAAGTCCCAGTCGACTAGCCTCAGTGCGAGTCGACTGGTGACATGGAATTGCTCTTAAATCGGCTAATTCTCAATCCGCGTAGTTCCAATTCACAATACCAATATACTAAGTATATTATCCTTTATATTGATGTGCTAATGAATCATATTCATTAAAACGTGCTTACCAATTAGTCATACTAGATGAGAAAAGCTTGAAACCCATTAATCACCATTAACCACTAGATTTCCACATAATTTTAAGAATATCAAATTATCATGCTAAGTATCTCTAGGTAGGTTACACGTTATCAAGATTACTCCGCACTTGTCACACAAATTGCACGGCCAAAATAACCAAGATAACGGAATAAGCTAACGAGGCGCTAAAGTGACCTATTCGACATCCAAAATTATTGAAACCCAAATTCAAGAATCTCATCTTGGGATGCATGCCACATCAATATAAAACATTTTAATCACTATAAAATGATTCAAGGCATTGGAAATGAGAAATACATAACCAATCATTCCAAACAAAATAGACCCAGCAACTTTCTCAAAACTGCTAAGCTCAACATTTTGCTCAAAATGATCATTGAAACACTTTCAATAAATACTGAGAAAATTACAGAGGTGAAAACATGTTCCCAACATGCTCCATGAAGTTTTCAGGATTTATTTCCACAAAACTCATTGAACCTCAGCAATCTAGCGAACCAGAATCTGTGTTCTCCAACACAGACATTCCCATCAGCACACAAAAATTCGGAAATAAATGGTAAATCACCTTGAAAACATTTTTCCATCCACAGAGACATTCACAAACATCTTAAGGACATGTCGGTGAAAACCAATCTGAAAAAACAATTTTTCTAGAAATTATTCTCGAATTTACAAGTATACCTGTTTCAGAAACGTTCAACAAGACAGCATCCGAAACTTAGGGAATTAAATTAGCAAAACCATATCAATCGACATCGATAAATGTTTTCCTTTCATAGACACATTCAGCAACATCTTATGAGCAAGTCTATGGCAGAAAATTTCAAAACCCTAAGTCTATACTGATTTCGAAATTCACGAAGCAGATGCTACACACTCAATTCACAATGGAATTCGACCTAGTTATCATTTCATTTGTTTATACAACACAAGCGGCTCTGATACTACTGTAGGAAAATCCCCGGGTGTTCATCACATGAACACAGTGCGGAATTTAAAATTTTAAGTCCCGGGACATTCCTGAAAGCCAGGATCCATATGTATGTACAAACAATCAAACCATAACGACCAAAGGAGACCGTCTCTAATGGTATCCACGCAGAGGTCGGAAAACCTAACCGGGACAAACTCTTTTGACCCGGGAATAGCTAGACTAAAGAAAAGAGTGCTAGCTCTTACCTTAGCCTTAGAGAGCAAGTGAAATGATCAAGAGAAGCCTTGGAGAAGTAGAAGCCAACTTGAGAGGAAGAAGATGAAAAACCCTTTTTCAAAGCTTAACCATTAAGCTTTCGATTCTTTCCTCCAAAAACACCGTATCCTCACTCTTCTCTAACCTTCTTATATGTCTTTTTAACTAATTAAAATACATAGAAAGGCTTGGTTTGGAGGATAGCCACGTTGGTGGCATAAAATGCATTGAAATGTTAACTTAATAATTAAGTTTGACTTTTCAAACTAACATTTTTCTCCATTCTTATGGCTTCCACCGAAATTCATATATATATATATATATATATATATAATATATATAATATATATATATATATATATATATATATATATATTTGTCAAGAGGTCCACCAAACTGGGTCGGCTTCTACCTACCTCTCAGGCCGATCTTGAAAAATCATGGGAGACGGTTTTCAGAATGTTGATGTCGCGATCTCATCGGGACATATTCAATCTCATTGGGATCCATTTAATCCTATTGCTCTCCTATATCGGATCTCTGTCTCAAACTATTTTACTGATTCTCCGAGTCACTCTTATCGTGTAACCCATTAGGTTCCGGTTATGTTGGCCACTTAGATTAACACTTAATCTGAGCAAGTCATGAGCGGTATCTAAGAACACATCATGACCCCAATTGACCGGAAAGTAATTGGTTTGACTAATGAAACCATATCACGAACCCTTCCATAGACAATTACCGCAATTCGTCCTTTCACCATGCTATACCCCACTTGGTTTGAGTATGGGCAATGTGTCAACTCTTACTAGACTGATTAGATCAAATCTAGTCCAAGTGTAATCAATTCTCGTCCTAGGACTCATTACTTTATATATCCATGAAGACCATCTTCATGACATATGTATGCTCCGGCGCCAGAGACTTCAAAGTAATGATCCTGATAAGAGGTCATGGGTATCTCTTCTGCTATCACAGAAGTGGTGAATCCTGTATTGGCTACTCAATTACCTTCGAATACCTCAAGCTGTACCCAATCACCACCCTATGAAGCGACCTACGAAGGTAACAAGGAATGGAGTCAAAGTACGTAATCAAGATTCAAGATATCCTCGAGTACCTCAAGTCTAAGGATACTTGCACCATTGCTATGATGAGATTATCACGACATTTGTATAGGACATCCATGTGATGATCTCATGGCAGTCATCCAATGTACTTACTACCACTAGTAAGCATCCACATGTCAAATCTAAATATCTCAATATTTACGGTTTTCTAAGATCTCTTGCTTGATCCAATCATGAGCTTGACATGTGCTAGTCTATCCGGATTAACGATGTCCAGTCTCGTTAATCCTATGACTAGGATAATTTGAATCTTGACATAATTGCACATGATAGGAATCTCGGTAGTATGATCGCATCATAATTTCCTTCATGCTATGTCATGTATCGTGGACTTCATTAATTTGATTAAAGATCACTGTCAATTAATAATAAAATGAACATCAAATAAATGAAATATGTCTTGCTTTATTTATTCATAAAGTCTGTACATGACTATGAACAAAATGCGCTAAAGAGGATTGCCTTTAGGGCACTACTCTAACACTTGCCCCTTCATGTTAGGTCTTAAACTTTCCAACCTAAGTGTTCTTCCAAAATTGCCCTCACACAATTTATCCTTTCATAAACATTTATTCCATAAGTAACTCAAATAATTCTTAATTTTTCTCTAATGCCTTCAATGAAATCAAACTATACAACAATTAACACAATCAAATTAATTCATAATTAATAACATCAAGAAAAACAAAATTGGGGCCCAACAAATTTGGTCCTTTTAGTCACCATTTAAATGACATGGCATTATATAAAGTATAAGGATGTCGTTTGGGAAAGGAAGAATCACGATTATTCTAGAGGAGGAAAGAAGAAATAAGAAGAAAAGAACCAAATAGTGTTGTAGCCATATGGATGAATGGGAGCCACACAAATTTGCAAAGAAAATAAGAAGAGCATGAAACGTTGTAGTTTTATTATAGGTTATAAGTTAAGAATCAAGTGGGCTGTCAATTTTTACATAGGAGAGCCGAAGACTTGAGCAAATAAAAAAAAGAAAGAATAAGAAGAAAGAGGAGAAGCTCATTCACACATGGAGAAGATGGAAGCTTAGGAATTTTTGAATTTTTAAGATTTCAAGCTTGTTTTTGGAGTAGATTCAAGGGAGAAGGATGAAAGAAGGTGGAAGCTTCCTCTAAAGCTTTATAAATTCGAAAATAGGAAGAGAAAGAGGTAAGAGAAATTTTTAAGTTTTGAGTTTTTAGTGATTTGTTGATTTAGAAATATGGAAAAGGTGATGGGTTTGTGATTTCCATGATTAATTTTGGAAGATTTCATGATGAATTGATTTAATTTTGGATTTATGTGAGTTAAGGTTTAGGTAAAATTTGAGAATTTGAGATTTTAGAAATTCTTGGTTTGGAAAGTTTAGAATTATGATGATTATGAATTTCCTATAGTTAATTTTGAGAATTATGCAAATTATAATGTTGAATTTGGATGATTATGTCTTAGGTTATTTTAAATTGAAAGGAAGAAAGAAGAAATGGTCAATTTGGAGCTTGGAACAAGTCTCTGGTATCGATTCGAGGTATGTAGCATACTTATATTTTGATCTGTAAGCTCAATATGAATTTTCAAAAATTAAAGAAAGCAAAAAATTTTGGATTTGTGATATATTATTGTTTTTGTAAATGCTTGAAAATAAAAGTTGATTAATGTTTGAAATTATGATTTTCGAATGATTTCTGAAAAATTATTACAAGCTTAAATTCATTGTTTCAAATGATTTGATAAATCGATGGAAATTTCTGAAAATTCATTTGTTGTGTATGCATTGATAAATTATACAAATTGTTGAAATTATTGATTGATTGAATTAATTGAATTGTATGAATTATGTGAATTGTGAGTTTGCTTGTGTTCGATGAAATAAAGTTTCAAAATGTGCCTTCGGGCAGTTCGATTAGTATGTGTGAATTATGTGATAAATGGGTTTGTTTAGGTCCCTTTCGTGAGTCAGTGCACTGTCTCTATTAGTTTATAGCCTTCTCCCGGCTGCCCGCTAGTGGCACGGAGCTCCGATTTTGGACTCCCTTCACGGCTACACTGGACTGCTATGCGAGAAAGTGTCGTACGTTCTGTTTCGGACCGACCAGACCATTTTGTTATGTTACATGCTTTTGATTTGTTTTTGTGTGCTGCATTCATGTTTAAAATTGAGAAATGAAAAAATGGGGTTTGTATGAAAAGCTTAAAAAATTGAAAGGTTTGAGAAAATTGTTTGAAAAGTTACAAAGTTTGAAAAAAATTAGCCCTTTTGGCAAAAAGCTTATGAAAAATGATTTCTGCTTATTTTTCAATTTATAAATGTGTTATCCACTGAGCCGTCGAGCTCACCCTCCTTTCATCCCCATCTCCAGGTTTCAAGCAGGATATTGGATGAAAGAATGTGAAGACGTTTGGTCCGATTTTGCATCGTCTGTATTTTTATGTGAAATGAGATTTGGATATCAATATTGTTTATGGCTTGAATTGTCGTTAAGTAAGTGATTATGATGTATTTCGAGTATGTATTTCAGAATGTATTAGGATTATGAAATAAAGTATGAGAGTGTGAAAGTGTATATGAAATTGTGTATGAGTCTGGAAATGAGATTGAATTATGAGACTAGTAGATTGAATTACAATTATGAAAGTGTTTCAGAATTAGGTTTGCGTTTGTGTATGCTGAGATCCCGGACGGAGGGTTCGGTGGATTTTGATGTTTGTATATTTGATTGGGAATTTAGAAGTGTATTTTGAACCCTTGCAGATTTTGGGTTAGGTCAAAGGCAGCCGTTATGCTGCCGAATTTTCGTTAGAAAAAAAATTGGAAAGAAAGAAAAATAAGATTTAGAGGATTAAAAGATATGATTTTGCAAAGATGGGAAAAATCGTTTGTTTAGTTTGAGATGGAATAAAATGAATATCAAAGAAAAAAAAGAAAAAGAAAAAAAATTATACCGGATTTTGGATATGTCATAGTCTGGGTTTCCAACGCGTTCGTTTGTTAAGATGTATGTTATCGGATGTCGGATCCGTTTGCGCTTGTCTCTATATTTGATTTTGCTTTGATCCGTTTGTTTATTCGCTTTCCGATTTCGTTTGTTTGATTCGTATTCGTTTCGCTTCGCTACTTTTGCTTTCCGTTTTGCTCCACTTTGCTTTCATGATGTATGATTCATTTTCTCGCTCGCCGTAATCCGATTTGTTCTTCGCTCTGCTTTTGTTCGTTCCACCTCTTTGTTTCTGTTTTTGTTTTTGCTTTACCGGTTGGGATCCGGTTTCTGGATCAGGTCCCAACAATTACTAACCTTGTTTTGCAGGTATATCATGAAGTGAATCACACGTTATTACAATGCTTATTATACGATATATGAATGCACAAGAAGGGGGTTGAATTGTGTATTCTCCTTTTTAAAAAACCTTTAAAATCGTTTTGTCAAAAGAAAAGAAAAAACTTGTTCCTTTTATAAGAATTACTGTAAATCAAAGTTAATCGTATTTTTTGAAAACTTGTTTAAAAACTAAGTAAGAACGAAACTTTGAATGATGAGAGATAAGGATAGAGAGAAGTTGACACAGTAATTTTTATACTGGTTCACCCCAAATCGTAGGCTACATCCAGTCCTCAGATGTCTTTTTGAGATTTTACTATCTCTCAATAACTTTACAAGTATTCTTTCTTTCTGAACCTCTTCAGGTCTCTTTACACTCAGTATTCTTTTACTCTTAGACTCTGCAGGCTATCTGTACTACTTTCTTACAGAAAGATGTTTTGAACTTCGTTACAGTAATATAACTGTAGCTATTTGCACAATAAACTCTCAAGTAAGCTTTTTAACGTTCACGTATATGTATATCAACTAACTTTGCAATCTTCGGCTTCGAATCATATTTATAGCCTACGTCTTCAACTGCTTCTTGAATCTTGCTTCTTGAATCTTGAAAGAAACAGTTATTCAGTTGAGTTCTGTAACTAACTCGAACTGACTCTTGATTTGCTTCCATCTGCTTTTCATCGTCTGCTTTTTCTTTCGTCTTTTTTTGACTTCCGTCTGTTTTTCATTCTTCATCTGCTCTTCATCTATCGTCTGCTTTTCATTCTCCGTCTGCTTTTCATCTATCGTCTGCTTTTCATTCATCGTCTGTTTTTCATTCATCGTCTGCTTTTTCTTTCTTCGTCTGCTTTTCATCTATAGTCTGCTTTTCATCTATCGTCTGCTTTTCATTCTCCTTCTGCTTTTCATCTATCGTCTGCTTTTCATTCTTCGTCTGCTTTTCATTCATCGTCTGCTTTTTCTTTCTTCGTCTACTTTTCATGTAACATCCCACCCCCTACTGGAAGGGTAAAATAGTAAAATTGGCATAGGATGAGATGGATCGAATGACTTAGGACCTGTTCATGCATAATAGGATTAGTCCACATCCCATTTGTGCACATGAAATTACCGTATATGCATACATGATATTCTTGCTTATGCGTGCTAAGACAATTTTATTGGGATTAATGTGGTTAATGGGTTTGAAAAATTATTACGAGTCGCCATAATTTTTTTTTATTTTAAGGGATTTTAGGAATTTTTCTGGATTTTTTCGGAGAAACTTCCCGATCGAAAAATCGCCAAGTGACAAACCGGTCGATTTGGTGCGAAATTGTTAGCAATTGGTCTTGACCTATTGGATATTTTGTGGGAGAGTCAAATATGGACCCTTAATAATGGATTGAACATTTATTTAGTAATTGGATTAATTGTTTTATCAAAATTTGTGATTGGCTCTTTAACTTTTCTTTATGTCTCCAATTGCCAAGTGCTATGGTGACTCATCCCACTTCTTTAATGCCCATTCTCGGTTATTCCTAAGGAATGAATAAAATGAGTCTTTATTGTTTAAAAGTGAACTTGCCTTTGCTCTCCATCGATTTTCATCCAAAACTTGCCTTTTACTCTCACCTCCATCGATTTTCCTCCTTAAAAGTGAAACTTTCTTCCAACCTTAGTCCTTTCACCTCCTTACTTTGATGAAAACCGTGCATGGGGTGGAAAGTGAGTAAGTTGTGATTGGTTGTTAATGAAAGGCTTGAAGAGGAGGAGATGGAAGCTTTAGGTGTTAAGAGGGTTTTAAGCTTTAATTAAGTTTTACATGTTGGTTTAATGATGAATTGAATGCCATGGTAGTTAGGAGTCATTAATGGTGCATTTATTATGCTTATGGATGCTTGAATTAAATGAAACTTATTTGTGGAAATGATGGGTATAAGGTAAGAATTGATGAAGTAGTAGGAATGAATGGTTTTAGCTTGATTGTAAGTGCATTTTGATGATGAATTGTGCATAGGAATTGAGGAATTAGTGCTGCCAAATTTTGTGTAAGTATACAAATAAATGTTTTGTTGGGTTTGTGGCTGAATTGAAAGTGTAAATGAAGGTATATTAATGTAGGCAAAGTGATAGAGTGGAAGAGGATGAGATATAGATGAAATCTGGAAAATTTGGTGTTTAACCTAGTGAACCGTTTTTATCATAACTAATTATGTAGGAATGAAAATGAGGTGAGGTTTGTGGCCACTTAAACTTTGGGATGTTGGCTACATTTTTGTGTGAAATAGGTGTTGTCTAATTTTAACTTTAAGGGGTTGCAATATGGCTTGGAAAGTTACTGTTCTTAACTGGAATAAACAGTACCCGAAATCATACCTTAGAGTTTTGCTAATTTTTATGAATTAATTGAGAAGGAATTAGAACAAATGGACTAAATGAAAGTTGAAGCCTATTAAGTTAGCTTTCCATTTCCACTGATCTTGCTAATTTTCGAGTTGTATATTGGGAGATATGGACCGATTTCTATTGATTGGTTTTATGCTTTTTGGAGAAACCTAGTCAAAGTGTTGATTTTGTGAGCTTTCTGTTTGGGAGCAATTTTAACAATTTATGTGAACTGAATTGGTGTGAGTGATCTTCTGCAAAGTTGTAGGGGAAGAAATTAGCTTGAAAATGATATATGGCATGTAATTTTTAGAAGTCAGAGTTGGGAGTTATGATTTTGCAAAAACTGATCCTACATTAGGATGTGAATGGCTGATCATGGCAGTAACTTGCATAATGGTTTTCAAATTGTTAGAAATCGAATTAGAGTTTGAGTTCTTCATGAAACTTGAAGTTTGTGATCTTATCTTTTCAGGGATATAAGGTAGTGAATTTGGTGACATTTGTGCTAAGAGATATGTTGTTTGGGAAATTACTGTCCAGATTTGTTGATTTCAGTAGGCAGGTTCTTTTTGGAATTGTTTGACATTGTTAGCAAGTGAATCTGATTTTGGATTGTTCATGAAAGTTATAGATAACATGGTGATCTTGATGAGCATATTTATTGTGTAATTGTTGACTGAAGAATCAGAGAGTTACTGAATTTGAAATGTACTGCCCTGTTTTGATAGGTTTTGAGTGGGCAGTAGGTTTGAGTGATTTTAACACCCTTAGGGGTGAAATTGATTTTTAGGGTCTTCTTGAGAATTGTAGAGCTTTTCTTGAGTTTTCCAACAAGCTATAGTTTGTATTTTTCCGAATTGTGTGCTAAGAATTATAGAGGTTAAAAATTTGGATTGAAAACTGGAAAAAGGGCAAGGAAGGCACATATATATATATATATATATTTAGTATTTTTGTTATTATTTGGCATTAAGTGACCCGATTGTTTCTTTTGTCAATTTCTTTTCCGTCCGACGTCCGATTGACCTGATTCTTGAGGCATCGGATTTATAACATATTGAATTTCATTTTTTGAGAAATTGAAAATTTTTAGACGGAAAATTGGCGTGGCCCCGGGTAACGGAGCCTTTAATCACCGTTTTGTTTACTTGGGGATCTATAGAGGTCCGAATTGTACACCGTCAGCGCCAATAGGTTTCTAATTTTTAGACAGATTTTTAAGATAAAAAAATGAGATTAGGGCCGGGAATTCATGGACATGCATATTTCATCTACATGAGCACAAATTGCATATTTAGTGACTCGTCCTTTCTCTCGATTCTTATAGAGGCCCAAGTGGAGCGTCGTTTCAATTAACGGGCGAAACTTCCGACATTAGCTCTAAGTAATAGGTGAGTAACCTAGGTGGTTATCTCAATCTATGTGTTTATCGTGACTTGATTGCCTCACGGGATTATTGTGCATCGTGTTTATCGTGACTTGATTGTTCTACGGGATTATTGTGCCTCGTGTATACTGTGGATCGAATATTGTTATCGTGGATCGACGGGTAAATGATCGTGAATACCGGTATATGCATCGATACATCACTACATGAATCGATAATAACGGTTGTGACCATAAGAACATCGATATTGATATCGAGCTCGAGCTCGAAGGAGAAATCCACTCCCATTGCTTCGGGAGAAATCCACTCCCATCGCCATCGAGAAATCCACTCCCATCGCCATCGATTATTGTAAAGCGCCGGTCACAATCTTGAACTAAACGAAAGTATCACATGTGCATCGCATACGCATCGAATCAATAATCGTATGACTCCGTGGTTGTTGTGATTGATCGTATTTTGTGACCGTGACATACGCTTACTATGATCGCACTATTATTATCAAACCGCTGATTACTATAGATTGTCAATCGATGCATGAATTGGGAAAACCATCGATGATGGTTTCTCATCGAGTTCGCAAACTCATCCAAAATTGCAACCTATTTTTCAAGACTAGAAGAGTACCCGCTTGACACGGAGTATGTCCGCAAGTTGAGATAGAGGTTGGGATCGATTCGCGTCGCATTAGGGTTTCCTAATTTTGTAATCCACAATTGTTGTAAAATGATTTGTAATTGTACTTTTGGTTATTGTAAATATTATTAAATGATTGTATCTATCGCAGGGTTTTCTACCGCTCTACTATTTTTGTCGCGCTAACGTGGAATGAATGGTTCAAAAAAAAAGTATACCGAGTTTTACCGACCGACTGATGTAGTACGCCACCCTCGCGAGGTACGGACTCGGATGTCACCAACGATATCGGGTTCGGGTCACTCGGGAGTGGGGTGTTACATTTAGGTGGTATCAGAGCCCAGTAGTACGTAATGTATCTGGGCACAGTCTGAAACATAGGTCAAGTTGCATGCATTTGAGTCGTGTCGTTGCAGACCGTGGTAACTAATCCCTAGTATGAGACGCACGAGGATAAATCCTACGTGTGCATACGTGTTAAGTGACTAAGTGAGAGAAAAGTGAGACCGTATTAGACTGTGAGCCCATGAATGTGTTTGGGCATTGAGGAATGGGAAAAAAGAAACATAAATAATGAGAATTATAATGTATTGTGGTTTGTATGATTGATTAAGGAAAGATTACGGCGATAGAGAACGAATATGTCTAGAACTAGGAGAGGTCCACTGGAAATATGAGAAGTATATTGGTCATAGGCCGTAGAAAAAGTTAAAGTTCGGGAGTGAGAGCTCTGACTGTAGATGCGATGAAATGGGAAATATTGAAACTGAGTAAAACGTAGATGGTTTGATTAGGCAAATATTGATTCACCGATCCGTGATGTAGATTATCAATAAGTGTTGAAGAAGTGTTTAGTGATCGTCGATGGGACCCTAGTGCAAGGAATGTTCGACCTTTAATTTATGGCATCAAATTGTTCTGATTGAGCTAGTGCGTATAGTTAAGAATGATTGAAAAGCAATTAGGACACTAATTGGTGATGAGATTTAGTGAACAGATTATGACTGGTAGCAAGACTTATGTGAATGACTAGAATAAAACTAGAGTATGTATGTATTAAATCAAAATGTGAATTGGAGTCATGTCTCGAGGGAGACTTAGGCATACTCTCGAGGTTTTATGCATCAGTGTGTAATGGAATGTAAAGTATCCAATGACGTAAATGGAATGTTGATTAGAGGTGATCCTATTGCAATGTGAAACCATATGTGAAGCAAAACTGTTGGGAAATCTTGATATATAAAATACTCAAATGAAGTGGAATTTATGGAAGTCCAAGTACGGATGATTAGGTATTGGCATATATCAATGTGAATGACAGAAAAACAATTGAAAAGAGAAAATGGTTAACGACAAGAAATCCGAAAGGAAGACTGACAATGACGTGGTGTAGTGTTACCTTCATAAAGGGATCGCAAATACACTATTTGTGGACTCAACAAAAAAAAAGTTGAATGATGTATGGTAAAATTAATAAAACCCTAATGGGAAATTTTGCAAGTAAGCAAATGGGGTGACTATGCTTATAAACGGAATGTGTTGGAAAGTGTTGAACAGTGAAAAGTACTATGACATTAGTAGATATCATAGAGAGATGATGATAGTGAGATTGTAATAAGAGCAATATTGTACCGTAATGGTCTACCTAGAACTGAAAGAGTACCTAGTAGGGTAAGAAAAAGTAGACATGGTGAGATAAAAGTGTACAGATAAACTTAAATGAACTCGTGAAACGGGAAGGATCTTGAACGCATAAGCGTGAGACTGAAATGGTTATGCACGAATATTGTGATAGGGTTTGGAAATCAGTATAATAAAATCGTAAGGGAAAAGACAGATCGACAATTTTACTGATTGATATCGGAAATTTTGATTGGTTGAATATGTGGATTTGGACACGAAATGATAAATGGATGGGTAAAGTAGATAAATGGATGGAGATACAAAGGAGTTGTATCAACGGATTTGTCGGGTATCGGGGATTGTGAATATTGAGGAAAATAAAGAGATACGTGGTAATAAGGAGATGATAATGTATAAATCAAGTCATTATGACCTTACAAGGTCAAGCCTCGTATGTGACGGATATGAAAATAAAATGATGAGACTTATAGTTCAATGATATGTGGAAAATGAAACAATGATAGTGATACATGAAAATAGTTGTCGATTTACCGTTGGGAGTATTTATTGGATAGTAAAGTTGATCGTGATTAATGAAACGTATGTGAAAGATATGAGAAGAAATAAAGAATGATTATGGAATCAGTCCTCTATTTGAGGATCAATATAAACAGAGGAATTTGATACTGAGGATAAGCATACCATTGGAGAGTGGGCAGTGTGTGATGAACTGAGACAATATGTTAATGGTATAAGATAAATCGAACTGACGTTGATAAATGATATTGGAGACTTTAGATTCCTATAAAGATACATTGTTAATTCGAGGAAAAAGATGGGCATAAATGACTACTATACTGGCAATGTTGAAATAAATGTAAAATTCACGACTAAATTCAAATAGTGAACGGAGAAAGCTGCAATGAACAGATCAATTACAGATATTAGGATTTTAAAGAATGTCAAGTAGATTATGAGGAATTGGGTACTGGAAAATTGAAGTTGTAGGTCTAGCGATACTGGATAGAGATAAGAAAGGTTAAGAGTGCAAGAGTCTAATCGGAAAAACAATAGTGAATGATTCAAAGAAAACGTCTGTGTATTAAAAAAAAGGTGCTAGAACAAGAAAGTGAACAGTCGAAGTTAGACATTCTAGTGGGTATATGCGAAAAGTGAGATTGAGTTACTACAGGCATAGACTGAAGTGATTATTGATTTAAGTGCTAATAGATGTGAATGTTCAACAAAAATAATGCGTATGTGGTTTGGGTTTCGTCGGATCGTGAGCGTGTTATAGAGTTCTGATTGACTGTAGGGATATACTGTTACACTGCATAGTGCCTAACGAGAGTCAAAGACCATAATGGATTTGAGACTGTGTTGAGTGAAACAAAGGAAAGTGACACAGGAAAACAGCATGGGTTACCTAAACTGAATCAGGATCGGATAAGTGAAACAGAGTTAAATGCATATCTGAATAGAGTGCGTGAACACCATAAAATAGTGAATTGTCTAAAGAGTGTGGAAATTGAACAAAGAGACAATGAACTATAAAGAATGACTGCATTAGGTATAGTGAAATAGAGCTAAATGTCATTGTATTGGTACCAAAGGAATGTCATTGTATTGTTAGGGTAAGTATCACTTTGAAAAATGGAGGTACCAAAGAGATGGAGATGTACTCAATAGAATACGCATTAGACTATATGGCACTGGAGAAAAAAGTATTAGAGGGATAAAATGTGATGAGTGAATAGGTTCGGAAATACTGAACTGAGTCATAATATTGGAACCAAAGGTAGTGGCTATTCTAGAAATGGCAAGTGAGATAGTTAAGATAGTGAGATCGCCAACTAACAGCGAGTTAGCCACATAAGTGACTGGACAATTGACTGAGTGTGGTTACTGTGATTTTTCGAGAAAATGAATTATTGAAAAAAAAATGTATGGGACTTGTAGAGACATTTGATGACTGTCAGTGAACTGTTGACTGGAAATTTCGAGGACGAAATTTTTATAAGGAGGGGGGAATTGTAACATCTCACCCCCTACTGGAAGGGTAAAATAGTAAAATTGGCATAGGATGAGATGGATCGGAATGACTTAGGACTGTTCATGCATAATAGGATTAGTCCACAGTCCCATTTGTGCACATGAAATTACTGTACATGCATACATGATATTCCCGGTTTGCGTGCCTAAGACAATTTTATTGGGATTAATGTGGTTAATGGGTTTGAAAAATTATTCTGAGTGCGCCATAAATTTTTTTTATTTTAAGGGATTTTTAGGAATTTTTCTGAATTTTTTCGGAGAAACTTCCCTGACCGAAAAATCGCCAAGTGACAAACCGGTCGATTTCGGGTACCGAAATTGTTAGCAATTGGTACTGACCTATTGGATATTTTGTGGGAGAGTCGAAATATGGACCCTTAATAATGGATTGAACATTTATTTAGTAATTGGATTAATTGTTTTTATCAAAATTTGTGATTGGCTCTTTAACTTTTCTTTATGTCTCCAATTGCCAAGTGCTATGGTGACTCATCCCACTTCTTTAATGCCCATTCTCGGTTATTCCCTAAGGGAATGAATAAAAATGAGTCTTTTATTGTTTAAAAGTGAACTTGCCTTTGCTCTCCATCGATTTTCATCCAAAACTTGCCTTTACTCTCACCTCCATCGATTTTCCTCCTTAAAAGTGAAACTTTCTTCCAACCTTAGTCCTTTCACCTCCTTACTTTGATGAAAAACCGTGCATGGGGTGGAAAGTGAGTAAGTTGTGATTGGTTGTTAATGAAAGGCTTGAAGAGGAGGAGATGGAAGCTTTAGGTAAGATGAGGTTTTAAGCTTTAATTAAGTTTTACATGTTGGTTTAATGATGAATTGAATGCCATGGTAGTTAGGAGTCATTAATGGTGCATTTATTATGCTTATGGATGCTTGAATTAAATGAAACTTATTTGTGGAAATGATGGGTATAAGGTAAGAATTGATGAAGTAGTAGGAATGAATGGTTTTAGCTTGATTGTAAGTGCATTTTGATGATGAATTGTGCATAGGAATTGAGGAATTAGTGCTGCCAAATTTTGTGTAAGTATACAAATAAATGTTTTGTTGGGTTTGTGGCTGAATTGAAAGTGTAAATGAAGGTATATTAATGTAGGCAAAGTGATAGAGTGGAAGAGGATGAGATATAGATGAAATCTGGAAAATTTGGTGTTTAACCTAGTGAACTGTTTTCATCATAACTAATTATGTAGGAATGAAACTGAGGTGAGGTTTGTGGCCACTTAAACTTTGGGATGTTGGCTACATTTTTGTGTGAAATAGGTGTTGTCTAATTTTAACTTTAAGGGTTGCAATATGGCTTGAAAGTTACTGTTCTTAACTGGAATAAACAGTACCCGAAATCATACCTTAGAGTTTTGCTAATTTTTATGAATTAATTGAGAAGGAATTAGAACAAATGGACTAAATGAAAGTTGAAGCCTATTAAGTTAGCTTTCCATTTCCACTGATCTTGCTAATTTTCGAGTTGTATATTGGGAGATATGAACCGATTTCTATTGATTGGTTTTATGCTTTTTGGAGAAACCTAGTCAAAGTGTTGATTTTGTGAGCTTTCTGTTTGGGAGCAATTTTAACAATTTATGTGAACTGAATTGGTGTGAGTGATCTTCTGCAAAGTTGTAGGGGAAGAAATTAGCTTGAAAATGATATATGGCATGTAATTTTTAGAAGTCAGAGTTGGGAGTTATGATTTTGCAAAAACTGATCCTACATTAGGATGTGAATGGCTGATCATGGCAGTAACTTGCATAATGGTTTTCAAATTGTTAGAAATCGAATTAGAGTTTGAGTTCTTCATGAAACTTGAAGTTTGTGATCTTATCTTTTCAGGGATATAAGGTAGTGAATTTGGTGACATTTGTGCTAAGAGATATGTTGTTTGGGAAATTACTGTCCAGATTTGTTGATTTCAGTAGGCAGGTTCTTTTTGGAATTGTTTGACATTGTTAGCAAGTGAATCTGATTTTGGATTGTTCATGAAAGTTATAGATAACATGGTGATCTTGATGAGCATATTTATTGTGTAATTGTTGACTGAAGAATCAGAGAGTTACTGAATTTGAAATGTACTGCCCTGTTTTGATAGGTTTTGAGTGGGCAGTAGGTTTGAGTGGATTTTTAACACCCTTAGGGGTGAAATTGATTTTTAGGGTCTTCTTGAGAATTGTAGAGCTTTTCTTGAGTTTTCCAACAAGCTATAGTTTGTATTTTTCCGAATTGTGTGCTAAGAATTATAGAGGTTGAAAATTTGGATTGAAAACTGGAAAAAGGGCAAGGAAGGCACATATATATATATATATATATATTTTTAGTATTTTTGTTATTATGTGGCATTAAGTGACCCGATTGTTTCTTTTGTCAATTTCTTTTCCGTCCGACGTCCGATTGACCTGATTCTTGAGGCATCGGATTTGTAACATATTGAATTTCATTTTTGGAGAAATTGAGAATTTTTAGACGGAAAATTGGCGTGGCCCCGGGTAACGGAGCCTTTAATCACCGTTTTGTTTACTTGGGGATCTATAGAGGTCCGAATTGTGCACCGTCAGCGCCAATAGGTTTCTAATTTTTAGACAGATTTTTAAGATAAAAAAAATGAGATTAGGGCCGGGAATTCATGGACATGCATATTTCATCTACATGAGCACAAATTGCATATTTAGTGACTCGTCCTTTCTCTGATTCTTATAGAGGCCCAAGTGGAGCGTCGTTCGACCAACGGGGCAGAAATTTCCCGGCATTAGCTCGGAAGTAATAGGTGAGTAACCTAGGTGGTTATCTCAATCTATGTGTTTACTGTGACTTGATTGCCCTACGGGGATTATTGTGCACTGTGTTTACTGTGACTTGATTGCCCTACGGGGATTATTGTGCCCTGTGTATACTGTGACTGAATATTGTTACTGTGACTGACGGGTAAATGACTGTGAATACTGGTATATGCATCGCATACATCACTACATGAACTGATAATAACGGTTGTGACCGTAGCAACATCGATATTGATATCGAGCTCGAGCTCAAGGGAGAAATCCACTCCTCATTGCTTCGAGAAATCCACTCCCCATCGCCATCGGGAGAAATCCACTCCCATCGCTTCGATTATTGTAAAGCGCGGTCACAATCTTGAACTAAACTGAAAATATCACATGCATCGCATACGCATCGAATCAATAATCGTATGACTCACGTGGTTGTTGTGATTGATCGTATTTTGTGATCGTGACATACGCTTACTATGACTGCATAATTATTATTATCAAACCGCTGATTACTATAGATTGTCAATTGATGCATGAATTGGGAAAACCATCGATGATGGTTTCTCACTGAGTTCGCAAACTCATCCAAAATTGCAACCTATTTTTCAGGACTAGAAGAGTACCCGCTTGACACGGGAGTATGTCCAGGTGCAAGTTGAGATAGAGGTTGGGATCGATTCAAGTCTGCATTAGGGTTTCCTAATTTTGTAATCCACAATTGTTGTAAAATGATTTGTAATTGTACTTTTTGTTATCAGTAAATATTATTAAATGATTGTATCTCTATCGCAGGGTTTTCTACTGCTACTATTTTTGCGCTTAACGTGGAATGAATGGTTCAAAAAAAAAATACCGAAGTTTTACCGACCGATCGATGTAGTATGCCACCTCATGGGTACGGACTCGGATGTCACCAACGATATCGGGTTCGGGTCACTCGGGAGTGGGGTGTTACATTTCATCTATCGTTTGCTTTTCGTATTCGTCTGTTTTTCATTCTCCGTCTATTTTTCTACATTATTTGTACGTCATTAAAATCATTAATGTAAAGTCATTTTGAGTTAACAATCTCCCCCTTTTTTATGATAACAAATAATCATACGATCAAGGTGAAAAACATATCTTCATACTGTCTTCGTCTGACTTCTTCATGTTATGCTTGCTCTTCCTTCCCCTATCTTTTTTCTTCTTCAAAAATTCATCTCCTTCATTTCACCCCCTTTGATTTCTGCTTTCCATTTTCTTCTCCCCCTATTTGTTATAATAAAAAATGATTAGTAACGATGATGCTTCAACAACTCTTTCACCATTTCCTTCATCTCCTTGACTTCTCTTCGTAGGTGAATTACCTCTGCTTGCAAGCCAAAAGAAAAGGTGGGTTGGTCATCATCCTCCGGGAGTTCTTCAAAAACAATTGTAGTAACATATGCGTCTGAAGATGGAATATAGTCTTCAATAATCTCAAAAGTAGGTGGTTGAACCGATAGGTTAGGCTCAGGAAGGTCTAAGTCATAAGGAGCAGGTAGCATTAACACTTGTCTTGCTCGCAAGGGTAGAGCTTCTCCTTCAATTGACAATGTATTAGATATAGGCTTAATACGCACTATTGTCTGCACAAGAGATTCAGTAAATGTCCCTTTAGTAAGCTTTCCCCCCACTGGACAATGTTCATCCTTTGCTATAGAACTGCTACTAGCTCTTGAAATATGATGGGAAACAAAAGTTCCCGTCATTATCTTTTCTGAAGTGCATGCTTCATCTATTCGTCGCACTTCTTCTTCAATCTGATCTGCAGACAGATCATCAATTACCCCTTCTGGGTATAACTTCATCTTCCCGTTATTAACATCCAAGGGATATCTTAGTTACAGGTCTGGTACAACCCTTATCACCGTTTCCTCTGTAATTGGATAAATAATGTGCGATTGACTGGTCATCTTTGTAGGGTATGGCTTTGTGGCAGCATACCTCAAGGCTTCATAAAAATTCCTTTCTTCTTTATTCAATAGATGTCATGTCCCACTATTTATAGGAATAGGTTGTAAGTATACCTTCACTAACCTCCTCGATGTATCCCTGATGATTATTGAAGTACTCCTTTTAGTCACAGGCTCAACTACTTCAATCAATCTGGTTTTCAATTCGTCTTTCCTCAGAAATTCGGAATAGTTGAATGGAACCAGACTAAGTTCTTCAGATTCCTCCTGTTGAACTTGCACTAAACTAAGTTCTGTTGCTTCCTGATTATAAACCTCAGTAGGAATAACATTTACCAGACTTAGTTCTGCTGTTGTCTCTTGTGGAACAGCAATAGGAGTATTCTGCATCTGACTAACTTATGCTGATTTCTCTTGTGGAACAACAGTAGGAGTCGCCTTCTCCTGTATTGGTATTTCAGCAATTGAAGTAGTCATTTTCTGAATAACTTCCCTAGCAGTAGTAACACTCTTCTTCTGACTAACTACCTTTAGTCTTCTTCACTGCCTCAGTCAGTCTTTGAGTTTTCTGAGGTTGGGGTTTCTTCTTCTCAGACTCCAATTTTCTTTTTCTCTCAGTCTCCTTAGCCTGATTGGCTGAGTCTTCACTTAAGATTGAGACTAGATATCTCGTAGCCTTCGGTGCGTGAGTCTCAAAGAGTTTTGCTTGAGTAAGTTCTCTGGCTCTCCTTTCTTCTTGTTGTCTCAAGGTTCGAATCCTGGGTGATCTCTTTGCCTTCTTTGGAATATCACTCAGAAGTTTCTCCCCTTTTCTTTTCAAGTCACTTTCGTCTACACTCCGAACTTGGCTACTTTCTTTTTGAGAAATCATCTTTTCTTTCAAAACTTCTTCAGATGATCTCCTTCTTTCAATAATGAGCATTCTTGTACTATCTTGAGATTTAGAACTCTTTGTGGGAGACTTCTTCTGTATCCGCTCCCCCTCAGTTCTAGCTTTATTATCAGAATCTACCTCTGTTATGTCCAGATTCTTCAAACCCATTTTTCTTATAGTACTCGAGTCGATAACACTCTTAACAGGCACCATTCGTCTGATTCCTCTGTCAAGACGGACTCCAGACTCCCTGAAAATCTTTGTTAACAACATTCCGTATTGGTAACTATTTGTATCCTTCATTCCTTTAACCATATACTGAAAAATCAGAAATGGTAGGTCAATTGGTTGACGATTCAGCAGGTAGAATAGGCACTGTTCATCCAGAGTAGTCACCAAATGCCTTGAACCCGCTCTCGGTAAGACGCAGTTAAACAGAATCGCATGTAAAACTCTCGCCTTCGGCACCAGACTCGAGGTCTTCCTCTCTGTTGGGTCATTAACTCCATACAACTATCTACTAACTTCGTCTTCCTTTAAACTGACCTTTGTCATCCATCTGGCTTTGCTCGTTAGCTTTTCTCCAACAGATGGACATCCAGTCACCTTCTCGATCAACTCCGTTGTTACAATAATAGAAAGTCTGTCTACTATTGAAACAATAGCTTTGTTTACCATCTGCACATTCTTCTAAAACTCATAAACTTCATTTTGATAAACATACTCCCTCACCTGGAAAAACTTCCTCCAACCGCTTCTACAATTTCTGGTTCGATATCCATATCATCTCTTCTCAGAGATTCAAAATCCACATGCCTTCCGTAGATCATAGCTTGCTCCATTGATTCTGAATAGAAACTGACTTCGGTAATCTGTTCTTCAAAGGTAAGGTTGATTTTAGAGGTTTGAGAGAGCTGAAAAGTTTTATGGGTTGAGAGTATTCGAAGGGTTTCTGATTTGAGGCTACTCAAAAGGTCTTATCAGGCGTGTTCTAGAATCGGTGAGGTTCTCAAGGCTATGAAACTTTGCCTCCAAAATTTTCTTGTAAGAGAAGTTACCAGTTGTAACTCACTGTTTCTGACGCCGTTAACTTTGACGACCTTTTTAACTTGGCTTTGAAATGTCAGACGGTTAGTCATTTAACATCACCATGTTGAGGTTCTGTCTGATTTTCTTGAACCGTTCTTCACTCAATGGTTTAGTGAAGATGTCCTCCATTGAAACTCTGTCTCAATAAACTGTAGACTCACAACCTTTCTCTGAACGTAGTCTCTCAAGAAATGATGTCTGACTTCGATATGTTTTACTCTCGAATGTTGTATAGGATTCTTCGGTAAGTTGATGGCACTGGTGTTGTCACAAAAAATTGAGATCTCCTCTTCTTGAACTGAATAATCTTCTAGTTGATATTTAATCCACAATGTTTGCGAACAACAGCTTGCAGCAGACATGTACTCAGCTTCGGTAGTTGATAGCATGATTGAGCTTTGTCTCTTGTTTGACTAGGAAACTAGGTTTGAGCTAAGAAAGTGACAGCCTCCACTCGTATTCTTCCTTTCAACTCTATCTCCGGCATAGTTCGCATCGCAATATCCGATCAACCTGAAATCTTTACCTTTCTCAAACATTAAGCAAAGATCAATAGTACCTGCGAGATATCTCATAATTCTTTTAACAGCTATGTAATGAGACTCTCTATGATCGGCCTGAAACCTTGCACACAAGCATACACTGAACAGTATGTCAGGTCTGCTTGTTGTAAGATAAAATAAAGAATCGATCATCCCTCTATACAGGGTTTGATCCACCTTCTTACCAACTGCGTCTTTCGATAAAAGGTTCGAAGGATGAATCAAAGTTGCCATAGGCTTCACATTATTCATATCAAATTAGACAACAGTTCTTTCACATATTTTTGTTGATGGATAAAGATCTTCTCATCGGTTTGCTTAACTTGCAACCCAAGAAAGAACTTCAACTCTCCCATCATACTCATTTCAAACTCATTTTTCATCAGACTCTCAAAACTCATACATAAATTCTTTGAGATAGTACCGAAAGTGATATCGTCAACATAAATTTGTACTAAAATAAACTCATTCTCATTGTTCTTCCTAAAGAGCGTCTTATCTACTTGACCTCTACTAAAACTACTCTTTAAAAGAAAGGTACTTAGAAGATCATACCAAGCTCTAAGAGCTTGCCTCAAGCCGTATAAAGCTTTCTGAAGTCTATAGACATGATCTGGATACCTAACATCCTCAAAACTAGGAGGTTGCTTAACATACACCTCTTCGTCTATAAAACCATTCAGAAATGCGCTTTTCACATCCATCTGAAAAAGCTTTATATTATGACAAACCGAATATGCCAACAATATCCTAATCGCTTCAAGTCTCACCACTGGAGCATATGTCTCATTGTAGTCTATTCCTTCTTGCTGATTATAGCCTTGTGCTACTAATCTAACTTTATTCTGACTTACTCTCCCTGATTCGTCTAACTTATTCTTGAAAACCCATCTAGTTCCTATAATGGATTTCTTCGAGAGTTTAGGGATCAAGGACCAAACTTTATTCCTAGTAAATTGGTTCAGCTCCTCTTGCATGGATAAAATCCACGCTTCGTCCTAAAGAGCTTCCTCAATCTTCTTAGGCTCTATTTCAGAGACAAAAGCTACATTAGCTTCTCTTCTGAACTTGGACCTTATTCTGACTCCTTTAGAGGTCTCTCCGATAATTAACTCTTCTAGATGAGAAGTCTTATTCCAATCTCTTTTTAATCCAATAGTTTATGGAATATCCTAAACCTTGTCTACCTAAGTTCCTGATGATGAAGGTTCTATTGTATCACCTAAGAGTTTTGAAGGGACTTCACTCTCCATGTCATCTTCCTTACGAGGTTGGGAACTATCATCAAACTTGACATGAATGGTCTCATCAACCTTCTTTGAGGTAATATTGTAAATCCTAAAAGCCTTTGATGATAAAGAGTAGCCTAGAAAGATTCTTGGAAAGGTCTTTGAATCGAACTTATCCAACAATTCCTTTGTATTCAGAATAGAGCACTTGCAACCAAATGGATGAAAGTAAGATATATTCGGTCTCCTTCCATTCCATAACTCATAAGGAGTTTTCTTCAGCAATGGTCGCAGCAATATCCTATTCTGAATGTAACACGTTGTATTCACAGCTTCTGCCCAAAAGTACTTAGGAAGATTCATCTCACACAGTATAGTCCTTGCCATTTCTTGAATCGTCATGTTCTTCCTTTCAACAACTCCATTCTGCTGCGGAGTCCTAGGAGTAGAGAAATTGTGGAAAATTTCATTCTCCTCACAGAATATTCTAAACTTTTCATTCTCAAATTCTCCACCATGATCACTCCTGATACTGGCTATAGACATTCCTTTTTCATTCTGTAAATTTCTGGAAATGGTCCTAAAACACTTAAAAGACTCATCTTTGTGTGACAAAAATAATATCCAACAAAATCTAGTAAAATCATCAACAATAACGAGTCCATATTTCTTTCTGTCAAGACTTATCGTCCTAGTTGGACCAAATAAATCCATATGTAATAACTCTAGAGGTCTAGAAGTTACGAAATTTTTAGAAGAAAACGATGTTTTGATTTGTTTCCCTTTAAGAAAACTTTCACAAAAGAACTCTTTGTCAAAACTTATTTTAGGTAAACCTCTTACCAAATCATGCTTTAACAACTTTGAAATATATTTAAAACTAACATGACCTAGCTTTTTATGCCAGATTAGTCTTTCTTCTTCATTTGATAAAAAATATGAAACATTTTGATTTTGAAAATCCTCTAAATCAATTTTGTAAAGATTATTTCTTCTCTTGGCAGAAAAGAATATAAACCCATCTTTGTTTCTGACTTCACAAAGATTTTGATTGAACATGACTTCAAAACCAGAATCACACAATTGACTGACACTAATCAAATTGTGTTTCAGACCATCAACAAGCAGCACATTATCAATGCATGCAAAGGAATCTTTACCTATTTTACCGATTCTAATTATCTTTCCCTACTGGTTGTCTCCAAAAGTTACCGATCCTCCCTTCTTATACTGAAGATTTAGGAACCTTCTTCTCGTCATATGTCACGAGCATTCACTATCTAAATACCAACGGTGCTTGTCGTATTTTTTAAGGAAAGATATCTGCAGGAGAAACTATTTTATTTTTTGGTACCCATATTTTCTTGGGTCCTCTTGGGTTAGTAATATGCACAGAATGATTCATTTGATGCATTTTATAAGTTTGTCGATGAACGCGTTTTTGGTGATACTTCTTTTTCTGAAAGAAAAACTTTCTTTCATATTGAGGCTTGTTTTTCATAAATTCTAATCCGGTTTTATCACCGGATGTCTACTTTTTCCTAACTTCTCATTCATTTTTCTTGTACTCTCAGTGAAGGTAGCTAAATCAGCTGAAAGATTCTTAATCCTAAGCTTTAACTGATTGATCTCTTCAGATCTATCTACAACTTTCTTTTTCTTATTCTCCTCTACTTGCTGTTTCAAGCATATATTTTCTCTCTCTAAATCTTGTGTATGTTTAAGATTTTCTACATACTTTTTCCTTAACAACTTGTACTATTTCAGAATAGCATGAGAATCTTCTAGTAGTTCTGAATATGCATTATGCAAGTCATCGTATTCAGACGTTACTTCCTCATCACTTTCCTCTTCGGCTACTAGGAAAATATTCGCGTGTTCTGATGTCTCGGAGCTTGTATATGATTCAGATGAATCTAGATCCTCCTAAGTTGCCATCATACTTTTCTTGCCTTCTCTACTCTTCTTTGGTTTCTTCTTTAGAGTAGGACACTCGGACTTGTAATGTCCAGGTTGATTACACTCGTAGCATATGATGGATATCTTTTCCACTTTTCCATCATCTTTACCGTTCTTCTTGAAGAACTGACTTCCTTTGGACTTCTTCTTTCACATCTGTCTAATCTTCCTGGACATGAAAGATAGCTCGTCATCTTCATCACTTGACTCTTGTTCTGATTCGCTGGAGTCATCATGCTTTGATTCTTCAATCTTTAATGCTTTTGATGACTTTCTCCTCCTTTGAGTCTTGTGATTCTTTTGTCCGGCCTTCAGTGCTATTGACTTGTCCCGTTTGGGCTTTTCTTCAGCATCGAGCTCAACTTTATGAATTTTTAGCGATCCAAGCAACTCGTCAAGCTTTAGCACGCTCAAATACTTAGCTTCCTGCACAGCAGTAACTTTTGGTCTCCACCTCTTTGGAAGACTTCTTAAGATCTTACGTACGTGATCTTGGTTGTCGTAAGTTCTTCCGAGAGCTTTCAATTCATTGATAATTGTTTGAAATCTTTCAAACATTTGATCAATAGTTTCTTCACTTTTCATCTTGAAAAGCTCGTACTGGTGCACAAGAATGCTTATCTTGGATTCTTTGACTTGGTTTGTACCTTCATGTTCGATGGACAACGTTTCCCATATCTCCTTCATAGTATCGCATCCGTGGACTTTGTCATACTCACTTCTGCTTACGGCACAACTCAAGAAAAACTTCGTTTTAGAGTTCAGTTGGAATCTTGCCTTTTGATCAGCCGTCCATCTGATCCGTGGAATAAGATTACCTTCTTCATCTACTGCTATGTATGGTCCATTCTCTATCACGTCCCAAAGGTCAACATGAGTAGATTCTATAAATAGCCGCATCCTATCTTTCCAGTAATGATAGTCTTCTCCGTTGAATGCTGGAGGTTTAGTGACTAAGGCACCTTCTGCAATGTACGTATGTGATTCCGCCATAATCTTTGATCCACACTTTGTTACAGTGATCCTTAGACACCGAGCTCTGATACCAATTGAAGTGAATCACACGTTATTACAATGCTTATTATACGATGTATGAATGCACAAAAAGGGGGGTTGAATTGTGTATTCCCCTTTTTAAAAAACCTTTAAAATCGTTTTGTCAAAAGAAAAGAAAAAACTTGTTCTTTTCACAAGAACTACTGTAAATCAAAGTTAATCGTATTTTTAAAAAACTTGTTTAAAAACTAAGTAAGAACAAAACTTTGAATGATGAGAGATAAGGATAGAGAGAAGTTGACACAGTAATTTTTATACTGGTTCACCCCAAACCGTGGGCTACGTCCAGTGCTCAGATGTCTTTCTGAGATTTCACTATCTCTCAACAACTTTATAAGTATTCTTTCTTTTTTAGCCTCTTCAGGTCTCTTTACACTCAGTATTCTTTTACTCTTAGCCTCTGCAGGCTATCTGTACTACTTTATTACAGAAAGATGTTTTGAGCTTCGTTACAGTAATATAGCTCTAGCTATTTGCACAATAAACTCTCAAGTAAGCTTTTTAACGTTCATGTATATGTATATCAGCTAACTTTGCAATCTTCGACTTCGACCCATATTTATTGCTTACGTCTTCAACTGCTTCTTGAATCTTGAAAGAAACGGTTATTCAGTTGAGTTCTGTAACTAACTCGAACTTACTCTTTATTTGCTTTCGTCTGCTTTTCATCGTCTTTTTTTTCTTTCGTCTATTTTTGGCTTCCGTCTATTTTTCATTCTCCGTCTGCTTTTCATCTATTGTCTGCTTTTCATTCATCATCTGTTTTTTCTTTCTTCGTTTGCTTTTCATCTATCGTCTGCTTTTCATTCTCCGTCTGCTTTTCATCTATCGTCTGCTTTTCATTCTTCGTCTGCTTTTCATTCATCGTCTACTTTTCATCTATCGTATGCTTTTCATCTTCGTCTGTTTTTCATTCTCTGTCAATTTTTCTACATTATTTGTACTTCATCAAAATCATTAATGTAAAGTCATTTTGGCTTAACATATCATTGTATCTATAATGTCACAGGGAGGTAGTAATGATGACAGTCAAAGAAGAGATGCAAATATCGATTTCACTTTGAAAGCCATGCAGCAACAATTTGAGAGGTTTAATCTAGCCTTAACTGAGATTAGGGTACAGATGGATGAGCTCAAACAAGGGAGACATGAGGAACCTCAGGGGAGGCATGTAGGTGTATGCCAACAACAACCACCACCTCGTAGACCACCACTTCTGTATGAATCAGAAGATGAAGACTTTGAGGAGGAGGAAGACTTGAGGTACGTAGACCTAGGAGAGCTCAGAGAGTTGATCTATTTAATAGGAGAGATGGAGACCTTAAATCCATCAAAATGCAAATCCCTGCCTTTAAAGGAAGGAATGATGCAAAGGTTTACCTAGAGTGGGAAAGGAAAATGGACTTAGTTTTTGATTACCACAATTTTTCTGAAGATAAAAAGGTAAAGCTAGTCGTTGTTGAATTTACTGATTATGCACTAATATGGTGGGATCAATTGGTGACATCTAGGAGGAGAAATACGGAGATGCCAATTACTACTTGGCATGATATGAAGGCATGCATAAGGAAGCGGTTTGTGCCTTCTTACTATTAGGAGATGCATCAGAAACTTTAGAGACTCACTCAGGGGTCTAAATAAATGGAGGACTACCACAAGGAAATGGAGATAGCTATGATTCGAGCTAATATAGAGGAGGACTCGGAGGCAATCATGGCACGATTCTTGAGTGGTTTGAACAAGGAGATAGCTAATGTGGTAGAATTGCAACACTATGTAGAGATTGAGGATATAGTGAACATGGCTATAAAGGTGGAAAAGCAAATCAAAGCTAGAGTGGCAGCAAGGAGTGGGGAAAATTCTAGCCAGTCATGGAGTTCAAAATGGCCCAAGAGAGAGGAGAAGTTGAAAAACAAGGGACTGGACTTCAAGGAGACACCCAAAAGGCCGAATGTAGGGTTTGACCCTAAAGGTACACCTAACACCCAAGCTTCTTTTAGTAAGCATTCTAGCATTAATTGTTTTAAGTGTTTGGGATATGGTCACATTACTTCACAATGCCCAAATAGAAATGTTATGTTTTTAAGAGATGATGGGGGAATTGAGTCCCAAGAGAGTGATGGGAAAAAATGCCTGAGCTTGAGGATTACAGTGATGTGGAGGTAGAAGAACCTTTCTAAGCCAAACCCCTTGTAGTTAGGTGTGCTCTCAATGTGCATGAGAAGGTAGAAGTAGATGAGCATAGGGAAACTATCTTCCATACACGTTGCTTGATCAGTAGTACGATGTGTAGTATGATAATTACTGGAGGAAGCTGTACAAATATAGCTAGTACAATCTTGGTGGAGAAGTTGGGGTTGCCTATTATTAAACATCCTAGCCCATACAAGCTACAATGGCTCAATGAGTGTGGATAACTAAGGGTACATAAACAATTGAAGGTTGCATTCTCCATTGGGAGGTATTCTAATGAGGTTTTGTGTGATGTAGTACCAATGCAGGTAGGTCACATATTATTAGGGAGGCCTTGGCAATATGATAGGCGTGTGATCCATGATGGCTACAAGAATAGGTACTCATTCAAGATGGGAGATCAAGCCTTAGTTTTGGCTCTTCGAAAACCAAAGGAGGTTCATGAGGATCAAATGAGGCTTGCAAAAGCCATGAAAGAACAAAGACAAAGGGAGGCCGAGAGTTTGAAAAAAAGAAAAGGAAAAGAAGCCATTCAAAAAAATAAAAATAAAAGCTCAATTGAGAGAGATTACACTAGTGAGAAAAAATAGAGGGAAGTGCAATAGAAAAAGGACAGTTGAGTGAAAAGAAGAGTGAAAGAAAAAAAAGTACCTTCTTTGCAAAATCAAGAGATTTGAGACAAGTGTTGTACACACCTAAGCCTTTAATTTTGCTTAACTATAGATAAATTCTTTATAATAAGGCTGACCTTGACTCTTCTGTACCTAGTGTTGTTAAATTTGTTTTGCAGGAATACTCAGATGTCTTTCCAGATGAGATGCCCAAGGGACTTCCACATTTTAGAGGTATTGAACACCAAATAGATTTTGTTCTAGGAGCACAAATTCCAAACCACCCCGCTTATATGAGTAATCCTGAGGAGCAAAGGAGCTTCAAAGGCAAGTGGAGGAACTTTTACAGAGGGGACACGTGAGAGAAAGCTTAAGCCCATGCGCAATTCCAGTGTTATTAGTGCCAAAGAAAGATGGGACTTGACGCATGTGTGTGGATTGCAGGGCAGTGAATAAGATAACGGTAAAGTATCGCCACTCACTTCCTAGATTAGATGATATGCTTGATGAATTATATAGTGCTTGTTTCTTTACAAAGATTGACCTTTTGAGTGGCTATCATCAAATTAGGATGAAAGTAGGAGATGAATGAAAAACAACCTTTAAAACTAAATATGATTTATATGAATGGTTGGTCATGCCTTTTGGTTTGGCAAATGCACCTAGCACTTTCATGAGGTTGATGAATTATGTTTTGTGTGAATTTATTGGCAAGTTTGTGGTTGTATATTTTGATGATATTCTGATTTACAACAAAAGCCTTAATGAGCATGTTTTACATCTTAAATCTGTACTAGAGACACTTAGGTGTGAAAAGCTTTATGCTAAACTTAAAAAGTATTCTTTTTGTATGGATAAAGTTGTCTTTTTTGGCTTTGTTATTTCTGCCCATGGTGTTCATGTTGATGAGGAGAAGGTTAAGGCTATCAAAAATTGGCCTACTCCTAAGTTTATTAGTGATGTGCGTAGTTTTCATGGTTTGGTTAGTTTTTATCGGTAATTTGTGAAAGATTTTAGCACCATTGCTGCGCCATTAACTGAAATCATTAAAAAAGATGTTGGTTTTAAATGGAGTGAGGCACAAGAACTTGCATTTAATGCTTTAAAAGATAAGTTGTGTCCTGCACCTGTTTTAATTTTGCCTAACTTCAATGAAGCTTTTAAGATTGAATGTGATGCCTCCGGGATAGGGATTGGTGTTGTTTTGATGCAGGGTAGGCATCTCATTGCATACTTTAATGAGAAGCTTCATGGCCCACAACTGAATTACTCTACTTATGACAAAGAACTATATGCCTTGGTGAGAGCATTGGAAACGTGGCAGCATTATCTATAGCCAAAGGAGTTTTTGGTTCATTATAACCATGAATCACTCAAGCATTTGAAGGGCCAAGGTAAGTTGAACAAGAGACATGCGAAATGGCTAGAGTTCATTGAAACTTTTTCATATGTGATCAAGTACAAGCAAGGTAAGGGAAATGTAATGGTTGATGCACTATCAAAAAGGTACACTCTAATCAATACTTTGAGTTCTAAAATACTTGGATTTGAGTTTTTTAGAGATTTGTATGCTTCGAATTATGATTTTATGAATATTTATGGTGCGTGTAAGCATGTTGCATTTCAAAGGTTTTATATACATGATGGGTAATTGTTTAGGAAGAATAAGCTTTGTGTGCCTATTTGCTTTATACGTGAAATACTTGTGCGTGAATCACATTGTGGAGGATTGATGGGTCACTTTGGGGTGTAAAAGACATATGACATACTTTGTTAACATTTTTACTGGCCTAACATAAGAAAAGATGTTGAAAAAATATGTTCTAGGTGTGTTGCATGTAGACAAGCGAAATCAAAGACCCATCCACATGGTTTGTGTACTCCCTTGCTTGTGCCTAAGCATCCTTAGACTAACATATCTATGGACTTTGTATTAGGGCTGCCTAGGACAAAAAACGGTAGGGATAGCATATTTGTGGTTGTTGATAGGTTTAGTAAAATGACACACTTTATTGCATGCCATAAATGTTGGACCCCGAACTTTTGATGAACATTAGAAATATTAAAATGAAATTAAATGAGAAAGAAATTGGTGAGACAATGTAAGAATTTAAGAAAATTTGATGAAATTTATGAAAATGAATTGTTAATTTTGAGGACTTTGATATTTGAGTGAACTTATATGGATTATTAGAAGAAAGTGGATGAGTTGATTGAAATGAAGTTAAATAGCAAGAATTAAAAAGAAAAAGTGTGAAAATTTGAAGAATTTAGAATGTTTGACTTTTGGAGAGAGAATGTTTGACTTTGAGAGTTGACTTTTGTTTGAGGCAAAATTGGAAAATGATCTATATGAAACTTGTAGATTATGTCAAGAGTTTTCTGTAGACATAAAGTTTGCAATTTTCGATATCGGGAATGAGAGTTATGATTAGTCAAAGTTGGCTTGGAAGTTTGACTTTTAGGGTAAAAGTTGACTATTTGATTTAGGTCAAATTTGAGAAAATGATCAACGTAAAATTGTAGCCTTTGTCGAGAGCTTTTCGTGGACATAAAGTTTGCTATTTTTCGATGTCGGGATTGAGAGATATGAATTTGGAAGATATGCTTTGTTTTGAAAATGTTATTAAGTATAGATTTGCATGTGCTATACTTGAGGCCACTCGTCGTTATGGATTTAGTCTGAATTGGAGTAAGTAGTATTACTGAAAGTTGTAGCTTGTATGTCGATCTTTCCGATGCCATAAAGTTTGTAATTTTTCGATATCGGGACTAGGAGTTATGATCGATTAAAAAACTGGAAGTTGTGTAGGAAAAGTTGATTAGGATAGAATCTTTGATTGAGTTTTTGACCCCTTTCGAGGTGAAATTGATTTTTCTGTTCTTCTGGGAAGTTGTAGAGCTTCCTTCAATCTTTCTATAGACACCAAATTCGTCAAATTCCGAGTTCGGAATAAAGAGATATGATTTTTGAAAAATTCAGTTATAAGTGGGTATTTAAGATTTTGTAACTTTTGCTTAAACTCCGACCCTTTTGCAATCTTTTGTTATAAATCTTTCGTCCGACATCCGATTGACTCGATTATCGAAGCGTTGGATTCCTAAGACAATTAATGTCATTTTATTGAAGAATTATGAATTTTAGGAGATTGAAATGAAGGTGATTGATTTTAATTAAGTGAGTTGAGAAAGTTTCCGAACATGGTTCGGTATTTTGCAAATTTCGGGAGCTGTGGAGCTCCGATTAAGTCGATTCTTGAGGCTAAATAAGTTAAGATATGGGACTTCAATTATGTGAAGGGCTCGAATTTTAATTCAGTCCCGAAGATTTTCAAGTTCTGGAATTAAGTGCAGTTTTGGATTTTGTTCAGGTCTGTTAGTATTTCGGCCTTAACTTCTTCGTTTTAGATCCGAATTGAGCGCCGTCAGTTGCGTTGGATTCGTATGATCGAGAGGAACAATTCTCTAGTAGAAAGTTTGTCCAAATTATTTCGTTAAGTTGCCCAAAAGTTGGAAGTAAGTTATCAGATTTTTAACTAAAGAGAGGGGCATTTTGGTCATTGCACCCTCATTTAAGTGACATAGCTTAAACACAAGGGGCAGGGTCGTTTTGGAGGCTGGAGCTGTCGACTATAAGCAGAATAAGAAGAGAAGAAATAGAAAGAAAATACAAAGAGAGGGAGAGAAGAGATGAAGCTTCGGTGATGGGTGGAGAAGAAGAAGAAGAAGAGAGCAAGCAAGGTCAGTTTTTCTATGAGTTCAAGAGTGATGTTCGTTGGTTTCTAGAGCAAAGAGGAGGAAGAAGATGGAAGTTTACCTTGAAGCTTCATAAATCCGAAAATGGTGGAGTTAAGGTAGGTTTGAAAATTGTTTTAAGTTGAGATATTGATGGGTTTATGGTGTAGATCTATGGAAAATGTTATGGGTTTGTTAATTCCATGACAAATTTTGGGAGATTTCATGTTAAATTGAGTTAATGTTGGATATGAATGTGTTAGGGTTTTAGTCTTGAATTTGGGGATTTGAAGTTTTGGAAGTGTATTGAGTTAGAAAGTTTGAAATTTTGATGAGTATGGGATTTCTATAATTCATTTAAGTATTTATGCTTTTGTGATTTTGAAATTGGTGATTTTGGTTTAGGAACTTTTAGTTTGGATGAAGGAAAGAAGTAATGGAGGAATTGAAGCTTTGGAAAAGTGTCTAGCAAGATCATGAGGTGGGTACCATATTTATTTTCGAAATTATAAGCTTTGTGAGTATTCTTGAAAATTTCCGAAAGTGAAAAGGGTTAGAAATGTATTGTTTGGATATTTAAATGTATTGTTTTGAATATTTTGATGGCATTGAATGATTGTCTAATTGATTTGAAAAATTTAGAAGAGAGCGTTTTGAAAGTTATTGTTTATATTTTGAAAAATCAAGAAGGAAGTATTTCAATGTCATTGCCTAAATTGATTTGATAAATTGATAAAAATTTCGACGTAGGATTATGAATGAATTGAAAATTTGTGAGGAATATTGTATTCTTGGATTTTGATATTTAAGAAATTTTTGTGTTTGAAACAATGACCTATATTGCTTTTGACATTGTTTCTCAAGTGTCGCTATTCTGAAAAGTTGACATTTCTAAATTTCAAATATTTGTGAAAGCGTGTATCGAATCTGATTATGAAAAGATTTGAAAAGTTAAGGATTTCAAATTGTTTATAAAAGTGGTTGAAAAGTTTATGATTTTGAAATTGTTATGAAAAGTGTTTGGAAAATTTATAATTTCCATGATTGTTTATAAAAGCGGTTGGAAAGCTTATGTTTCGAAATTGTTTATAAAAGCGTTTGGAAAGTTTATAATTTCGAAAATGATGTATAAAAGTGTTTGAAAAAAAATATATGATTTCGAAATTGTTTATGTAAAAGTTGAAAATGCTATTATGTAGGTAAAGGTTGAACAATTTATGATTTCGAATACTATCGAATTAGTTATAAGATTTTGCTCATAAAAGGTTTGACAATTTAGAATACTTTTGAAATTATTTATAAAATATGGTTTATGAAAATGTTGGAAAAGTAGGATTTCTAAGTGCTTTTGAAATTAGTATAAAATATTAGTTATGTAAATATTGGAAAATTTTGATTTTAGTAAGATTAAATATCTTGCCTTTGGAATAATTGGAGAAATTTGTTATACTGCGATTGGAGAAGTTTGAATGTTTTAAGTTCAAATGTGTTTAAGAAAAAGTGTACAAAGGTTTAATTTTCTTGTTTTCAAAAGATTTGTGAAATTGCTTGAAAATTTAGAAAGTAATGAATTTTAATGTTTCAATGTTTTGGAAAAAGGTTACGAGTTTTAAAATGAATTGAGCTATGAAGAAGGATTCGAAAGGATTCGACATTTTATGATTTCTAATGATTTAAGCAATTGCTTAATTTGTTAAATTCGTTAAGGCTCTTAATTGTTCATTCAAGGATGATGAAATAAATGTTAAATTCGTTGTGTTTGAAGGTTTTCATCAAGATTAAAATTGTTGCATTCTAAAATAAATTGTGAATTTGCTATGTGAGAATTTCTATATGAAATCATGTGCATTTTGGGAATGTCAAGTTGTTTGATATGACATTGTGTTGAATTATCGATGATTGCTACAATTGGTTCAATCTTGATGATTGAAAGTATGTTATGTGAATTACTTTGATGTGATGACATTATGAATGTGAATGTGTCTTGTTTGACACGACATGAGGATTTGACTTTTTGAAAAGTGCCTTGGGCAATCTTTTTGTAAGAATGAATATGTGAATTATATGGGTTTGGTCCTCTGTAGAGTCGATTACCTTTCTCCTCTCGTTAGCCTTCTCCCGTTCCGATTCGGACTCCCCTCACGTTCACATGTGCCGCAACATTATCTTGGGATTATGCGATCGTTCTATTAGGATGTGTTATGTGATTTTGCTCTTTGTGTATTGTGATGCATTATGATGTGATGCATTCATATTTGAAATTGTGCATGATTTGTGAAAAGTTTGAGAACTTGAGAAAATCTTAGAAAATGTTGATGAAGATTTATGAATGTTTTGAAAAGTTTGAAAAGAGTTTTGGATAAATTTCTTGGGAAAGGTTTAAAAGTTTGAAAAGACAATTTTAACTTATGTTTCATTTATAAGTATGTTACTTGTCATCCTCAAACAGATCGGCCAAACGATTCGACATTTATATGTTTGTAATTTGTATATGGCTTGGAATGGTCAAATAGTGTTGTTATGATTATAAGTAGGAATTTATGAATTTTATGTAAGGTTGTTTAGAAATGGGATATGATTGTGACTTGGGAAGAATGTTTGCCATTACGGGAGGTTGACTCTGATGGTGTTTGGATATATAGAAGTGTATGTTTTTGACTTGCGATATAAAAATAGAGCATCCATTCTATTAAGTGTTTAGTAAACGATGAAATTATTCACCATTTGAGATAGTTTATGGATTTAACCCGATTTGATTCGCCTTCCTTTCCGTTTCGCCGGTTCTTTGAGATCGGGTCTTTTCTTTAGGATTTGTGCGTTCTGCGAGCATATTCCAAAACCATTGTTTGGACTCTTGAGTCTTTGCCATTACATGAGTTATCTAACAGGGATGGACAACACAAGGCTGAATTGTTGAAGAGCATTCATGAGAAAGCAAAGCAACAAATAGAGAAGCGAAATGAAGCAAATGCGCACAGAGCTAATCAAGGGAACAAGTTGTTGAGGTTTGAGCCTAGAGATTGGATTTTGGTGCATTTCAGGAAGGAGAGGTTTCCTAAGCAAAGGAAATCCAAGTTGGATCCTAGAGGCGATGGGTCATTCCAAGTGCTTGAGAGAATTAATGATAATGCCTACAGGATTAATTTGCCAAGTACGTATCAAGTGTCTTTTACTTTTAATGTTACCGATCTCTCACTTTACTAATGTAGGGTCTGATTCGAGGACGAATCCTTTTGAGGAGGGAGGGGATGATACAACTAGCCTTTGCAATGGAGTTCCACGTCTTACACATCAACCGGACAAGCTACACATGACAAGTAATCCAATTATAACGCAACAAGCTTTAAGGCTTAAACAAGCAATACAAGCTTTTGTTCAAGCCCAAATCACAAGTCAAGAACATGAGAAGGCCGAAACATCCATAAAGGAACACTAAGGCACGCCTAAGCTTGTGACTTTATTAGAAGAGGCTAGCACTTAGCCATTTAGGCCCATTTTTATAATTTGGGTTTATTATTTATTTTCTCTTATTTTAGGCCCAAGAACTTATTTATGGGTTGTTCTTTTAGTTAATAGCATGTGCATTGTTTGTCTGGATTATTTTGAGACTTATTTGTTTTAATGTGTTTAGCCCGTTCGTAAAAGGACTTGGATTAGATTATGTTCAATGGGCTAGATGCTCCTAGATTTGTTGGGATTAACTTAGTTTTCATTAAATGGGCTTGCAAACCCATTCCTATTAAGGTTGGGACTTGGTCAAGGTATTTATACCTTATTATATCCTTGTAACCCTAGATTGGATGATGAATAAAATTTCAGAATTGAGCTCTTTAAGTGAGGCGTGATTGTCTTCATGGTTACTTGAAGAATTTGATTTGCATCAATAAGTAAGTACTTGCAACGTAAATTGATTTCTGATTTCTTTGAGATTGGGTCTCAAACATATGATTTAGGGTTTGATCTATCAAGTTCTTATAATAGAAAGATTAGGGTTTTGATTCAATATGATTAGGGGGTTTCAAGAATCTTATTTTCTTGGGGTTTCCGTATCAGTGGATAAATTCAATGGTAGAAATTTCTCGATTTGGAAGATGAGAATGAGGGCTATCTTAGTAAAAGATAAGTACATCACAGTGATCTTTAAAAGGCCAGATAATATTACCGATGAAAAATTGGAAGAAATAGATGCAAACGCAACGACAAATTTACATCTCGAATTGGCAAATGAGATATTGTCAAGTATAAAGGAAAAAAAGACAGCCAAAGAAATTTGGAATTATCTCACAAGCATAAACGAGACAAATTCCTTACACAACAGAATATTTCTCAAGAGGAAGTTGTACACTTTGTGGATGTCAGAATCTTCGACGTGACCGAGCACGTCAATATACTAAATTCTCTATTTTCACAACTCAAAAACATGGGTTGTGTGATAGGGATGGGTGAACTAGTGGAAATTCTACTTCAGAGTTTACCAAATTCATACGATCAACTCATCATCAACCTTGAGAAATAATATGCTATGTAAAGACTCTGCCTTATATATGCTTGTAAGATAATTTTAAATTTCTTTGGATGTCTTTTTCTCTTTTATACTTGACAATATCTCAACTGCCAATCCGAGATGTAAATTTGCCGTTATGTTGCAGCTATTTCTTCCTATTTTTCATCGGTGATATTATCTAGCCTTTTGACGATTGCTATGAGACACTTATCTTTCACCAAGATAGTCCTCATTCTCATCTTCCAAATCGAGAAATTTTCACCATTGAATTTATCCACATTATATTCTCCTTTTACTTCTGACATTCTGCCGAAAAGCTCTTCCTACTATTTCACGTAAGTTGACCCCACAAGTGAATAGTAACCTCGTGTGCTCCACACAAAACAAGCCTCACAAATGATGATACTGAGCAATTTAAGAATATCCGGAGACAGTAGGTCCCACTAGATATGAAAATCGAAAAGTGATCCCACAAGCATACCATGCATACCCAAGAGTACTACAAAATCTAATTTACTTTCTGATGTGAAGGATCCACACTAAGTGGCAATCATAGAGCATACGGTAAGTAAATCTCAAGCGTGACCCTGATACCACTTGTTGGAAAAGAAAACACAAAAAAAAAGAAATAAAGAATAAATTAAAGAACACAAGAAATTTACGTTGAAAACTCCAATAGAGTAAAAACCTCGAAGAGAGAAGAATTTCATTATGAATGAAAATTAAGGATTACGAAATTAATTCTCTAACTTATACATAAAAGAGGAATGTCATTTTGGTGCATTGAAGGAGGATGAGAGAGCCTTCTTTTATAGGCTTCTTTCCTCCTCTGAGTCCTCTCATATTCTTATCCCACCGATGTGGGATGTAAGACACTCTAATGCTACACCAAGTCATGGTTTATTTCTTAAACAGGCTTTTCACACACAAATTTCAACATATAGTGATGTTGATTGGGGTAGTGATGTTGATGATTGAAAGTCAACCACCGATATTACAGTCTTTATGGGTAATAATCTGGATTCATAGGGCAGACAACATTAAAAAAATACCTTCATGTTCCAGTGATGATCAGTTTGACAGATATTTGAACCAAATCATTGTTCAAGTCTCAGTTTCCTTTCAGCACGATTTGAGGAAAGTTTGTTATAAAAGAGTTGTCCAACTTAATCTATTGTTGCTTTGCCTTATCGTGTTAAATGGCCAGATCCTTGTACTGTACTTTAGATGATCAATACACAAGACTGAATTAGGCCCTTATAGCATCGTTATTAGGAAACTAAAGGAGTTCTGAGTTCTGACCAACGACCAGCAGAAAAGGTTAAGTTCTAATTTGATGAATTTAAGCTTAAAAAGACTAGACATTATTCATCCAACAATGAAGTTGGGTCTAAAAGGAGAGACTGCAACATGGAGCTGGGTCAAAAGTCACGCGGCAGTACTTCTACAAGTAACTACTGGAAAAGTCTTGTTCCCTTTGAATCTCTTCGTTTACATATAGGCCCATACCTATGAGGTTAGGTTTCCACCTTCTGGCTTGTGCCTATGGACGTGAAAACAGGCTAAAGTCTCCTTTTCCTTCATGTGGAAAGCTTACAAGTTGCTTAAAGCTAATGTAAGCTACAAACATGGTGCGGCTGTATTAATTAACGGAAAAAGAGTACACGTGTATCAACTAATAACAAAGATTAAGAGCAATTCAAAAGATTCATCTTAATGCTAATGTAAGTTTTGTATAGTTGAATTCGGTATAATCACTATTGGATCAAATTTAAAAAGTAATATTGTTTTATTAAAATTTATAAAATTATATATTTTGATAATTTATTTTTAATTTATTGAACAAGATAATATCTTTTATTAAATTTAATAAGATATATTTTTCAAATCAACTTAGAATTGAACTAATTCGAAATTAATCTATTAATTTTAAATCGCATCACATATAAATTATCAATTATATTAAAAATCTCTTGATTGAAAATAATCATAGATAAATTGGCAAATGAGTAATGAAAGATAAAACAATCACAAATAGCAATTCATCATAAGTTATTGTATTAATTAAAAGAAACAATTGTAGTTAAGCATCAAGCCAGCATGGGTGGCTTGGAAATACATTTTTTTGTTGGGTTATGTCACTTAGTGCCCCTCAAAATCATATATAAACATTAAAGTACGTCCGAGGTACTCCACAACTATTCCTTTTTGCCCTCAGATTAATTAGGAAAAATGAGGGGAAATAAATAACATGGCCCATAAGTTAGGAATAAAAGAATAATATACCAGAAAAAGAGAAAAGAAGAAGAAGAAGAAAAGAAAAGGAGGGTAGGGTTTAATAACTTCAGGAATGATACATCAGGCATTGTTTAATTTGACTTTTCAAGCACTCCTACCATAGTGCAACACCATGACATGATCAGTGGTTGCGGAGTGTGGAAGCAAAGTAACTGAGTCTCTTGGGCTCCATATGTTATCTCTTACATGCTGTAACGTCAAGAAAGGTAGAAGCTGCTGCCCTCTACATGTTATCTCTACCTGCTTTTTTTGAAGCAAAAAAAAAAGAACAATCACGACCATTCATTTAGCAAGTGTTAAGAGGATAATCCCAAACCCTCTAAAATGTATATTTAATTCAGAAATAGCTACACAATGCGCATACAAGTTTCAAAAAAGGAGCAAGCAAGGCAGTCATTATCGTGGTGGCAGATATTAGAAAGACGTCAAGTCATCACTTGAAAGCTTTTCTGGCTCATGCAGATTTCAAGCCATCTATGGAGGATTCGCCTTTATCCAAGTTAATCATTGTAATTTCCCACCTTCAACCGATCTGATTTTTGCATACCCTTTACGCCCGTAAGTGAAAAGATATATGATTTTATATATAAAGCGTATACTTCACCCTATAAAATTCTACTACCCCCACAAAACTAAAAACCCTTTCTTCGCTTTACTCCACAGTGATTCCTCATTCCTATATGCTGTCAGCCGTGGAAGCAGGCTCTTTGGAGGCTGCCGGTCATCCCCTCTTGACATCAGAACTGCCCGAGATTAATCATTACGGCCCCAACCAGACTTCGCTCGTAAGCCAAAATCATGAGTTCTATAGACTTTTTCATGTAGTGGCAACATTTTATTAATCTAAATATATGCTAAAGCAAAGCATTAACATTAAACTAACGACCATAAGGATCTTTAAATATTAGGAGTTGTGGACTACAATGTGTTAAAAGACTTCTTAACAATTATTTATATGAAAGTTATTAAATAAATTATTAATTTCTTAAATGGTTATTCAAACTTTTAAGTTATAGATTATTACTTTAACTGGAAAGTTCTTTTTACTAAGTACTCAAAAGAAAATGACCCAAAGTCTATAATGGATCTAAGGAGCACTGCCTCTGAATTAATATTTTCTCACTGTTCATTATTATATTTAACCTGAATTACTTTCTTTCGTAGCTGTATATATAACATCATTCTCATGTCATGCACGTCTCTCTCACGTTGCTCTCTTACTTCCTTGGAAGAAACTCCAAATATAAGGTCAAAATATTCCTTCACCAACTATATCATTCCATAACTTATATCTATCGCTAGTCGATTGAAATTTAAACTAATATTTACGTTTAATTAAACAGTTAGTCAAAAGTGACAGAGCCTTGCTTCTTTCAATATAATACGACTATAATTTTAATAGTATCTTCGTCTACGTATGTACAGGAAGGTTGTATAATCATGGAGGACTGGATCTAGTTTTGTTAGTTTGATTCTACATGCATATAATGATTCCACTCAAACCCTTTTTTGATATATAAAAATGAAAAAATATGTGTGTGCACTTAAATTCTGTCTTTTTATGCTTTTTCTCCTTCAACAACTTGGAATGATGCCTTTAAGACTTATCCTTCATGCATGGCTTTCCTCCAACGTGTGTTTTCTTTCTTTTATCTATTTGTTTAGAGTTTAGTGGTCCTTGGGTGGTTGGTTTATGGTATGATGATGGTAGCTTTTATCATCTAACAAAGTGCAGCACTTACGTTTTTCCAGGGAGTTTTCTAATCGCAATCCTTGTAGTAAAAAGGACAAGAAACAAAGAGAAGAAAAGGAAATGATTGGACCTACAATGCATTGTACACTAGCTGTCTCTGAAAGCTGATCTTATAGAAGCGAAAGCGTGACGAAAGGAGTAGCTAGCTAGCTAGACCTAGCTACAAGTCATGCAGAATGAACGGAATGTTTGATAACAACAGTGTCCACGTGTGATTTCCCAGACCCTACGATTTGATTTATTGATGTGTTTAATGGAAAAGTCATACATACCAAGGTTTATTCTTTTCTATCTTTTTTTTTTTGTTTTATGGAACTCATAATAAACTACGACTAATTTCAGGTCTACCGATAACAAACTATCGATTTCCTATGTAGATTAATAACTATTTTCACTCTTAATACCTAATAATAGGGCAAGACAGAACATGTTCCTACTCAATGTTGTTACAGTATCTTACATACTTTAATACTTTATGTTGGTTAAAAGTCAACGCTTATGCATATTCAAGGGAAATGAAACCTTGTCATCGCCATGACGACAACATTTGCCATATCCCTTAAAGTGATTATTTTTATCGTACAACAAATTCTTGTTCATTATGGCACATAACATAGTTGATAGTTGTGCCAGCTTGTGTCGTGGTCTAAATGAACATAATTTAGCATCTAAATGCATATGACATGAAGACGACTAATTATATTGCTGCTTAGGGAAAGAAATAATGTCCTCAAATTGCGGTAGAAATCACACGAGTCTCCTTACTTTTCTCGTACCCACTTAAGAGCTAAATCATTGGTTTGCATTGGAATCAATTACTTCCTATAGCAAAAGTCCATCGACTTCAATTTCGAGGAAATTGCCAAATTAATGGCACCAGTGGACCTGCATTATAATACAAGGTACACCAATTTCACGAGCATCTGCTTTATAATTTTATAAACACGAGAAGAATGTTGAATGTGTCATACATCTTAGATAATTATCATATTTTATGCTATAAAATCCTAAGCTGGCTCTTTCATGATCATTAGGTTTAGTTAAATGATAAGATCTCTGTAGTTGGGTTGTTAATTTGTATATGACTTGTGAGAATATGGTGGAATAAAATAAGTTTATGCCTTAACCCCCTCCTCCTTACTTCATGGCATGGCATGAAGTGCAAGAAAGCAACAGAAATAAACTATGTGACTTCATCCAAAGCATCCTATAATGGTTGACCAAAACCTAAACTTATATGCAAAGACTAACTATATATAAATATATATGTATTCGTTGTGGGTAACGAAGACAACATATACTATAGATACGAATAATGTGATTGATGTTTGTCATTATCTGCTATACCTATTCTATCGATTGTGTCAGTTTCGCTACCTTATAAAATGTACTTATAAGAGCAAGCAAGCCCTAACATAAATTTTATATAGACTCCCATCTTCAATTTGTCAAATAAAAAGTGATTTTGATGGAATGCAAAGCAGCCCTTTAAGTGTATTAATTAGTTTTCTTTCTGTGACATTTTTCATGCTAAAAATATACACAAATATCTTCATTTCAACCCAGCGAAACAAGTTGGATTATAGTCAAGAATAAAGCCAATCAGTTACCCCAATTTCTCTTGTAAACGAGTAAACTTGATTTTATAAAAAGAATACAGGAGTCGCATCTTAAAACGAATGTCTGTAAGCTTATAATGCCCAATTATTACCAACGAGTCTTTCAGTATAGAGCAATAATTATTGAAATTATTATGGTATTTTGAGGTTGTGTGAATGAGAAGCATCGTATACAATGATGGGAACACAATAATGTGTATTTGATGATCCATCATGCATCTTTAATCAACGCATTCCGTGCACAAATTATGTTTACATAAGAACAATCCTAAAGTAATATTTATTACGGAATATTTGACATTTTATTATGATCATTATATCTACCCTTCCTAGTTCCTAGGACCTTATACATAGGAAAAGATCTTCTTCTTCTTCTCTTTTTCTAGTAGACCACGAACATGGTATTGAAAACGTAAATAACCTTTTAGGGTTCAACCATTTTAAATTATAAATTGAGAATTTGTAAAGTAACTATATATATATATAGATGATGTGCAGGACCTTTATCTACGTTGATGTGAAGAAGTTCATGTTTCGAGGTTTTTGTTTGTTTCTAAGTTTGTGCTTAGTTTTTTATGATGATGAAGCTGACACGCTTACGAATAGGCACAAAAAAGATCACTTCTCAAAACCTACAAAATTAAGAAAAGGTTAAGTTTAAACCTTGTTGCTAGAGGTTTTTGTTTGTTTCTAAGTTTGTGCTTAGTTTTTTATGGTGATGAAGCTGACACGCTTACGAGTAGGCACAAAAAAGATCACTTCTTAAAACCTAGAAAATTAAGAAAAGGTTAAGTTTAAACCTTGTTGCTAATTATAAAGACAAATTCCTACATGCTTCGCAAACAAGGAAAAACATTCTTCGTCTAAGTAAACAAAAACAAATCACAAAACATCGACCACGTTCTATGTAGTAAAACAAGAATAATTGTGTTTGTTGTCTATCAATTTGATCGATAGTTTTGGATGTTCTAAAAATGGTGTTACTACATAGATATGCATGGTTGCCTCCTTTGACAGGAACATAGAGTCGATTTTCTTATTGAACAGTAGGTTGAAAGATGAGTTTATTCTTAATATATATATATTGCACGTCCTAAACCTTAAATTCTTATATAATAAAACTAAGAGTAAGACTAGGTAATGACATCTCGGTTCCGATGAAATGTAACATGTCATGAAAAATTGCCAAGTTGCTCTGTCTACATATGCCAACATGTATACGATCGCTGGAGAGACAATTAGGACAAACTCTTATATGAACCTTATAGAGTCAAACTAAGAGATAATCAAGACACCTCTCCTCGTTTGTGTCTAACGTTCTAAGGGACACTATCTACGGCCGCGGTAAAAATAGTTTCCTTCTTTGGTCCCTTAGGCTGTGAAGATGGTAATATACCTACATATACATATATTCTAGAGGAGGAAAGTAATGATTGATATAGCTAGTTGTGTTCTAACATGATGGTTATAGAAATGTTGAGTTGAACTATGTAGGATCGAACGGATTAGGTTTCATAGTGACGACATTTTCCATTATCAACATTTCATTTTTGTTACATGTCTTAATTAGCTTCTTAGTTTTCTTCTCTATGTTTGGCTGTGTGTTTCCTGTTGTTTTTAGTTGCAGGTAGTGCAGAATCATTGAAACGTTACTTTCAAAAGTACGTTTTTGTGAAAGGCTATATGTCTCTCTTCCATTTGTTTTCGGGTCAAGGAAAGAGGTTGGTGGGTAGTTCTCTTTGTATCATCTCCAAAGCACTATACTTTAAAGCTACACCTTTAAACTTGTCCATAAGAGATTTAACATCTATAACTAACTAAGCATGAAGTTGATGACTAATTTATAAGGACTCAATTGCTTGAATAGGCAAAATCATTTTGTTCCTACTCCATCTTTACAGGACCAGATTATGAGCTAAAAGGCTAATGATACAAAAACTGAAGATGGCTACCTGGAAATGTGCTTCTCACCTAAATTCCATGTTATAGACAAAGCTAGTACCAAAACAAAAGTGGATTTAGTTCTGCTGTTTCTATCATTTCTCTAACACCAACTCGATATCATTCTTATTTGGCTAATAAATTTAGTTTCTTTTCCTTTTATTTTTGCTACTTGTGTGAAGAGCTATCATTTCGCAATTCAAAGTGATCATCACTGATCAGATGCGGAAATAGGGGATGAAGAAAGAACAAAAACTACGGCTTCATGGACTACTTTATTATGCATTTGAATATAACAAGGGACGGTTGAATGGTTATAAATACCTCTGATTCGCTATCCAGTCTCAGCTTGTTAACCAGATACTTTGTTAATAATCGGACTGTCATTCTTCCATCTCTGAACATTTCAAATATGGAAACAAAAACAAATTAATTTAACCAAAGCAAGAAGTTTTTTTTTTCTCAATTTCTTGAAGCATTAGAAAGAGGAATGAACATAAGAAAGTAGGAAAAGAAAGACGGAGAATGGACTGCAAAGAAGACAGACAATCTTACTTGATTCTCAGGTAGCTCTTGGATATTTGAGGCAAGAATGGTTCTTTTGCTCTGCATTCGACACCAAATTAAGCGTACTGTTAGAAACCAGGAAACTTCAGTCTTTGAAAATGCATGAAAATGAGACTTATTGGAAGAAAAATTTCTTGAAAGAAAATGGTGGGTTGGGGCTTTTTTCTGTACATGGTGATTCCAGTATCCAGGTTTCGTTACGCTTGCACTTACTGATTTTGAGACGCTTGTAACATAAACCAAATGCCCGAATGAAGTCGCCTAGGAGGATCGATGACCCTAAACTCGGAGCTCGGTCCAGCAACATCTATTCCACTATGGACTTGATGCAAGGGGTGCGAAAAATAGGAACCCAGTGGCATCAATGAAGAAGAAGAAGTTGTTGCAGAAGAAGACGAAGAAGACGAAGAAGAAGCCGTAGCTAGAACGTTGTATGGAATAGGCCTAAATGCCCAGTTAAGCTCTTGATGATGAGGATTATAAGTATTAGTTGAGCTACTTCCATGGTGTTGTTGTTGGTGTTGAAAGAACAAAGATGTGCTAAAACTAGTAGCACCACCTGTTGGCATGTTCATTACTGGTCGACTCGGAGGAGCTCTAAATTCAGGGACGTGAAAGATCGAAGAGCTCATCAATGTCCTCGGTTGATTTGATGACGATGATAAACTGTTGCAACCTGGTAATAGATCGAGCTCTATCAATCCTCCTTCTCCTTTAGGTGTTTGATGGTCCATAACTTGAAGATGACGATAACGATGATGATGATGTTTACTGTCTTCGTGACTTGTTGTACTGTGACCGCCTATACTCAATCGGAGCCAGCCTTCATCTTTCTCCTCTTCTTGTACAGCAACAACATCTTTGGAGCTTGAACCAGCTTCATTAAGACTGTTAGTTCTTGATTCATCTTCCGCCATGGGATTAGCAAGTGGATCAGATCCTAAAGAAGCTTCACTGTTATTACAATAGTCATAACCTCCTTCTACTCGGTTCATAAGACCAAAACGACTCTCCTCAACAGCATAACTACCATAACCGCCACAAAACACACGCCGCCGTTGCTTTTGTTGTTGCTTAGAAAGAGTTTGAGCAGGAACCATGGTCATATCCGAGAACCCAGAAAACGAGAAGGGTAATACTTGATGATGTTAGCAGCCATGGATCAATGGAAGGTTTTTGAAGTGAGAGTTATATTGGGAAGAGGGTGTAGTTATTGCCATAAGCATGTGCAACAATTAAGGAATCAAAAGAGAGAGACACCCATTAACCAGGTAAGGTGTTTTGCTTGGTGTTTCATCCTAAACAGTATATCTCAGGACAACTAGGAGAATAACCCTTGCAAATCTCACTTTTCATAATTCTCTTTGTTTGGAAGCTTGTGAGAATGGAATAGTGGTAGCTGCCGTTGAAAAATTGCAAAAAAAGAGAAAAAGCAAGGATAGAGAAATGGGTGGGTGGTCGTCAGTTATTCAGTTTTTATTCTATAATAAATAATAAATAATTAATATATGCAATATGATTTATATTTCTTAGGAATTTACATAAATTATTTCACAAAATATTAACTTTGTGTGTATAATCAATCAGACCAACACTGATAAGATATTCTCTTTTTCTTTAATCTTTTTGACTTTGTTAATAGGGAAATGTGTATGTGTGTAACATTCCTTCCACTTGTTTTTTTAATGGGAAGGTCATCCGGCTAACAACTTTAGGGCATGTTCCAAGGAGAAAATGACTATAAAAGACTCTCATCTTCCTTTTAGAATATCCCACACGAAAAGGTTCTTTTTAGCCCTAATGTTGGGGGATTATAGAAGAAAAGAAAAACACAATTAGGACAGCTAACCAACAGCTATTAACACTAATTGTGGGCTTAGACCCATCAAACCCTTTGACCAACGTTAAGTTGATGAAATTCTAGTCTACTTAGGATTGTCAAATGATCGAACAGAGTTTTGTCTCTCATGTTTAGCTAGGTGGATGCTAAGCCATAAGCTACTAGAATTAAAACATAAGTAGCTGCCGGGTTGGGCTCTAAACCAATTGTAAGGTAGGGGGATATGTATATACTCTACATAAAGGGTTCAGAAAGAGGAATAACTTTCTTAAGCACATAATATAGCTAAAGGTGATGTCTTTGAAAACAAAAACAGGGTCCAATTAATGATATTAGAATAATTAAGAAGCGTGAAATTGAGGAAAAGGGCAAGAAGAGAGGGAGACCGATAAGTGGTGGGCATGGCATAATGAACTGACCTGTCAACAATAACATAAGATAATGAAAGCAAGAATCATAAGTTAAGAGTAGGTTAAGTTATTAATTAATAGGTGATTATAAACAAATAAATGGGGACTTAGGCATGCATGATGGTGTTTCCCCACAATCCCTAGAACCACAGAGCATATATATTGTTTGTAGGACCTGTACACATTCCCCATTGATCCCACCCTTTGCATAACCATGTGCCGCAACAACACATTTCATTCTCACAAATATTATGAAACCAATGCTTTGATTTGATTAGTAATTGAGTTAGTTAGTTTAGACTGTTATCAGAGTTCATCCCATAATTATAATTAGCATTGCAATAAGCAATAATGCATAATTTAAAATTGTAATAGGATAAAGAAATGAGTTATGCGTCATTGCTTATGAATGTATGCATATACATGTGTCTTCTTTTTATCTTGTCACCCATGCCTGCCTTATGGCGCCTTGTTAGAGTAGTTAAATAAAAGTTCGAGCAGGTGATAAAAAAATAATGTAAGAAATGTTGTTGTCCGGAAAAGCTGCTAGTGCCCTTTCCAGCCCATCAAACATGGTCTTTCCATCTCCGTCTCTCTTAGAATTAATTAAACACTTCCTGGTTTGTTTGTTTCGGAAAAAGTGGACTTTTCAAAGATGGGTCAATCAAACCCGGATTTCTGGAAGGGGATTACACATGACCTGCTGTAGAAAAAGGTTTTTGGTGACTAATGCTAAAATTCCTGACAGTGGTGGCTCTCCTTTCAATGTCAGCTTCCTTTCATTTTGATGCATAATACTCACGATAGATTGGCCAATTGCAATTTTTGCGCATGCAAGAACTGAAGAAGCCCGTGTTTAATTTGTCTACCTTTAACAACAGCCGGACACAGTTGCTCATAACCCCTATTCATTTTTAGGGGATTTCTATGTAAACTTTTAAATATAAATAATAATTTATAAATTAAATGACAAATTCTATTTAAATATATAATAACAATAAGGAATTAAATATATAATAAATATACAAATTCTATTTAAATATATAAAATAACAATAAGGAAGAACATTTCATAACTTTCATCTTTTTCTTAAGTAAAGAAAAATAGTATAAAAGCTGAAGATTGTGAGAAGCGGGCTTGGAACGCACGACTTGAGCTTGGAGTATATATATAAGGTGGTGAGCATCTCCTACCCTTCTGCTAAATTATGGTCTCAAGTTGGTAACTAAAAATGCATGGACTCAAGCTTGTCATTTATATGTTTCTGAAAAATGTAAGTATCTATAATTATAACAAAATAGTGAAGATGAAAGTAAGAAGTGAAACTTTGAAAGTTTTTATATATATCAAAGAATTAGAAGAAAAAAGGTTTCAAAATTATCAATTAGTTTATAATTAATTAAGCGAATTGAACTTTAATATTTAAAAGTACAAATTGAGTCACTTACAGAACTTAAATTATTGATTTATGTACTTATTTACACAGAAAATGGAGTGTTTAAAACTTAAAACTACATGGATTATTAGATTGTGAGTCAAATAAAACCACCACTTATTGAGTTAATTTTGTGCTATGGTTAGTTTATATTCCTTTATGAATGTGGATGAGTTCAAGTTAATTTCCATTTCAATTACTGCTGATTATTGAATTATAAGTGGCAACAGTTCTTGTATGATTAGCATCTTAAAAGGGTTTCTGAAGTTTAAAGAAAGAAAAGTTAATTAAGTTGATGCTAGTTTTCCATTCAATTAGATTCATTGTTTTTCCATACTGTCAAGTCGACTCGGCAGGGTCCTATCACATATGGCAAAAAGTGCCATCATTTTCTGAGTACGCACTATGTGCATTGCCAAATCCAAAAGATATTGGACGCGAAAGAAGCTAAAGGAATCAGGTAACGATGGATGCCTTCATTAATTGTAAGCTATTGGTTGGATTGATGGAATTGTAATTAATAGCATTAACTAAGACATTGCTTGTGAATATGCCTTAGTCGTCAAGTTTTGGCAAAAACAAGGAACTGTTCCACCTTCCACGTTTTAATTTTTCAATCAATTTTGGAAAATAGTCGGCTTTCTCGATTCTTTCTAAAAATTAGGAAGTGTTTTTCTTTTTTATTCACAGTTATATACGAATTGTTGATAATAATCAATAATTGAAAAACTCGATCGGTTCCACAGCTGACCCACCCCTTTTGCCTTGGACAAATCTGTAACACATTAGATGGCACTGAATCTTCTAGGACCAGAAGGGGATGGATTTTAAAGCAAATATGAAGGGAAAGATTTGAAAATCCATGATAGTTTGGGTCCAAAAAGGATATATGAAACTGACTGGTTCATCAGTGACAATGAATGTGAAGCAGAAACATCAACCGGCAAAACTAACCAATGTCAACTTGGGCTCTGTAAAGAAGGAAGACATGGAAGCATGTAATGGTTGTATACGTAATAATCATGCATGGGATCCTCTCATCAATGATTTTTTGACACTCAGGATAGAAAGAAACAAAAGAGAGAAAAGAGAGGCCATGGATGATTTCATGTACGAGAGTCCACGCAAAATTAATTTATTGCATAGTAACGTACCAAGAGGGGACCACCTCATGATACCCTTGGCCCCTTTTTTGTCACTAACATGTTCCCATTAGAGGAATTGTGGGGTTCTCCTTCTCCTCACTCCCGTCCCCCACTAATCAAAAATGGAATTTCTGTAAAATCTTAATCTCGTCACCATACCATCACATATGTCATCATGCTCTCTTTCTTCCCTTCTCTTACTTTAAATTAAAAATCATCCACACCTAGGCTCAGGCCATTCAGTACTCAGTAGTTGTTGTCCTATAGCTAACTAGATAGGTATCACCAGTAGTGTTTGTGCATTTGAGAGGCGCAGAGAAAGAGAGAGACAGAAATTTGTATATGTGCTTGCATGTTCATGTGGAATAATGAGTGCAAAGGTCGGTCCATGCATGTGAACGTAGAAAAGCGAGAAGGGAAATTGTTGAAGTACTGTTCAGATGGTCAGTGACTGAGTTACAAATTTGTTGAAACCGAGAGAGCGAGATAGAGGCAGAGAGTGCATGGCGTATGGCGGGAGTTTTGTCAGGTCATTGAGCGTAACTTTGGGGCATGTGCGTACTTTGCTTCTGTTGCCTTTTGCTTTTCTTTTGGTTGAGTTGAGAGCTTGAGTCAATATATATAATATACCTCCATCGCACCCACAACCCACCTACCCTATGCTTGCTCCATAATCGTATCTACAGAACCACTGCACAATTTTTTTAACTAACGTACAGAATCTCAGATATAAACTTCACCTTTCGGTTTTAGCCATTTACTTGGTGCTCAATGAACCATCTTCACAAAGTAGTTGCTAGCCAAGGAAGCCAGTTAGCTTGATTCACGATGTTGTGTCATTAGAACCTTTGAGGAAATCCAATTCAGCAGTCCTTATGTTTTATCCGATCATATCACATATGTTGGGATTGATTGACTAGATTGATTTTCCACTCAGACATGCATCTCTGCTCTGTAGGTCTGTACAAGGTTCCAGTTATACATGCACGTACGTAGTTGGTCTAGAATTTCATCATGTAAACTTGTAGTGGAGGTCTCATGCCTGTACTTCTTCTCACAATTGGGGTGGTTAGCTCTAAGCTTTTTCCACCGTCCTTCTTGTTAAGGATAATCATCTCAACACTTCATACACTGTGTATACCTTCTCCAACATGCCCTACCCAGTCCGATCGGTTAAACTTGAAGTAATTAATATGTTAGCTTGCATTAATCAGACTTAAATTTAACTTAAATTTAGGTTCAAATCTGAATTAGGGATTAGTAAATTTTTTAAACTTCACTAATCATAACAAATTAATTTAATCTAATCTAAATACTAGAATCTAATCATATTCAAATTTAGACTTAAGAAAAAATATCTAAATTTGGGATGATTATTACCAACACTAAATACTAGGTTATTAGAAAATTTTACTTAAGCTTACTTAACCAATCAAAATCCATACCGAAGTAGGCCGTGGAATCTAGCAATCCCTTTGGATTATACAGCTAAATGGAATCATGCAGACACGAAGGCAGCTGCACATTAGTCAAGCTTTGAATGGGAAACCAAAATTGATTGAAAAGAAGGGATAATCTTTCCAGGACGTACTCCTATCATAATCCCATACAGGTACGCCACGAATCTTATGACAAAAATTTGATAGAGAGACAGACCATGTAATACTAATTCATTAGTTGATGAGAACTAAATCATACGACCAAACAACATTATGGACCTTTACAGATGTCTTAGTACTTCGTCAAACAATGTAGATACCAAAGTACACATGCAAATCTTGTCATTTAGAATAGCATAATCTCAAGCATCTTTATTCAAACCTTCTAGTTAAGCTTTGTACGCAATATCAAATATGTGACAGCGTTCCTCGAAAAAGAGTGGAACTTTGTCCTCCAACTCCAAGGCCAAAGTCACAGTCAAACAATGTTTTCAGAACTGTTTTGGCGTTCTAAAGTTGGACGAGAATATTATGGGATAACAAAAGGTGTGTCTGTCTCTGCTCTTCTTCTCCTTTCAGAAGCCCCTCTCAAAGACTTGAAAAGGAAAAAATGCATAACATGCTTTCTTTTGCAATCCAGTGATGGTGACTGCTCGTGAAGGGAAATGAAAGTGTAAGGGGGTTGGGCCTTCTTCTTGATATTGGTGAGATAATGGTAAAAAAAAAAGGGTATGAAGATGCCTTTAGTAGGAGGAGTGTTGCATAGTTTTGGCCTGGCCTTCACTCTTACATAGTGGGATGTGGGTGATCATTCCAAGGTGAAAAGCGAGCCAACTTTCTACTAAACCCTTCTTTTCTGGTTTCCACTTGGTATTGCATGTCCTTCTTTAGCTGCTATTACCAAACCCTCCTCTCTTTCACGTCCAAAGAATATTCTCCCCTTCTACACCGTTTCAACTTATTATAGTTCTTTGATTGTATCAGTTCGATTTTAGATTAATATAAGAACAAGAAAACAGAGAAAGACATTTCACCTTGAAAATCCAAACTAAAGCTAAGATGGGTGTTGGTACTTTTTAGTTGATTCAAAAAGAATTTACTAGGAGACCTCGATCAACATGGGAACATATTTTTTTGTTCATCAAAGGGACTGTGAGCGCAGGCACGCTTGCTTGAGTCTTTCAACCAACGTGTTCATGCATAGGAAATAACAAAGAAAGATTAGTAGATATAATTTATGAGAGCACAATAGAAACAACACAACTGATCCTCTTTTGCATGTCACCAGACCAGACCCCTAAATATTCCCTTTTCATGGTTCCTTTTTCAATTGTTTTATGTTAAACTTCTATATGCACATTTACTACTGCCTTCTCTTCTCACTTCTTCAACCTAACTTCCCACTCGCCATCATTACTACTACAGTCTCATCATTTCCAACTCCTACCTACGTTTGTGTGTGTGTATATATATATATATATATATCTTTCAATTGCTTTAATTAATCTTTTTCTCTTGGCCGGCTTCTTCTTGAGATTGCTTTCTTTACTCATCAACCAGCGGCACACTTTCTTCCATACCATCATTATTCACATCTATCTTTGATTATGAGTTTTACTACCAAAAGGGTACTTGCAATTACACTCAAATTGACCTGCGATCACCTTTTGCCTTCCTTTCTTTTTCTCCACTACTCTCTCTCGTTCCATTGAGCTGGGTCAGGCTTTCATGAGCCACTCGATTTCACCACTTTAGAAATCACAATTCAATTCGTTTGAAAGAAATTTGTTTTCCTGACCACATGCATGTTCTCACCCTATGTACTTGTCCATAGTCAATCTTGTCCGAACAACAACACCATGTGTACACATTTGATTGTGCTAATATTAAGAAGAAAATTAAACTATTCTTTACAAACATTAACTTAAGAATTTTAGATATTAATTTTGGGAAATTTGTTATTAATCTCTAAGTGGTACCAACATGTCAACTTAAAATGTAAGATTTTGCATCATTTAATACACATTTATATGTTTGAATCCTTGTTATTTCATTACCTCTAATCTATCGAATAATCACAGATTTTCTGTAAACGTAAGTCATTTTGAATTCAATCAAAGATGTTTAATTAACTACAAGAATACAGTTTAGTTACCATATACATGCCATGCGTTATGCCTTGGTGGCCTTCAATGGCAGTCAAAGCTTCCATACTTTTCCCTTTTGTCTTACATATGGACAACGATGATAGGTTTAAAATAATAAATTCTAAGGTTGTCCATATTCCGTAATCGGCACTCAACTAATACAATATAATTTCTTTATATTCATATCAACAAGTCGATCTGGTTTCGACATGCTGCTTGTAATTTATGTGATAAGTTAGGTTAAGCACCAAAATGGGGGAGAATAATCCAATATTTGAAAAAGGCTAAACCACCATTTTATAATTAGCACGAGTACAATCTCCATGTTAATTAATTACAAAATGGCTATGCACGAAGCCATGCCTGTTGTTTCATTTTAGAAAAGAAGAAAGTAAATTAAAGAGCAGGAACACCACATAATCGTCTTTTTTACTAGATATAAACTCCTTTTTTCAACTAATAATAAGTTCTCACTGCTCATCGCTTTGGCTGAAGTCTTGACAAAGGACATCCTAAATGTTTTAGGGTCATGTTGGAGCCAATACATATAGTATTTGAGTCTATAAGAAATAATATCTCTATTAAGTAAGAGTAAAATTGCTTACTATCAAACTTTCTCAAATTTTGCAAGAAACTTCTATGAAATGTTGTTATATAAATGGTTACAACCTTTCAAACCAACCAAAAGCTATTTAACAAGACACACACAAAGTTTCGATATAATTTTACTTGTCTAAAATGTTAGAATATTTCATATTGATTAAATATGAAAATATTAAAAAGTTTATAAATAGTAAGGGCCACTAATCAAATAATTAGTTCTAGTTATTTTGGTAGGTTTGGTCCCAATATTTAATTTTTCGATTGTCCGTCTGAATGTCCAGTCCTAACGGCTTGATCCGGTTACTGATACGTTTATTTCAAGTGACAACTGAATGTTCAGTCCTAATTGCACTTGAGGGGGAGTGTTAAAGTATCTCATATTGATTAAACATAAAAATTTTAAAAAGTTTATAAGTGGTAAGGGTCAACTCTCTAAATGACTATTTCTAGACATTTTGACAATAGCTGACCTAAACTCAATTCTTGTTAATGAAATCTACACTCTACCCATATTAAAAATTCTAATATGATATTAGAGACTCTAACATAAAAATTTTATTTTAAAAATTATTCAAAAGGAATATTGTAATCTAACAAAATTTGTATCAAATTATTTTAATACAAATAACCACGTAATCAACTGTGATATATATAAACATTGTCATATATGCAATAGTTAATTACGTATTAGTATGTGTTAATTTTTTTTAAAATATATATTCTTATTTAGTAATTGAAAAACATAAAATGAATTTTGGAGCAGTGCATTATAAGGATATTTATATCATTTACCTACCATCCCATCCCATCCCATTCTATCCCATCCCATGCATGCTTTTGTAAATCACTCTGAAAAGGGTGAATGACGACTAATTAAGCACCCTATATAAGTTAATCATAGCCTTTTTATGCACTTCTCAATATGAACATAATTCTCCCTCCATGCATGCATGTAATGACAAGTCCTAATTATATATGTCACTTGATAGCCCATATGATACCAACATGATTTAGACCTCAATTATAATCTCCTAAGTCTAACCAACCAACCCCTTTCCCCATTAGATTAAACGAAAAGAAACAAAAAGCCTTCAGTTCCTAAAAAGAACAAAACAGTTTAACGGCTAATTCCTTCGGGTTCAGTGCTTGTAATGAACAGTCTCGAAAACTTAACCTCAAGAGACTCTGATTTCCAAGTTTGGAACAGCACGCAATAATGACGATGATCCAAGGACTATAACCAGACCTTCCCAAACCCTCATGCGCGTGGCGTGATAAAGATGGGATTATATTTAATATTTTTGTCCGAAGGTGGGGTTGATGGTACACGATAGCCTAGCATATACCCTCAGGTTATTTTATTTAAAAAATACGATATATTGCATGGACGTGCGTGCGGGGCCCAGCTCCCTGACTCCGCGTGCAAAGCCCGTAGCTCATGGGGGCCTCTCCCCAGTGGGCCCCCGATCAAACATCGTATTGTTCTCTCTCTCTCCTCAGTTTTTGTTTATCTTCGTCATCATTGTTCTTAATTGCGATCCCACTAATCCTTATTTCAGAATGCTCTTACATCATATGTTTTTATGTCTCCCCCTTTAAACAAAACACTCGTGTCTATTCAAGCTTTCCTTATTATAAGAAAATGTGTTGTTTGTGTACCCAATTCTCTCTTCCTCTTCCAGTGATGAAAGCAATATAATTTCATAGGATCCTTTTAATATAATTTACGACACGCTTAAAGAATGCGAGTTGTCAGCGATGCTGACAGTCCTAAGATGTCTTTCACATAAAAAAAACAAATAAAACTGCTTATTAATATAAAAGATCTGCTTGTTCTCATGGTGCGTAACCACTGAATTTCACCCCTTGAAGGTTGAGTTGAATTGTTGCGAGTGAGCTACGCATACGCATGGGCCAGAAAAGGTAAATAGAAAAAACAAGTTGTTTCGTTCCTCACTACTATTGTACAGACGTTATATTGGTTAATTTATGAGTCTTCGAGGACCACAGAACCATACCCATACTCCACACTTCTTCGTATGTTTTAACATTCCGTGGTTGCGTAGCTTTCAGATCCTCTGAAGCAAAACCCTTTGACCTTCATCAAGAAGGGTACTGCTGAAACAACATCAGGTTATAACCCAACCCAAAGTTACAATCTTTCATCAGCAAGAGTGTGGATTAGCTTGAACGTTAACATCAAGATGGCTACTTTACATGGTGATTAAACCGGGAGGATCATGATCTGATTGTTTAGCAAAAGTAATGTATCTGATATTATACTGAACATTTAGCTGAAAAGCCAAGAAAATGGTCCAGCATGGTTGGTATAATTATCATGTATTTTTCAATTTCCCCTTGAAGTCCTTCAAAAGGCTTTGGAAAGGTAACATTATATCTGCTGTTACCAGCTAACATGCTTGCAAACTGTCCAAGTTCAGTACAAACTGTAAACAGACAAATGAGGAAATACTAATAAATGAAACCAACTTCACACATGCTAGTGAAAAATAGATAGCAATGTCCAACTAATCCTCAAAATTATTCTCTCATAATAATAATTACCTGCCGCCTTTCTGATAAAGCTTCAAACATTGTAATAATAAACATGCATTTGATAACAGTGGTAAAAGAAATTAACATGTACCATCAGCATCATATTTAAACGAAATGCAAGTAAAAACCACAATATGATCAAGAAAGCTAAAAATACTGACCTCAGAACAATTGCAGATACAATAGTTTCAGACCTCAGTTTGGTGCTGGTCTTGCTCATACTCGAAGCAAGGTGAAGTCATTTTCACTAACTATCCAACAAGGACTGCTTCCTGCTTTTATCATTTAAAGACACTCATTGAAAGGAGACTCAAAAATGTAATTTTCGACAGTCATGGTTAAAGCAAATGATCCAATTATACGGATGGATAGGCACCTAGAATCATTCCAAGACGGACAAAATTTGGAATAAAGTCAAACAGCAATTCATTACAGAATAGGAAACAACCTTAGTCCAGATGACAGTGGCAGTAATTAGTGGTTGGTCTGTCAATTTTTTGCTGCAATAAGTAGCTTATCGATGCTGGAAATCTTCCTGCTTCTTAAGTTTTCCAGTTGCTTTCTTATAACTTTATCAAGTACAATTGATCCACGCTATTAGGTAATTCATTTTATCAACTAGTTTCCATAATAGCCCCTAAAGAAAACTTGATTCAAGATAGAATTTCAATGGTGAACAGAAAGGATTTTTGTGCAGGTATTGGCACAGGGGTATCTTGACATCACTGTAAGATCAATATACATACCATTTGATAGTGAAAAACATCTAAATGGCTCTCACAGGTTCCAATTTTCCTAGTTTAGTAACCCTCCGTGTAACCTCTCAATTGAACTTTCCTTTTAGTGAAAAGCAATACTTGAATACAGAGAAATGAACTTATATAATTGGTATTAATAACAGCAGCAACAGATTTATACAAGTTCAAAGAGCTGGACAAAAATTGCCAACACCAAGCTCAAGTTGGAACAGAGCAGTCCAGGAAAAACACCAAGAAGTTGGTAAAGATGTTCAACCATTTCAGAAGCTACTGCCAAATCTTAAGGCTACATGATCAGAAACATTCAGATGTTAAATTCCTGTCCAGGAACTAGGATAAATACTTTACCCGTGGAAAGAGATGAGGTCTTTTAAACTAGGATAAATACTTTACCCGTGGAAAGAGATGAGGTCTTTTAAAATGGACATGCTAACAATTAATACCTTTCAATCCACTACATGATCAGAAAGATGAGCGACTTAAAAGTCAAGGCATGTATCATTTTTCACCTCTTATTTTAGTCTGATGGACAAATTGGAAAGCCAAACCAGTGCACTGAACATTGCATGCGCTCAACAGTTCAAAGAGTATCGTATAACAATGAAATTTCAAAAATCAAACTGACTACTGATGGGCATAAATACAAATGATGACTGATACTTATCACAGAGTCACTCATATGCAAAAATTTTACTCATAGAGTAGACACATGTAAGGTATCTTCTCAAGTATAAAACAAACATTTGTATTTTAGAGTAAAGATGATCACGTCACAAATAGTGATGGAATAATTAAAGCATCTTCTTGCTCAAAAGACTTACCATGGACATCACAATCACAGATGAGCCCACATACATAATCGCACATTTGTCAAAGACTACAATCATATGTGTCAAGATATGTTCACGACTTAGACGGACAACTAGAGCACAACGATAGTGTATATTGCCACCACTTATAAAATTGGTGACAATGGGTACAAATGAGTAATTGACAATCAGTATACGGAACCTCTCCACAGCATAGGCTGCAGTTGACGATTTTTGCATTTCTGCTTCATAATTTTTTTTGCAATGTTTTCCAATTTCCATATCACATTGCTTTCATGCTATTTTTATTCAGTCTCCAACTAATCATCCAGTACCTTGGTCAGAAATATATAAAATCTTCTAATAAGCCACAAAAGTAATTTGAAAATATCAATATTTAAGAGAAAAAAGATTACGAAGTCACACCTTGGCATCTCATATACTAACTTCCTTTGTTTGGGGACCTCCAGATATGTTGGACCCAAAGCAGAAGCAGATCTGAAACTTATGAAGCATCTGGACTGCACATATCTGGTCCAATTAACATTTTTCAATCTACAGGAAACACATGTTTGCACAACTTACTGCAACAAAAATGTGAAAAGAGAAACCAATTCTAGAGGTATTAGTGTTGATTTACGGTGAAATGAGAAAGGGAAGTGTTTGTATACTTAATTAGCAATTGACGATAATAAAGGGGCAAATTGCTTTTGAAGAACTGCAGCCAGTCATATTTCAGATTTTTTTCCCCCTGAACATGATCTTGAGAGTTACAAGTCAAACTACAAAATTTTCTAAGGCTTTACATATTGTTTTAACCAAGTACAACCTATCTCCAAGTTAGGAGTAAGGCTGTATACTACTAGATTTCTTTAAATCTCGCGTATCAACAGGACTTTTACCAAGTTGTTGTTATTGTACCATTATCAGCAATTTGAGCATAGTCTTGAGGCAGTTACTTCTTGCAAGCAGCTAAGCTTTGAAGTAATATTTGCAAGGCTCGACACTATCAATGTCATACAATGACTAAAGAAGATAAAGGGTCACTGAACAATAGTACATCTGATATAATAAGGTACTCACAACATCTCTAGGTATAGGGAGTAATCTATAACTGCAGGAATAGGATATAGTTCAGAACTCTTTCAAAATTTTATAATAGATCTCATGATCCTGGAATGAAAACAGAACAAGTGGATACACGCAGACTAATTAAAATAATATCATCATCCATCAGGTATCTAATCATTAAGTTGAAAATTCAGAACTGATCAGCATTTCAATAAAAAGTAAAAGGCCAATTGATGGAAAATTAGATCTGACAATCACAATCCTAAATCAAACGGTACTGATACATGCTGATAGGACATCAACAAAAGTTAACCTGTTTGGTTTACAATTCGCCACCTGCATTCTTTTGTAACTTTCAGATCATCCCTGATCAGACCATAGATGGGATATCTGAGATCATAGAATTCCATGAAACTTCATATTTAATCACTACTAAAATGGTAAACAAGTATCTTTGATGCTTCCACAGCTGGCATGCAAATTTATGTTGGTTTTGTTGACAAGCCATGAATCCAAGTTCCCGCCTGAATAGCTATTAAACAAGCGTAAGCACAAAGAATAAGTCAAGATTCAGTTGCCTGGACGTGCCATTCAAGCATGTCTGTGAACATACTCATTGCCTTCTTGCCATTACCTGACTGCACATATTAAAAAAAATTCAGGGAGACATAAGTGCATTGGCCAACTCAAAATAGTTTTAGAGAGTTTTCCTTCCTATAAGATTTCGTTATACACTTGCATTAGAGTAACTAAAAAAAAAAAAAAAACTTTCTGTGTTCAACCAATGTCTAGCACGTGAAAACGAACTGACATCCCCAAAGCTAATGCCCTCCAGACTCGCACAAGATTTCAGTACTCTAGCGATAACAGGACAGCTCTAAAGCTCGTTTCTTTACACATCAACAGAAGAAAAGATCATTCCTTGTAACTTGTTCTGAAACCCAACGAGCCACTCTTTCGAATTTCACCAAGTAAGCATACAACATCAGCTAAAGCACACTCAACAAGGGTACCGCTTAATAAAAAAGTTTTTTGCAAGTAAAAACAGCAATTTCAGTCAAGTTGAAGCAATTACCTTTCTTGAGAAGCAGTTGCGCTGAATTCTGTAGAAGCAAAAACCATATTGGATACACTTTAGAAGTGAGGCAGTACATGCATGAGAGCTGAACACTGTGGGAAATTTGCATTGTTGCTGGGTTCAGGGAAAAAAAAAAGTACTTGCACAAAGGTTGAGTATCGACATGGTCTAGACTCTACACATGCTTTTTTTAGTACCACCGAGCCTTGACTTGATGACGGTCGGCCCAAAGGGTCCCCGTAAACGTTAAAAAAGATGCTGATGATACCACATATCTCCCACCAAAACGACGTCACAGGAAGGTTTGTGGTTAAGCTTCTAGGGTTTCAGGCTTTTGGGCATCAGTTGTCTGTGCCTATATATATAGTCGTGATAGCCACAACTTCTTCTCAATATGCCATTTCTTGTCTCTGTTTTTTTCTTCAAAATTTGTGTTTTCCTCTTGTGAATGGAAGGAAATGGACAAATGAGCAGATGATGAAAGTGAAAGAGAAGCTGAGGGTAAGCTCAATGAAGCTTCAAAATTTCGAGCTTTTTAAAACTGATGCTCTCTTCTTCCTTCCAACAACTCCAGATCTATCAGGTGGAGTGTTTTAGTTTTATCTCGTATGTTCTGTCGGCTGTTTGATTGTTCCTTCAGCTTCTTGAACGCCAATAACGTTTTCTGGCTAATTGATTGGTGTTGCTTAATAGTTAGACATTACTTTCTCCATTTTCAGTTAAAAATCTTTTATAGAAATCATAAGTTTGTTCGTTAATTGATATCAAGATTCAAGATTGCTCTTTACTCTGAACTTGTTTCTAAAAGATGAATAGGACATAAACACAGTACTAAGAACAACCCTCAATAGAACCAATCCAGTCCTTTTAACTCTCGCATGTTTTTAACTACACTAAGGTCAAGGATGAAAGAAACAAGTCGAAAAGGAACAAACAAAATGATAAAAAGGCCGTTCGGTCCAAAATTTTAATTCGGTCGAATTTAAATTTGGATTCAGGTGGCTCCGTTTAAACTGAATGAAATATAATATTATTTTAGAAGATGTTTTATATTGAAATGAGATAAAATCGGAAGAAAAAATGAGAGTTTTATATAAAGATATGAATATCGGCTGTATCTGGTCAAAATTATTACGAAATAAATAGTTAATCGTTTAAGTTTAAAACTGATTGGTACCAATCAGTTTTAAATGGTACTAGGTACTAGCTTAATATTAGTTTGAAAAATTTTACAAAATATGAAAAAAATTTGTAAAATTTGTAAAATCTCTCTTATTTCTCATTTTATTCTTTCTTTTTAAAATATTTTAATTAGTTATTTTATTTACTAAAATTTTATAATTATGATGAATTTTAATTTTAATTTTTAAATAATAATAAATATTTTATAACTAATAATAATTATAAATTAAATAGAACTTAAAATAAATTATTTTTATTTAAATTTATTTTAATATTTTATATATATATTTATTAATAAAATATTTTATTTTTAAAATAAGTAATTTAAAATTAGTATTTATAAAATAATAATTATTTTATATATTTTTAATTATTAAGCCAAATTTGATTTGAAATTTATATATTTTAAATTTAATTAAATTTATTAATAATTATTAAATTAATTTTATAAATTAAAATAAAATTATGATTATTATTTATTATTATGATTTTTGAGATATGTTAAAATATACAATATAGTTTTATAATATGATAATGAATTATTTTGCAATTTTTTAAAAAATTCATGAACTATTTTATAAATTTAAAAATTATTGAAATTAGTATCCTAGTATTAATCGATACTTCAGATAAGATCTGTATTAAAATCCAATCCGGTACGAAGTCCAGTGTGATATTTGTAATATTAGTTTTATATTATATCTCATTCCATCCAAAATAATAAAAATGAAAATTTTCTGATTTGAGAAGTTTATGATAAAATGTATAATACTAAGCAACTTTAAATTGTATCTCATTATAAACCTTTTATTCAAACCATATTTTAATATATTACATTATAAATTTTTCAATTTTTTCAAATTATTACATTCATTTATAATCTATTCTATTATAAATAATTACATTTCATAAAAACTTTAAGTCCAATTAAATATTGCCTTTGGTTGAAATTCAACCGGACACTTCAGCCACGTGGTTCCAATATGGTGGGTTTAGGTTGAGTACAACTAACATGAATTTCTTCTCTTTTTTTTAGTTACAAAGGAAAAGAAAGCAAAACAAATTAAACAAACACCCTAACTAACGCAGTCCAGCACCAACTAACCTAATGAACCAAATCAAAGACACTATATCCTTCTGCTTGCACTTGCACATTTAACCTTTAACACACGCATCAAACCTGCTCCATTTTTTGAAGTCTTTCAAAGCTAAAAGATATTGTTTGCTTATAATTATTAAGAAGAAAACGTATCAAATTCAAGTAAGTCAACAAATAGACTCGTACACGACTTGGTTGAGTTAAGTTTCTTTAACTAATCTTGGAAACATACTACACACCATCTGATACGTAAAGGACAAATAGGTGGCAATGGGCCGCTCGTAATTGACCCACCGCCTACCGCAATTATGTAAAGAAAACCTTAAATGGAATTAAAGAGAATATTGTTGAACAATTAGGTTAGCTAAAGACCAAGTCTTGCATCGTACATCGTACACATAATAATAAATATGAAAGTAGCCTAACTCGGGCGCCATAGCCACCACAGAAAGCTATGACTGTTTAAGTATTAACAACCAGCATTGCCAAATATCCAGGCTAACGCTACTAAAAACGTGCCCCCACAGCACCCTCCAAGAAACTTCGAAGTACTTGCCATTACTGCCGACAAGTCAAAAAGAAGACTAGAAGAGAGGCACTAAAAGCACCAGTGGGGCTCCGACCCTCCGACTTCATCATAGCATATCCTATTTCTTTTATACTACAAACTACTCTTTATCTCATATGTCCCTTCTAGAGGACCAGTGGCACCTTCAGCTTCAGGTCTAAAAACGCGTATTACGTGGGCAGCCCAAAGGGGAAGCTGAAGTCAATCTGCAGCCAAATGCTCGCGTCAACATGTTTGAATAATACAACTCAAAATTAATGCCCGATTAAAACATGCAACTTAGTGGACAGACCCAGACCAGGTCCAAACCTATTAGATGAATTGATTGACTGATGTGACAAGTCTACTCAGGTGGGCATTACTTGAGAAACCACAACATTTCAACGTTTTGCATGCTAGGTATCTTCTCATACACCTTTATCCTATTTTATTATGCTTCATCAAATCTCATCTATTTTATTAGGAGAACTCATACGAACAAATCTCATCTATTTTATTAGGAGAATTTGTATCTCATCTATTTTATTAGGAGAATTCGTACAAAGTTCATTCGTATAAATAAATGATTGAGATTTATTAAACATAATAAAATATTATAATATTAGACAAAAATGATTGAGATTTATTAAACATAATAAAATACTATAATATTAGACAAAAGATCGAGACTTTCGAAAGAGATCGGAATTTCAGATTATTATTTAGATTCTGAATGCATTTATAACTAGTTGCACTGATATAAAGAATCTACGAGTTCCTAATCTTCCGTGGTATCTATTGCTCCAAAAATTTCAAACAAATCCATGTTTCTCTCGAGTTTATCTCCCTCTCTTTCCGGACCCCAAAAAGACTAGATCAATCAGTTTGTCTAGTAAGTTTTCTGAAAATGAAACGGATATGATTCTTCAAACATTTTCGAGTACAGTATTTTTCTTTCGTTTTAACAAGTCAAGCAAAGGATTGTTGTAAACCTCGTGATATTACTGATACGAGATCCCATTGAACCAAATACATGGGAGAAAAGCTTTGCATGTCAATATCATTCTATCAAATTAAACCAAGAACATCTTGTTCGAGCACCAAGAAAATTGATAATTCACCTCTCTTTGCGCTTCTCCAGAAAACCCAGCAGTGATTTTCGACGAGCTATTGGCAGATCTGCACAATGCAATTAGTGCAATGTTCTTCCTTTAACAAAAAAGAAAACGAAAAAGCGATCCAACCAAATTGAGATATTTAGACTGGAAAAACGCATATAGAAATAGAAAAGTTGGGAGGGCATTGACCTCCGCTAAGATTCTCTAACAGCTGCTGCTCGTCAGCTGATTCAGCGACTCTTGAGGCTCCTCTCTCAGCAAGCTTCAGAATTGCTTCAGCCTGCACAATTCGTGAATCATAATAAGAAAAAAAGACTCGAACTTCAAAAAGAAAACATTGTTAATAAAGCTTCAACAAACCTTGTCCGGAGGAACATCGTAAACAGCAACTGTCCCGTTATAGAAAATCGTTAAAGGGGCTGTTTCTGCAAAATTCTCTGAATAAGTCCTGAACAACCCAGAAAAATATGGGATTAGACAAGTTTCAAGAAAGGACAAAAGGGATGGTGTTGATCGAGAAGCCAAGTGTGTACACCTTGGGGTAAGAGAAAAAGCTTCTTTGGGAGACGACGGCAGGGAGAATGGCTTCTTGTGTTCCAACTGGTTGGCGCTTCCCGGTGAAGACTGTTGGCCAGTGGCGGAGGCAATGACGGACTTGAGAAGCTCCGGGTTGATTTTGGAAATGGCACTTTGAATATCTGATACAAAAAAAACAAACAAACTTTAACCAACCAAAAACATACCAATTGAACACAATACAGAAACAGATATGCACGAGACAAAAGGCAAAACAAACCACGAAAGCTTCTCTGACGAGGAAGGCGTCTGGGGAAGCGAGAGTTGGCAGTGCAATCATTTTCCATGCCAAAGAAATCCATCTCAACGTTTGCTCTAGACATGGTCCTTCCTTTGTGTTGTGTTTCGGCAAATAAAATGTTGCTTTGCGTGTGCTTTGGAGACAACTAAAGCTTGAGTCTGTATTGTATAATATACTTATAAACAATGCCCTGTTTGGCGATATAATATACTTGTAAACAATGCCCTGTTTGGCGACCTCTCTAATACATAACGTTTCGTTATTAGCTAATTAATATATTTGATTTGATGAGTAGATAATATCACTTATTTATTTAAAATATTTGATAAAAATATTTATTTATTATTAACTGTAAAATAATTTATGAAATTATGACTTAAATTTGTTTTTATTAAAAGGTGAATATTATAGAGATGTATGACAAATAACTTATTATTTTTGTTCCTTAATTTTTCAACTGTTTGAGGAAAAATGTTTTCTTATATGAGTGTTTTCAAAATAACAGATGGAGTCAATCCGCAAATCCGATTATCAAATATAATTATCAACAGTTTAATATGATCAAACAACCAAAATATTTGGTATTAAATATTGAACTATTAAGTATGTAATAAATCAGGGTAGCTTAAAAATAGTAACATTTTAGTAATTAGAATTTGAATTATTATTATATTAACAAAATCTGAGAAATTCTTTCCGCTCATCTTTAAATTTCAAGATCTTTACCTCTTTTCTTTTTCAAGATTTCACTTAAAGCCATTTAATATTTAAAAAAAATTAAGGATCCGTCTCATACGGAACACGTGATCTAGAAAATGTAACAGAAGTGGGGGAGGGTTTCAGGCGGGAGGGAAGGTAGCTTACAAGAAATTCCAATTTTGGAATTTACTTTTCTTTGGCTCCTTTTGTTTCAAGCTCTCAATTGGAATTTACTTTTCTTTTGTTCCTTATGCTTCAAGTTTTGAAAGCGCATGCTTTCAGTCCAGTCAGCTGTATCTTTGCAACTTTGGCTTTGGTATTTATTTAAAACGTGTTACAACTTAGAAGAGGACATTTTAAACCTCTTTGTACATGTGTAAAAAATGATGGGACAACTACATAGTCAAACATCATCTCGGTTGTTTCACTAACTGACTTGATTATATCGACAGAAGTTATGGAAAATGGGTTGTTAGGAAAATGAGGAGCCGAAGACATAAATATCAACTCAAATATCATTTGATACTTTTCCTTAGGATGTTGTTCCTGGTAACGTGAGTAAGACACAACAAAAGACTCACAATACACGTGACTGAAATGATAAAAAGTAATTCACTCGTCCCTCAACTTACTTGAATGCTTCTGATTTAGTGAAAGATAAGACATCACAATAACCAAACATTCAAAACACTGCCTGTGACATTTAAGAAACACCTAACGCCTGACCCCATCGAAAGACTACTTACGAAACCTGCAACTCCTTTCCCATAAACTACGCAATGGCTTTTCTTTCCTCTTAATCTGCAAACATTCTGACCTAAAATTAAAACGTGAGGGGTGGAGAGGGGGCCGAGGGGGTCCTTCTCTTCCTACTAAGGTTCTGTTTGACCCACAGTCTGGAAAAGTTTTTGTCAGGAAATGGTAAGTCTCTTAAAGTCCTCTACCCTCCCAAGGCTCCAACGTAACTTGTGCCTAAAAAGAGGAGAAACAAGAAGCAGAAGAATAGCGATTTTAACGTGTTCCTTTCCCTATAGATAGTGGGAGCGTAATGGAGAGTGTATGATTACTCCAGGACCATTTGTCAATCTCTAGCCACTAAAGTGAATCCTAAATTTTTCTTGGAGAGTTAACGCTGCGTTTGGTTGCAGTCTTTAGTGGTTGCGAGCAGAGCGCAATGCAGAGACGAGCAAGCAGAATAATTTGGAGGCGAGTGATGTTTGGTTGTGGTTGACAAAATAGAGAAAACTATTCTGTCTTATGGGTAGAATGTGTTTGGTTGCAGGGGACAGTAAATAAATATAATGCAAATGACAGATATGCCCATAGGTGCTTAAATTGATTAAAAATATTTAATTCTAATATTCTTTTAATATGAATGGCTTGTATTAGTTACAAAATTAAGTGAGAATAATAATAACAATTTGAAATTAATCCGGAATAACAGTAATAATAATTTAATTATTATTTAAAAAACAAAAATAATAATAACCAAACATAAATAAGTGAAAAATGGTTAAGAATAAGAAATCTGAATAATAATAAATACAAAGTATATAATAATTTGTAATAATAATAATTAGACATAATTATTATTTATATTACCTTAATTATAATAATAAAGAGAAAATGGATACAGTACTAATACTAATAATACACGCATTTACTACTACTACTTCTACTAATAATAATAATACTAATAATAATAAATTGTTAATAACAAACAAACAATATGAATGATAAATAAGTTAATTAATAATAACAACATTAACTACAAAATTAATGTAGTCAATTTTCATAATAATAATAACAATAAATACAATATTGAATACAATTAATAATAACAATATTTAATACGATTAATAATAACAATAACTAATACGTAATTATTGTTAATAAAATCATAAATATAAGAGATTAAAAACAAAGTGTATAATACATTTTATATTAAGAATAATAATAGTTTTAATAAGAAATATATTATTATAATATTGATAATAATAATTTTGGACCAAGAATAATAATATTAATATGAATGAAATTCAAGAACATGATTAGTAACAATTGGGTCAACATACATTCATATACATCATCTAAGCATTTATAGAATTAATTACATAATAGTTTCAACATACATTGATATAAGTAATTACATGATAGGTTCAACATTAATTGAAAGCGGACATTTAAACATTCTTGTTCATAACAACATAATTGGTTCATCATACATAAAGGCCTTAGATTTTATCAATAATATTTTGAATAATCATTCCACGATGGCGCCTGATGGCTATGAGTAAATATCGTAAGCCCATATAGTGTTTGTCTCGCAAAGGCAACGACATTGAGTTGTTCATTTGTTGGCTGTGGGATTTGAGTCGACATAGAGGAGGAGGCTTCATTGGCGGTGGGGACAATGTCCACATTGCGTTGATCTAGCCTATATGAGCCCATGGCAAAAGCCGTTTGTGCTTCTTCCAATGTTCGATACCCCTTGAATCGAGCATTCGGAAATCCCTCAGTTGCTAATCTCACATCATCCCAATTGAAAAAAATACCAACTTCACGTCCAGAAAACACCACATAAAAATTGTATCGACCCATATTTTAGAACCTGAAAAAAATCATTTTATCATCATCCATACACGCAACGAGTATGACAAACATTAAATAATAAGTCAACCAACCAGTGATAAGTCAGATAATTGTTAACATAAACATCATTAAAACAACATATACCCAGTTTCATCACCATGCAAATTTCAAAACTAAAAAGCATGTCATATGTCTGAATCTAAAAGGCCCCTAACATAAGCCTGCTTAAGCTCTGGTGGTAAACCCCAGTAAACACTCATTAATTCAGGATGCCCCACGAATTTACATGCGACCTTGAGAATTTTGCCAATGGGAAGCCGAACCGACAAGCTCTTCACCCAACTTAACTCCTTGCATTCCTGCAATGGCGTCCGCAATCACCTTAGCATTCTCTTTGCTAGTTTCAATAGCAGCAGCAAATGATGTTGCAAGGCTATCTAGCGCTTCACTTTCCCGCATCTTCCGTTTGCCTTTGTTACGTAGATTTGCGGTGAGTGTTCTGGAAGATGCCATGGGCCGAGGACATGGGGTGAAGTTGTCGAGAGGAGGACTTGTTTGTAGGGTTGGTTGATCACAAGGTCATCAAAGTTGGTTCGATCGATGGGGTTTGCCTTGTGTCACCCTCAGCACCAATATCAACAGCATCAGCAGCATTGTGAGCCCTTCCACGAGTGGCTCTGTCCCGCCCAAACACAAATTCAAGTCTAAAGTAAAGCGGAAATGGCTTGCCTGGAGTGTAGTACTTGTTCGGGTGGCTCTGGAGAAAACATCAGATAACGTCAGAATGCATTACATACGATAATCCGGTCAACAGTAAAACCAATCAACAATAAGCACATAATTACCCTCATCCATTCTTCTAGGACTTGCTTGCTATCGACCTCAACACATTGCTTTGGTGATTCCACCAAAGCCACTGCAGATTTAACATGTCAAAAGTCGTTTGATATTTGTCTTTAACCTTTTACGCTTATTTTTACATGTCTCCTATCGATCCCACAGTCAGGAAATCTCTCCACCATCTGCCGAGCAAGAGTTTGGAAAGTACCAGGCTTGAATTGGCCATTATCTGCCCTCTGACCATCTAGCACTGCCTCTTCCATTAAGGTAACCAAAGCATCTGTTTCACTGTTCGTCCAAATTCTTGACATTGCGCCTACACCAAACAATGTCAAGAATCCCACAACGTGCCAATCCATTCAACAGATGAGTTTAACAAAATATATCATTTGATAGCAAGATGCAAATTAAAAAAGACAATATTGATTTTGCAGTAGCATGATATGAAATTTCAAGGTCATCAATAAAAGAAGATACGCAAACACTCCCTCAATTCAATTACAATACAATGCCAACCGAAATGAATCTCGCAATTCAGCAATCTAAGAACTGACACTCTAAAAGGAAGTTCACATTTAATTGTTGCTTCTCCATTCATCAAACATGTTCGTGGCTAAATCTTCTCTCCATTGACTCCATTCATTACTTGCCTGAACACGATCAACAACTTCAGGCAAGGAAGCATCTTCCCCAATTGGCATATCCTCGGCTTCGTCAGGAATATGCTCTACCGGATCTTCTGCCATATGCAACCTAATAAAGTTGTGCAGAAGGGTGCATGCAAGAATTATTTGAACATGAGTGGTTGCTGAATAAAAAGATGGAGTTCTAAGGATTTTCCATCTTTTTGTCAGTAGGCCAAACGCACGTTCAATTACATTTCTAGCAGATGAGTATCTCTTATTATAGAGCTCCTCTCGATTTCTAGGTGCCCTTCCATCTCTTGCCCACTCTTGAATGTGGTATCTTGTGCCTCTAAATGGTGCAAGGAAGCCAGGACCGTTGGTATAGCCACCATCGACTAAGTAGTAATATCCTAAACACAAAATGACACTATTACTATTGTCGATATTTAGCATCAAATATGTGTGCAAATTTTGGAAGTTGTGTATGATTCAGAGGTTACATACCCCTTGGCACTTGAAGCCCATTCTACCTCGTTACAGCATCGTGCAAAACCCTTGAATCCGATGCTGACCCCTCCCATCCCGCAAGAACATAAACAAAGTTTAAGTTCTTATCACACACCCCTAACACATTTGTGCATATTTGCCCTTTCCTACCTCTGTATCTGGGTTTCTCTGCTTGCAGAACTGTAATACCTAAATAGGTCCCATCTAGAGCGCCAAGGCAACCCTTTCCACAAAATTCCAGGAAAACTAAGTTAGAGTTGAGTAATTTACAATACTGATATCACACAATTTGTGGTAGCTAACAAAGTTTACTAACCTTAAACCATTTCCATCTAGGGTCTGTTTCGTCATCTGGAATTGGTATGGGCTTGACATACAAAAGCTGATGCAGCCTTAGTACGGCCTTCAACACACTATGAAAGACCCTACTTATTGTTTCTCCCGATCTCATTAACCTTACTTGTAATACTCTATTAGTTTCATTTTGTGCTAATATTCGTAGGAAGATTAGCACCTTTTCTTCAATAGGTATATGGCCAGTATTTGGCAGTCCACCATGGGCTTGAAGCATTTCACATAACACTGAAAATGTCCTAACGTCCATCCTTAAATCCCACTGACTATTCCTATCACCCTCATGCAAAATCCTATGTATATTAGCTTCCCTTGATGGCACTGTCAATGCTCTACTCCCTAATGCAAGATCACTCCTCTTTCGTTTTCTTCTGTATACTGCCAACACTACCGCAATGACCACTTTCATTAATTCCAACTGCCCATTCCAAACATCAAGACAAGTCAAAGCCTTTAATATCGCATCACGACGCGATTTATCCATGTTGGGGCACAAAAACTATCTGCAAAGAGTTCACAACGCATTGATCGTTAACTAAAATTGAACACTATACACTGTTATGAATACCAAGTCCATAATCAAAGCCAAGCTCATCTTATACATTGTTAAGATGATATTAGTATTCTCTCTTATATACTATGTGCAGACTCCTTCAGTAGAAGTTAATCAAACCTTCATACTACTATCTCCCTATATGCAGTACTATGAATTTCAAATGTACCAATCTACTTCCACTTATACATTGTTATGAATATTCGCGTCCATAATCAAAACCAAGCTCATCTTATACATTGTTAAGATGATATTATTATTCTCGCTTAGATACTTTTTATACATTGGTTTTGGTTTTTATGATTTTATTCACTATTCACATACGAATAGTAAAGGAAGTTTGTAACTAATAAAATACGAATTTTCATGCTAAAATTAAGCTTCGTTAGCCACTTCAGCAAAAAACAAAGGAAAACAACGTTTTAAATTGGATTATCCTTTTTAGTCTCGAGTGAAGGGCATGCATCAATGTTTTTAAGTTGATGATGGAAATGAAGTAAAGAGACAAATTCATCACCATCACAAAATATGGCAATTTAGTTCATATAATTTAGAAAACAATATGTTTCAAAAATTTGATATGAAAAGGAACAATACATCGGCATCACAAATTTTTTAAACAAATTAGCACCATGTCAATGATAAAGTATATGTACAAAGAAGCTTGATAAGCACGGAAATACTTTGATTTACTAAATCTTAAATGATTATCGTTAATAGTTAAGGGTTACGTAAATGGTTTATATAATGCAGGTAATGATAATTATATAGTCCGCATAACTATTAAATTTTTGTACTTGACATTCAGATCACGTTTTCTAGAATACATATGAAAATAGAAGAGTAAAGTTCGTGCCAAGTGCTACTATGATTGGGTGTGCTCAATCAGTAAAGTTGGTTAGAAAATTTCAAGACTTCTTATTCATAATTAAGCAAAACAAATTCTGCACTTTATATAGAATTAATTGTTATAAAGTGGTTCAAGCATTTCGCAATTGACAAATGAAACCAGAACCAAAACTCTATAGCTATTAAAAAAAACTATGTATGCAACCAAATCTCACATCATCTCAACATACGGATTTGTAATCCTCTTGTTTGTTTTTGTTTATGTTCCAACATTTACCTAACCTTCAGAAAAAATTGAGATTTCTTAGCATTGGATTCGCTTTCCAACTTGTCAGTAAAGTCTTTTGTTAATACGCATAGACTTTCCAAAACCATGTCAAAGCAACTTCAAAAGGATCCAGACATGAGGTGTAAAATCAACATAAAGATAACATAATGAACTGCTTCGAATCACTAATACATATCAAAGCATTGGAAATGATATTCAGCAGGTAATTGGAGCTCTATTACCTGCATCCGAGTTAATACCTTTCATTAAACCAGTCAAAGATAAGAGTCTTGAATCATATTAAGAAAACTTGTAAAATTAGAATTGAACAGCAACATACACAATTAAACATGAGCACTCTAGTGAACAATCAGATTACATTCAATGTTTCCTACACAGCCAAATTTTCATCCTCAAACACAAGTCATACTGCAAACTTCCCAAACACAATTCAATTACTTTTAAAAAGAAACACAAGATTCTTTTTAATGCTTCAGCAACCTCTGACCGAGCTACCACAACCCACCTCACCTAAACACCAACAAAGACAAAGGTTAAAAATACTAAATTAAAAGATATTGTGTCAATTATACCAAAAGCTACACAGCCACATTACAATGGAATGCTTAATCGGTTCATCTACACAACCACATTACTAAACTAATGTACTAGAGCAGTTACAGATGAGATAATCAAAGCTGGAACAAGAGTAGGATGCAAAGGAAGATCGCCATTGATGTATGAATGGCATGGAAAGAAGTACTGGTTTGGAACAGAGGTCTCCGCAAACGGGTTGGAATTTGTCATGGACACTGCACAAAATGCGTATGTTACCTTAGATGCCATTTAACAGCAGCATCAGATTCATTAATTCCTTGTTCATGGAGCTTGAAAAAAATTTCAACTACCATGAACCAAGGTTAAACAAAAAAAAACTGAAAAACAGGCAACGGAACCAGAAGTACCTTCGTACCATGCCTATCAGCAGATGTTGTCCAAAGAAGGAGGAGGTAAAGAAACCAAAGAGTGGGAAAAGTTAACAAAATATGAATCAAATACCAATGCCTAATAGAGTAAGCATCGGATAAGAGATGGGCCGAGGGTGAGTTGGATCAAATGGAGAAGATTCTTCTTCTTGTGGTTGTTGATCGAATCGCTAGAGTGGGTCATGGTTAGAAAGCGTAAACAAGGATCGGATCGGTACTTAAACAAGATCGAAACTTAAATAAGATCGAAACGTAAACAAGGTCATGGTTAGAAACATAAACAAGATCGAAACTTACACTTTTAGAGAAGATCGAAGACGGATCGATGCGGACGTTGCGAGAGATGAAGAACCAACAGAGATGAAGAAAACGGCGTTACGTTCACCGCGGGTAGGCTAAGCCGCCAAGGAGAGGATATGTAGGCGACACCAAAGAGACGCATAGCAGAGCTTGTGGGTCGACACCAAAGACGATGGTTGAGGGAGACGGCGTAGAGAAAGGTAGAAATGAGCTTGGACAAGGAGAGGATTTGCTTGATTGCGAGGACGTAACGACCCCTGTTCCACGGTTTTGAAGTTAACAGATTTGCTTGACGTTGTTAACTGGGGTCAGTGAACAAAAATAGGGAGACACCAACCAAACATGACAAGTTGACAGGATTTCTATGTTTTGTGCACTATCCCTGGTCACGAGGATGGCAACCAAACGCTGCGTAAACAAACAAAAATGTAAATACGATTACTCCAGGGCCACTTTTCAATCTCTGGCCACTAAAGTGAATCCTAAACTTTTCTTGGAGAGTTAAGCAAAAATGTAAATATTTCCCATGTCTCATAATTATTTATACTGAGAAATACCAACTTTAAATATCCATTAATAAGTAAAATATATTTATTTTTTTAATAAAACTATAATTAAAGCTGGTGCTTTACACCTTTTTAATTACTAAAACTTTTTATTTTTATTTAAATTGATATAATTAATTATATGATGTGTACTTAATTTTATTAATATTACTATTATTTATTATTTCAAAATAGTAAGTCTAATATTTTTACAAATATATTTAAATTTTATAATAATCATATTGAAGATCATGGAAAGAAAGAGAAAATAAAGAGCATTATTATAAAATAAAATTTATAACTTTATTTTTACTAATTATAAACAACCTAAATTAGTTTTACAATTAAAGATCTAAAGAATACAATTGTCTAAATACAATATTAATCGTATATAGATTTATTATTTATAGACCAATTCCAGCTGATTACTTAATATTTTGGCACACGTTTCCTTAAGATGAACAATTCTAACTTATCAACTAATTAAATTCAAGTTTCCAAATATTATTGGCGGTTGGTTATATATAAATTAGGAATATAAATGAGAATGAATACCGTAAAAAAGAGAGTGAATATAATCATTATAATTATGATGATTGGTTAAGAGAATTATCATTGATAGCAGTTGGTTTGTTAAAAATATTGAGAAATAAAATTTGTTATAATTTAATTAATAAATAAATTATATTTTAATAAATTACATTGTAATTGACTAATTAATTATATTTTAATTAATTACATTTTATTATATTTTATTTATTAATAAATTAAATGTTAATTAATTAATTATATTATATATTTTAATTAATTACATTTTCATTATATTTTAATTAATTATATTTTAATTAATTATATTTTAATTAACCATATTTAATTAAAATTTAAAAATATTAATGTTTGCTGGAATCAAAACTATTCCTCCCATATATGGGAGGTATGGACTATTACTTAAAACTAAGGTATAAAAATTATTCAATCATCCATAATAAATAATCAACCATTATCATTCATTCATTTGAGATTGATTTATTGCATGGCTTAGGATGGAACAAGCTAAATTCGTATATTTCCATTTCAACTTTTTGTTTAATAAAATAGTCATCTACCTCAATATGCACGAAGTTGATTATGTACGCTCATTCTGCACATGTAAATGCTTCAATTCTATGGATAAAAAGTTTCAAATTTTTTTTTCTAAAATTAATCCTCTGTCTGAAGTTCCTTTAAGATAAGTACACGATTGATGCTTGCCATATGTTCTTTATTTAAAGAACGTATTAATTGACTAATATAACTCACTATAAAACCAATTTCATGCCTTAAATAGTTAAATGTGATAGATAAATCAACTTTATTATCAATCTTTGAAATATTCCTCGATCCACTACATTGCTTTTTTTTAATCACCCGACCTTACTTTAGGATCCATGTGATTTCAATTGGTTTGATGTTTACCCTCCTTGTATTTATAGAATAAAATGTGATTAAACGGAGCTTACACATGCCATTTTTTTCTTAAAGGCCACTAAGAAAAAACTGGACTGTTTAAGCCATTGGCTTGTACACCTTACCTTGACAATATTGTTTGAATCCGGGTAAAGTTGCACGAAAAATTCTTCTTCAAATTCATCATTCATACAGATGTTTTAATATGTTGTTGGTATAATGGTCAATCTAGGTTAGCAAGCAAGGATAACGAACTCATATAGAGTTTATTTTTGCTAACAGAGAAGTCTTATAATATTCAACTTTGAAAATTTGATTATATCTACTTTGACTAAAAAAAACTCATTTACAAATGATTGCAACAATCTCTCAAGTACCATTTTTTAAAACATGAATTTCTTCCATGATAGCTTCCTTCCATTATGGTTTTTTCATGGCTTTAATCATTGTTTTCATAATTTATATTCCAAGTAATTTAGCCTAGGATGTTTTCATGTTTTAGAAACATTTCTCCCTACAGCAAAAAGTACTTTGGGCAACATTACATTTGCAACATTTTAACATGTGCTGTTAAAAACTAATATATTGTATCCATTTTTAATGTATGACCTTTAATAATATTAATAAGTAACGGTAATAATAATTTATTGTCATACATTTAAAAAGACAACAACATTAAAATGTCATTCTATAAAATTTTATGTAAGCAATATAAATTTGTAGCAACTTTAAACAATAATTAAGGGTAACAATAGGTCAGGTCAGACTTAGACCTGTCTAGGCCCAAGTTCTATTTAAAATTATGTACTTGAGCTCATGCTTAACTTAAAGTTTTTGTTCCGAACCTAAGCACAATTGATCTTAAATCAAACTTGATCAAATATGATTTTTATAAATAAAAAATAATATCATTTTTTTAATTTTAAAGTTTGGATTAGATTGAACTGGATAGCCCGAGATCAATTTGAAGCTTATAAATATTAAAAGCTAAACATGGCCTAAAATCTGATCAACTCGAGTCAAGTCGAGCTAAATCAGATCAAAATGGACAAGTTTTGTCATAATTAACAACAATTAAGTTATTTTATTTAAAATTATATAAAAATATAACTAAGAAATAGTTTAATGCATATATTGTACCCTTTATAATATTTTAGGAAGAAAAACAGTGATATATAATAAGACTTATGAGAGGACTATACATAGGGCCAAAACATTTTAAACTTTCCCATGAAAATTTTGGGGATGTCATTGAAGGATTATCATTCATTTACTTCTTGAAATTAACTCCATTATTTACCAATCTTCTTTGGAGATCTATTCCGACTCACTTATCCTATTGTTCTTCTCCCTAATATCACGACCTTCGTCTCTGACATCAATTGCTCTCTATCTCCGTGTGTTTGTCAATCTTGTCATAAAGTGTGATTGTCTCGCTCTGCGTCTCTTCTCGTAATGTAATCGAGGGGAAGATTTTTTTTGTCTTATATTATAGTGTCTTATTTTGTTCCACAAATTTTAATCATTTATTTATACGAGTCCTGCATTTATTTATGTGAAATATGCGTTGGACTAACATAAATAAATGACTGAAATCTATGAGATAAAATAAAACATCATAAAATTAGATAAAAAATCCGAACTTAGAATTGAGTAGTAGGAACAACGCATGAACCTAAAAATGTTCTAACGTTTGGATAAATTATTATTCAATATATCAAGGGTTTTAAAACCGGACCGGACCGGCTGGTCCGACCGGAAATGGTCTGAACCGGCCATTTGTCCGGTTCGGTTTTAGTTAACAACCTTTTAATATAAAAACCGGTCGGTTTTATACGAACCGGTTATTTGATAACCGGATTAAACCTCATATTCTCTCCTCTCTTGTCTCTTCCCACAAATCTCAGAATGCCATTGCCGCTTCTCTCTCCTCTCTTCTTTCTTCTCTCTTCTCGGATGCCTCCATCGCCGCTTTTCTTTTCTGTCTTCTCCAGATCTGGCCGTCATCTTCCAGATCTGGCCGTCATCTTTCATTTAGGAGTTCAAGTTTTGGAGATGAATATGAGAAGAAGAAGAAGACGAAGAAAAATGACATGTCTGAGTAAGTAATCGAGTCCGGTTAGCTCTTAACTGTTTATTTTCCAAAATTTTGAGAAAGGAAAGTTTAATCTTTTATTAATGGATTGGAAAATCTTCTCTAGATCTTAATATGATGAAACAAAGATATTGTGACTGTTCAATCTTCTGGGTTTGGGTATTGTGAGTTTGTGACTGTTCAGGTTTATGTGAATAAATTGATGGATGAGGCTTAGAAGCATCTTCCCATCGCTATATGAAGTCGGTGGCAGTAGCCGCTAGTGGATTTGCAATTAGCAAAGGTAAAGTCGCCTACTTGACCAAACACAAGCTGGAGGAAATGAAGGAGACAGATGCCTGTGAGATCTCTCCGGTCAAAGATCGCTAACTCCAAGACTTTGGCTCCAAAGCTCGCTGTGCTTGATTCTGACTTGAGAGTTCGCGCATTCTTTGAGTCTCGTAAAAATTCTGTTGGGACCCGATCCGGAAACCGGATCCCAACCGAAAAATGAATGTGAACGGAGGAAACGGAATCGAATGGAAACGGAAACAATAACTAATCGAACCAAACGAACAGATTTCGAAGCGAAAAGATATACAAAATACCGAATCAAAACGAAACGCGAATCGAATACAGAATCGAAACGGATACGCAACAGATCGAACCAAAGCAAACACATCCGACATCCGGAAATAAAGAACAGCGAAAAGCGTCGCGTTGGAGATCTAAACTAAGATATATTCCAAAATCCGGTATAATTTTTTTTTCTTATTCTCATTTCTTACATCAATCACATCCATATAATTTCCATAGGAAATTTAATCTTAAATCCAAAACTTAGCAATCATACAAAATCTTATACAAATCCATACAAATATCAAATTACACTATATTCTCATTTTATCGAAATTTCGGCAGCATAACGGCTGAAAAAGAAAAATAAATAAGAAGTAGTTGATTTCGGATGAGACTTATGATTTGTATGAAAGATGGCTAAAGTGTGGAAGAATTTTGGCATAAGAAAGAAAAAAAAGAAAGAAATTGAGTAAAAATGGTTATAAGGAAAAAGAAAAAAAAATTTATACCGGATTTTGGAACGTCTTAGGGTTTCCAACGCGATTATGTTCATTCGATCGTTTTCTTTGATTATTGTTCTCGGATGTCGGATATGTTTCAGTTTAATTGATTATTCTGATTTAGTTCGTTTGCTTTGTTATTCGTATTCCAATTCGCGACTTTCCGCACTTTGTTTCACTTTTTTGTTTCCGTTTTCCGGTTGGGATCCGATTCCCGGATCGGGTCCCAACATTTATGGTATCAGAGCCCAGTAATATGATCTTACTTGGGCATATGAGTATGAATAAGGAATTGATAAGAGTTTGTAAAGATAAGAGTGAATTTGTGAGAGTGTGCTAGGTGATCATTTGATTTTGATGAAAGAAATATGATTGTCTTTAGGAATGTGAAATTGATGTGCATGACTATTTGACGAATTCAAGTGATTGATTCGATTTGGGTGTTAAGAATATGATTGATTAGAAACATGCGTTTGTGGAACTTGAAATGTGAATTGCATAATGAATTGGGAGACATTGATATAGCTTGTATTTCTGTGAGATGAGAGTATGACTTTTAGAAATCCTTAAGAAATTGTTTCCGTTTTTCGGTTGGGATCCGGTTCCCAGATCGGGTTCTCGGAACCGGATCCCAACCGAAAAACAGAAACGAAAAAGTGAAACAAAGTGCGGAAAGTCGCGAATTGGAATACGAATAACAAAGCGAACGAACTAAATCGGAATAATCAATTAAACTGAAACATATCCGACATCCGAGAACAATAATCAAAGAAAACGATCGAATGAACATAATCGCGTTGGAAACCCTAAGACGTTCCAAAATTCGGTATAATTTTTTTCTTTTTCCTTATAACCATTTTTACTCAATTTCTTTTTTTTTTCTTTCTTATGCCAAAATTCTTCCACACTTTAGCCATCTTTCATACAAATCATAAGTCTCATCCAAATCAACTACTTCTTATTTATTTTTCTTTTTCAAATTATTATCTATCAAATTTCGGCAGATAACTTGCTTTAATCCTAACCAAACCTTCAGGGGTAAAGAAATACACTTAAAAAGCCAAGCAGATGTCGAAATCATCGGACTCTCCCGTCCGGAATCCAAACACCAGCAAGACGCAAACCTAAATCTAATACTTCCATAATTCTCACTTCAATACCAAACTCATATACAAATTTCCAAATCATATACAATTTCTTACTCTCAAACATTCACCATAATCTTCATACATTCGAAAACATCATAATCACTTAATGGAAATTCAAACCATTTACAAAATATTCCAAATCTCAATATTTCCACAACCATACTAACGATGCAAAAACGGACCATAAGCCTTCACATTCTTTCATCCGATCTCCTGCTCGAAACCTAGAGATGGAGATGAAAGGGGGGGTGAGCTCGAAAGCTCGTGGATAACATATTTATAAATCGATAAATAAGCGGAAATCATTTTTCACAAGCTTTTTGCCAAAAGCCGTAGTTTTCAAACTTTTTAACTTTCAAATATTTTTCTCAAACCCTTTTCAATTTTCCAAACTTTACATATCAAATTTCTAAAATTTTCCTGGTTAAAAATCCCTTTTCTTTTTTTTCTTCTCAAAATTTTCTCATAAACATGAATGCAATCACATCGGAGAAATTTCATGCACATAAACAAAATCAAAAATCACAAAACATATCAAAATGGTGCAGTTCGGTCCAAAATGAACGTCTCGCACATTCTCGCATAGCGGTCCATGCGATCGTGAATGAAACGTCTACACTTTCCCGCATAATACCCAAGATAGCCATGAGGAGTCCAAAACGAGCTCCGTGCCCTAGCGGGCAGCCGGCTAAGGCTATACAAATAGAGACAACGACTCACCAAAGGACCTAACCGAACCCACATAACACGTGGCGAAAACAAAGATTGAATTGCCGAATGCACTTTTCAAAATCTTACTTTTCTTCAAATTTTCCACAAAATGCATACAACTCAATTTATTCAATCTATCGTTCACTAAATTCAACAATCAAATCATTCAATCAAACAATAATTTCAGCAATTGAATAATGCATACACAACAAATGTACTTTCAGAAGTTTCTATCAATTTATCAAATCATTTAAAACAATGAATTTAAGCTTATAAACATTTTCCAGAAAACATTCGGAAATCATAATTTCAAACATTTACAAAACAATAATTTATCAAAATTTCACATTTTGCTTTCTTAAATTTTCGAAAATTCGTATTAAGCTTACAGATTAAAATATAAATATGCTACCCACCTCGAATTAATGCCAGAAGCTTGTCCAAATCGTCAATTCTCCAAATTCCTCCTTCCTTCTTTAACTTAAAAATTCCCTAAGCTATAAATATCCAAATTCATCACTAATTCAAGCAGTCTAAACCGTCAATTTTACAAAACCCTAATTCTCAAAATTTGACATAACCCCACTTTCAAATTAATCAAAAATTAAGCATCATCTAAACAAAATCTCTAAAAATTAACTTCATAAAACTCAAATCCATAACAATATCAAGCTAAAACAACCGACAAAATTCATCAAAATTCAAAACTCAATTTTCTCTCTCTTACCTTCTCTCTCTAGATTTTGGATTTTAAGCTCCAAAGACAAGCTTTCCTTTTCTTGCTTCATCCAAACAATGGAGGAGCTTGGAGATGAGAGAATCGTGTACAACTATGAGAGAAGCTTGGGAAATCTCATTTTTTTAAAGAAAATTTCACTCCTCTCATCTCTTTACACAACACCGTCGAACATCACTCCCCAAAATCCTCTAATATATTCATGTCTTTAACTTTAAAAGACATTAAAGACTTAAGGATGGGAGGAGTCCACGTGGATGGCACTAAACCATGAAATATCAAAGTAAAAAGAACATTTGACTTAGTCAATCCTCTCATGCTTATCATCAACGTGTTCTACTCTTTATTCTCTTCTTTCATTATCTAGATTCTTCCATACACAACAATTCATCCCATTGCTTGATGCCATGTCATTTAAAATTTGATTAAAAGACCAAAATGCCCTTGACTTGTTACTTTAAGTCATGTTCACTTGCGGGTCTGATTCGCACTATCAATTTGAAAGAATTTGTCAAAACTTCCTTCTCAAGAAATGTTCCTCTCAAACATACGAATCCAACACCACTGACCGCGCTCAATTCCGATTACTACATCAAAAGTTATGCTCAAAACAGTTCGGGTATATCCATATTCTAACACATTTTCCATGTACGATTATTTCCGTCCAAAATTTCGCATTCTTAATCTCAGAATTGAAACTCAATGTCTTCATAACAATTGTATCCATATGTCTCTAGTTTAATTCAAAACAAGAATCACCTCATTTCCATTCCCAGATCAAAAGTTATGCTCAAAATACTCTCAGGTTTTCCCAATCCGAAAATTACACCCTAATCCGAACTTAAATTCACAAATTAAAAGTCTTAGGGGCAAAATTGACATTTCATTTCTTCATATGATTTGTATCCCCTTGTCTTAGCTTTATTTCTCCTCAAGAATCGCTTCAATCGGATCTCTGTAGATCCCGAATTTCACAAAACACTGAACTATGCTGGGAAAATTTCCCGACTCACTTTGATTAAATTAATCACCATTAATTTAATCTCAAAAATTCACAAATTTATATGAGGATGTAGATAATTGTCTTATAAATCCAACGCCACAAGAATCAACTCAATCGGATGTCGGACGGAAAAGATATGAGCAAAATAGTGAACAAAGGTCGGATTGGAGGAGGAAGCAAGAAAACTAAAGGAGCAAAACAACGTCGTATTAGGGCGAGGTCACCCTGGTGACGCGTCGCCCTGGTGATGCGAGCCAAACGCTCGCCGTCACCCTGGTGACGCGTCGCCCTAGCAACGGGGATGATACATTTTTCTTTTTTTCATTTTTTTTTCATGAAAAATCCAAAACTTTCAAAATTCATAACTCTTAATCCCGAACTCCAATTTTGACAAACTTAGTCTCTATAAAAAGCTTGAAGGAAGCTCTACATCTTCCATGAAGGACATAAAAATCAATTTGACTCCTACAGGAGTCCATTTTCCGGTCAAAGATACTATCCTCTAATAATCATGCTAAAACCACAATATAAACTTGTAAAAATCATAACTTATTATTCCGATATCGAAAAATTGCATATTTTATATCGAAATAAAAATAAAAACAAACCCTTCAATTTTAATGAAGAACATCAAAACTCAATTAACCTCTAATTAAGTTAATTTCTCAGTCAAAGTTCCAACCATAATAAAAGTCAAACCCTATCAAACATAAACTTTGACTGATCATAACTTTCACTCCCGATATCGAAAAATTGCAAACTTTATGTCTACAGAAAGCTCTTAACATAATCTACAAGTTTTCAGAAGACCATTTTCTCAAATTATGCCTAAATCAAAAGTCAACTTTCTAAGGCCAAAAAGTCAACTATTTCACAATTTTCATATTTTCACTCTTTCTCTTTTTATTCATGATTTTCAACTTAATTTCAATCAACTCATCCACTTAATTTCATAAACCACACCAATCCACTCAAAACTCCAAAGATATCAAAATCAAATTATTTCTTTTCTTATCAATATCCTTTAATTTTAAGTCCTCTATTACACAATACATACTCAAAGCACTTCTTAAATTTTATTTTCATAATCCAAATTTTCACTCAAAGATCGGGGTCCAACAAATTCGTTAGCGAGGCTTTTTGCTGCTCTAAATTTAGGCTCGTGCGAGTTGTTTTTGTTCAAGTGCTTGGTTGCGGCGGGACAACAGCACGTGCTTAACTCGGGGATGGAGTTCACGGAGAGTGAAGAACTGCAGTCGTCTAGAGGCTCGGTGAAGAAAGCGCTTTGGGCGTTGGTGGAGATGATCGAGAGCTTTGATTTGAGTGGAGATGGTAAGCGTTTGGAGAAAAGTATTTCGTTCGGTTTGGAAGAGGATAGAATTGATGATTTGAGGAAATTAATTGAGAGTTTGGGGGAGATTGAACAATTTTAAGATTACCCAGTTGGGAAAATTGGGACAAATTGAAGATGCCATTGAAGTTTTCTCAGAAATGGCACAGAAGAACGTAGTCTCGTACAATTCCATGGTCTCTTCCCTTGCTAAAAATGGCAAAGTCGATGATGCACGCAGTCTGTTTGATAAAATGCCTAGCAGAAACTTGGTTTCTTGGAACACCATGCTTTCTGGGTATTTGCATAGTGATAGCTGATAGGACTAAGGAAGCTTATGACTTGTTCTCTAGAATGCCTGAAAGGGACCTCTTTATATGGACTTTGATCATTACTTGCTATGCACGCAATGGGGAGCTTGAAAAGGCCAGAAAGTTGTTTGAGATGCTGGTGTGGTGACAGATGATATTCCACATCTTGATATTATCAACGACTTGTTTGATGATGAACGTGCTATTGGGAAGGGAATTGGATAAAACGGAGCTTTACAATCTCTTAATGATGGACCACACACCTTAAATCGACAGTTTTCTTTCCCTTCTGAGATAGGCTTGTCAAGTAGCATGAGTTCGTCAACCAGTAGCTCATGTAGGTTTGAGCGTACGAGAAGCTATCAAATGGGTGGGTTTCACCATGGTTGCAACTCATCTGACACTTACTTTGACACAGTAACGAAATATGTTCCGTAGGCTAGTCCGCTAAGTTATGTAAATGGGCAAATAGATGGATTGATTCAAGAGACTGCTTGAGCCACCACCTTGCCACTCGACTAGGGTAGAACTGACCTTCTTCTTTAGGACACCATATATAAACAGCAAACACAGAACCATTGTATTAAATTTATTTATATCAACAAATGTTATCATAAATTCAATAATAACATATTTTTTAATATTATTATTAAACAATAATTTAGAGCATTTTAGAAGTGTTATGAAACTTATATCCACAACATTTGGCGAAGGTAAAAATAATAATTTATAACGGTTTATGAATGTCATGTTAACCAATTTATATGGGTTATAAAATGTAACATAAATTCAATTATTTGTTATTAATAAATATCGTAATAGATTCAACAATAGCATTTTAGTAATGTTGCATAAAACTCTTTTGTAACATTTTAAAGTTAATGTATAACAGTTCAAAATGTTACAAATAGCTAATTAATAACTTTTATAAAATATAATATAAAAAATTTGTAGTTATCAATAAATTCTATAATAAACTCAACAACAATATTCTATCAATGTCATGAAAAACGTATTCATACAAAGAAACGTAATCGTTTGGAACATCAAAGTCTTAATGACCTTATTTACGTTACTTATAATCTGCAAATGAAGAACATGTATTTTATATTTTTGTTTTTATTTCAATAATTTTATTTTTGTTATTGACTTTATAATTGCTCTATTATGTGTTCAGAGTGCTTAATAAGAAGAGAACGTATGATCCAATTGATATTGATTGTATTGAACATACTGATTTTTGGATCGAAGAAGAAGAACCATCGCCTGATCTTGATTATAATGAACTTGAAAGGACCATTTATGAAGAAAATGCATTCGTCACAACAAATGAATCAAGAACATCTACTGATGGTCAGTTCATATCTTATTTTGATTATATTTAAGTTAAAATTATACTGTATTACAAGTTTACAATTGAGAATAATTTCATACGTTACTAATTTGTAATTTATTTTAATGCAGTAGAAGAAGTGGATGCAAATACTTTGGATGGAACCGTAGTTTACGAATCTTTAAATAGGGTTAGAGAATTTGGAGCTTTTGACGATAATGAGACATAACTTCCTTCAGAAATACAAATTTTCTCTTAAATGTTTTTTAAGTTTTATATTGGACTCATATTTATTTATTTTTAGTTCATTAGATAATAATAAACATTGGTGTATTTTTCATTTCAATAAAATATTTTATTTTTATTTATTCTTATAAAATTTTCATCTTATTTATTATATTCCGATTTGATAGCGGTTCACTACCGGTTGAACCTCTAAACCTTAAAGCTTTCCTTCGACCGGTTCGATGTCCGGTCCGTTTTTTAAAACATTGCAATATATAGACTTTTTTTGGGGTTTAAAAAAATGGGGAATTTCTTTTTCTTTTCACGCTTGTCGTGTATTAAGGAGGCAAGATTGAGCAGGCTTCTATATTTTTGTATCAATGTGATCCCAAATATTAGGTATCAATGTGGTTCAATTGGGAGTTATGGCTTTTAACATATTTCTTGTGTTGTTTTATTCTTTCTTCTAATATGGCTTCTTCTTAAGTTTTTCTCACAACTGGCAATTCAATAGCCACATTCTTCACTGTTCATTTTGTTCTTAGAGTTATTGATCTTACATATAACAATAATGGGCTACCTTGTTTATACTTTGTGGTTTCTCCAAAAACAAACATCACAGACCTGAAAGCGACCTCACTCACGACCACTGAAACTGAGAATTTATTATTTCGTTAGTTAATTTCCCATTTATTACTCGTCAGGCTTGAATTTTAATATTGACTAACTGTTAGTAGTGTACCCTAGGCCAATGGATATTTGTGATTCATGTATTAACATTATGACTTGTTAATAATATATTATGAGGTATTCCTTTCATATATGCATGTATTTCGTTTATGTAATGTGATTTACATTCCATGAATAGTATTAGACTTATGTCATCAAGTATGTGACTTGATAGTAAAACCATAAGCGTTATAACACTATTCTAGATCGTCACAGTCGATCATTATTGGTGGAACAATAATGAATTAAGACTAGTATGTGTTCGATTGATGATCACGTTTCTTGATCATGGATATGAGATATCAAATCGAAACATAGATATATGTTAGAGAACATATATTGGACCGACCCACATAAAGAATACTACATGGTTTCATGTCATTAGTGATTCTTAATATGATTTGACTTTAGTCCTTTGACGTGAAGTCATCATGGTTCCCTACATGAGGAATTCGGTGTTTTGATATTAGACTAAGTTATTTTTAACCGAATAACAAGTAGTCTTATGTTGGATATCAAATGAATCATGCAGAGGGATGTGAATGACGTATATGAGATTTGTACCTCTCTTAAATGAGAGAGATATCATTTGGGCCTCTTGACAAGTGTGACTGAAGAAATGCATGGCCGTGCTCAAATGAATTGATGAAGAGTCATCAATGTCATTTGTTATAATCAGTCAACTTGAGGATCAAGAAACTATGATTAATCAAAGGTTGACATGTACCATGCCTTGTGATTAATCTTGATATCGTGTTACAAAAAGATTTGAGCTTATAACCATGTTTACAGGTTAAATCGGATTATCGATCCTCATTTGATTTGGGTAGTCATAATGTCTTGCTAGAGGCCGCTTATGACTTATGGGCCTTGAAGTGTGATCAAGCCCATTGCCAACATCAAATGAGCCTACAGGGTCGCACACAAAGAGTGATGTGATCTAGGCTTGTTCTCTTGAGCCTAATTTATTAGGTACTGAATAAATATATGTAGATATATTTATTGGGCTAGATTGAATTAAGTTGTCGGGCTTTTATTATATAAGATATAATGGGCCGAAACTTATTGGGGCCTCAATGGGATTAAGGTTTCTCTATAAATAAAGAAGCTTAGGTCTCATTAGGTAGAATAGACACAATTGTCACGAAACCCTAGCCGCCATCCGAGAGGAAAATCGTGCGGCGTTCGGGAAAAGTTTCAGGACGTGCTAGCACACCACAGCCGCAGCCCGGATCGTGCATACTCGTGTGGATACCGGTAGAGGGCATTCGCGTTTGCAGTGTCTTGAAATCCGAAAAAAAGCAACCTATCTACGAAAATAAAGTATTTTCGTACATCTTTGATATTTTCGATTACATCATATTGTTGTATGGTCTTTTCCGTAGTGTATTGTGAATATTCGGACCGTACGCGATCCAACACTAACAATATAATACTAGCTAGTAGTTACAAAAACAAGAAGAAGAAAGAACAAGAGAAGCAAAGTCGTTCCTCTTATCATCTATGAAAAGGTTTGTCATTTACTCTCTAAATGATTCTGAAGATTTAGTTGGCTCTAATTATTTCCTTTCTGTACTTTGTTCAGTAGCATTTTCTACGAGATGCGAAGAAAGATATAGACAAAAGTAGCCACGTTAGAAAAAAAATAAGAAAATAAAACATGAAATACGCATTTCATAGGCTGACTTTAAAACATATACCAGTTGATCATTGAAATGGTGAGTAGTGGTTGAAGGCAAGAGGTTTAGGAATTACTGATGTGTTGCAATAGGAACATGGTGATGCTACACGTTGGTTGAAGGAAAGTTCAAAAGTTTAGAGAAGATAGGTTTAGATTTACCTTCTTAATTATATTAGTCTAGCTTCTTCCCTCTGTAAGAAATCTTAGTAAGATATAGTTAATTGGTATACACTATATTAGTGCATTTTTAATTATATGATAATTTAGTAGAATTAGTGTTTTCCTCTTCCGTGTTATTTTAGGTAGTCAAATGAAGAGTTTGCAAATTGAATAATGACATTATACATATGGAGGACATAAGTTCTTCTTGCTTCCATTCTAACCTTTTCCTTCCTATATCTTGAGTAGACCCAAATTTCCATTCAAATCCCATTTTGTAACAAGAATATATCTAATGTTTAGTGCTTCAGTAACATTGACAAGTTGTTAGGGTGTTAAAATAAATAACAAATAAGGAACGTCCATCTAAGAAATAATTTTGTTAGAGAATAAAGTATAGACAATGTCATGCATATGCCCCATGTTCATCAATGTTTTTGATTGATCTATAACTTTCGTTAGCATTGGAAGAGCTTACATATATATTAATCTTTGTTTCAGTAGAGTTTGCTATAGTTGAGAGAAGAAGGAAGTCGAAACCAATCATCTCATTTATGTATAGAAATGTCTATTATGAGCAAAATTAACAAACCAAAGAGTATTATAGTGAGAGGAACACATGATTACTTTTTTTTTAATTTTAGTTTATGCATATAATTGTTTTTGTTATTATTCTACACCATTTGCTTCATTTTTGTTTATGCACATAGTTTCTATGTTTGTTTAAGGAAGATGAAAATCAAACATTGGATTCCAAATCTTCACTCGTTGTTTGCTTGTGGTGCAATCATGTTTTTTTTCTCCTGGTTTTATGCTATTATTTGTTTTCTTGCATTATTTTGGGAAACAACTATCTAGCAGAGACTGTCGAGCTGAAATGGGGGGTCTTGTCACCTAACCAGGAACATTAAGGGGATGGAATGATTCCAACGTAAGGACAATCCAAAACTTCAAACTTCGTAGCAGGTTGTCTCTGTTCAAAGATTGGATTAATGGAACACTTATGGAACAAATAGTTACGGTTGACTTGGGTCAATTCTGGAGGCTTTGTTATATTTTATTCAACATATAAAGATTACTTATTTTATGCAACACAGCTCAAGGGACTACTGCGAGTAATATTTTACAAACGAAAAATCTTTGTCAAACCTTAATTTTTTTTGGTTTAAAATGCCTAAGAAAAGGATTAACTATATATTCGTCATTTAATCTTTTTCAATGAACATTCTTATTAAATAAAAATATTTTATAAAATAGTATTTTTATTATTTATAATATTAATAATTATCAAAATATCCACAATTCATTCCAATAGGTAGATTTTTCCCGATTGTTGGCAGAGAAGAAGTCCATTTGGTGCCAAGCAGCTTTTAATCATTTTCTGGCTTCTGATATCGCTTTTGAGACATGCTACTGTAATTATAGTTTTACGCCTAATACATGACAATGAGATTGAAACAGGATAGCTGCCTGCATAACACTAATAACATCCTACCAGAGCCTATCCGCGACACTCTTCTGAAAAATACGAATTGGAGTTTGAAGAATGGGAAGGAGAAGGAATCCTCAACCCGCAACAAATAGAGGAGGATTTACTCAATCACATATATAGATTGGACTCCTAGAATATAACACCCTTGGGGCTTTCTATTTGGTTCAAGTAAAGAACGGCAACAAATTGCTGCTAAGCTGCAGATGCAAGGACAAAATGTATAAATTAGAGGAGAACTCGGAGAGCAAATAGTATAAACAAGCTAAGCTGCATTTGAAGGGGGTCGAGCAATTGCGTTAAGCAACAAGCTAGGCAAAGTCAATTACAAGCACACTAAGCTAACTACCACTTACACGATTTTGTTGAATTGAATCCCTTTTTTTTTTATTTATGGTAATCCTGAAAACGAATGCAATGATCATCTCAGGGGGGGAATTACCAGTCTACTTGTTTGCTATCTAATTGTCCTGTCCATCTTGCGTTCAGGATAAAACAAGTGCGTGGGCAAGATTCAAACTCAACAAAGTCGTGACCGGGTGTCATGCATAATGTCGCTTCATTAACAAGTACAAATGTAGAATGATCCGAAACCTTGAAAGAAAGATTGGTCTGTCCAAATTTAAAGTAGCAAAAAGAAAATGTTTAAGCAACTCTGTGCTTTCTAACACATTGGATCCTAACACCGTGTGAGGATCAAAGTGGAAATTCCCGAGGACATGATCCGCCGTTCAAACAAAGGATTTTTGGTATGTCGCGTCTTTATGGACTTTCGAAAACTTTCGGTTCTGTAAAAAAAACACTGTCAATAATAATGATCATGCTTGCCGTACGAATAATAGTCAACAAAGACTATCATTTTTCTTGAATTATTTCTACCAAAACCCCTCTTCTTCCTACTCCTTTTCTTCCTTGACCATGTTGAAAATTTTGAAGTTGATTTTCACTAGAAGATTCTTGTTTATCTTTTCCTCTCCTTTGACTCCATGCATGCACATGACCTTGTCCACAGCCACGTCCATTCTCATGTACAAATTGTCTTTTTTTCACTTGACTGCATGTAATTGTTTTTGGACTTTAAAGATAACTTTGCCAGTAAGACTTACTCTACTGTTGCATCCTTCTTGCTGCTATTCACCCTTTCTTTCATCTATGCTGACATTACGATGGTTGTAATTGAGTTCTAATGAAATGCTCTCAACTTTGCTACAGTAAAATCTCAACTTGCTATAGTAATTCGCACCGTTTTGCTTCAGTTCCTCGCAATTTGCTACGGTAACTCCGCCCAATTACAACACCGCTCCTGTCCTTTGGGCCTCTCCGGCCACTGTCCCTTTCACCCCAACAATGTCCTCCTCTACCCACACGGCCAAGAAAGTCCGAGTGTGGGAGAGGGAAGAAGACCCTCCTCCCATAGAACCTTCCGCCCCTCAACCTCCCACAAGCTACAGTGCCGCCGTTTCCGGACGGGCTAATCCAGCAAACTCAGTTCTCAATTTTACCTGGCCTGACGAATCCCCCATCGACCTGGAATAGGGCGACATAAACCTCGTGCAAGGACCTCATGGTTTGGGATTGGATTTGTCAGCAACCTTCCGCTCCAAGTTGGACACGGTCTGGGCCCAGACGATCGTCGTGAAGCTACTCGGACGAAAAATGGGTTTCACCTTGCTCAGAGATCGGCTCCTTACCTTGTGGCGACCGACGGGTCCCCTGAAAATAGTGGATTTAGAGAACGATTTTTACCTGGTCAATTTCCGCGAGGAACGGGACTACATCCAGACATTGGAGCAGGGGCCCTGGATTGTCGCCGAACATGTTCTGTCGGTCCAACCTTGGACTCTGGCCTTTCGTCCATCGCTGGCCGCGTCACCCACGTCGTGGCTTGGGTCTGATTCCTCAGTCTCCCAATCGCCCGCTATCACCCCTCCATCCTCACCGCACTGGGTAACCTAGTTGGGAAGACCGTGAAGATCGATGAAACAACCCAACAGGCTGTCGGTGGTAGGTTTGCGCGAGTCGCGGTCACAATAGATCTGAGTGCTCCTCTCCGATCGGTGGTCGACCTGGACGGGGAACACATTCAAGTTGCGTACGAGGGTCTTCCCCAGATATGCTATCATTGTGGCAGGGTAGGGCACGCCACCGTCGCTTGCCCTTCGCGCCCCGACCCTTTGATGGGTCCGCCTCCGTCTTCGGACGTTCCTCCCCCACCAACCTCTGTGGCTTCCATCTGTGACCCCTCCCCTGATCCTCCTCCTTCCACGGGTTTTGGCCCCTGGATGCAAGCGAATCGACGGCCTCCTCCCTCCCTTGCGGGGCCCCGGACAGAACGTCCCACCTAGGGGATGACCGGTGGCGCCCGCGGCTCGCATTTCTTGGCCCTCACTCTCGAGGCGTCAAGCGACGCCCCAACCACCAGTTCCCCAACAGTCGACTCGATGCGACCTCTCCTAGGTCAGCCTCGGTCGCGAGGAGCAGCCAGCCAGACGATCGGCCCCTCGTCCATTCGGGACGAGAAGTCGATCACGCGTTTTCCATGGCGCTTCGGACTCACAAAGATAAGGACCTTAACATTGCTTGGGCCCGCCTCCTCCATGGGCTTGTCTGGCCACATGGGCCAGCCCTCTCCTCCTTCCCAGCTGGACCTTCCCTTGGCCCACCCAGTCCCTAAGAGCCCAGCCCCACTGCCTACAACCCTAGCTCCTTCCACACCCGGCCCAACCCCTTCTGGCCCTTCTTTCCCGCAGCCTCGACCTACTGGACTCAGCCCCACTCCGCTTCCGTCGGGACACATTGCGATTTCCTTACAGTCGCACGCGGCCCTGGTCTCCCCGGACCCGGCCTTGCCCCCGCCCATCCCTGCGGACCAGTACCATGAAGCGACGAACGAGGGCCCTACCGATCCCCCTAGCTCCATGGATACGTCGCTGCCTCATCCTCTCCTAGAGGATGTGCCCCCGACCCCTCGATCCCATTCATGAGCTCCCGGGGGTTGGGGATGGACATGACTCTCCAGATACGACAATAGAGGATACAGTTCCCGCCCCCGAGACTATTCCTCGTCTTGAGGCCGTTGGACAAGCTGGCTTGGTTCCGACCGGGTCAAATTAGCCCCTTTGCTCTCTTCGGGTTTATGATGATTTTCATCTAGAATTGTCAAGGGGCTGGAGGTCGGACCTTCAAGCCCATCCTGCGGAACTATGTTCGCCTGCACAAGCCTCGCCTTGTGGTCATCGTTGAGCCTCGTATTAGTGGAGAACGAGCTAGGCGCGTTATTCGCTCTCTAGGTTTTAACAATTCCTTCCGGGTCGAGGCTACGGGCTTTTCGGGCAGGATATGGCTTCTTTGGTAGGAAGACATCGACGTCCGCGTTCGATTAGCTCACCGCCAATTTATTCATACTCGCGTGCAATGGGATCAACAAGTGTTTGATTTTACGGCTATTTACGCGAGCCCCAACCCTGCCTTACAAAAATATCTTTGGCACTATCTGGCGACCCTTGCTTCATATATCACACAGCTTCAAGCGAGATTTTAATGCTATGTTGGAAAGTGTGGATAAAAGAGGGAGGTCGCGTACTCAATCCCGCATAAATACTCTCTTTATGGACTGTATGACTCTGTGCCACCTCCATGATTTGGGCTTTACCGGTCCGCGATTCACGTGGAAGCGGGGCCATCTCCGTGAACGGTTAGATCGTGGTTTTGGTTCTCCTGCTTGGTTATCCACTTATCCGAGCACCATGGTCCAACACCTGCCTTTCTTTAAGTCGGATCATCGGCCCCTCCTTATTATGTTCCTAGCTCCTGTGTATCCTACCCTTCCGCGCCGTCCTTTCCGTTTTCAATCGGCGTGGATCACTCATGAATCTTTCCCCTAGGTGGTTGCTGATAACTGGCATCCTGGCTCCTCGGACTTTAGCGGAGAGCTTCTCCGTTTCTCTACGCTCCACCGGTGGGCTCAGAACATCCGTTCTTCATTAGCAAGGGTATTATAGTAATTCAGGTTACTTGATAGGTTTCTTGCATTCACCGACCGAGCATATTCTTGGCCTCTAATTATAGAAGAACAAGTTTCTTGCATATGCATTTATTCATAGGTACATGCATTCATGATTTTTCGGCATTTTAAGTGGAAGTATGAACTGATTGAATTGTGAACTGACTGGACTGACTGGATTGTAATTGACTGAGAAATTAAGAGTAAGTGAGCTCGAATGACGGATTTAGAATAGTTTAAGAGTGATTGGTAATTGATAGTGGTTTATAGGAAATTTTCGGAAATTGGGAGAAAATACGGATCGAAAATTTTGGAGTAATGATGATTATTTGTATAATCTTGAAAGAATTGTCCAATGGCTAAGGAAATATTAGGGTTATCTTGTCGGAAATTTAAATGTTGAGCCATTGAAATTTAGAGACTGAAATTTAGACGAGTTGGAGACCTTTGTCATAAATAACTAAGTTGAGATTTGGGAAAGTTACTGGGCATTTCATTTTCTCCTTCTCTTCTTCCACGGTGGGTTCGATTTCTTCCTCATTGGTGAGTTTCATCGATTCTTCCTTATGTTTCCTTCTTATTGTGCTAGGCTAAGTGATTTATTGTGATTGTTGAAGGTTGAGAAGGATTTGGAGTGGATTAATCGTTGATTTTGAAGGATTTAGGGTTTATGGTAATTTGTGGCTTTGATCTGCGATTGGTAAGTTGTTAAGGCTTTATTGTTGTTATTAGTAGTTGTTTCTAGCAGTTATGACATTTATTGGGATGGATTGAGTAGTTAGAGTGTTAATGGAGGTTTTAAATAACATTAATGGCAGAAATCGATCGGAGAAGAAGGTGGCGCGGTCGCACGTCGCGACGTCTGGCGTGCCTCGCCATGGGCCTTTGAATCTGGCGTCATGACGAGCCTTTTGGCTTACGTCATGACAGCGGAAGAAGAGCGCCTTGCCTTGGTGAAGCGACTTCGTGTCTTGCCATGGCCGAAGTAAGGTCGTGCGTAGGGGCATTCGATTGGATTGATTTTTTTAGATTATTGGGCGAAACTTTTGGTATAGACCTTCGATTGAGGTGATTCCTAATTCATGGCGGACTAGAGAAAGAGGTCTATAATTGAGGATAATAATGGGAGTTAGAATTTAATTTAATTGGTATTGCTTTATCGAGATTAAGGTCAATTATGGTTTATAGTGTGACCTAAGTGTCGAATTGAGACAATTGGAGTTTTAATTGGGATTTTCAATAGAGGTTTTGACCTAATGGATAGGAAATTGCTATGGGGATTATGAATTGAGGAAAATTGAACTGAATTATAGGATTGGATCAATTATTGTCGATCTATTGAGCAAAGTGTTAGAATGGGATATAAGAGTTCAAAATTGGGTTTTAGCGTCGAGGAAAATCATGAGCATGCATTGTACATAATTTCACTGAGATATATGCATTACTGAACTGTTTATTTGAGCATCTAGTAATGGGACTATATTTTCTTGTTATAGGCGCCGTTGGATCGTCATTCCACGGACATTCTTGGAACTTCGAGCGTTAGCTAGGAAGTTCTGGTGAGTAACCTAGTTGGTTTCTCAAATTCCTGACTGTTTAATTGCTCAACGTGAATTTACTTGCCAAATGTGAAATGTATGATTCTTGAAATATACATGATCGGATGGTATGCCTCTCTTGTATTGGATCAGTGAAATTGCATGATCCTTTGAAATGTACGTGATCAAATGACATATTTCTATTGTCTTTGGATTGGATTCTTGTCTTCGGTGAATTCTTGTATATTCTTGAGAATCACAATACTGGGCTTTTATAGCCATACACTGTAGAATACTGAATACTGAATTACTGAACACTACATTGCATGCATAAATGCATGATCAGATAATGGACATGTGACCCAAGTGCTAATATCACTGAAAAGAGCATCGAGCTCGAACATCAGTCTTGATCGGACCTCGAGCCCGAGGAGAAATCCTAACGCGTCCCATCTGAACACCGATGAGCACTTGGGCTGTCTTGAATAAGCGGAAAGAGTCTCATATGCATTATATACATGGTGATTGAATTGCCAAATGGTGTGGCGATTCTTCGAGCTGCGTGATGCCATGATTTACTATAAATTGTGATGTGAACTGTTTTATGTTATTGTAAATTGTTACTGATGCTGTAAACTATTATAGACTCTTGTGAAATTTTATATAATCTCGTTAATCGAATATTACTGTGCCGTCTTTGTCTGCAATTATGTAATGCATGATTTGAGTGAACCATCGATGATGGTTTCTCATTGAGTTATAAACTCACCCAAAATTGCATCTAATTTTTCAGGATCGATAGAGTAGACCCTAGCTCAGGAGATAGCCTTTTCCTACCGTGCGGCGTCTTTGGCGGGAAAGCGATGGCACTGCAGTCGGTCATTGGGTTGGATTTTGAGGATGACTTAGGATAGATGCTTATATCAGTTTCCTTTTTGGTTTTGTTCAGGGGACTGATAGACTTGTCTATTCTGTTATTGGATGACTGTATGTGATTGATATTATGATTTTAAAATTTAGTGGTTTCTGATATCGTGTCGTGTTATGGTTTTAAATTATTGCAATGCCATGTAGATTATTAAGGGAAATGTTCTGGTAGTGCACCTTTATCGTGAGATACGTATCGGAGCGACCTTCGGGTTTCCAGATGTGTACCCTACGGTGAGGGGGCACTACAGGAACATATCGGAGTTCGGTAATATTTTTCATCGGAAGAAACGTCTCATGGCCCGGCTTGAGGGCCTTCAACAACCTATGGAGGACTCCGATTCCCCCTCCCTCCTTGCGCTCGAGACTTCCTTACGACTTGAACTTGAGACTGTGCTGTACCAGGAGGAGCTTTTCTGGCACCAACGGTCCCGGAGCCAATGGCTCAGGCAGGGTGATAGGAATACTCGGTACTACCACGCTCTTACTCGTACTCGTCGTCGGCTGTCCCGCGTCCTTTCTCTTCCTGATGGCCATGGCTAGGAAATCATCGACCCTGCGACTCTCCGCGGTATGGCGAGACGCCATTTAGAGGATTTGTACCGTCCTGAGGCCCGGTCATCTTTTCCGGGAGCTATCTCTGGGCTTTTCCCTCCTTCCCCGCTGCACATGGTGGAGGACCTTACCCGCTCGCTAAGCCCGGATGAAGTCAAGGAGGCATTTTTTTCTATGGCCCCTAACAAAGCTCCGGGATTTGACGGCTTCACCGCTCTTTTATATCAATCCCAGTGGGACACCGTCGGGCCCTCCTTGATCCATTTCCTTCAGAGGATTTTTAGGCATGAAGTGTGGGAGTCGGCTATGAATCGCACTATCATTGTCCTCCTCCCGAAAGTCCCCTCCCCTACTTCCATCTCGCAATTCCGTCCCATTGCTCTATGCACCGTGCTCTACAAGGCCATATCCAAGCTTATCGCCAATCGCATCAAGCCGTATCTCGATTCGCTTGTCAATCTGACCCAGTGTAGTTTTGTGCCTGGCCGGCTTATCTCTGACAATATCATCATTACCCAGGAAGTGATCCACTCCATGAAATGGGATTTATGGCCATCAAAGTGGACCTCGAAAAAGCGTACAACCGTCTTGATTGGGACTTCATTCACGACACTCTGCACGACATAGGTCTCCCAGCTTCGCTCCTGTCGCTTGTCATGAAATGCATCACAACAGTATCCTTTCAAGTTAATTGGCACGGCGGGCTGAGCGAGGAGTTTCGGCCTGCTCGAGGTATTCGGCAGGGCGACCCTCTTTTCCCGTACATTTTTGTGTTGTTCTTGGAGCGCCTTGGCCATCAGATCAATCAGGCGATTTCCTCCGGTCATTGGCATCCAGTCCGGTTGAGTAGGCATGGTCCCCCCCTCTCTCATTTATTCTTTTCTGACGATCTCATCCTCTTCGCCGAGTCCTCCCTCGATCAGGTTCACGTCCTTCGCCAAATTTTGGACTTGTTCTGCGCGACATCGGGTCAACGAGTGAGTCGTGCAAAATCATGATGTTTCTTCTCCAAGAATGTCCCTCCTTCGACTGCTCGTGCCTTAAGTCGAGCGCTCGGTTTCTCCCGTACTTCCGATCTTGGTCGGTATCTGGGGGTTCCCCTCCTTCGTTAGAGGGTAAGTAAGCATACCTACCAGCATATCCTTGATTCGGTCCATCATCGTCTATCAGGTTGGGCCCCTTCCATGTTGTCCTTCGCTGGAAGGGCCACATTGGTTAAATCGATTTTATCTGCTATACCGAGTTACACGATGCAGACTGTCCGGCTACCGCAGGGGCTGTGTGATGCTATAGAGCAAGCTATGCGCCAGTTCTTATAGGGCTCGGTGCAAGACCGACGTAAGTTACATCTGGTTAGCTGGGAGGAGGTCTGTAAGCCTAAGGAGCTGGGGGGCTTAGGCCTCCGACGGATCAGAGAGATGAATGATGCCTTCCTGGCCAAACTGGGCCGGGCTTTGATCAATAATCCTACTGCCCTTTGGGTCCAAGTGCTCTCTGCTAAATATGCTTTTGATGTACGACACATTCCCTCCTCCCTACCTTCCACCGGGGGATCGATGGTGTGGAGGAGCATCAGGGCCACATGGCACCTTGTGACTACAGGCATGCAATGGCGCATAGGGGATGGTTCGACGCCAAGCTTCTAGCTCGACCCCTGGGTCCCGGGAGCTGGCCTACTCATATCCCATTCTACTCAGCCCATCCTGAATTCTCATCTCAGCCTACGCGTCGGCACCTTTGTGGACTCCACTGGCCGGTGGAATTTGCCGGACATCCAGGATTTCCTCCCGTCCTCAATCTATTGTACTATAGCTGGTTTGTTTCCTCCTTCCCCTCTTCTGGGCCCCGACAGTTTAGTGCAGGGTGCCACCACCATGGCCGATTCTGGTGGCCTTTGCTTTTCTGTTATTACGGGACTTGAGTCTGTCATGCCGCACGGGGTTTGGCGGGCCGTCTGGCAGTGGTCGGGACCCCAGCGGGTGCGATCCTTTTTATGGTTACTAGCAAATGATCGCTTGCTAAGTAACCAACAAAGGGTGCATCGTCAGCTCACCACCGACAGTTCCTGTCCCCACTGTTCCCACGACGAATCTTTCCTTCATGTTGTTCGGGATTGCCCACTTGCCCGGCGAGTGTGGGCCTCCATCCAGTCGGATATCGTCCATTCGGATTCATTTGCTCTCCCCGTTCAGGATTGGATACATTCCAATCTCCTCAAGCATCGGCGTGTGCAGGGCTATGACTGGGCGCTTATTTTTGGATTGAGCAGCTGGTTCCTTTGGACATGGAGGAACAAGGCTATTTTTGATTCTGATTTTGTGCGGCCCATCTCACTTGCCTTTATTATTCCATCTTTTGCGGATCGAGTTATCAGCCTTGAGTGGCGCAGATGGCCCTACCGGCTTCCGGCCTTGCCAGGAGCACCAGATCGGGTGGAGTCGTCCGCCAGCTGGGTGGGTGAAGCTGAACACCTATGGGGCTTGTCATCGCACCCATTTCATGGCCTCGACAGGGGGACTTCTCCGGGATAGTGCAGGCAATTGGCTAGGTGGATTCTTCCAATTTATAGGGTGGTGCACTGCGCAGTCAGCGGAGCTCTGGGTTATCTACACAGGACTCTCCATGGCCTGGCGGTTGGGATATCGTCGGATCGCGTTGGAAGTGGACTCACTGGGAGTGCACCAGCTTCTATCTTCAGTGACGTCCTGCTCTCAGTCGTGCAATCCGATCGTCATGGGTATCCTGGAGCTTCTCACTAGGAACTGGTCTGTTGTTCATTTGCATGTGTACTGAGAGAGCAATAGATGTGCCGACTGGCTCGCCACCCGGGTAGGTCCAGCTGACATTGGTATCACCTTTTTTGATGTTACACCTCATGGGTGCCTTCCTCTCCTTCTAGAGGATTTGTCGGGCGCTGTTTCCCCCTTCTCATTTAATATGCTGTGTACTTTCCCTTTATACAAAAAGAAGAAGAAGAAGAAGAAGATCTACTTAGCTCATCTAGGGATGTTTTGTTCAAATCTTTAGATTTTCCCAATATCTACAACCACAAAATTAAATTTTGAGTTGAGAGATTGTAGGACCTTCTCTACAACTTGAACCATATCTTCATTTGATTCACTACAAGAAAAATGTAGATTAGCGACGGAAACTTAGCAACGAAAAAATATTCGTCGGCAATTAGCGACGGAAATATGCTTTCCGTCGCTAAAATTGAGTGATTTAGCGACGATACTAATATTCGTTGCTAAATTTGGAGGGAATTTATCCCAATAAAATTTGCAACGAACATTAGCGACGGAATAATATAGCCATCGGTAATAAATTTTCGACGATAAATTTACCGTTGGAAATTAGTGACGGAAAGCATATTTCCGTCTCTACAATTGAGTAATTTAGCGACGGTACTAATACCCATCGCTAAATTTGGAGGGAATTTGTCGCGGCAAAATTAGCGACGGTATATGTTCCGTCGCTAAAAATGGAGGGAATTTTTGGCGGATTTTTTTTTTGAGTTTACCTACGGAAAATTCCGTATGTAAATTCCGTTGGTAAATGAATTTAGCGACGGAAATTTTCTTTCCGTCGGTAAAAAAGCGAGAATTATTGGTGATATTTTTTTTTTGAATTTACCTACTAAAATTTTCGTCGGTAATTTTTTTTAAATATAAACTCACCCGACATCTCCATCTCACTTCTATCTTCTTTTCCTTTCTCCTTCTTCCTTCTTCCTTCTTCCTACATCTTCTCTTCGGTTTTCTTAGAGCCCATTTCTCTGTTGTGGACTCCTTTTCTGCTCGACGATTCTGTCTTCTCCGACTATTGTTATCGTGTCCTTCGGTAGAGGTATTTTTGCAACTACTGTCATGTGTTTTTTCATATATTAGATGAAAGTTAATTTGGGTGTTTATTACTTTCATTTATTTGTGTATTTTATTATTGGAAAACAACTTTAAGGTATAAATGTTAGTGATAGAAGGGACAAGACATGATTTTAGTTGTGATGTTAAAATAAATTTCTGATGCATCTAAGGTGTTTGATGAAATGTTTGTTATTTAAAAAAATGATTTCAGTTTTTTATTTTCAGTTCTGTTTTAGTATGAATTTTAATATTTTAATTCTTTTACTTGAAATAATGAAGTTCTTTCCATGGTGGCTTCTAGAGAAACTAAACAATTTGCGGTAAATTTTAAAAATAGTTTTAAAAGAAATTCTGAAGCGAAAAAAATTCATTGGTAAATATATTGGATTTTACCGACGAAATTACAAAATCCGTTGGTAATTTTATGACAGAAGAATTTATTGACTGAACAAAAAACCCATCGGTAAATTTACATACGAAAATTTTTACCGTCGGTAAATTTACCAACGAAAAATTTCCGTCGTTAAATTTAGTAACGACCATATTTCCGACACCTTTTTCCGTGAATAAATTCCATCGCTAAATAAGTTTACCGACAGAATATGTATAAATTTCGTCGGTAAATTCTATTGCTAAACTCTATTTTTCTTGTAGTGATTTACCACTCGCTACAAGAAATATATTTATTGGTTACGTTTTCTTTCTCTATGTTTTAGAATTTCTAACCAAAAGTCTATATATTTGTATGATTTTTCTAAATCATAGCCTAATTAAGCTATATTCGTTCAAGAAGGTTGCTGCCATATAAACTCATCTCTGCCTCTCATTTATTCCTTTTCTTTTGCTTATAAGGGTTGATGTATCTCTCTCTCTATTTTTTAATAATCTTAAAGCATGTTTTTATAAGTTGTGTGTTTTTAATGTGGTTGTGAGCTTGAAGATGGAATATAACATAATAATGACCCTTTTAGCTAACTAAACACATTATATCTTCCCAGCACCTACAAGGACCTGATGATGCAACAAGTTGTTGAAAGATAATGTCTGAAGTTAATTCTCCTAGTTTATATATTGAGTTCTACATTATTTATTGTTATATGATTCGGTTTATGTTATATGTAACTTAGCAGCTTCAATACCTCTTAATGTCCATTTAAAGTAGTTATATGTAGCTTAAGTGCCTCAATACCTGTTAATTTCCATTTAAGGTACACTATAAGAAAATTACCAATTTTTGATGGAAAATTACCGATGGAAACAACACCGTTGAAAATTAGTGACGTAAAATCACATTCTATTGGTAAAATTGTCATAATATATGGTAATTTCTGATGGACAAAATATCCATTGGTAGAGCTAGATGGGAAATTATCCCGCTGATTTTTACGATAGAATATAGCGACGGAATAGGAATCACCATTGATAGGCAACAAAATAAGTGTCGTCGTTTATCAGCGGAAGTGTATTCTGTTGGTAAAGTTAAAAGTTAAACGTCGTCGTTTGCTTCGACTGCAATATTTTTAATAAAATATAAATGAATCAGGGTATACCGACAAAAGTGTATTCCGTCAGTAAAATTAAAATTTAAGCGGCACCGTTAGCTTCGTCTTCAGCATTTTTGTAAAATTGAAAATGATGTCGTTACCAAACGATGTCATTTTCGTTAAACGTAACAAAATTGGTCCATTGATTACCACATGTGACAATTTCATTTTTAGTTTGATGGAAAGCATCATAATGGCCTAAATATACGTATAAATACAATTATGTGAATTTTTGTTAGGCAAAGTCTTTAACTGAATAATTAAATTCTGTGTTAATGTCCATTTTAAAGTTGGATTCTTTGAGTTACAAATTTAAAGTATAACTAATGATTGGATTATATATATGTTGATAGTGGTTTGCTACTGTGTTAATTTTGGTTTTGATAAAAGCATGCATGCTTTAGTTAAATGTTATAATAATTTAATGTTTGTTTTCCAATTTTTTTTGAAAAATAAATATGATTAAACGAAATAGGATAAGTTACAAATATAAGAGAGTTCTAGGTATAGCTCGAGTTGACAAAAGTAAGGAAACCTATCTATTCATATTAGTAAAAATATCGTCAGGAAACATAACGCGATATCGTTGGAACTTCGATAATGATTGGAAATGTATGCTTCAATTTGATCAGTTCATTGATGCCTTGGCAACCCCATTCGAAGATGTGCTAAGATGAGCTGCTTTCCAAGGAGATCCTTAAATATGTAAAGAGGAGTGTACAATTGGACTGCATCTTTGGTGTAGCTTCTTAGTCATAATGATCTCCCAAATCTCTTCTAAAATTAAGGATATCAAACACTCTTTAATGGATGATTGATGATTGAAACGTCGGAGATTCCGTTCTTGCCATAACCTGTAAATACAGATGCCCAAGATAATGATGTGGATTGGTGATTGTGCAGAGAGTCCAGTTGTAATCTCCAAGATGGTAGTTCCTGGATTTATCCAATAACAAGAAGCAGTGATATAATCCCATATAGCCTTGTCAAAAGGACATTAAAAAAAGAGATGATTGCAAGATTCACTTTGCATGGAACACATTGTACAGTTTCTATCCATTTGGATATATGGAATTCGGTCTGCTATAGAAAGCTTGTTCTGAATAGCTAACCAGTAGATGAAAGATATTCTCGGTGTTAAGTGCTTATTCCATACCTTAGTGCCCCAAGGAACTGCGTGTTAATGTTTGCGTAAGTTTTCACAAATAACTCTGTTAGTGAGCTTCTCTATTGGAATACCTTTCCAGAAAAATATATCAGGTTCCTGTGGAGTGGGAGGATAGTTAGGCTTCTAGGAAAATTCCCACCACTTCCTTCTATGAATGAATTCATCTGAGTTCTTAAAGGAAAAGAAGAAGAAGCTCTTAGAAAATGCATAAGTTGAGGAATCAAACATAAGAATGTTTTGATGATTTCCTTAAGAAGAACTCCAAGTCTGAAGAATTCATGAATTTCCTCCTTAACAAAGCCACCAATTATATTCTAAGAATGTTGGTAGAAGTAACCATTAAGTCCATCGGGGCCCAAGGCTTTCTTTCCATTCATTTCAAAAAAACATTTCTCAATCTCATTGTCCTCCATTGGCTTGGTTAACAGAGTAAAATCTGTAGGAGAAATTTGGTGCAAGTTAAGATGATGGAGGTCTCTACTTGAAATATTAGTTGATATATTAGTACCAAGGGAAGAGCTAAAGAATTTGAATGCTTCTTCATGTATTTCCTTCGGGTTCGTGATGATAGTGCCATTATGGGAAGTGATGGAAAATATTTTGTTGCTATTCTTTCAGGCTAGTATGGAATGGAAGAAGAATTGGGTGCAGCTATCCCCATCCTGTAACCAATTCACCTTAGCTCTCTGTTGCAATAGTGAGGAATGATTACTTATTGCTTGAAGGTAAATTGAGAGAGTAAGCTTCTCCTGATCAATTAAAGGTTGGATGTCTGGATTGGAGGATAATAAAGTCCGAACTCTTGTCAATTCCAATTGGGTTTTGTTGATAACTTTAGCAGTAGGCACTTTGGAAGAGTTTAGAATTTTTAGTTGTTGCTTAATAACTTTTAACTTCTGTGTATAACAATATTGTTTTGTCCCTCTGATATTGTGTAGAACTCCATCTTTGCAAGCAATAGCAAAACCAGGATCCTAAACTAGATAGTTGTTGAATCGAAAAGGGTGGTGTTTAGCAGTACGAGTAGATAACTTCAACATAAGGATGGGTGTATGATCCGAAAACAAAGGATCCAAAAAATTAGCTAGGCTGTTGGGAAAGTGTTGAAGCCAAAGATCATTAACAAGAGCTCTGTCTAGTTTTTTCCGAATGAACCATCTAGCCTGTTGTTTGTTTGACCATGTGAAAGAGTGGCCAATGAATTTTAGGTCAGTTAACCTTACATGTTCAACACACTCCCACAAGTTTGTTGAGGAAGTCCTGAGACTGATAGTACCCTGAGCTTCTGTTGCATAAAGAATGGAATTGAAATCCCCACAAATAAGCCATGTTTTATTAATGGTGGCATTAATATGTTGGATGGTGTTCCAAAGATCGCGACGTTGAAATTCAAAATTGCTTGCATCAATAAAAGAGACATTTAGATCGACATTCCCTTGCAGTATTAGAATGTGAAAGTGCATAAGTTGTTCAGTTACTTCGAGGAGTTCCACTTTAAACTCCTCTGAGTTGTAACATATGGTGATCCTTCCATAAGCATGATGAGTATGATTAGAAAAGACTCTCCATTGAGGATCCAAAATATTTAACTTATTTAGATTCTCCAACCTTACTTTTGTTTCCAGTAATCTAAGTAAGATAGGTTTCTCTCTCCAAACAAAATCTGTAGCACCGCACTCCCATAAGACACGTACCCGACATCCTGAGTGATATCCAAGTATATGCCCCGTGAGGGTGACATGCTAGAACGGTCAAAATTCTCGAAAAGTTAATATAATTTTTTTTCAATATAAGCATATGCAGAAATCAGTAATCGAAATCGACCCAATCTTTTCTTTCATAACATAAAAATCACATTTGTTAACACTACACTCCAATTCATTCTCGTTTACAAGCCATTCCATTATGGACAATTATTACATGGAAAAACTTATTCAAATACACATTATACAAAAGTTTTTGAATACATAAATGAGAAAGTATAAGTGCAGACGCCGACTGATCTCAACCTCTACCTCTTACTTGAATGCAGTAGCTATACTCCCGTTTGACCAACGGGTTAACTCTTTTGAGCCCTGAAAAATAGTTACAAATTTTGGGTGAGTTTTGTAAACTCAGTGAGTGACCATCCTCGATGGCTCACTCAATCATAAAACACATATAGATCATGCCATCACTTAATTCACATCATTTCAATCATAATCAAATAACATCACAAATCATTTTGATCACTTATTTCGCAATTCACATTCAGAGCAGTCACGCAGTTCATTTTGTTCATTTGGAACATACATATCAATGTTCATACACAATGCACGTGAGACTCACTTTCATTTATTTTTTTGTTGTGACCGAGTGCCTATAACTATCCCATATCGGGCTCATTGATAACTGTCCCATATCGGGCTCATTGATAACTGTCCCGTACCTGTTAGGGATACTGGGTTCATTAAACGTTGAGCCTGAGGCTCTGATGCTCATAACTGAGCTTAAAGCTCTTTTCAAGTTGGCTACTCTGGTCACAACTGCTTTTATCTTTCATGCATTCATGTAGTAAAATACATCAATCACATATGATCACTTATTTACTATCATATATCATCGGACCTTAGTCCGACATTTAACATTTATGTTGAGAACACTTTGTGATCATACATTCATATCATAAAGCATTTAGTTCATCACATTCACATATAATTAGCACTGCAATATCTCATTCATATATCACAATCATCGGACCTTCATTGTCTGTAATTCAACGATCAAATCACTTTCACGAATATTCATAATCACTCAATTCATAACATAAACAAAACAAACAATAAAGTAAGACCATCTAGTTCTACTCACAGTACGCTCTAGTTAGCATTAGCTTCCATGATCCGAAACCAAGTGAATCTGCGTTAATCTGACAAAGACTTGAAAACAATATTAGAATGCACAAGAAGGGGGATTGAATTGTGTATTCCCTTTTATAAATCTTTTGAACTATTTGTTAGAAATAAAATTCTTTATAAATTTTTATAGATTCTCGATTAATCAAACTTTTCAATACTATGTATATAAAAAGTAAGTAATGATAAAATTTGAAACTAAAATAGAGATAGAGAGTAAGAGTGGTAGACACGAAGATTTATCTGGTTCACCCCAAACCGTGGGCTACGTCCGATCCTCGAGTTTCTTACGAGATTTCACTATCTCTTCAATCGTTACAAGTATTCTTTACTTGAGCCTCTTCGTGTCTCTACAACCAAGATTCTTTCACACTTAGCCTCTGCAGGCTATCTGTATAACTTTTCTTCTCAGAAAAATATTTGAACACTTTGTTACAGAAAAATAGTACTAAGCTAAATCACTTTTTCACGTAGTAATTTTTCTCGCTATTTTGTGTAAGTATTTGTACGTATGTAATTTTTTGTAACTCTTTGTGTATATCACTTTTTTGTAACTTTGCAATCTTCAACTTTGACTTGTATTTATAGCCTTCGTCTTCAACTGCTTCTTGATTCTTGAATCTTGAATCTTGAATCTTTAAAGAAACGGTTAATCAGTTGAGTTACGTAATTCTTTCGGCCGACTCTTGCGTCTTCTTCTTTTCTGCGTCTGCGTCTGCTTTTGTATTTGCGTCTGCGTCTGCGTCTGCTTTGCATCTGCATTTGCGTCTGCGTCTGCTTTGCATCTGCGTGTGCGTCTTCTGTGCATCTGCGTCTGCGTTTGCGTCTGCTTTGCATCTGTGTCTGCTGTGCATCTACGTCTGCGTCTGCTTCTGCTTTTGCTTTGCATCTGCGTCCGCGTCTGCGTCTGCGTCTGTGTTCGACTTCAGTTATTTCAACTTAAATGCGTATGCGAGTTAAATCGTATCCGACTTGATTATTTCAACTTCGCCTATGTACGAGCTTATGCGTGTCCGACTTCTTAAATACATTTTGTTTTTCTTTGTATTTGATCTCTTTTGTTATACATCAAAATCATATTTATGTAAAGTCATTTTGACTTAACAATCTCCCCTTTTGAGTATAACAAATTATATACAAGAAAAGAAAACAAAATTCTGAGATGTTGCAAAGTAAAACAAAACTTATCTTCTTCCTTTCTTCATCTCACCGTGGTCACACCTTCTTTGTCTGAACATCCTCTCCTCTTACATTTATTTTCTTCTTTTCTGCTCTCCCCTATTTGTTATAATAAAAATGATTAATGATTACGGCTCTTGCCAGCTCGCTATCATCTTTTCGGATCATTCACCGTCTCCTTCATGTCGTTGAGTTCACCACGTAATCGCTAACTTCATCCGGTGGATCATTTGATGAGGAGGCTTGATCAACATCTCGCGATGGAGGAGAAAGGAATTGAGGTAGTGTAAGCATCGAGGATGGAATGTAGTCTTCATTGATCTTAAAGGTAGGTGGACGAATGAGCGTTTCAGACTTCAGAAGATTTAAGTCAAAAGGAACAGCAAAGATCAACAATCGCCTTCCTTGCGAGGGTAATGCTTGTGTTTGTATAGACAGTGTATTAGACAAAGGGCTAATCGTAGAAGCGCTTAAACAAGGAACTCAATAAATGTTCCTGTTCTTATTCTTCCCCCTACTGGACAGTCTTCCTCTTTATTAGTATAGCTGCAGCTCGCTTTTTCTGGATCTTGTTTAGAAGCGCATGCCTCATCAATTCTTCGCACTTCTTCTGCAATTTGATATGCGGACAGATCATCACTGGCATCATCTTCAGGAAATAATTTTGACTTCCCCATAGTCAAATTTAGTGGATATCTTGGTTGTATATCTGGTGCAACCATTATATTTGTGTTTTCTGTGATTGGGAAAATAGTACCTGGATGGCGGGGGACGTTTTGAAGGATATGACATAGTAGCAAAGAAACCCCAAAGTATCGTAGAAGATCTTTTAGTCTTCTTTGAGTAACTGCCATGTGTTACTATTAATCTCCATAGGCCGTACCACAGCTACTATCTTCTTCACTGGTTGAACACCGATTACAATAGCAGTCCTTTGTCTGGTAACTACTTCCACCATTTTTATCTTCAACTTCTGTTTCCTAAAAAACTTATGGTAGTTGTATACCATCAGACACGGTTTATCATCATCTGAATCTGATACTGTTGTTGCCTCTTGATGTGCTTCAGTAGGAGTCACCTGATCCGGGCTTTCCTCTACTGGCTCCTCCTGTTGACCAATAGGTGTTTCCTGAACCGTGCTTTCCTCCACTGGTTCCTCCTGTTGAACAATAGGGGTTTCCTGAACTGTATACTACTCAGTTTGTGTTTCTTCTCGAACAACATCAATAGTTTCTTTCTGTTGACTAACTTCCTCAGCAGTTGAAATGATCTTCTTTCGACTAACCTTCTTAGTCTTTGTCTTTGCTTCAGTCAGTCTTACCGATTTCTTTGTTGGAGATTTTCCTCTATCAGATTTTGATTTTCTCTTCCTCTTAGTCTCTTTGGTTTTTCTGGCCATATCATCTTCCAGAATAGAGACTAAGGATCTTGTGGCTTTGGGTGCACAAGATTTAGAGGTTTCTTCTCGAGTCTGTTCTTTGGCAATCTTTTCTTCTTGTTGCCTCAGAGTCCTAATCTTTGGTGATCTCTTTGCTTTCTTCACGACTTCGCTCAAAAGACTTTCTCCTCGTCTTTTTGGCTCACTTTGTTCTGTCCTCTGGGATTGGCTTTCTTTGAGATGAGGACTCGCCTGTTTCATGAGAGGTCTTTCTAACACTCTCCTTAGTTCATCCATGAGCGATCTGGTACTCCTTTGGAGATTGAGAACTTGAGCGGAGTCTTCTTGATCTGGCGCTCCCCTCGGTTCTTGACTTCCTTGAAGAGTCGACTTGGCCTTTTCTCGTGCTCGCACCCATTCGCCGTATTGTGTGTGCATCGATCTTGCTCTTCACAGAACAATTCTTCTATTTCCTTAGTGCGATTTAATACGATTCTAAAAATCCTCGTCAGAAGCATACCATAAGGATAACTAGATGATTCCTTTATCCCCTTAATCATATAATGAAGGATCGAGAAAGGTAGATCTATGGGATTTCGATTCAGTAGGTAGAACAGACATTGTTCATCCAGAGTGGTCACCAAAAGGGTAGAATGCAATTAAACAAAATTGCGTGAAGCACCCTAGCCTTTGGAATCAAATTGGATGTCTTCCTCTCCCATGGATCATTTGTGCCATATAGTTGCCTTCTGATATCTTCCTCTTTCATACCGACTTGGGACATCCATCCGGCCTTGGTAGACAGTTTCTCACCAACCGATGGATAATCGATCACCTTCTTTATAAGCTCCTTTGTCACAACAACAGATATTCTATCTACAGAAGATACGATGGTGTTGTCTATTTGTTGAGCTTTCTTCCAAAACTCATATACCTCATTGGTGTATACAGGTTCTTGCGTCTGGAAGAAGTTCCTCCAACCAGCTCTTATGATTTCTGGTTCTACATTCATGCCGTCTCTTCTTAGTGACTCAAAGTTCACATGTCTTCCATAAATCATAGCTGCTTCCATTGTGTAGAGCAAAAACTGTCTTCTGGAGAACTTTTTGAGTGAGATGTTTTGAGAGAATTGGTAAAGTAGAAATGAACCGTCAGAAGATGTTGAAAAGACCGCAATAATTTCACCTTCAGTCTACTTGTAGGATTATAGTCCGGTGAGTTCTAGAATCATTAAGAACCTTGATATAATCAGATTTTTCCCTCCAAAAATCTTCCTTGTGAGAGAAGTTACCATCTGTAACTCACTGTAACTAACGTCGTTAGTTTTGATGTTACTTTAGTCCTGACCGTTCACTTAACATAACCATGTTAAGATTGCGTCTTATCTTCTGGAACCGTTCTTCACTCAGTGGTTTAGTGAAGATATCTGCCCACTAAAGTTCTGTTTCAACGAACTGTAGAAGCACCACTTTCCTCTGAACATAGTCTCTCAGGAAGTGATGTCTGACTTCAATATGCTTCACTCTGGAATGCTGAATTGGATTCTTTGATAGATTGATTGCACTGGTGTTGTCGCAATAGATTGGAATCTCCTCTTCTTGAAATGAATAGTCTTCAAGCTGATACTTGATCCACAACGTCTGTGAGCAGCAACTTGCGGCAGACATATATTTTGTTTCAGCGGTTAATAGAGCAATTGAGCTTTATCTCTTGCTTGACCAGGAGACTAGATTTCCTCCAAGAAAGTGACATCCTCCACTTGTGCTCTTCCTTTCGATTCTATCTCTGGCATAGTCCGCATCGCAATATCCGATTAACCTGAAATCTTTACCTTTCTCAAACATTAAGCAAAGATCAGTAGTACCTGTGAGATATCTCAAAATTCTTTTAACAGCAATAAAATGAGACTCTCTAGGATCAGCTTGAAATCTTGCACACAAGCATACACTGAACAAAATATCAGGTATACTTGCTGTAAGATACAATAAGGAACCGATCATCCCTCTATATAGGGTTTGATCCACCTTCTTACCAAGTTCGTCTTTCGACAAAAGGTTTGAAGGATGCATCGGAGTTGCCATAGGCTTCACATTATTCAAATCAAATTTATTCAACAACTCTTTCACATACTTTTGTTGATGAATGAAGATCTTCTCTTGATTTGTAACTTGCAACCAAGAAAGAACTTTAACTCACCCATCATACTCATTTCAAATTCTTTCTTCATTAGACTCTCGAAACTTCAAGCCTGAACTCTTTTGAAGTAGTACCAAAAATGATATCATCAACGTAGATCCGTACTAAGATAAAATCATTCTAAAAATTCTTCCTAAAGAGCGTCTTATCAACTTGACCTCTACTGAAACCATTTTCTATTAAAAAGGTACTCAGACGATCATACCAAGCTCTAGGAGCTTGCTTCAGGCTGTATAAGGCTTTATGAAGTCTATAGATATAGTCTGGGTTTTTAACATCTTCGAAGCCAGGTGGTTGTTTCACATACACCTCTTCATCTATAAAGCCATTTGGAAATGCACTCTTCACATCCATCTGAAACAACTTTATATCATGACAGATCGCATATGCCAACAAAATCCTTATAGCTTCAAGTCTTGCTACTGGAGCATATGTTTCATTGTAGTCTATTCCTTCTCGTTGATTATAGCCTTGTGCTACTAATCTAGCCTTATTTCGACTTACTCTTCCTGATTCGTCTAACTTATTCTTAAAAACCCATCTGGTTTCTATAATGGATTTCTTAGGTGGTTTAGGAACTAAGGACCAGATGTTATTCCTAGTAAATTGATTCAGCTCCTCTTGCATGGCTAACACCCAAGCTTCGTCTTGAAGAGCTTCCTCGACCTTCTTAGGCTCTACTTGGAGATAAAAGCTACATTAGCTTCATTACGAATCTGGACCTTGTCCTAACTCCTTCGAGGTCTCACCGATAATTAACTCTTCCGGATGAGAATTTTATACTTCCAATTTAAATCTTAGTTCAATGGTTTCTGGAATATCCTCAATTTTGTTCTCATGAGTGTCTGATGAAGGAGTTTCTGAGGTATCATCTGAGTTCTTTGAAGGACCTTCATTCTCCATGTCATCTTCCTTATGGGGTTGAGAGCTATCATCAAACTTGACATGGATGGTCTCTTCAACAGTCTTTGAAGTAAGGTTGTAAACTCGAAATGCCTTAGCCGATGATGAGTAGCCTAGAAAGATTCCTAGATAGGTCTTCGAATCGAATTTATCCAACAACTCTTTCGTATTCAGAATGGAACATTTGCACCCGAATGGATGAAAGTAAGATATGCTTGGTCTTCTTCCATCCCATAACTCATAAGGAGTCTTCTTCAACATGGGTCGCAACAGAATTCTATTATGAATATAGCATGCTGTATTCACAGCTTTTGCCCAGAAATACTTAGGAAGATTCATCTCACATAGCATGGTCCTTGCCATCTCTTGAATCGTCATATTCTTCCTTTCAACAACTCCATTCATTGTGGAGTTCTAGGGCCGAAGTTGTGGGAAATTCCATTCTCCTCGCGAATACTCTAAACTTCTCATTTCGAACTCTCCACCATGGTCACTCCCGATCTGGCTATGGACATTCCTTTTCATTACGTAACTTTCTCGGATAAGGTTAAAAGCACTTAAAAGACTCATCTTTGTGTGATAAGAATAATATCCAACAAAATCGAGTAAAGTCATCAACAATAACAAGTCCATATTTCTTTACTTGCCAAGACTTATTGTCCTTGTTGGACCAAATAAATCCATATGTAATAATTCTAAAGGTCTCGATGAGGTTACAAAACTTTTAGAAGAAAAAAGAAGTTTTAACTTGTTTTCCTTTCAAACAATTTTCACAGAAAAATTCTTTGTCAAAACTTATCTTTGGCAAACCTCTTACCAAATCATGTTTTACTAATTTTGAAATATGTTTCAAAGAGACATGACCTAGCTTTTATGCCGATTAGTCTTTCTTCTTGAAAGATAGAAAACATGAAATATTTTGACTTTGAAAATCTTCTAAATTGATTTTGTAAAGATTGTTTCTTTTCTTGGCGGAAAAGTATAGACCCATCTTTGTTTTGACTTAAAAGATTTTGATTGAATGTAGCTGTGAAACCGAATCACACAATTGGTAGCGCTAATTAAGTTATGCTTGGACCATCAACAAGCGATACATTATTTATGTATGCAAAGGAATCTTTACCTATTTTCCGATTCAATAATTTTGCCTGCTGGTTGTCTCAAAAGTTCTTGATCCTCCTTCTTATCTTGAAGGTCTAGGAACATAGACTTTCTTCCGTCGTGTCGTGAGCATCCTTTGTCTAAATACCAATGGTGCTTGCAGTATCTTCCAAGGAAGGATATCTGCGGGAGAAACTATTTTATTTTTGGTACCCAAATTTTCTTAGGTCCTTTATGGTTAGTAGTATGCATATGATGTGATCTTTCATGCATATAACTAGGGCGTTGATGAAAATGAATTATCCTATAACTTCCTTTTGAAAGATGATTTTTACGAGGCGAGTCTTGTTTCTGTAAACCCTAATCGGTCTTATCACTTTCGGATGTCTACATTTTCCAAGCATTTCATTCATTTCTTTGTACTTTACGTGAAAGTAGCTAAATCGACTAATAAATTCTTAATCCTTAGTTTAAGTTGATTGATCTCTTCTGATCTGTCTACAAACTTTCTTTTATCTTCTAATTATTTCTTTAAACAAATATTTTCTCTCTCTATTACCTCAGTATGTCTAATATTTTCTACATACTTTTTCTTTAACAGCTTGTACTATTTCAGAATAGCATGAGAATCTTCTAACAGATTACGTATGCATCATGCAAATTATCGTAGTCAGATTTTACCTCCTCATCACTATCTTCCTCGGCCATCAGGCAGATGTTCGCATGTTCTGATGACTCGGAACCGGTATCTGATTCAGATGAATCTAGGTCCTCCCAAGTTGCCATCATGCTTTTCTTGCCTTCTACTCTTCTTTGGTTTCTTCTTGAGAGTAGGACATTCGGACTTATAGTGTCCAAGTGATTGCACTTTCGTGGCGGATAATAGAAGACTTCTACGGTTTAGCTTCATCTTTCCCATTCTTTACGAATATACGGTTCCCTCTGGACTTCTTCTTCCACATCGTCTTATCTTTTGGAGATGAAAGATAATTAAGTCATCTTCATCGCTTGACTCTGATTACGATTGGTCGAGTTGTTGTAACATCCGTTACCGTCGATGAGCATATTAGTGCGGTAGTTCTATCATTGCATAATTTGTGATCGGTATTTTTGGCCTCGAGATAGATCATTTTGCACATGCATATACATAGTGACATGCATTCATGATTGTTCGACATTTAAATAGTGATTATGAGTTGAATTGTGAATTTTGAGATAATTAAGTTAGATTTGATTTTAAAGTGAAATTAGGGATAATTTGAGTAGAATAGTGGAATTAGAGTGAGAATTGAATTTTAGAGAATTGAAAATTGAAATTGAGTATGAGATCGAGTGTTTTATATTTTTGAGGAATTGTGAGAATTTTTCTGGAATTTTTAGAGTTATGCGTCCAGACCGAGAAAAATGCTTAGAGACTGATGATTGTGATTCCGGTTCTGAAAGTGAGTGGTAAATGGCTTGGAAAAGTTAGATTGTGAGTTTAAGAATTATTGTGATGAGCCATTGAAATTTAGAGACTGAGATTGAATGAATTTGGGGACTATGATCTATAGGTTTAAATAAGCCCTATATATATATACCTTATGCTTGAAAGTAGAAGACTTTTCACTTAGGGCTGAAATCTTCTTCCTCCTCGTGTTGGTGTCGTTGATCTTTTCCTTGGAGATTTTCGTTGGGTTCTCCTTCATTGTGGAAACTTCTCTTGTGATTGAGTGATTGTGATGTTTTCGTGTGGTTTGAGAGTGAAAAACTGTGGGAGTTGAGCTTGGAAGAATTTCGGAAGTTTGTGATTTTAGGGTTACCGTGCGATTCTTCGATTTGGTAAGTTTATTGTGTTTTAATGTTGTATTTATGGTTATTTATGGCATTTATGGTATTTAATGTGTTAGCTGGGGTAGTTGAATGTGTTTTATGGAGGTTTTAAGAGTATTAATGACAGAAATGACGATCGGAGAAGATGATTGGGTTGCACGTCACGACGTCTCAGAATGGAGCCACGCCATGGCGAGAAGCGTGTTAAGCTTGTGACAAGCAATTTAGACGCCGCGATGAGTGATTGCTAGGCGTCGCGGTGAGGCGCAGAAGAGTTGTTCACCGCGACGAACGTTCCCACCATGACAGCGTCCCTTTCTTTGTCGTCTTGGCGAGAAATGTCGAGGTCGCATGAGGGACGAAATTTTAGAAAATTGAATTTGTCTTTAGGGTATATATTTTAGTGTAGACCTCAATTGGGGTAATTCGAGTTGTTATGATCTAGAAAAAGAGGTCTTGAGTGAGGTTAATAATAAGAGTTCAAATTAAATTAGCGAGTTCTCAATCATAGAAAAAGAGTGATTACGGTTCCTTAAGTGACCTAAGAGTTATGTATTATCAATTGGAGTATAATTAGAGTTTAAATGAGAGATTTGTGAAATTTATGGATGTTATTGACCTAGTGAGTAGTGAATTTTGGTTGTGAATCGAGAGATAGCGGAATGGGACTAAAGCACTGGGAAATCACGATCATGCATCATATAATTTTAAATGTGAGACATGTGCATTAGTGAATCTTATTGATTGAGCATATAGTGATGAGAATGCGTTTGTATTGTTATAGAGGCGTCGTTGGATCGTCGATCTACGGATATTCTTTGGTACTTTCAGCAAAGAGCTTCGGAGATTCTGGTGAGTAACCTAATTGGTTCCTCGATCTTTGTGTGATAACATGTGTTGTGAATATGTGAATTAATTGCCAATGTGAGTGATATAAATGTGAGATAAATGTGTTGCAATTATGAGTAAGTGTTCTGATTGTGAGTGATTGTACTGAATGTGTTGCGAATGTGCATACTTGTGATTGTGAATCAGTGTATAGTATTACGAGTAAGTGTTACGATCTTGTGGCGAGTGAAGTGATAATATATGTCTTTAGTATCTGCAAGTTTTAGTGCATGCTAGGCATGATGATAAGAGGTAATTAAGCACAGTGAATGAAGCATTGATGAAGTAGAGCTTCTACGCTCGAATATCGATGAATGGGCCTAAGGCCAAAAGGGAATAGTGCATACCGGAGGGCCTCCTATCCACTAAAGTGAGTGGGCGATAGTGTATACCCGAGGGCTCTCCTACTTGCGAAATTGTGATCATCGTGAAAAGTGCCGAATCGGAAAGTGTTAGCGCCACCACAACAATGACATAAAATGAGAAATTGCATACATTATGCATCCGTATGCGGCATGAAATTGAGAATCGTGTTATGTATGACAATTGTGAAGTGATATGTTTGAGTTATGTTATCGTATAAATATGTAAATTGTGTGCAGGTGTTCTAAATTGCGTTAAAGTGTACTATCACGATATATTATGTGTATATGCATGAGTTGGGTGAACCATCGATGATGGTTTCTCATTGAGTTCATAAACTCACTGACATTGCTAATATTTTTGAGGGCATCGTTAGTAGGTTTCTAGCTCCGAGATAGATGTTTTCTGCATGCGAGTTCTTGGACAAGTGAAGTGATGGCACATGCAATTCGATCAAATTTGGGCGATTTTGAGGATGACCTAGTATAGAAGTTTTTATCAGTTTCCTTTTTTGGGTTATTGTATTGAGACTTTAGGGGACTGATAGATTTGTCTATATTTTGGATTTAAATTATGAAATGAAAGAGTATTATTGTGGTTTTAAATTTTAGTGATTTGCTTATTGCGGTTTAATTGTATTGATGCCATGCGAGTATTTAGTGATAGTTGAGAGCGGTAGCACTTTCTTGCTGTGAGATATGCGTCGATGCACGCCCAGGCGTCGGTGTGTACCCTATGGTGAGGGGGCGCTACATTAGGTGGTATCAGAGCATGGTTTGGCATCTTTTGAGCATAGTATATTTTAGGCTTGAATTTCAGTGAGAAAAGTGGAAATTGATCAGATTCTTGTTGATTGTAGATCATCCGTTCTTGGAGAGCAAGTGGATTAACCAGCTGACCTAGGATCCGTGGGAGCTAGTAGAGAGTCCCCATGCCTCATTACGATGAGTTGCCTCCCGAGTTCCGTGAGGCGGAGAGGAGGTATGATAGATCGCTAAGTGGCGAGGCTGACTGACTTATGGTAGCAGACCGACCTGCAGAGGTCGAGGATGGTTAGAGAGGACGAGAGTCCTCGATCGGATGGATCATGACTCGAGGCGCTTTGACTATCAGATGTCTTTGCTTGAGGTTGGCTTTTCGGTGGTGGAAGGCTGCTCCGCGCTTCTTCGGGCCTGCGTATTGACTTGGGATGATTTTACGAGGGCATTCAAGGATAATTTCATGCCCAGGCGTATTTAGAGATGAAGATCAGGAGTTTCTTGAAATGAGTCGGGGTCGATGCGATGGTGACTATGAGGTCGAGTTCAATGAAATTTGTCGGCGTATTAAATGCGCTTTGCATGCTTCAGAGTCGGCAGTGTCGGAGGTTTGGGCGGACTCAATATGGAATCCGTGCAGATTGACCCGATCGAACATGGGTACATTTATTGGTGAGGCGTGTTGTGAGGATTGAGCGATTCTTGAGGTAGAGTCAGCCTGAGACTGGATCGGGACCCAGGGGCAAGAGGCCCAGTGATAGTCAGAGCGATGCTAGTAGAGGTTCAAGAAGCGTCGAGCGGGACCTTGGTCGTCTGGAGGAGGTAGACACCCAGATTTGGGCGAGAGGGGCGATTTGCTCGACCCGATGGTGGCCGTAGTGGGGCTAGAGGTTCAGGTCAGATGATCCCGCTATGTGAGTATTATGAGAGGAGACACAGTGGGGAGTGCTGGAGGTTTACCGGAGCGTGTCTCAAGTGTGGTTCCATGGACCATCAGCTCTGAGAGTGTCCTTTCACTGTGGAGGCCCAGTCTGCTGCGACCGGTAGATCAGGCAGTGTTACCTCGGTGCAGCAGAGCCGTGGAGGTGGATCTGGTTGGAGAGGTCGAGGTCGAGGCCGAGGCCGAGCCGAGATCAGAGTGAGTCGAGGGACGAGTGCAGACGGCGGTCCTGCTGTAGTCTATCTTATGACTCGACAGGAGGCTCAGGAATCTCCAGATGTTATTGCGGGTATGCTTTCGATTTCTGGCTTTGAGGTTTATGCATTGATGGATCCTGGATCCACTCATTCTTTTATTGCACCGTATGTGGCATGTAGACTGCATTGTGATAGGGAGAGATTGCAGTGTGGGTTGCGGTGAGTGCGCCTGGGTAGTACTCTTTGCTTTGGGTGAGGTCTGCAAGGATGTCCGATAGTGATTGATCGGGCGAGTTAAGTGCGAACTGATAGTTTTGCCCCGAGAGATTGATCGATTCTGGGATGGGTGGCTTCTCGCAAGATAGGGTGTGTGATGGATTGTTATACCAAGGAGGTCGTGTTAGATTCTCCTGGTCAACCTAGAGTTATTTTTTGAGGCGTTAGTTAGGCAGTGCCAGCTAGGATGATCTCGTTTCTGAGTGCTTTGAGATTGATGCGTGGTGGTTGTGAGGCATTTTTGGCTCATGTGGTGGACACCAGGATTGAGCAGAGGTTGCAGGATATTTCCGTGATTAGGGAATTTCCGGATGTGTTCCCCGATGAGTTACCGGGTTTGCCACCAAATCGGGACACGGAGTTTGGGATTTACCTCGTTCCAGGTACCGCTCCTATATCTATACCTCCATATAGTATGACACCGGTGGAACTGAGGGAGCTTAAGGCTCAGTTGCAGGAGTTGTTGGATAAGAGGTTTATTAGACCCAGTGTTTCACCGTGGGGAGCTCCAGTGTTGTTCGTGAAGGAGAAGGATGGGACTTTGAGGCTGTGCATCGATTATAGGCGACTCAATCAGTTTCTTGTCACAAGAATAAGTACCCACCGCCTAGGATCGATGATCTATTTGACCGATTCAGAGGAGCTCGGTGTTTACTAAATTGGATCTGCGATCGTGGTATTATCGATTGAGGATTGCAGAGGCCGATGTGCTAAGAGTGCTTTCGAGGCGGTATGGGCATTTCGAGTTCTTAGTGATGTTGTTCGGGTTGACCAATGCCCCGGCAGCCTTCATGGCCTTGATGAATAAGGTATTTCAGCCCTACCTGGATCAGTTTGTGATTGTGTTCATTGACAATATTTTAGTGTATTCGAGGAGTAGCGGGGCATGCGAGACATCGAGGATTGTGTTGCGGATCATGAGAGAGAGCGGTTGTATGCCAAATTCACGAAATGTGAATTTTGGATGGATGAGGTCATTTTCTAGGCCATATTGTGTGCGGTGAGGGTATCCGGTGGATCCTCACAAGATTGAGGCGATCTTGAGTTGGGAGGTTCCGAGGAACGTGTCGAGTTGAGGAGTTTCCTCGGTTTAGCGAGGATATTACGGAGGTTTGTCGAGGGTTTTCAAAGTGATCTCACTTTTGACAAAACTTCGAGGAAGAATGTGGCTTTTAGATGGGTGATGAGTGTCGGAGGAGCTTTGAGGAGCTTAGGCATCGATTGACTACGACACCAGTGTTAGCTTTGCCGTCAGGGTCCGGAGGTTTCGAGGTATTTAATGATGCGTCGCAGCAGGGATTAGGCAGTGTTCTGATGCAGCATGGGAGAGTTATATCGTATGCCTCGAGACAGTTAAGGCCTCATGAGAGGAATTATCCGGTCATGATTTAGAGTTGGCTGCAGTGGTATTTGCTCAAGATCTGAGACATTATTTGTATGGAGAGCGTTCCGGATCTTCACCGATCATAAGAGTCGAGATATCTGTTGAGTCGTGAGAGTTGAAATTGAGACAGAGGAGATGGATTGAAATGTTGAAGGACTATGATCGCATCGATTGAGTATCATCCAGGAAGGCCAATGTGGTGGTGATCGTTGAGTAGGAGATCTCATGTCGGTCGGCTCAGTTGATTGAGAGGTTACCTAGCTTTGATTGATTAAGAGCGATGTGCGGATGGATTTAGCTCGGGATGGAGCTTTGATTGCTACTCTGAGGCTGAGGCTGATGTTGCATGATCGGATCAGGAGAGTCCAGGATCAGGACCCAGTGATAGTGAGATTGATGGATAGAGTTAGAGCTGGTCAGGGTTCAGATTTTGAGTTGAGAGATGGGACTCTTTGGATGGGTCAGAGGTTGTGTGTGCCAGATGTTGATGATCTGAGACGAGAAATCTTAGAGGAGGCACATGTGGCCACTTATGCCATGCATCCTGGCGTTACCAAGATGTATCATTCCCTTAAGTTGCATTTCTGGTGGCCAGGTATGAAGAGGCAAGTGGCAGAGTTCGTTTCTCGTCCGGCGTGCAAGGCGAGTTAAGTGAGCACCGGGCCCCAGCCATGATTACATTCGTTACCCATTCCGGAGTAGAAATGGGAGCAAAGCACCATGGATTTTATTATGGGGTTGCCTAGGACGCCGAGGCAATGTGATGCGATCTGGGTCATAGTGGACCGGTTGACCAAATCGGCTCACTTCTTGCCAGTGCGAGAGAATAATACTCTCGACCAGTTGGCCCAGAAGTATGTGGCAGAGATTGTACGACTGCATGGGGTCCCAGTATCGATAGTATCAGATAGGGATCCCAGATTTACTTCGAGGTTCTGGAGGAGCCTACAGTCAGCTTTGGGTTCGAGGTTGAACTTTAGTATAGCATTTCATCCTCAGAAAGATGGGCAGAGTGAGAGGACGATCAAGATTGTTGAGGATATGCTGAGAGCTTGTGTATTAGAGTTCAGAGGTGCTTGGGACGATGCTTGGCTCGATCGAGTTTGCGTACAATAATCGCATGCAGGCGAGATTGGGATGGCACCGTATGAGGCCTTGTATGGGAGACCGTGTAGATCACCTCTTTCTTTGGGATGAAGAGGGTGTGAGGATGCTTGAGGGCCCGAGCGATCCAGGATCTGATGGATAAAGTGAGACTGATTCGGAGTCGCATCAAGGCGGCTCAGGATAGACAGAAGAGTTTTGTGGATCAGCATCGGCGTGAGATGGAGTTCAGTGTAGGTGGTAAAGTATTCCTCCGAGTGTCACCTTGGAGAGGAGTGCAGAGATTTGGCCGTAAGGGCAAGCTGAGTCCTCGGTATGTCGGTCCGTATGAGATTATTGAGAGGATTGGACCGTTGGCCTATAGATTAGCGCTGCCGAGTGAGATGCTCCAGTTGCATGATATTTTTCATGTGAGTATGCTCCGGAGATACCGATCAGACCCGACTCATGTGATTCCGGCTCAAGAGATTGAGATAGCTAGTGATCTGAGTTATGTTGAGGAGCCAGTGAGGATCATCGGATCTAGGGTCAAGCAATTGAGGAGTAGGGTGATTCCATTGGTGAAAGTCCTATGGAAGAACCACTCATCAGAGGAAGCAACTTGGGAGACTGAGGAGCACATGAGGAGGCAGTACCCTCATCTGTTCGACCAGTCAGGTATGAAAATTTCAGGACGAAATTTTTATTTAGGAGGGGAGAATTGTAATATCCCTTTACCGATGCGATGAGCATATTGGTACGGGTAGTTCTGTCATTGCATAATTTGTGATCGAGTGTTTTGTGGCCTCTGAGATAGATCATTTTGCACATGCATATACATAGTGACATGCATTCATGATTATTCCAGCATTTAAATAGTGATTATGAGTTGAATTGTGAATTTTGAGATAATTAAGTTAGATTTGATTTTAAAGTGAAATTAGGGATAATTTGAGTAGAATAGTGGAATTAGAGTGAGAATTGAATTTTAGAGAATTGAAAATTGAAATTGAGTATGAGATCGAGTGTTTTATATTTTTGAGGAATTGTGAGAATTTTTATGGAATTTTTAGAGTTATACGTCCGGACCGAGAAAAATGCTTAGAGACTGATGATTGTGATTCCAGTTCCGAAAGTGAGTGGTAAATGGCTTGGAAAAGTTAGATTGTGAGTTTAAGAATTATTGTGATGAGCCATTGAAATTTAGAGACTGAGAATGAATGAATTTGGGGACTATGATCTATAGGTTTAAATTAGCCCTATATATATATACCTTATTGTGTTTTAATGTTGTATTTATGGTTATTTATGGCATTTATGGTATTTAATGTGTTAGCTGGGGTAGTTAAATGTGTTTTATGGAGGTTTTAAGAGTATTAATGGCGGAAATGACGATCGAAGAAGATGATTGGAGTGCACGTCATGACGCTCAGAATGGGGCCACGCCGCGGCGAGAAAAGGCGTGTTCACCGTGGCGAGCCGCTTGAGACGTTGCGGTGAGCAAGCAATTTAGACGCCGCGATGAGTGATTGCTAGGCGCCGTGGCAAGGCGCAGAAGAGGTGTTTGCCGCGACGAACGTTCCCATGCCGCGACTAGCATCCCTTTGTGCGCCGCGGCGAGGGACAGAAATTTTAGAGAAATTGAATTTGTCTTTAGGGTATATATTTTAGTGTAGACCTCCAATTGGGGTAATTCTGGAGTTGTTATGATCTAGAGAAAGAGGTCTTCGAGTGAGGTTAATAATAAGAGTTCGAAATTAAATTAGCGAGTTCTCAATCATAGAAAAAGAGCTGATTCTGGTTCCTTAAGTGACCTAAGAGTTATGTATTATCAATTGGAGTATAATTAGAGTTTAAATGAGAGATTTGTGAAATTTATGGATGTTATTGACCTAGTGAGTAGTGAATTTTGGTTGTGAATCGAGAGATAGTAGAATGGGACTAAAGCACTGGGAAATCACGATCATGCATCATATAATTTTAAATGTGAGACATGTGCATTAGTGAATCTTATTGATTGAGCATATAGTGATGACAAGCGAGTGAAGTGATAATATATGTGCTAGTGACTGTGCAAGTGTTAGTACATGCTAGGCATGATGATAAGAGGTAATTAAACAGTTGTGACTGAAGCATTCAGTGAGTAGAGCTTTACGCTCGAATATCAGTGAATGGGCCTAAGGCCAAAAAGGGAATAGTGCATACCCAGAGGGCTCTCATATCTCTAAAGTGAGTGGGCAGTAGTGTATACCCAGAGGGCTCTCCTACTTGCCGAAATTGTGATCATCGTGAAAAGTGCCCGAATCGGGAAAGTGTTAACGCTCAGTCACAACAATGACATAAAATGAGAAATTGCATACATTATGCATCCGATCGCTGCAAAGAAATTGAGAATCGTGTGATGTATGACAATTGTGAAGTGATATGTTTGAGTTATGTTATCGTATAAATATGTAAATTGTGTACAGTGTTCTAAATTGAGTTAAAGTGTACTATGCGATATATTATGTGTATATGCATGAGTTGGGTGAACCATCGATGATGGTTTCTCATTGAGTTCGCAAACTCACCCAACATTGCTAATATTTTTCGTAGGGCAGCGTTAGTAGGTTTCTAGCTCCCGAGATAGACGTTTTTCTGCTGTGCGAGTTCTTGGACAAGTGAAGTGATGGCACACAGGTCGGTCAGCTGGGGCAATTTTTGAGGATGACCTAGTATAGACGTTTTTATCAGTTTCCTTTTTTGGGTTATTGTATTGAGACTTTATGGGACTGATAGATTTGTCTATATTTTGGATTGATATTATGAAATGAAAGAGTATTATTGTGGTTTTAAATTTTAGTGATTTGCTTATTGCGGTTTAATTGTATTGATGCCATGCGAGTATTTAGTGATAGTTGCGAGCGGTAGCACTTTCTTGCTGTGAGATATGCGTCGGTTCGGCCCACGGGCGTCCCGGTGTGTACCCTATGGTGAGGGGGCGCTACAGTTGTCATCCTTTGATTCTCAATTTTCAACGCTTTTGATGACTTCCTCCTTCTCTGAGTCTTATGATTCTTCTGTCCGGCCTTCAGTGCTATCGACTTGTCCCGCTTGGGCTTGTCTTCAGCGTTGAGTTCAACTTCATGAATCTTCAAAGATCCTAGCAACTCATCCAGCTTTAACACGCTCAAGTCTTTGGCTTCTTGCACCGCAGTAACTTTAGGTCTCCATCTCTTAGGAAGACTTCTTAGAATCTTTCGAACATGATCTTGATTATTGTATGTCCTTCTAAGAGCTTTCAATCCATTGACAATTGTTTGAAATCTTCCAAACATTTGATCAATAGATTCTTCATCTTCCATCCTGAAATGTTCATATTGATGCACAAGAATACTTATCTTGGATTCTTTAACTTGGCTTGTGCCTTCGTGAGCAATGGACAATGTGTCCTACATCTCTTTTGCAGTGTCGCATCCGTGGACTTTGTCGTACTCGCTCCTGCTTAGGGCACACGTCAAGAAAAATTTTGCCTTTGAATTTAGTTGTATTCTTGCTTTCTGATCAGCCGTCCATCTGTTTCGTGGAATAGAATTACCTTCTTCATCTACAGGTATATAGGGTCCGTTCTCTATTACGTCCCAAAGGTCGACATGAGTAGATTCGATGAATAGCCGCATCCTATCTTTCCAGTAGTTATAGTCTTCTCCGTTGAATGCTAGAGGTCTAGTGACTGAGGCTCCTTCAGCGATGTATACATGTGACTCCGCCAATATCTTTAATCCACACTTCGCCAAAGTGATTCTTGGAAACCTGGCTCTGATACCAATTGAAGTGAATCACACGTTAATACAGCACTTGGAAAACAATATTAGAATGCACGAGAAGGGGGGGTTGAATTGTGTATTCCCCTTTTTTATAAATCTTTTCAGAACTATTTGTTAGAAATAAAATTCTTTACAGAATTTTTATAGATTCTGATTAATCAAACTTTTCAATACTATGTATATAAAAAGTAAGTAATGATAAAATTTGAAACTAAAATAGAGATAGAGAGTAAGAGTGGTAGACACGAAGATTTATCTGGTTCACCCCAAACCGTGGGCTACGTCCGATCCTCGAGTTTCTTCCGAGATTTCACTATCTCTCAATTATTACAAGTGTTCTTTCACGAGCCTCTTGGTCTCTACAACCAAGATTCTTTCATACTTAGCTTTGTGCGAGCTATCTGTATAACTTTTCTTCTCGTAAAAATATTTGAACACTTTGTTCTGAAAATAGCACTCACCTAAATCACTTTTCACGTAGTAATTTTCTTGCTATTTTGTGTAAGTATCATGACGTATGTAATTTTTGTAACTCTTTGTGTATATCACTTTTTGTAACTTTGCAATCTTTGACTTTGACTTGTATTTATAGCCTTCGCCTTCAATCGCTTCTTGATTCTTGAATCTTGAATCTTGAATCTTTAAAAGCAGTTAATCAGTTGAGTTACAGAACTAACTCGAATCGACTCTTACGTCTTCTTCTTTTCTGCGTCTACGTCTGCTTTTGTATTTGCGTCTGCGTTTGCGTCTGCGTCTGCTTTGCATCTGCGTGTGCGTCTGCATCTGCGTGTGCGTCTGCTGTGCATCTACGTCTGCGTCTACGTCTGTTGTGCATCTGCATCTGCGTTTGCTGTGCATCTGTGTCTGCGTCTGCGTCTGCTTTGCATTTGCGTCTGCGTCTGTGTCTGCTCTGCTTTGCATCTGCGTCTGCGTCTGCGTTCGACTTCAGTTATTTCAACTTCGATCGTATGCGAGTTAAATCGTGTCCGACTTCGCTATTTCAACTTCGCCTACGTATGCGAGTTAAATGCGTGTCCGACTTCGCCTGCTTTTGTTTTCTTTGTATTTGATCTCTTTTTGTTATACATCAAAATCATATTTACGTAAAGTCATTTTGACTTAACAGACACGTCTGAATATGAACATTTATCCTGCACATCACAATTATGCAATACACACATTGCATATTCACATTAATAACTTTGCACATTTGTAAGCGTTCATTTATGCACACGTGTGTATATGGAATAAGTACAATGTATGTTCATGACAATCTTGGGTATATTATCAAATTTCATATCTTATGCTCATCTGCATCTTATAATTCAATTACTTATCATTTCTTTTCTTGCACTACTTGCTCTTATTATCAATTTCTCATTCATTTAAACCGGATACACTTTACTCCTCTTCTTGGAATCACAACTTTAATCAAATGAACTACTTCATCTCTATTTTACACATGTCTTTGGTACTTTAATACCAATAATTCACTCATTAATGTAATTCTAACAAGCCCAAACAGTTATCCAAATTCTCATTTCAATCCTATATCACTTCCAAAAGTCTAGACCTTTAGATTAATCTTCCATGATCATTCTGATTAGTAAATGAAGTAATTTTGTAACACTTTTTACTAGAAAAGTATTCTATATTGTATTAAGTTTCTAATGACACCACAATAATTCAATTTAGCTTAGTAATTTGAAAGTTACACTTCAAACATTTTCGAACTGTTCTCATTCTAAAACAGTAAACTATGCACAACTTCCATCTAGAAATTAAACATCTTATAGGCTGATTCAGAATTCGACTTCTCATAAAATTTGTAAGGCTATGTCTTTAGTTTACTCTACATTAAAAATCATCTCAGTTGGAACCCTACAGATCCAGATTTATTCAAAATGCCGAAGTAAGTTCAGTAAAATAACACCAGTTCATACTATTCCAAAAGATTCCCTCACTTTCCTTCAATGAAACTTTTTCTAGTCAATTCGGAATGCTGAAAATTTTTGTGGAGAGATAGAATAATGTGTGGAATTTATTGGCTTAAGAATCAAGTCATTTGGAGATTGGATAACAAGGTTATGGTTAAAAGAATCAGACAAGGTTTTGTCCTCAATCATATTGAACCTGTTTCGGGATAATTGGCATAACTTTGTCCATAGGTGTCTAATTAAGGTCATCTTAGGATGGTTTCGAAGAGTAATTCAAGATATACAATGTTTGTGAAGACATCGAAGCAAGATTTTGTCATCTAAAGGGTTAGAACTGGACCAAACAATATAAGATAAACAGTACCCATAAGAAATTTATTAACAGTATATAGAAGATGTTTAACAATTAACATAACTTTCTATAGAGATATCAGATCAAGGTCATTCTTAGAGGGTTCGAAAGAAGACTTCAAGATCTATAACCTTCATGAAGATCTTGAAGCGAGATTTTGTCATCTAAAGGGTAAAAATTTGGACCAGACGATGTAAGATAAGCAGTACTTAGAAGAAGTTTATGAACAATGCACAAAATATTTTTTACAATTCGCATAACTTTCTCTAGAAATATCAGATCAAGGTCATTCTTGGATGGTTTGAAAGAGAAATTCAACATATACAACTTTTATGAAGATCTTAAAGACAGATTCTGTCATCTAGAGGGCCAAAATTGGACCAGAAGATATAAGATGAACAGTGCACAGAAGATACACGTCATCACCAGATGATACACATCATCACCAGACGATACGTCATCACCAGATGATACGTCATCACCAGACGATACACGTTGTCACTAGATGATACACGTCATCGTCAGAAGATACAATTTATACTCCTAATGCATCTCCACTTATAAGGATCATAACTTTCGACTCCGATGTCTAAAATTTTCATACTATAAACCGGAGGAAAGCTAGAAAGATAAGCTACAACTTTCCAGAAGATAACCTTGTCTAATTTAGCCTAGGTCAATCTAGTTTTTCTCTTGAAGTCAAAACACAAAATTTATTCCTATGGAAGACTTGAAAATTTGCACTATGCAAAACTCAGAAAGTCCTGAACATAACCATTCAGCTACCAAATTAACTTCATTAAACTCTCAAATCTTAACTCAATAGGGTTTTCAAATTGGAAAATCTCACAAAGTACAATCACTAAAATTGGTAATACTTAAACCCATATATTTTCTAACTCCATGGACTGAAAACCTTTTAAAAATCCAAAAGATTCAAAATGATCTTACCTTGATTCTTTACCGAATGAAGAGATCTTTGGATCAAATGGAAGCTCTTCTCTTCCTCTACCTTTTTCTCTTCTTGAACTACTTTAAAATCTCTCTCAAGAGTAAGAAATGATGAAACCCTAACTCAACTCTCTTCTTTTCTCTCAACCACTGAATTTCTCTTCTCTTTCTTTTCTTATTTTCTCTCTCTTCTTCATAGTACTCTTTTTTTTTCTCTTCAATTCACGTTTTCCCCCTTCTTAAAAAGTAAGACTACATTTCTTTCTGTAACATCCCACCCTCAATTGGAAGGGTAAAATGGTAAATTTGACATATGATGGAATAGATTTGGAGTGCATAGGACTGTTCATGCATAATAGGATTGGTTCACAGTCACATTTGTGCACATGAAATTACTGTGCATACATACATGATATTCCCGGTTTGCGTGCCTAAGATAATTTTATTGGGATTAACGTGGTTAATGGGTTTGAAAAATTATTCTGAGTGCGCCATAAATTATTTTCTATTTTACTGGAATTATAAAAATTTTTCTGGAATTTTCAGGAGAAAATTCCCGGACCAGGAAAAAAAATCGCCGAGTGGCAAACCAGTTAATTTTTCTACTGTTATTTGATCTTAAACCATTGCATATTTGGTGGGACCCAAAAGTGGACCCTTTAAATGGGTTGGAACTGAAAATGGGGGTGAAATGGTTTGGTTTGGGTTTTAATTTTGTCAAATTGTGATTGGTTGTTAATTTTGTTGACTTTTCAACTTATTCTCATTTGGCCACCTAGTCACTCCCATTTAATGCATTCCTATCCATCATTCTTGGTGATGCTTTAAGGAAGAGAAGGAGCTAATTGTTTTACATGCTTTTTAGTCTTCATCCACCGAAAATCCTACTTTCTTTACATCTCCATCGATTTTCATCTTCTTCATCAAACCTTCCTCTAAACTTCAAGCCTTCTTCTTCTAGACACCAAGTTCCTTACTTATCATGGAGGGCTTTCACATGCATGAGGTTAGAAAAAGGGGTTAGCAATTGTTAGGAAAGAATTGAAGAGAAGAGAAGGTTGGAAAAGCTAATAGGTAAGTGTTTAAATTAAGCTTTAAATGGTGTTTTCATGATGGTTTAAGTATGATTTTAATGCCATGGTGGTTAGAAACATTGAATGGGAGTTATGGTGTATTTATTATGATTATGGATGCTTGAATTTAATGAAACTTATAGGTGGAAATGATGGGTATAAGGTTAGGTTGAAGTAAGAATTGATGAAGTAGTAGGAATGAGTGGTTTTAGCTTGATTTTAATTGAATATGTATGATTATTCTTGCATAATATTGATGAGGTAAGTGCTGCCAATTTTTGGTAGGTATGCCTAGTGAATGTAGGAATGATGTAGGGATTGATTTTGTGTCCAATTGAGATGCTTATAGTAGTAGGAATTGAATTGGCATGATAGGAAGTGAAGTTGGGAAGTAAAACTGAAATTGTGAGTTTGGCCTACCATACTGTTTTGAGCATAACTCATTGTGTGGTTATGAAAATGAGGTGAGGTTTGTGCCCACTGAAACTTTGGTTTGTTGGCTACATTTTTGTGTGAAATAGGTGTTGTCTAATTGTAACTCTAAGAGGTTGAAATTTGGCTTGGAAAGTTGCTGCTGGGACTTATGTGAACAGTAACCGAGATATAGAACCTAGAGATTTACTGATTTTTCTAAATTAATTGATATGGAATTAGGGAAAATGGTCTTCATGAGAGTTGAAGCCTACATTGTTAGCTTTCTATTGCCACTAATCTTGTAATTTTTCGATCTGTATATTGGGAGATATGTATTGTGAAATATTGACTGATTTTGAGCAATTGGTGTAACCTAGCCATCAGTGTAGGTTTTGTGAACATCCTGATTAGAAGTAATTTTAGCAATTTACGTGAATTGAATTGGTTTGAGTGATCTTCTGAAAAATTGTAGAAGAAGTGATTGTCTTGAAAATGGTATATAGCATGCTATTTTTAGATACCATAATTGGGACTTATACTTTCTCAAAGATTGGACTGAAGTTAGGTCATGGGCTGCTGATCAGGGAAGTAACTTGCAAGGCTGTTTTAAATTGGTTAATGATGGAATTTGATTCTGAGCCCTTCATGAGAAGTGTAGTACTATGTTTTATCTTTTCAATGGGTATAAAGTATGCAATTTTTAGACATTTTTACAAGGAGTTATACTGTTTGAAAAATCACTGTCCAGATTGGTTGATTTCAGAGGGCTGACGCTTTGGTGAATTGTTTGACTTAGTTAGCAAGTGAATTTGATTTTGAGTTGTTCATGAAAGTTTTAGATAACATTGTGAACTTACTGAGAATATTTATTGTGTTATTGTTGACTGAGGAAATGAGTAGTTACTGAATTTGCAAAGTATTGCACTGTTTGAGAGGTTTTGAGTGGGCGTGAGGTTAGATTGATTTTAACACCCTTAGGGGTGAATTTGATTTTTATGGTCTTTTTGAGAATTGTAGAGGTTTTCATGATCTTTCCAATGAAATATGGTTTATAATTTTCTGAATTGTGTGCAATGAGTTATGGCTATTGGAGTTTGGTTAGAAATCAGGAAAAACAAAGAAGGAAACAAGGGTTATGTATATATGGATATTAATTATTTAATGTGAATTTTGGTTTCTTTCGTGAATAACTTTTCCGTCCGACGTCCGATTGACCTGATTCTTGAGGCATCGGATTCATAGAATATTGAATTTCATTTTCTGAGAGATTCGGGATTTTTGGACGGAAAATTGACGTGGCCCCGGGTAACGGAGCCTTTAATCACTGTTTTGTTTAATTGGAGACCTATAGAGGTCCGAATTGCGCACCGTCAGCGCCAATAGGTTTCTAATTTTTTTAGACAGTTTTTTTATGATGGAAAAATTTTGGATTAGGGCCGAGAATATCATGAACATGCATTTTCCTTATTCTATATTTGTGCATAAATGATAATTCTTATACAAAGTGATTAATGTGTATATGGCATAAATTGGTAGTCAGGATAAATGTCCGCACTCAGGCGTTCTCAGAAATTGGAAACCAATGCAAATCTGGAGCGTACTGTGAGTAGACCTAGATGGTCTTATTTATTGGTTATTTGCTTTTGTTATATGTTGAATGAGTATTGAATTATTTTATTAATTGTGATTAAATATGGGTTCCGGACAGGAGGTCCGGTGATTAATTATGTATTTGGAATTGCGTTATTGAAGTGCTCATTGAATGTGAATGGGATGACCTAAGTGTATATATTGAGATTGTTAAAATGTCTTGCATGCATAATTGCACATAAATGGAATGCGACTTCTTAATTGATGTCGAATGCCGGACTATGGTCCGATGATAGTAACTATGATTGACTGAGTGCATGCAAATATGCATAAGACATTCCACTGCATGAATACATGAAAGATAATGAGAGGTGTGACCAGAGTAGTCAACAATGAGTAAAGAGCTTCGTGCTCGACATCGATTCGAGCCTCGTGCTCAACGATTAACGAGCCCTTTATGGGACATTTTACAATGAGCCCTTTATGGGACAATTTACAATGAGCCCTTTATGGGACAGTTCACAATGAGCCCTATATGGGACAGTTTCAATGAGCCCGATATCCATGGGTACGGGACAGTTTAGACACTCGATCATAACAAAGTAATTCAATGGAAAGTGGGTTTCATGCACATATGCATAACATAATTGATTTGATTGTATGGAATGTGATTGGTTGAATTACTTGTATTGAATGGGACTGCAACACTGTATTGAATGGGAATGTGACATTGTGTGTTGAATGGGAATGATAAACTTGATTGAATGATCGATTTGATTATATTGAATATGACATTGTATCGACATAATGAAAATATGAAACTGTATGTGAATGTGAGGTGTGATAGGGAATATGAAATGTGACTTAATGGAAATGAAAGTATGTGTTATATGTTATGTGATTGGATGGACCATCGATGATGGTCACTCACTGAGTTCGCAAAACTCACCCAAAAGTTGCATATATTTTTCAGGTCTTGAAGAATACCCCGTTTGACACGGGAGTACTGTATACAAATAAAAAAAAGAAGTTGGGATCAGTTTGCGTCTGCATTAGTGTATTTCTATTCTCTGATTTTCTGTATTATTGCTTAAGCCAGTTTGTAAAATCAACAGACTGGAGTTAATTGTATTTATGAAAAGGGCCCCGAGTCCATTGAATGGTGTGTGTAAACTGTTTCCGTGTATGTGAATGTGTATGTGTGTGTGAAGGAAAGAAAAAAAATGTATACTGAGTTTTAATCAACTGATGTAGTACGCCACCCTCGCGGGGCACGGACTCGGATATCACCAACGATATCGGGTTCGGGTCACTCGGGAGTGGGGTGTTACATTTAGGTGGTATCAGAGCCCAGTAGTACGTAATGTATCTGGGCACAGTCTGAAACATAGGGTGCGTGCATTTGAGTGTCATTGCAGACCGTGGCAACTGATCCCTAGTTTGAGTGGCACGGGTAGAAATCCTACGTGTGCGTACGTGTCAAGTGATTAAGTGAGAGAAAAAGTGAGACTGTGTTAGAGGGTGAACCCCTGGAAGTGTATAAGCAATTAGGAAAGGAAAAAGGAAAAATGGATAAGGAGATTGATATTGTACTGTGGTTAGAATGACTGTGTTGGCCTAGACTGATATAAGAAACATACTGGTTAGAGTAGGCATAGGTGTAATTACTGAGGTAATTAGAATTCTGACTTGTATCTATGACGAAATGGGAACTGGAAATGAGCGAAGAATATATGGTTCAACAGTGGACATGGATTCACCGCATTTGAGTTCAATATCGTGAGATATCATAGTAGATAAGGATAAGCGGATTGTGATAGGATCAATATTGTACCGCACTTGCGGTCTACCTAGAACTGAAAGAACTGAAGAGCAAAGTACCTAGTGCCTAGTCGAGTAAGAAAAAGTAGAAGATAAAAGTGTACAGATAAACTGAAATGAACTCGTGAAACGGGAATGATCTTGAACGCATAAGCGTGAGACTGAAATGGTTATGTGAATATTGTACTAAGAGTTTGGAAACTAGTATCAAAGGATGGTAAGGGAAAAAGACAGACTGACAATTTTCTACTGATTGTGTATCGGAAAATTCTAGATTTGGTTGAAAAGATGTATATAGATACAGAAATGGTAACTGGATGGGTAAATAGATAGAGATACAATGGAGTTGTATCAACGATTTTGTTGTGTGTTTGGGGACACATCCCCGAATGTACTAGTACTGTGACTACCTTATCGTGGATTGTTTCTACAGGAAAATACACAGTGATGTAGCAATAATACGATAACAGTATATAAGCCAAGTGGATATGACCTTACAAGGTCAAGCTTGCACATGACGGATATCAATGATACGTGAAAAATGAGACAATGATAGAGATATATGAAAAGAGTTGTCGCATTTAAGTTGATTTACCGTTGGGAGTATTTATTGAACAATCTGATTGATCATGATTAATGAAACGATGTGAAAGATACATGGAAATCATAGAGGAGATAATCGGTGAATGATTAGAGTGGCTATAAGTGTAAAGTCCATAATGGGTTAAAGTATGACATGAGAGGGCTGAGTGTACCTATATGAGAGGAAATGAAAAAAATTATTCTGGTATCAGTCATTTATTTGAGGATTAGCATAAACGGAAAGGAGTTCTGTGGAAGTCTGAATTGTATAAGTTACTAATTGGTTTCTAAATAAAATGAGATAAGTTCTACTGAGGTGTAGATTACTGAATAAGTGTTAAAGAAAGTGTTTATGTGACTGTCACATGGGACCTTAGTGCAAGGAATATTCTGATCTTTACATTATGGCATGAAATTGATCTGATAGTGATAGTGCGTATAATTAAGAATGATGAAAAAAAAATTAGGGACACTAATTGATTGATGAGACTTTTGTGAACAGTATAATGACGATAGCAAGATTAATGGTCAAACGAAATGAAGTATCAAAAGTGAAAGTGAGTCATATCTCAAGAGGAGATTTACGCATAACAAGTGAAAAATATATTACTGAGGTTATCTGCATTGTGTATACGGAAATGTAAAGTATCCAAAAACATGAGTGGAATTTTGATTTAAGGCGATCCTATTGCAATGTGAAGTGAATAGAGCTCCATATGTGATGCAAAACTGTTGGGGAAATCTAGATTTTAAACTAAGAATAAATTAGTCCTGAACTGCGAAGTGAAATACTCAAATGAAGTGGAAATTGATGGAAGTCCAAGTACAGATGATTAGGTATTGGTATATATAGATATATCGATGTGGATGACAGGAAATCGATTGAAAAGAGAAAATGAATAGAGACAAGAAGTCCTAAAGGGAAACTGATAATGACGTGACGTGGTGTTATCTTCATAAAGGGATTGCAAATACACTAATTGTGGACTGAATGAATTGAATGATGTTTGGTAATGTATGGAAAAGTTTAAGAGGGAATGATGCAAAGTAAGCAAATGGTAGTGACGATAATTATCGACAGAATGTGTTTGAAAGGATTGAACAGTGAAAAGTAAAATGAACTATATGAATTATTGAAGAATTTGATACTGCTAATAAGCATACCTTTGGAGAGTGGACAATGTGTGTTGAACTGAAATATAATGTTCAAACGGTAGTAGATAAATTGAATTGACGTTGATAAATGGTATTGGTGTCATGATCGCGATTGAAAGCCTTGGAGACTGTAGATTCCTATAAGGATACACTGTGTTAATTTGAGGAAAGAGACAGGCATAAATACCGACAGTGCTGAAATGAACGGACAATTCTGCCTACTAAACTCAACTAGTGAACAGATAATGCTGCAATGAACAGATCAATTATAGACATTGGGATTTGCAAAGAATGTCAAGTAGATTATGGGTAATTGTGAAGGGTTTCTGGAAAATTGAAGTTGTAGATCTAGTGATAAGAAAAGTTAAGAGTGCAGGAGTTAAAGTGGTGAGTCTTATGAGGAGTTTGAATATGCGAATGATATTGGAAAAACAATATTGAACGATTCAAAGAAAAAGTATTGGTTCCCGATAAAAAGTGATGGAACAAGAAAGTGAACAGTCGAAGTTAGACATTCTAGTAAGCATATGCGAAAAGTGAAATTGAATAACTATGGCTATAGAATGAAGTGATTATAGATTCAAGTGCTTATAGGTTTGAATGTTCAACAGGAAAATGCTTAAATGGTTTGGTTTCACAGGATTTTGATCGTGTTATAGAGTTCGATTTATCAGAAAGATACACTTTACACAGCATGCGATTACTAACGGAGTCAAAGACCACAATGAATTTGAGACTGTGTTGAGTGAAACAAAGAAAAGTGACATAGGAAAACAACATGGGTTAGCTAAAGTGGATCAGGATCGGATAAGTGAAACAGAATAAAATGCATATCTGAGATAGAGTGCGTGAACACTATAAAACAGTGAATTGTCTAAGGAGAATTGAATTTGAACAGAGAGTTGGTGGGATATAAAGAATGATTGCATTAGGTAAAGTATCACTGGTTATAGTGAAATGGAACTAAATGTCATTGTATTGGTACCAAAGGAATGTGAGGAATGAGATAAAGGAGGTTATGATATGTATCACCTTGAAAGGATGTCTGGAATACGTATTAGTCTGCATGGTACTAGAGAAAAAGTATTGGATTGATAACGGGTTCTGAAATAAGGAATTGAGTTATAGCATCGGAACCAAAGTTAATGGCTACTCCGAAAATGGCAAGTGAAATAGTATGATAGTAAGGTCACCAACTGACAGCCTTGTTAACTTCGTCTATTGTGATGAGTGTTAATGAATTGGCCAAATAAGGGACTGGACAACTGACTGAGTGTGGTTACTGTGACCTTTCGGAAAATGAATCATTGAGTGGAAAAGTATATGGAATTTGTAGAGACATTTGATAACTGTCATAGTGAACTGTTGATTGAAAATTTCGAGGACGAAATTTTTATAAGGAGGGGAGAATTGTAACATCCCACCCTCAATTGGAAGGGTAAAATGGTAAATTTGACATAGGATGGAATAGATTTGGAGTGCATAGGACTGTTCATGCATAATAGGATTGGTTCACAGTCATATTTGTGCACATGAAATTACTGTGCATGCATACATGATATTTCCGGTTTGCGTGCCTAAGACAATTTTATTGGGATTAACGTGGTTAATGGGTTTGAAAATTTATTCTGAGTGCGCCATAAATTGTTTTCTATTTTACTGGAATTATAGGAATTTTTCCGAATTTTCAGAGAAAATTCTTGACAGAAAAAAATCGCCGAGTGGCAAACCGCTTAATTTTTCTCTCGTTATTTGATCTTAAACCATTGCATATTTGGTGGGACCCAAAAGTGGACCCTTTAAATGGGTTGGAACCGAAAATGGGGGTGAAATGGTTTGGTTTGGGTTTTAATTTTGTCAAATTGTGATTGGTTGTTAATTTTGTTGACTTTTCAACTTATTCTCATTTGGCCACCTAGCCACTCCCATTTAATGCATTCCTATCCATCATTCTCGGTGATGCTTTAAGGAAGAGAAGGAGCTAATTGTTTTACATGCTTTTTAGTCTTCATCCACCGAAAATCCTACTTTCTTTACATCTCCATCGATTTTCATCTTCTTCATCAAACCTTTCTCTAAACTTCAAGCCTTCTTCTTCTAGACACCAAGTTCCTTACTTATCATGGAGGGCTTTCACATGCATGAGGTTAGAAAAAGGGGGTTAGCAATTGTTAGGAAAGAATTGAAGAGAAGAGAAGGTTGGAAAAGCTAATAGGTAAGTGTTTAAATTAAGCTTTAAATGGTGTTTTCATGATGGTTTAAGTATGATTTTAATGCCATGGTGGTTAGAAACATTGAATGGGAGTTATGGTGTATTTATTATGATTATGGATGCTTGAATTTAATGAAACTTATAGGTGGAAATGATGGGTATAAGGTTAGGTTGAAGTAAGAATTGATGAAGTAGTAGGAATGAGTGGTTTTAGCTTGATTTTAATTGAATATGTATGATTATTCTTGCATAATATTGATGAGGTAAGTGCTGCCAATTTTTGGTAGGTATGCCTAGTGAATGTAGGAATGATGTAGGGATTGATTTTGTGTCCAATTGAGATGCTTATAGTAGTAGGAATTGAATTGGCATGATAGGAAGTGAAGTTGGGAAGTAAAACTGAAATTGTGAGTTTGGCCTACCATACTGTTTTGAGCATAACTCATTGTGTGGTTATGAAAATGAGGTGAGGTTGGTGCCCACTGAAACTTTGGTTTGTTGGCTACATTTTTGTGTGAAATAGGTGTTGTCTAATTGTAACTCTAAGAGGTTGAAATTTGGCTTGGAAAGTTGCTGCTGGGACTTATGTGAACAGTAACCGAGATATAGAACCTAGAGTTTTACTGATTTTTCTAAATTAATTGATATGGAATTAGGGAAAATGGTCTTCATGAGAGTTGAAGCCTACATTGTTAGCTTTCTATTGCCACTAATCTTGTAATTTTTCGATCTGTATATTGGGAGATATGTATTGTGAAATATTGACTGATTTTGAGCAATTGGTGTAACCTAGCCATCAGTGTAGGTTTTGTGAACATCCTGATTAGAAGTAATTTTAGCAATTTACGTGAATTGAATTGGTTTGAGTGATCTTCTGAAAAATTGTATAAGAAGTGATTATCTTGAAAATGGTATATAGCATGCTATTTTTAGATACCATAATTGGGACTTATACTTTCTCAAAGATTGGACTGAAGTTAGGTCATGGGCTGCTGATCAGGGAAGTAACTTGCAAGGCTGTTTTAAATTGGTTAATGATGGAATTTGATTCTGAGCCCTTCATGAGAAGTGTAGTACTATGTTTTATCTTTTCAATGGGTATAAAGTATGCAATTTTTAGACATTTTTACAAGGAGTTATACTGTTTGAAAAATCACTGTCCAGATTGGTTGATTTCAGAGGGCTGGCGCTTTGGTGAATTGTTTGACTTAGTTAGCAAGTGAATTTGATTTTGGGTTGTTCATGAAAGTTGTAGATAACATTGTGAACTTACTGAGAATATTTATTGTGTTATTGTTGACTGAGGAAATGAGTAGTTACTGAATTTGCAAAGTATTGCACTGTTTGAGAGGTTTTGAGTGGGCAGTAGGTTAGATTGGATTTTTAACACCCTTAGGGGTGAATTTGATTTTTATGGTCTTCTTGAGAATTGTAGAGGTTTTCATGATCTTTCCAATGAAATATGTTTTATAATTTTCTGAATTGTGTGCAATGAGTTATGGCTATTGGAAGTTTGGTTAGAAATCAGGAAAAACAAAGAAGGAAACAAGGGTTATGTATATATGAATATTAATTATTTAATGTGAATTTTGGTTTCTTTCGTGAATAACTTTTCCGTCCGACGTCCGATTGACCTGATTCTTGAGGCATCGGATTCATAGAATATTGAATTTCATTTTCTGAGAGATTCGGGATTTTTGGACAGAAAATTGACGTGGCCCCGGGTAACGGAGCCTTTAATCACTGTTTTGTTTAATTGGAGACCTATAGAGGTCCGAATTGCGCACCGTCAGCGCCAATAGGTTTCTAATTTTTTTAGACAGTTTTTTTATGATGGAAAAATTTTGGATTAGGGCCGAGAATATCATGAACATGCATTTTCCTTATTCTATATTTGTGCATAAATGATAATTCTTATACAAAGTGATTAATGTGTGTATATGTCATAAATTGGTAGTGCAGGATAAATGTCCGCACTCAGGCGTTCTCAGAAATTAGAAACCAATGCAAATCTGGAGCGTACTGTGAGTAGACCTAGATGGTCTTATTTATTGGTTATTTGCTTTTGTTATATGTTGAATGAGTATTGAATTATTTTATTAATTGTGATTAAATATGGGTTCCGGACAGGAGGTCCGGTGATTAATTATGTATTTGGAATTGCGTTATTGAAGTGCTCCTTGAATGTGAATGGGATGACCTAAGTGTATATATTGAGATTGTTAAAATGTCTTGCATGCATAATTGCACATAAATGGAATGCGACTTCTTAATTGATGTCGAATGCCTGGGACTATGGTCCGATGATAGTAACTATGATTGACTGAGTGCATGCAAATATGCATAAGACATTCCACTGCATGAATACATGAAAGATAATGAGAGGTGTGACCAGAGTAGTCAACAATGAGTAAAGAGCTTCGTGCTCGGATACTGATTCAGAGCCTCGGGCTCAACGACAACGAGCCCTTTATGGGACGATTTACAATGAGCCCTTTATGGGACGAGCTACAATGAGCCCTTTATGGGACGTTCACAATGAGCCCTATATGGGATAGTTTCAATGAGCCCGATATCCATAGAGTACGGACAGTTTAGACACTTTCGGTCATAACAAAGTAATTCAATGGAAAGTGGGTTTCATGCACATATGCATAACATGATTGATTTGATTGTACGGAATGTGATTGGTTGAATTACTTGTATTGAATGGGACTGCAACACTATATTGAATGGGAATGTGACATTGTGTGTTGAATGGGAATGATAAACTTGATTGAATGATCGATTTGATTATATTGAATATGACATTGTATCGACATAATGAAAATATGAAACTGTATGTGAATGTGAGGTGTGATAAGGAATATGAAATGTGACTTGATGGAAATGAAAGTATGTGTTATATGTTATGTGATTGGATGGACCATCGATGATGGTCACTCACTGAGTTCGCAAAACTCACCCAAAAGTTGCATATATTTTTCAGGTCTTGAAGAATACCCCGTTTGACACGGGAGTACTGTATACAAATAAAAAAAAGAAGTTGGGATCAGTTTGCGTCTGCATTAGTGTATTTCTATTCTCTGATTTTCTGTATTATTGCTTAAGCCAGTTTGTAAAATCAACAAACTGGAGTTAATTGTATTTATGAAAAGGGCCCCGAGTCCATTGAATGGTGTGTGTAAACTGTTTCCGTGTATGTGAATGTGTATGTGTGTGTGAAGGAAAGAAAAAAAATGTATACTGAGTTTTAATCGACTGATGTAGTATGCCACCCTCGCGGGGCACGGACTCGGATATCACCAATGATATCGGGTTCGGGTCACTCGGGAGTGGGGTGTTACACTTTCTTTCATTTATACTCTTAATGAGCCCAAAAAGCCCCTTTTACCCTTCCTTATAGGCTTATGTTCTTTTAACCTTAAATGTCTTGCCAAAAACACCCCTTGAACATTCTTATAACCTTTACATTTTAATTCAATCAACCTATATCATATAATCTTTCTAACATCAACATAATAATTAATTTCTACAAAATTTATAAAGACCTCATAATTAATGTGAATCATACTTATTCACTATGAAGAAATTTTGGGAGCTAACATTTCTCAATACACTCACATTTATAAACAATTATACACGGAATGCCAATGAATGCATATACAATTATTTTCATGTGCAACGATTTAATATTCATGTGCATGAACATATCACATAATGCAAGAATATGAAACACATTTCTAATCTCTCAGTGAATTTCTTACACTTACAATTTTAGCCTTAACAAGGGTAACGGGATGCTACAAAATCCTTCAGGGCTAACAATGTTGAAGGACAGTTTATTCCTCTGACATTCCATGATAAGATAGTTATATGATATTAGAGGTGGTTTTGAGGCCTTTACCTTTGCCTCATTGGGATTTTCTTTTAGAGAGTGAACGAGAATTACCGCTGTCTTCATCCTTAGATAATTCTTGAGTTGAGTTTGAAATACCCTCTGCCGTAGCCGTACTATCCTGAGATGAAGCATTATTGCATGATACCTCTTTGTGTTGAGAGTCGGCAATTACAGGTAAAGTCTCAGAACAAGGAAGGCGGTTTTATATGTAATAGCTTCTGCTACATTAAAATAAGACAAAGAGCCATTACTCAGATCTACATCGATGGTATCCTTGTCCTTAGTCAGTGTTGTTTCTATTTGGAATGTAACAGAAGCAACTCTTTCCTCATCGCACTCAGTAGCCTCAAAAGCATTCAAACTACTATTATTTTGATGTCTAACTAATAGACCTTCATCCTCTTGATTCATCAACTCTTGATAGCTACCTGTTTTGAAAATTTTACCTGTGGGTTTTTAGATAACATATTGCATTTTTGTAGGGGGCCTTCAATGATAAGAAATAGCAATGCTGTCTTCCCATAATTTTATTCCCCTCTCTAAGTCTCATGACTGGTATTTCATCAGGGAGGTCTTTTGAAACTTCAATACTCACACAGATACGGGCGTAACCTATTCTCTTCTTAGTTGTTGTGTTTTCGTCCATGCACAAAGGTCTCTCGATATAGCTAGCTAATTGGTTGAGCCCTGGAGTAGTCCAAGACTCTAGAGGGATGCTATGGAAGTTACTCTAGATAGGGAGGCTCTGGATTTTGATGGTTTCAAATTTCAAGCCAGGTTACCAAAGTTGCAGAAAGATTGGTTGACTCCCGAAGTGCCATGGTCCCTCTTTTGATATTATGTTAGTTATAGATGTGGATGTGAAAGAGAAGAGGACGAGATTGTCTTCTGTGAGCAAGACGCCAATGAGTCCTCTATTTCTCCATAACTTGTTAGCCCAATGCAAAAAGAGGAAAAGCTAGTCTTTGGTCTAGGAAAAAACTGACTAGTGTAGTTTTCTAGGAATTAGCTCCTTCTTGAAGCATAGTAAGATCTGGATAGACGATGAGCTTCCCTTCAGTTTTAGTCGGAGGTTTGTAGGATAGTGTGGAGTCAATGGTGTCCCCTACCACTTACTTCCATGTTTTCGAAGGGCTAGCAACAACACCAGATAGTGAAGGCTTCAAAGTTTGTGGAGGATGAGCTAGGTCAGAAGGCAGAGGCGGGAAATCCTCAGCCTTAGGGGGTGAAGAAGCTGGCATGGTGTCGAAGGCGGGAAAAGTTGAAAAGGAGAGAGAAAAAGATGGGGGAGCCCTCAGAGGAGGGTCGAAGGGAGGAGCCAACTTGAAAAATGAATGGAAGAAGAGCCAAAGAGTAGGGGAAACAATGTATAGAAAATGGTGAGAATCAGAGCAAGAGCAGGGGAGTGGTGAGAATCGGGAGCAAGAGCATGCGAGTGGTGAGAATCGGAGTTGAAGCTAGAGAGAAGACAAAGCATCTCTCTCTAACCCGTAAACGCCATAAGAGGAGAGACATCACTTTGGTTAGTCTTGATTTTGCGTTAAAAGAGTATTTGATTTGATGGAGGATGACTAACGAGTTTGATGGTGATATATTAATATGGATGTATGACATGTAGTCTAAGAATCTTGTAGTGATAATGACTATTACACACTATTGAGGATAATTGACTTAGAATTTTTGGAATTTGTGTTAACATTAGTATTGTGGGATTTGTGTTGACTAATTAGGTCTTTTGGAAGTAATGGATTGGTAAACTTTGATATGGATATTGTGCATTATAGTAAAGTTATTAACATGATTTCTTTTGTGATGAAGTATGGCTCCACGGTAAAAAATGGTAACTAAGAGAAAAAAGAGTCATGTTGTTTATTTTATAACACCACCTCCTCTAAGGGAAGTTACTAGGTTTATTGTAACACCCCACTCCCGCAAGACCCGAACCCGACATCGATGGTGATATCCGAGTCCGTGCCTCGCGAGGGTGGAGTGCTAAAACACTCAATTATTCAGAAATTAGTATAATTTTTTTTGAAATTAATAGCATATTTTGCAGAAATCGACACTCAAATTGGGCCCACATTCATTCATCAATATTTTCAATTAACACAATTTTTCAATGGTCATTCGGGCCCTTCCAAAAATATAAGACACTTGAGTCATTTTGAAATACAATTTATACAAAAAGTTACGGAATATATAATTCTTCCAATCTTGAAAAATAGTTGCAAAATTTGGGTGAGTTTTGCGAACTCAATGAGAGACCATCATCGATGGCTCACCCAATCACATAAAACATAATTCACATAACACATACATCACACATTACACATTATTTGACACTTCACATTCACTTTAACACTTCATATTCATTACACTTAGTCATTCATATTATGCATATGCAATGCACATGAGACTCACTTTCTATTTGTTACTTTGTTGTGATCGAGTGCCTAAACAGTCCCATATAGGGCTCATTGATAACTGTCCCTTATCCATTTGGGGGATACGAGGCTCATTAAACATTGAGTCTGAGGCTCTGAATCACTTGTGAGCTCGAGGCTTGTTTCCACTCATTGAGCTTTAAGCTTTATTTGTTGGCTACTCTGGTCACAACTGCCATTATATTACATGCATTCATGCAATGGAATGCATCACTCACATTTGCATATCCCATTCAACCCCTTTCTCATATCATCGGACCTTAGTCTGACATTCCACATTAAAGTGGAGAATTCACAATTTCATTCATATACAAATACAAATACTCATTCATAATCACTCACTTCATAACATAAACAAAACAAACAATAAAGTAAGACCATCTAGGTCTACTCACAGTATGCTCCAAATTGACATTTGCTTTCAAATTCTAGGAATGCTTGAATGCGGACACTTGACCTGCATAACCCATTTATTCAAGACACACATTGCACACTCATCAATAATTACACACGTAAAAATATGCATTTATGCACAATTGAAATAATGGACCATGTATAATGCATGCTCAATGACAATCCCTGGCATATGTTCTAGAACACATATTATGCTCATTCCCATTTCATAATTCATATGTGTCTAATTTAACTTAGCTTTACCCTTCATTTGTACATAATCTTTCTAAATTCTCCTTTCAATCTTTACCTTTTTCATGTGTCTAGCTTATTCATAAGCTTACACCTCAAGAACACTTGGTTACTTTATATCATAACTCAATTTCTCATCATCTCTTTTCTAACCTCATATGATCTCAAAATATCCAGATTATCATCCAATAGGAATCCAATTGAAAATCCTATAATGTAAAAATCACTAAAATTGATTCTAGAATACTTAAACCCAAACAATTTCTAAACTCCATGAACTAGAATCCTTCCAAAAATCCAAAAGATTCATAATGATCTTACCTTTATTCTTCACCAAATGAAAGATTTTTAGCTTAAATGGAAGTTTTTTTCTTCCTCTTCTCTTTTCTCTTCTTGGACAGCTTCAAAATCTTTCTTGAATACTAAGAAGAATTAAACCCTAGCTCAACTCTCTTCTTTTCTCTCAAACCACCAAGCTCTCCTTCTCTTTCTCTCTTATTTTTTTTGTTCTCATCTACTTTTTTCCTTCCATTCACATGTTTCTACTCCATTTATAGGCAAGACAACACTTCTTCTTCCAATTATGCCCTTAATGATTGAGAATTGCCCCATTTACCCTTCCATTTATGCCTTATGTCTTTTACACATAAGTGTCTTGCCAAAAGTATCCTTGCATATTCTAACATAACACTTTCTTTTAGAAGACTCTTCTCTATTGTCTTACGTTTCCAATGACACCAAAAGCATTCAATTTGGTTCAATAGGGTGAAAGTTATACTCCAAATATTTTCGGACTACTTTTATTCCGAGACAGTACCCTACACTCAACTTCCATCCAAAAATTGAAACTCGTATAGTCCGATTCAGAATTTGATTTCTTCATACAATTTGTAGCCTTATGTTTCTAGTTTAGTCCAAATAAAAAAATCATCTCATTTGGAACTCTACATCTCAAGATATCATCAAAATACTGAAATATATTCAGTAGAATAATACCATTTCATACTATCTAAGGGTACATTCACTATACCCGTTTCACTTTTTTCACTCAATATTACATAATTTGATTCAAAGGGCTATGATTTTTGGTAAAGATGTAGAGCAATGTTGTTGGGACCCGATCCGGAGGCCAGACCCCAACTGGAAAGTGAAAAGAAAGCGATCGAAAACAAAGCGAATGCACATCGGATAATTCGAATCTGAAGGCGACACCAATAGGAAAATACAGAAACCAATAGTAACAATGAAATCGAATTGCAAAACGAAAGCGGAATCAAATCGAAATCGAACATGAACACGAACGAACATGAATCGAATCAAAGCAAAGAAACGAAACATATGGCGAAATCAAATCAGATACGAATCGAATCACAAATCAAAAGCGAATGACTCGAAAGCGAAGACATAAATCGGAAGACAAAGCGAATAAAACTTAACAAAGCGGAGCAAATCAAATTCTGAGACAAAATAAAAACGGATCCGACATCCGAAAATAATACTCTTTAGAAAAATGTCACATTGGATACCTTAAGACTAAACCAAATCCGAAACTAGTAAAAAATTTGTCTTTTCTTTTCTTTCATATTCGCTTGATTCAATCTTCAAATCATAAAATTCCTCATAATCATGCTATATCTCGTTCTTGTTAACAAAAGCATAAATCTTATTCTTATCCGTCTTTTATCATACAAATTCTGGTAGCATAACGGCTGCATTTAAACTCACTCAAACCTGCAAAGGGTTTAAAATGCACTTCTATATTTCTCAGGCAACAACCAGTAATCATCGGACTCCCCGTCCGGAAACCAAATCACATTCATATCTCAATTCAACATTCAAACCCATTCACATTTTCTCATATCAGTTCATACTCAAATATATATCTACAATCTCATAATTCATCACAATTCATATACAATTTGGAAATCAAATCCTTATCAATTCATAATGGCATTTTCACAAAATACAAAGATCGCAAACATGTCGAACGAACATCTTGTCTCTCGCTCATCCGATCTCTTACGATTACCTGGAGATTAGGGATGAAAGGGGGGTGAGCACAAAGCTCGTGGGTAACAGGTTTATAATGAAGAATAAGCAAAACCGTTGAAAAGTTCATTTGTCGTATAAAAGTCAAATGAGTTCATAAAATGCTTATTCCCCAAATCTCAGTCAAATTCAAATTTTGAGGTTAAAGCTCATAGTTGAAAATTGTCATCACATCATCACATCATATTCGTTGAACACCAGTACAAAACACTCAATTTATGCATATACTTGACAATTCAAAGATGCAATGCACAAACAAATGGCTCGAGAGTTCCGTGGAACAAAACGGATAAACCGAAGTTTATACCGTGAACAAAATGAGTCCGATTTCTCAGGATCTCGTGGCCCCAAGCGGGCAACCGGGAGAAGGCTAAAAGTCGACGTGCACGTGACTAACGAAACATTCCTCTCTTACCCAAACAAAGCACATATCATGCTCAGATCATCTTATCAAATGCTTTTCATGCTCTTTTCTTTCTTTTCCGAATATACAAAATGCCATGAATTTCACAAGGCATGACATAAATGTTTCAATGCAGTCTCTTCTTTATTTTGAAAATTCATTAGAAAAGTTCATATGCTGAAACAAGTAGAAATTTGCAAATCATTTAATAGAAACAAAACGATATTTATGAAGAAATTGAAAGCATTCTTAATTTGGGAGAAAACTTTAGTGGCTCATTACTAAATTATAAACATGAAACCCACCTGAACTTCCTTGCTTGGATACATGCTTAAAAGGTGCTTCTCCTCTTGTCTCCCATGCTCTACTTGATTTCCTTAACAATAGCCAAAAATTCCATTCAATCGGAATTCCAATTTATAGCCAAGTAAATGAAGAAATTTCATAATACTTTCTTCTAGAAACATTTTCCCTTTTGTCTTAAGTTTTTATTGACTCCAAAATCATTCAATTTGTTTTAGAAATCCCAAAGTTATACTTCAAACATATTGGGCCTATCCTTATGTTGAAACAAGAATCTATACTCAACTTCTGACCAAAATTGAGATCTTTAAAGACTGAATTAAAACTTTCTTTCTTCATAAAACTTTTAGAACTTTGTCTCTAGTTTACAACAAATCAAAAACCACTTCATTTGGACATTTACATCAAAATTTATGCCCGAATTACCAAAATTCATCTGTGCTGGAAACTGGGGGCTCGTCGCGACGAAGATCATGCTCGTTGCGACGAACGGCCCGTGCTCTCCTCGACGAACACAAATTTGCACATCATGACGTGCACAGCTTCCTCGCACATCGCGGCGTGCTCATGAGCACGTCGCGACGTGCGGGTCTGGAGAACATCTCCGAACCTGATTTTTTCAGCGTTTTCCCACTTCAATCCTTCCCTTAAGCACATGCAATACATCTAAACCTTGATTCAAGTCTTATAATTCATTTCTAACTCATTCCAACTCAAAAATCATCCACAAACACACTAAAATCCTTAACCCTAAAACCACACATATTCTTTAACTCATTCGAAAGCTTCTAGCACTTAATCCCTTCTTATCTAACATCAAAACTTGTTTCATTCAGCTAATCCAGGAGAAAGATGCGTAACCTTACTTGATTTGGCTTCAAAATCTTGAAATCATCAAACCTAGCTTTCCCTCTTCTCTTCTTCTCCCATGGCCACGACTTCCTCTTCTTCTTTCTCTTCTCTTTTCTATTTTCTTTCTTTTATCTTATAATTCATACTCTTATGGGTGGGAAATGTCCATATTGCCCTCCCACATAAGTCTTAAAACTCTTGGACTTAAGTGTTATGCCCAATTTGCCCTTATATATTCTTATAACTTTAATACTTCAATTCAGAAATTGAAAATCTTAGGGACTGAAATAAAATTTGATTCCTTCAGATAACTTGTAGTCCCATGTCTCTAATTTGTTTAGAAATAAGAATCAACTTAATTGTATCTCTACAACTCAAGATATCCTCAAAAATACTGAACCATGCTTAGAGAATATCTAACTCACTTGGATTCAATCAATCTCTTTCAACTTAATCTCAGAACAATCATAATTTCCCATCATGATGTAGGTCATTGTCTTAGGAATTCAACGCTTCAAAAACTAACTCAGTCGGATGTCGGACAGAGAAATTATAAGCAAAAGATTGAAAAAAGGGGGGTCGGATTGGGAACGAAATATCAAAAACAGGAGGAGTCAAAGCGGCATACAAATAACCGAAATGTCCAAAAGTCATAACTTCTTATTCCGTGCTCCAAAAATTTCTTACTTTTCATCGATGGAAAGATCAAAACATATTCTATAATTTTCATGAAGGACTTAAAAGCAGTAGCAACCTCTAACTAGGTCAATTTCTCAATTCAAGGTTCTGCCTGAATTTATCATCCTATATCACATCCAAAATTTGAAATTTCATATTTTCTAAATTCCACAACCAGAAATAATATATTGTACATCATTAAGAGCTAGGATAGTCTTCTATATCTTTCGTGTAAATCATTGAACTCAATTCAAAACATATCTGTCCATAATTTGCCTCAAATCACCTTACACACCTAAATGTGCACTTATGAACATTTTCACAAATACTTAACTTTGACTGATCATAGCTTTTACTCCCGATATAAAAAATTATCAAACTTTAAGGCGACAGAAAGCTTTCAACATAATCTACAAGTTTCATGAAGATCATTTTCTCAAATTTTACCTAAATCAAAAAGTCAACTCTCTACTCCAAAAGTCAATCTTTCTCAATTCTTCAAATTCTCACTCTTTCACTATTTATTTCATACTCTTCAACTCCATTTCAATCAACTCATTCACTTTAACTTTTTATAATAAATATTTCATAATACACATAAAATTTACCCAGAACCTCACATCAATTTCATTAAACTCAAAAACACCCATTTCATGTATTAACCTCAACATATCATCTTAATTTGTTCAAACTAGCATTGTTCACATCAAACCTTAAACATAATCATTCAAATTCACAAATTTTCTCTTCCTTTACACATGATTAAGTCACCTCAATTTTCTCGTTTAATGTCAAATTACAATTCACAAATCTGAGAAAAGTTCGGGGTCCAACAAATGTCTTACGAGTCTAATGGTTTAAGAATCAAGTAATTTGGATGTCTAGAGAGAAAGTTATGACCAAAAGAAGCAACTATGTTTATGACCTCAATCGTCTTACTTTTATCGTCTTACTTCTATCGTCTTACTTTCTTCCGTCTCATTTCTTTCGTCTCATTTTCTTCCGTCTCATTTCTTCCATCTCATTTCTTCCGTCTCATTTCTTCCATCTCATTTTCTTCCGTCTCATTTCTTCCGTCTCATTTGTTCCCCAGAATGTCTCCACTTATAAGGATCATAACTTTTGACTCCGATGTCCAAAATTTTCATACTATATACCGTTAGAAAGATAAAAGAAACATATATAACTTTACAGAAGGAAATTTGCCAAAATATATCTAAATTAATCTAGATTTTCTCCCGAAGTTAGAATATAAAATTTACATTCAGCTCCTAATTTACTGGACCCAGTTCTCATTTTGTGAAAAATTTTGAGACTCTTAGAGACAAAACTGAAATTCAATGTCTTCATGAAAAATGTAGCCACATGTCTCTAGTTTAATTCAAATGAAGAATCATCTAGTTTAGACAACTAGAGAAAACTTTGTGGCTAAAAGACTGAAGCACACTCAGTGAACATTTTTCAGATCACTACCAATTTTGTTTCCAAATCTTTCCTTATCACAACTTATACCAAGATCACCCTCTCTACTCCCTCAACTTCCCATTTTTAATAAAATCACATCTAAAAACAATCGTACCCAGAAGTTGTCAATGAATGCATGTACACTCATGTGTGTGCAAAGATTCAATATTTATGTGCATATATGCTAACATTATGCATGAGCAAGAAAATATATTTCCTTAATCTCTCTTTGAGCTTACATGTACTAAACTTTCGGGTCCTAACCCTTATTATGGGGACGGGATGTTACAATTCTCCCCTCCTTAATAAATTTAGTCCCTGAAATTATCATCTGATTGATCAATACGGTAGAGGTAATAATTCCTCATATGATTCTCCATTTCCCATATACTTCATCAGATACCCTTCTAAATGACTACAGCTGATAACCCAATAGGTCCTTCAATCACTGATTCAGTTATCACACTATCTTGACTATTTCATGAGCATATTTCAGATTACTTACCAACTTTTACTTCGTATGCTGTCAATCTACCTCTGTTGGTCATACCATTATTTCTTAACCTATTCACATCTCCCATATTTTTGAATCTAAAGCCTCTTTCACTAGTAACATTAACTCATAATAATTTTCATACAGACCAATTCATAATAGCTTAACTTATCCTTTCTCCAAATCTGGGCACACCTTGCTAAGGTGGTACTCCCAAAACCACTTCATCTCTCCTTTGACAATTCACTTCTCTTCGGTGTTAATCCACCTACCTCATTTATCTTTTATGAGTCACTTTACTCTTATTTCAGATTCATCTTACTCACTAACTATATCTCACATTTATTATGGCCTTATACCATTTTAGGACCTCTTTATCTCGTTGTAAGGGTGACTAACCACCTTTCTTTCATACAATGCCCCATATCGCTTCTAATGATACCACTATGGTCACAATTGTAATGCCTACATTCAATTTGAATTATACCTCAATCTCATCTTCCTACTAGGATGTCTAGCTTAGGTTGTTACTTAGGCTTCTCTAACACTTTCTTTGCTCAATCATCTTTATCGGGTACACGTACTTCTTATTTCAATCACCAAATATCATTCTTCCGATTTCACTTGAAAGTTCTGATTCGTTTTCACTTTTTTTTTTCTGGTTGATTCACAATTCTGAATCCTTAGCTTTTAGGTTTTCTTACTTCTTTCCAGTAGACTTGATCTTAAGTTTCAATGCAACTAGCAACACTTTATTTTTCCCCATATTCCACTCAAGATTCCGCACTCTCTTCATTGCACTGGATTTGGAAACCTTAATATATGAATTTGTACTATTCCATTATATAATTGTCTGTTCAATGTGTCAGATTACACACTACCTTTATCAGTATAGCACTCCTTTGTACATTTCTTTCAAACTCAATAATTCCTCAAACTTACATAATTTGTACATTCCAGAAATGACTTTGCACATCTAATGTCTCCAAGATCTCAAAGCGATTTCTATCATAGCAATTCTAAACCATGTATTAAAATCAACTCATAAGACTTTCATTGTCCCATGTGTTAGACCACGAATTTTTTTTAATGATGATATTAAGCATGAATTGTGATCATGATGTGAGTAAAGCTTAGTTTGATTTATTTTGGAGTATTAGTGGATAATTGAGGTGTATTTGCGTTTAATGTGGTTTAAATAAGGCATGAGAGGATTAAATTATGTGAGGACATTTTGGGAAGTTTACTTAAGTTGGAATGGATTTAGGCTTATTAGGAGGGGTATTTTGGTCTTTCAAGAAAGACTTAGAAGAAATAGAAAAGGAAGGAAAGAAGAGGAAAAAGAAAAGAAGAACAAAAGAAGAGAGGAGTGCGCCGTCGGTGGAGAAGAAGAGGAGAAGAAGAGAGATTTTCGATCTTTGAGATTTCCGACAGTTTGAAGCTATTTCCGGGTAAGTTTGTCTTCATCCCGTTGTATTGTGGCTAGATTGAAACCTAAGATGGCTTGAATGTGTTAGAATAGACGGTTTTAGGGTTTTAAGGCAAAAATGGTGAGATTACTTGGGTTGATGCATTTGTGTTTGATTTTGAGTTGTTAATGGGTTAGAAATGTCGCATAAATCTTGATCTACAGTTTAGATGTGGTGCATTTGAGTTTGGGAACGAAATGAAGTCGAAAAATGCAGAAAACGGGGGTTCGAAGTCGCAGCTCCAATCCGCACGTCGCGACGTGCGCAAGAGCACGCCGCGGCATGCGGAGAATTGGTGACACACGACGTGCACCATGTGCACGTCGCGGCGTGCACCATGTGCACGTCGCGGCGTGCACGAAGAGACGTGCACGCCGCGGCGCACGAGTGTGCACGTCGCGGCGTGCGAGTGATGAGCATGCCGCGACACACACTTCGGTGCACGCCGCGACGAGCGTCCCTTCGCCGCGACGAGCCCCCCTGTTTTCCGAAAGTGAAATTTGTTAGACCCCAATTTTTTTTTAATGATGTCATTAAGCATAAATTGTGATAATTGAGTGATTGTGCCTTAGTTTGATTAAATTGGGAACATTAGTGGATAATTACGGTTTAATGTGGTTGAATGGGAATTAATAGGTAAAAATGTGAGGGCTTTTGGGAAGTTCATTTAAGTTGGAAGGACTTAGGCTTATTAAGAGGGTATGATAGTCTTTGTTACATGTCTTAGGTTAAAAGAAAAGAGAAGAAAAGAAAAGAAGAAGAAAAGAAGAGAAGAGGAAAAGAAAAGAAGAGAGTGCGCCGTCGGGGAGAGGAAGAGAAGAAGAAGAAGAGGTTCGGTTCTTGGAGACCTTTGACAGTTGTGAAGCATTTTTCGGGTAAGTTATGCTTCGTTTAACTTGTTTTGGTTGGATTTAAACCTAAAGAATGTGGAATCCGTGAGAATCAAAGGTTTTAGGGTGAAAACGGTGAGATTTCTTGGGTTGATGCATTTGTGTTTGATTTCTGAGTTGATGATGGGTTAGAAATGTAGTTTGAGACTTAATCTATTGTTTAGATGTGTTGGATTTGGTTAAGGGAAAGAATCGAAGTTGGGATATGCAGGAATCTGGGTTTCGGAGTCGTTTCCCAGATCCGCACGTCGCGACGTGCGTATGAACACGCCACGACGTGCGAGGAAGGAAGGCAACGTCGCAACGAATTAATATTTATTCACCGCGACGTGTGACAGCTTGCTCGTCGCGACGTGCAGCGGCTTGTTCGCCGCGACGTGCAAGAGAGGAGCGTTCCTCGCTATGTGCATGGGATGACGTCGCGACGTTCGAAGGACTTTGGCTCGTCGCGACGTGCGAAGGCCTTCGCCGCGACGAACGTCCGATTGGCTAAAGTGAGATTTTGATATTTTTGGGCATATCTTGGGCTTCAGATGTCCGATTGAGGTGATTTCAAATTCATTGTGATCTAGAAATAAAGGACTACAAGTTGTATGAAGAAAGGAAGTTCGGAAATTATTTCGAAGAGCTAGAGATTTTCGATGAGAGTCGGATGGAGACTTTTAACGCTTTACTTTTTGCTTTTTGAGCTTTATTGAATATTTGCTATGGATATTAATTGTATGAAAACTTGGTTTATTATAGGGAACCAAGCTGATTTGACCCAATCGCAAGAGGAAGGACAACGATGAGTCCGATACTCAGCGATACTAGGTGGGTAATATGTTTATGGTTATTGTGTGTATGGGCAAATTGCCTTGTGTGTGCTTATTTGCTTGCATGATATGACCTTGATGGTATTGAATGATATGAGAATTATGGAATGTGCATTTTGATTATGATTATGCATGGATTGATAGGCCTTTATGGCAATGGACAAGAATGAGAATCGAGAAAATATGAAAAATGCTTTGAGCATGAATCGAATGGATTATGTGATTTGTTTGGGTAAGAGAGTTACGGATGGAGTCACGTGCGCTGACATAAAGCCTTCTCCCACTGCCCGCTTGGGCAACGAGATCCTTGAAAATCGGACTCGGATAGTTTACTGGTTTACCTTTGGGTTATCTGGATCGTTTACGAAACTCTCGAGCCAATTGGTTGTGCATACATGATTGATTTGATGAGCATATGAGCATAACATATGATGGATTTGATAGATTTGTTGCATAATGATTGTTATGTTGAAAGCGAAATTGCATGACTTACGAATGAATGTGAATAAATTGATGAATTATGACTTCCTAGTGATATGTATATTGCTTGATTCGTGGCTCGTTGCCAATGGCTATAAACGTATATGCCATCGAGCTTCGCAGCTCACCCCATTACTCTCCCTCCTCAAAGTGCGGATCGAGGCGATTATCGACCTTGCAAGGCATCGGAAGCGTCTGCTAGTTAGAAGCCTTGTATAAGTTAGTACTTTGGTTAGCCCACCAACATTTCATCATGGAGCATACTTTTGTATTTTGGGATTTAATTTCGTTTTGTATTGTGTTATATTTTGAGAATACTGGTTGAATTTCTACGAATGTCAATGACATATGTTTTATGAATTTGAGATGATTAATGCATGTTTAGAATGCGTGTGAAGAATGTATGTATATGTACGAGTATATGTATTGTGTGTCTATCGAATTATGTGTTTGTATGGATGTTGGGATCGGGTCCGATGGTATTGGGCGCCCGACGTCGGCGCAACTCGAGGGGCCGCCTCGGGATTCAGACATACGGGGCCCGGGCCCAACATGTTTGGTATCAGAGCGCCTAGGTTTAGGTGTCCTCGGCTTAGAATGCATAATAGGATTGTGTGATCTATGGTTATGTGTTGCATTGATTAAGTGACATGCATATCATGCATACATGTAGATTGACATATAGCTAATCCTTAGTGTTTCCATTTGAAGGAGTACGATGCCACCTCGTAGAAGGACACGAGGAGTTATGCAAGGATCTGCTTTGCACCGACTCTCGACGAGAGAGGAGAGGATCGATGAGTCGATAGCCCTGGGAATCTTGAGGCTTCTGTAGGGCTAGGTAATGAGCCCGTTTTGTCGCCGACTCAGGAGTCGCCAGCTCCACGGGAGCAAGTGCCTCCATTGGATCCGAGGCTATTTCAGGCGTTTACTCAGGCATTCGTGCAAAGCATGGGTCGATGCCACGCCTTCGCTTGACCCCAGATTGAAGGGCAGATGATTTGATCGATTGAGGAAGTATGGGGCAGTTGATTTCTTTGGGACGTCAGATCCTGAAGAAGTTGAGACTTGGTTGAGGAAGACTGAGAGAGTGCTCGACCAGATGGAGTGTGAGGATGACGAGAGGGTCATCTATGTGGCGAGTTTGCTTCAGGGAGATGCACTTCACTGGTGGGAAACTGTACCAGGGAGTCAGATGAGGCCAGTAGGGTTGGCGTGGTAGGATTTTGTGGTTGCTTTCAGGAAGAAGTACCGCCGAGGTATATGTCAAAGTAAAAGAGGGAGTTTCGGTTTGACTCAAGGATATGATTGTCGGTGAGTATGAGCGCGGTTTACAGCTATCCCAGATGCTTGGATTGATCTTTGAGTGAGGTTGCGGATGTCGTCGGTTTGAGTCAGTCTGCACTTGGCCATTAGAGAGAAGGTGATCGTCTGTAACTTCAGGACTTCCAATGAATGGTTGAGGCAACTCGAGGTTGAAAATATAGAAAATATTAAGAGTCTTGTGAATAAGAAGAAAAGGCCGAGAGCGATCCAGAGAGGAGGTAGCACTAGTACTCCTATGCGCACAAGAGTGCTAGGAGCTTCCCAGTCTAGTCAGAGGAGAGGAGCAGCAGCGAGTCGGCCGAGGCCGATGAGGACTTCTCTGTTTCTCACCAAGCTTCAACGGTGGGTGGTAGTAAAAGAGGAGATGGAGACAGATCATTCGTCCCGAAGTGTGAGCACTGCGGGAGAGCTCATTGAGGAGAGTGCTTCAGACTGACAGGAGCATGCTTCAACCGTAGGGAGAAGGACACATTGTCGAGAGTGTCCTCGACCTCCAAGACATGAGAGAGGTCGATCTGCAAGCTCAGGGAGGACAGAGACCATGGGTCGAGAACTGTGATGTAGTGGGCGATTCGATGCGCCAAGAGGGTGAATCTTCCGGGGAGACCGAGAGGGCAGGCACCAGCTAGGGTGTTTGCGATGACTAGGGAGGATGTTGAGACCGCGCCAGATGTTGTCACGGGTATGATTCAGTTATTTTCTGATGATGTGATAGTGTTGATTGATCCAGGTTCTACTCATTCGTTTGTTTCTTCGAGTAGACCCGTGTGCGATATGATTATGAGCCCTTTGGATACTCCGCCGATGGTGAGTACTCCAATCGGTCAGTACATTGTGATTAGTCAAGTGTATAGAGATTGTGAGATTCGCATTGGTGGAGAACTTCTAGTGGTCGATTTGATGCCACTGAAGATGAGCGGTTTAGACGTGATTTTGGGCATGGATACCTTAGAGAGATACAATGCCCGTTTGGATTGTAAACAGAAGACAGTGGAATTTGAATTGGATAGTGGAAAGAGAGTGGTGTTTGTGGGGGACAGGAAAGCGAGTCCGCCCAGAATTGTTTCAGCATTGACAGCAGAGAAGATGATGAGTAAAGGATGTGAGGCATTCTTGGCTTATGTGATAGACTCCAGAGCTGATAGAAGGAAGTTGGAGGATATTCCTGTAGTCAGGGATTTCTCGGACGTCTTTCCCGAGGAATTGCCAGGACTACCGCCAGCTCGGGAAATTGAGTTTCCCATTGAGCTTTTTTCAGATACAAGGCCGATTTCAAGTCCGCCCTATCGGATGGCTCCGGCGTGAATTGAAAGAGCTTAAGGAGCAATTGGAGGAGTTATTGGAGAAAGGGTATATCGGGCGAGTTCTTTGCCTTGGGGAGCTCGGTCTGTTTGTAAAGAAGAAAGATGGATCCTTGAGAATGTGTGGACTATAGAAAGTTGAATCGTAATCTGAAGAACAAGTATCCGCTTCCTCGCATTGATGATCTGTTTGATCAATTGCAAGGGCTAGAGTCTTCAAGATTGATTTGAGATCGGGTTATCATCGATTCATGGATTAAGGAGTCGATGTGCCAAGTCTTTCGGGACTAGGTATGGACACTTTGAGTTTTGGTGATGCCCTTGACATTTAATGCGCTGCGGCGTTTATGGATTTGATGAATCGGGTATTCAAGCCATTCTTGGACCAATTTATCATTGTCTTTATTGATGATATCTTGGTGTATTCCAAGAGTGATGAGGAGCATGAAGAGCATTTGCGGATTTCTTTAGAGACTTTGAGGAGGCATGAGCTGTATGCCAAATTCAAGAAATGCGAATTTTGGCTGAGAGAGGTATCATTTCTTGGACACGTGATCTCAGAGCAAGGAGTTCATGTGGATCCAAAGAAGATAGAAGCTGTGATGAGTTAGGAAGCACCGAAGAGTGTAGCAGAAGTGAGGAGCTTTCTAGGTTTGGCAAGTATTCTGAGATTCGTGGAGGGATTCTCCATGATATCCTCCGATGACGAAATTGTTGAGGAAGAATCAAGTTTGATTGGGTGAGGATTGTCGGAGGAGCTTGAGGAGCTCAAGCTCGAGTTGACGAGTGCTCGATTTTGATTTTGCCTTCGGTGATGAGGGCTATTCGATTCTGATGATGCTTGAGGAAGGGTCTTGGTTGTGTTTTGATCGCAGGAGACGGGTGATTGCTTATGCTTGAGGCGCTTGAAGCCTTATGAGTTGAATTACCCGACGCATGATTTAGAGTTAGCAGCTGTGATTTTTGCATTGAAGATTTGGAGGCATTATTTGTATGGAGTTCAGACGAGGATCTTTACTGATCATAAGAGTCTCAAGTATTTGCTGAGCCAGAAGGAATTGAATTTGAGGCAGAGAAGGTGGCTCGAGCTACTCAAGGACTATGATCTGTTGATTGAATATCATCTGGGCAAGGCCAATGTTGTGGCGGATGCCTTGAGCAGGAAGTCGTCGATTGCTCATGTGCGATCAGTTTATCTTCCTTTATTGGAAGAGATGGCCAAGCTTAAGATAAACCTGAAGTAGGAGGAATCGGATTGCCTTCTAGCTCACTTTCGAGTGGGGCCGATTCTTAGGGAAAAGGTTAGGGAATTGCAGGTTCAAGATGCAGAGTTGAGTAGACTCAGAGATGAGATTCAGAATGGTAAGGTTTCTGAGATAAAGGTGCATGATGATGGGCTTATGACAGTGGGGAACAGGTTGTGTATTCCCGATGTGCAGGAGGTTAAGTCTGAGATTATGGATGAGGAACACAATGCGCCTTATGCCATGTATCCGAGTAGCACCGTGGATGTATCGAGATCCGAGAGAGCATTTTGGTGGAAAGGCATGAAGAGGGATATAGCGAGTTCGTTAGTAAATGTCTAGTGTGTCGCAAGTCAAAGTCGAACACCGAGCACCTTCAGTAAGTTGAGACCGTTGCCTATTCCGGAGTGGAAGTGGCGGCGAGTGACTATGGACTTTTGATGGGATTGCCCAGACTAGTAGGAGGCATGATGCCATATGGGTGATTGTGGATCGATTGACCAAGTCAGCCCACTTTTGGCGATCAGCGGTCGATTCTTTGTATGTGTTAGCAAAGAAGTATATTGATGAGATAGTGAGATTGCATGGGATTCCGGATTCGATTGTGTCCGATAGAGATCCTCGGTTTACTTCGAGGTTTTGGGGTAGTTTGCGAGGAAGCTTTGGGACGGAAGCTGAATTTTAGTCTGACTTTTCACCCTCGACGGATGGTCAATCTGAGAGGACCATTCGGACACTTGAGGGGATGCTTCGAGCTTGTGTGATGGATTTTCGAGGAGCTTGAGATGAGCATTTGCCGTTGGTCGAATTTGCTTATAACAATTCGTACCATTCGAGCATTCAGATGGCTCCATATGAGGCTTTGTATGGGCGGAGGTGTAGGACTCCGATTTGTTGGGACGAAGAAGGAGAGAGGCAATTGGAAGGACCAGAATTGATTCAAACGTCGACTGAGAATATCAATTTGGTTAGCGGCGACTTAAAGCGCAAAGACAGATAGGATGAAGAGTTATGTGGATGCTCACCGAAAGGAGATGGAGTATGATGTTGGTGAGAAAGTGTTCCTTAAGACATCTCCTTGGAAAGGAGTATTGAGATTCGGTAAGAAGGGGAAGTTGAGTCCGAGGTATGTGGGTCCTTATGACATCCTTGATAGGATTGGACCACTCGCCTACAGATTGGCGTTACCTCCGGAGTTATCGCAGATTCACGATGTCTTCCATGTGTCGATATTGAGGAGGTATAGATCGGATCCGTCACATGTCATTCAGACTAGTGAGGTTCAGCTGCGAGATGATTTGAGTTATGAGGAGCTTCCGGTGCAGATTTTGGATACCAAGGACAAGGTTCTTAGGAATAAGACGGTTCAGCTAGTCAAAGTCCTTTGGAGGAACCATTATGTAGAGGAGGCTACTTGGGAGCCCTTGGAAGCCATGCGAGAGAAGTATCCGCATCTCTTCGACGATTCAGGTAAATTTCGAGGACGAAATTTCTTTTAAGAGGGGGAGAAATGTTAGACCCCGATTTTTTTTTATGATGTCATTAAGCATGAATTGTGATAATTGAGTGATTGTGCCTTAGTTTGATTAAATTGGGAACATTAGTGGATAATTACGGTTTAATGTGGTTGAATGGGAATTAATAGGTAAAAATGTGTGAGGGCTTTTGGGAAGTTCATTTAAGTTGGAAGGACTTAGGCTTATTAAGAGGGTATGATAGTCTTTGTTACATGTCTTAGGTTAAAAGAAAAGAAGAAAAGAAAAGAAGAAGAAAAGAAGAGAAGAGGAAAAGAAAAGAAGAGAGCGCCTCTGGGAGAGGAAGAGAAGAAGAAGAGGAGGTTTGGTTCTTGGAAACCTTTGACAGTTGTGAAGCGTTTTTCGGGTAAGTTATGCTTCGTTTAACTTGTTTTGGTTGGATTTAAACCTAGAGAATGTGGAATCCGTGAGAATCGAAGGTTTTAGGGTTTTAGGGTTTTAGGGTGAAAACGGTGAGATTTCTTGGGTTGATGCATTTGTGTTTGATTTCTGAGTTGATGATGGGTTAGAAATGTAGTTTGAGACTTAATATATTGTTTAGATGTGTTGGATTTGGTTAAGGGAAAGAATCGAAGTTGGGATATGCAGGAATCTGGGTTTCGGAGTCGTTTCCCAGATCCGCACGTCGCGACATGCGTATGAACACGCCACGACGTGCGAGGGAGGAAGGCAACGTTGCAACGAATTAATATTTATTCGCCGCGACGTGTGACAGCTTGCTCGTCGCGACGTGTAGCGGCTTGTTCGCCGCGACGTGCAAGAGAGGAGCGTTCATCGCGATGTGCATGGGGATGACGTCGCGACGTTCGAAGGACTTTGGCTCGTCGCGACGTGCGAAGGCCTTCGCCGCGACGAACGTCCGATTGGCTAAAGTGAGATTTTGATATTTTTGGGCATATCTTGGAAGCGGATGTCCGATTGAGGTGATTTCAAATTCATTGTGATCTAGAAATAAAGGACTACGAGTTGTATGAAGAAAGGAAGTTCGAAATTATTTGAAGAGTTAGAGATTTTCGATGAGAGTCGGATGGAGACTTTAACGCTTTACTTTTTGCTTTTGAGCTTTATTGAATATTTGCTATGGATATTAATTGTATGAAAACTTGGTTTATTATAGGGAACCAAGTGATTTGACCCAATCGCAAGAGGAAGGACAACAAAGGAGTCGATACTCAGCGATACTAGGTGGGTAATATGTTTATGGTTATTGTGTGTATGGGCAAATTGCCTTGTGTGTGCTTATTTGCTTGCATGATATGACCTTGATGGTATTGAATGATATGAGAATTATGGAATGTGCATTTTGATTATGATTATGCATGGATTGATAGGCCTTTATGGCAATGGACAAGAATGAGAATTGAGAAAATATGAAAAATGCCTTGAGCATGAATCGAATGGATTATGTGATTAGTTTGGGTAAGAGAGTTATAGATGGAGTCACGTGCACGTTGACAGTAAAGCCTTCTCCCGGCTGCCTGCTTGTGGCAACGAGATCCTTAAGAAATCGGACTCGGATAGTTTACGGATTTACCTTTGGGTTATCCGGATCGTTTACGGAACTCTCGAGCCAATTGGTTGTGCATACATGATTGATTTGATGAGCATATGAGTATAACATATGATGGATTTGATAGATTTGTTGCATAATGATTGTTATGTTGAGAAACAGAAATTGCATGACTTACGAATGAATGTGAATAAATTGATGAATTATGACTTCCTAGTGATATGTATATTGTTTGATTGCGTGGCTCGTTGCCAATGGCTATAAACGTATATGCCACTGAGCTTCGCAGCTCACCCCATTACTCTCCCCTCCTCAGGTGCAGATCGAGACGATTGTCGACCTTGCAAGGCATCGGAAACGTCAAGCTAGTTAGAAGCCTTGTATAAGTTAGTACTTTGGTTAGCCCACCAGCATTTCATCATGGAGCATACTTTTGTATTTTGGGATTTAATTTCGTTTTGTATTGTGTTATATTTTGAGAATACTGGTTGAATTTCTACGAATGTCAATGACATATGTTTTATGAATTTGAGATGATTAATGCATGTTTAGAATGCGTGTGAAGAATGTATGTATATGTACGAGTATATGTATTGTGTGTTTATCGAATTATGTGTTTGTATGGATGTTGGGATCGGGTCCGACGGTATTGGGCGCCCGAAGTCGGCGTGACCCGAGGGGCCGCCTCGGGATTCAGACATACAGGGCCCGGGCCCAACAAAATTTTTAGTATTTTGGGCATACCTTTTGGTGTAGATGTCCAATTGAGAGGATTCTTGATCCGTTGTGACCTAGAAATAAAGGGCTACGAGTTGCATGAAGAAGGGAAGTTTGGAATTAGTTTCGAAGGGTTCGGAATTTTAAGAGGAGATCGAGTGTAGACCTTTAATGCTTTATTTTAATTGTCAAGCTTCATGGAATATTTTCTATGGATTGTTAATTAAATGAGAACTTGGTTTATTATAGGAAACCAAGCTGATTTGACCTAATCGCAAGAGGAAGGACAGCAGTGAGTCTGATACTCAAGCGATACTAGGTGGGTAATATGTTTATGGTTATTGTGTGTATGGGCAAATTGCCTTGTGTGTGCTTACGTGCTTGCATGATATGACCTTGTTGGTATTGAATTACATGAGAAATATTGAACTTGCATTATGATTAAAATTATGCATGGCTTGATAGGCCTTATGGCAATGGACAAGAATGAGAATTTAGAACAATGTTAAAAATGCTTTGCGCATGAATCGAATGGATTATGTGATTTGTTTGGGTAAGAGAGTTACGGATGGAGTCACGTCCACGTTGACATTAAAGCCTTCTCCTGGCTGCCCGCTTGAGGCAATGAGATCCTTGAGAAATCAGACTCGGATAGTTTACGGATCTACCTTTGGTTTATCCGGATCGTTTACGGAACTCTCGAGCCAATTGTTTGTGCATACACGATCGATTTGTTGAGCATAAAACATGATGGATTTGATAGACTTGTTGCATAATGATTGTTATGTTGAGAAACAAGAAAATGCATGACCTATGTCTACAGGAATGTGAATAAATTGATGAATTTTGATTCGCTAGTGATATATGTATATTGCTTGATTGTGTGGCTCGTTGCCAATGGCTATAAACGTATATGCCACTGAGCTTCGCAGCTCACCCCATTACTCTCCCCTCCTCAGGTGTAGATCGAGACGATTGTCGACCTTGCAAGGCATCGAAAACGTCAAGCTAGTTAGGAGCCTTGTCTTAAGTTAGTACTTTAGTTAGCCCACCAGCATTTCATCATGGAGCATACTTTTGTATTTTGGGATTTAATTTCGTTTTGTATTGTGTTATATTTTGAGAATACTGGTTGAATTTCTACGAATGTCAATGACATATGTTTTATGAATTTAAGATGATTAATGCATGTTTAGAATGCGTGTGAAGAATGTATGTATATGTACGAGTATATGTATTGTGTGTGTATCGAATTATGTGTTTGTATGGATGTTGGGATCGGGTCCGACGGTATTGGGCGCCCGACGCCGGCGCGACCCGAGGGGCCGCCTCGGGATTCGACATACGGGGCCCGGGCCCAACAAAATTTTTAGTATTTTGGGCATATCTTTTGGTGTAGATGTCCAATTGAGGGGATTCTTGATCCGTTGTGACCTAGAAATAAAGGGCTACGAGTTGCATGAAGAAGGGAAGTTCGGAATTGGTTTCGAAGGGTTCGGAATTTTCGGAGGAGATCGAGTGTAGACCTTTAATGCTTTATTTTAATTGTCAAGCTTCATGGAATATTTTCTATGGATTGTTAATTAAATGAGAACTTGGTTTATTATAGGAAACTAAGCTGATTTGACCTAATCGCAAGAGGAAGGACATCAGTGAGTCTGATACTCAAGCGATACTAGGTGGGTAATATGTTTATGGTTATTGTGTGTATGGGCAGATTGCCTTGTGTGTGCTTACGTGCTTGCATGATATGACCTTGTTGGTATTGAATTACATGAGAAATATTGAACTTGCATTATGATTAAAATTATGCATGGCTTGATAGGCCTTATGGCAATGGACAAGAATGAGAATTTAGAACAATGTGAAAAATGCTTTGCGCATGAATCGAATGGATTATGTGATTTGTTTGGGTAAGAGAGTTACGGATGGAGTCACGTCCACGTTGACATTAAAGCCTTCTCCCGGCTGCCCTCTTGAGGCAATGAGATCCTTGAGAAATCAGACTCGGATAGTTTACGGATCTACCTTTGGTTTATCCGGATCATTTCCGGAACTCTCGAGCCAATTGTTTGTGCATACACGATCGATTTGTTAAGCATAAAACATGATGGATTTGACAGACTTGTTGCATAATGATTGTTATGTTGAGAAACGAGAAAATGCATGACCTATGTCTATAGGAATGTGAATAAATTGATGAATTTTGATTTGCTAGTGATATATGTATATTGCTTGATTGTGTGGCTCGTTGCCAATGGCTATAAACGATATGTCCTTTGAGCTTAGCAGCCACCCCATTACTCTCCCTCCTCGAGTGCGGATCGAGGCGATTATCGACCTTGCAAGGCATCGGAAACGTCAAGCTAGTTAGGAGCCTTGTCTTAAGTTAGTACTTTGGTTAGCCCGCCAGCATTTCATTATGGAGCATACTTTTGTATTTGGGATAATTTCATTTTGTACTATGTTATATTTTGAGAATACTTGTAGAATTTCTTTGAATGCAAATGACAGTTGGTTTATGCATGTTTAATGATGAATGTCTATTTAGAATGTATGAGTATAGGTATGTGTGAATCGAATTGTACTTATGTATTTGCATGGATGTTGGGATCGGGCCCGAAGGTATTTTAGTCGCACGTCGTCGGCGCGACCCGAGGGGCTGCCTAGGGAATCGGAGATTTGGGGCCCAGGCCCAACATGTTTGGTATCAGAGCAGGGTTTAGTGTCCTTGGCTTAGAATGCATAATAGGATTGTGTGATATATGATTAATTGTTGCATTGATTAAGTGACATGCATATCATGCATACATGTAGATTGACCGGTAGCTAATCCTTAGTGTTTCCCTTTGAAGGAGTACGATGCCACCTCGTAGAAGGACACGAGGAGCTTTGCAAGGATTCACTGCACCTGACTCTCCGACTAGAGAGGAGAGGACTGATGAGTCAGTAGCCCCATGGAATGCTGAGGCTTCTGTAGGGTTAGGTAGTGAGCCCGTTCCGTCGCCGACTCAGGAGTCGCCAGCTATGCAGGAGCAAGTGCCTCCTTTAGATCCGAGGTTGTTCTAGGCCTTTACTCAGGCATTCGTGCAGGCTATGGGTCAGATGCCACAACCTTCTATTTCAGCCCCAGTTCAGAAGGGGAGACGGTTTGAACTATTGAGGAAGTATGGGGCAGTTGATTTCTTTGGGACATCCGATCCTAAAGAAGCCGAGACTTGGTTGAGGAAGACTGAGAGTGCTGGATTAGATGGTGTGTGAGGATGACGAGAGAGTCATCTATGCTGCCAGTTTACTTCATGGAGATGCCCTGCATTAGTGGGAGACCGTGCCAGGCAGCCAGATGAGGCCAGTAGGGTTGGCATGGCAGGATTTCGTGGTTGCTTTCAGGAAGAAGTATCTGTCAGAGGTATATGTTCAGCAGAAGCAGAGGGAGTTCCTCAGTTTGACTCGAGAGGATATGACGACAATGAGTATGAGCGCGGTTTACAGACTATCCCAGTATGCTTGGATCGATGTTGAGTGAAGCTGCTAGATGTCGTCGGTACTTGGCCATAAGAGAAAAGGTGATTATGCAAAAATTTTGTGATTTTCAGCAACTGGTTGAGGCAGCTTTGAGGGTGGAGAACATTGAGAATATCAAGAGTGCTGTGAATAAGAAAAGAAAGGGCGAAGAGTCCCAAGAGAGGAGGTAGCACTAGTACCCCATATGATGCATGGAGTGCTAGGAGCTTCCAGTTGATCGAGGAGAGGAGCAGTGGTGCGAGCCGACTTAGGCCGACGAGGACTTCTACTGTTTCTCACCAAACTTCAACGGTGGGTGGCGGTAGAAAGGGAGATGGAGATAGGTCATTCGTCCCGAAGTGTGAGCACTGCGGGAGATCTCATAGAGGAGAGTGCTTCAGACTGACAGGAGCTTGTTTCAACTGTGGGGAGAAGGGACACATTGCTAGAGAGTGTCCTTAGCCTCTACGACAAAAGAGAGGACAAATGCAAGCTCCGAGGAGGACAGAGACCATGGGACAGAGGACTGCAACAGAAGTGGGCAGTTCAGATGCAGCCAAGAGGGTGAATCTTCCGGGGAGACCGAGAGGCGAGGCACCAGCTAGGGTGTTCATGATGACTCGAGAGGATGTAGAGACCGCTCGATGTTGTGGACGGTATGATTCGACTTTTCTTGATGATGTGATAGTTTTGATTGATCCGGTTCTACTCATTTGTTTGTTTCTTGAGTAGACCCGTGTGTGATAGATTGTGAGCCCATTGGATACTCCGCCGATGGTGAGTACTCGATTGGCCAAGATATCAATGATTAGTCAAGTGTATAGAGGTTGTGAGATTTGCATTGATGGAGAACTTCTAGTGGTCGATTTGATGCCATCAAGATGGGAGGATTATATGTGATTTTGGGTATGGACACATTAGAAAGGTACAATGCCCGCTTGGATTATGGCGAGAAGACGGTGGAGTTTGAATTGGATAACGGTGAAGAGTAGTGTTCTTCGGGGACGGAAAGCCATCCGCTTAGAATTGTTTCAAAGATTGACAAGCAGAGAAGATGATGAGTAAGGGTTGTGAGGCATTTTTGGCCTATGTGGTTGACACCAGGACAGATGGAGGGAAGCTGGAGGATATTCCAGTAGTCAGGGAATTCTCGGACGTCTTTCCCGAGGAATTGCCAGGACTACCGCCAGCTAGGAAAATTGAGTTTCCTATCGAGCTTTTGTCAGGTACTGGGCCGATTTCAATTTCGCCTTACCGGATGGCTCCGGCAGAATTGAAAGAGCTTAAGGAGCAGTTGGAGGAATTGTTGGAGAAGGGGTATATTCGACCGAGTTCTTCGCCTTGGGGAGCTCCGGTCCTATTTGTGAAGAAGAAAGATGGATCGTTGAGGATGTGTGTAGATTACCGGAAGTTGAATCAGGTCACTGTGAAGAACAGGTATCCGCTTCCTCGCATTGATGATCTGTTTGATGAATTGCAAGGGGCGAAAGTCTTCTCGAAGATCGATTTGAGATCGGGTTATCATCAGTTGAGGATTAAGGAGTCGGATGTGCCGAAGTTTGCTTTCAGGACTCGGTATGGGCATTTTGAGTTCTTGGTGATGCCTTTCGGATTGACAAATACGCCTGCAACGTTTATGGATTTGATGAATCGGGTTTTTATGTCATTCTTGGACCAATTTATCAGTCTTCATTGATGATATCTTGGTGTATTCCAAGAGTGATGAGCAGCATGAGGAGCATTTGAGGATTTCTTTAGAGACTTTGAGGAGACATGAGCTATATGCCAAATTCGATAAATGCGAATTCTGGCTGAGAGAAGTTTCATTTCTTGGACATGTGATTTCAGAACAGGGAGTGCATGCGGATCCAAAGAAAATAGAAGCTGTGGTGAATTGGGAAGCCCCAAAGAATGTAGCAGAGGTGAGGAGTTTTCTGGGTTTGGCAGGTTATTATAGGAGATTTATGGAGGGATTCTCTATGATATCCGCTCCGATGACAAAGTTGTTGAGGAAGAATCAGAAGTTCATTTGGAGTGAGGAGTGTCAGGGGAGCTTCGAGGAGCTCAAGCGTAGATTGACGAGTGCTCCGATTTTGATGTTGCCTTCTGGAGATGAGGGCTATACTGTGTATAGTGATGCGTCGAGGAAGGGTCTTGGTTGTTTCTTGATGCAGGGAGATCGGGTGATTGCTTATGCTTCGAGGCAGCTAAAGTCTTATGAGCTGAATTATCCGATGCATGATTTGGAGTTGGCAGCTGTGATCTTTGCTTTGAAGATTTGGCGACATTATTTGTATGGAGTTCAGACGCGGATCTTCACCAATCATAAGAGTCTGAAGTATTTATTGAGCCAGAAGGAATTGAATTTGAGGCAGAGAAGGTGGATCGAGCTACTCAAGGATTATGACTTGTTGATTGAGTATCATCCGGGCAAAGCCAATGTAGTGGCGGATGCTTTGTATTTGGGATTTAATTTCATTTTGTACTATGTTATATTTTGAGAATACTTGTAGAATTTCTTTGAATGCAAATGACAGATTGTTTATGCATGTTTAATGATGAATGCCTGTTTAAAATGTATGAGTATATGTATGTGTGAATCGAATTGTATTTATGTATTTGCATGGATGTTGGTGTTGGATAACGTTACCGGAGTCCAACTCTTGAACCGTAAAATATGAAACTTGATCATCTTGCCTTGTAGGGTTTATTTCATTTAACCCTAATTTCAAATTGATTTCTCTTGTAAATCATAGCCTTATGACTCTTGTTTAATTTAAGACAAGGACCGCTTCAATTGGAGTTCTATAACTCAAGATATCGACAAAATACCAACATGTGATCATATCTCGATCACGCTCTCTCCACTGACCCTTTACTTGATTTCATGCCAACTCTTTCAATTTAACTCCAAATGACACCAATTCTTATGGGTAGGTACCTACATGTCTCATGAATCCATGGCTCAAAAATCACTTCATTTGGAGGTCTGATGAGGAAGTTATGATCAAAACAATCTTTTATATTCATATCCCGATGTATATTTGACATACTTTGGTAAAAACGCCATAACTTTTGCTACAGATGTCGGATTGATGTCATATTTATATCAATCAATATGTACACATCCTGATCTACAACTCATATTAGAGGCCTAAAAATGAAATTCGCACTCTAACTGGGTCGCGCCCGCGATTTACTTCTGTCGCGCCCGCGAGGAAGAGACGAACAGAAAGTTGAGGTTCCTCCGATTTTCTATGGTCGCCCCCGCGAGGTATGGAGCTCGCGCCCGCGAGGAAGAAATGACCAGAATGATGAGATTTTTCCCCAAAGCCTCTTAAACCCTCACCCATGCTTTCTAACTTATTCCTAACACCAAATACACTTGAAATCTTGCAAGATTCACTTACTCTACTACTAAATACTTCATAACAACTCCAAACATCCAACTTATTTTATCATTCTATCAATTCTTGATTGATTTGTCCATCAAACCCTAGATTCCTACGCAACCATCAAAGCTATCCTCATAAACAAGACTTATGCATCCTGCTAACTTTCAACCATCATAACTCTCAACTTCCAACTTCTATTGTCTAACCAATTTAACACATCTACAAGACTTTGCACAATCAACCTCACACAAGCCTCATTCTCACCTTCTTTATACATGCATGACCATCAATCCCAACCTCATAACATTTACCTACCTATATGATATTCATGCCATCTCATGCATCATCTCAAAAGATCAAAGGTCATACAATCAAGCATTATACATTAGGGTTTAAAATTTACTTTTGAATCATAACTCATTCATTCCATCTCCATCAAATCATGTCATATTTCATACAATGCTTTAGTGGGCATTTTAAGCCCAATTACATGAAACTTCAAAATACAATATCATTCTCAAAATGCAACTAAAGCATTGTTTTACAAAAATCATTTCAATCACAAAATCAAAAGAAAACTCTTGGAGTAAATGCCTTTAAGCTTGCTCCTCGGGATCCTGCTCATTTCCTGGAGAATTAAGGGGGGGTGAGCTTTCGCTCCGCGGGTAACACATTTATATTTATACAACAAGCATGTCTATTTAGTTATTCATACATTAAGCAATCTTTCAATGAAATCATAATACATGCATCATGCAATTTTCATCAATACATAAACATAATTTCTCACAATTCGAACATTCATAATTCTTGCAATTTCATGTAATCACATATGAAACACATCAATTGGCTCGGTAAGTCCATATTCATGGCAACCATATAGTCTCATTTCATGAGCTTATATGGGCAAATCTTGAGGAGTCCAAATAATGGATCATCCTATGCCACAATCGGGCGGTAGTGAAGCCTTTTCATGGTCGACGGCACGTGTTGCTTCTTGGGACTATACCTTACCCACATAATATAACAATCATGCATAACAATAAAATTGGACTATTCTTGTCCAATTCACTGTTTTTCTTGAAAATCTTATCTTTTATGCATATTTCATATTGTACATTTCATGCATAAGTCATATTGTGCATTCATACTCATTTAAGCTATTTCATTCAATACTAACTCAACCATCATCAAATCATCAACATATATTATTTTCATTTACACATAACTCATGATTAATGTCATCTACCCACAACTAACACAAGCATTTATAGCAATCATTTATACTCACTTACAAGTAACAAACATTCATTAGTGTCATTTATCAACTTGCATTAATTGCTCATAAATATAAAGATAAACATGGAACCCACCTTTAAGACTTGCTAAATCCTTGGTTTTCTTGCTACAACTCTTGTTCCTCTTCTCTTCCTTCTCTTTCTTCATTAAAAAACAAAAACCATGTAAATCTCACTTCAATTGAGAAACCATGTTACACCTTTCATGAAATCAACTTGGAAATCACTATACCCATTCCATTCTTAGTCTTTCTAACCAAAAACCCAACTCAAGCTTAACCTTAAATCAAGAAGCTTACCTTGAATCTTTAGCTAACCAAGTGATTTCTTGGGTCAAAGTGTAGCTTGAACCTTCCTCCACACTTTTAACTCTTGAACTTTCTTCAAAAACCCTCTTGATCTCTTGGAGAATCAAACCCTAGCAAAAACTCTTATTTTCTCCTTCTTTCTCCACCTTCCACGACATTTCTCTTCCTCTCCCTCTAAAATTTCATGATTTCCCTCTTCTCTTCCTACAACTCATTTAATTCCTCCCTTTTATACTCTTTACTAAGTCACTTAAGCCCATATACTTAAGCCCATTCACCTATTCTTCCTCCTTTCTTATTTTCCTCCTTATACTACTCAAGCCCATAACCCTTTAAGTCCATCTTATCTCTTTTCCTTCCTACCTCATTTAAGGCCCAACTAACTCATTTAATTCAACTAATACATTTACTAACATTGATTCTTAACCCCTAACTCATTTAATGTCATATGCTAATTCATGCTAACTTTATTAAATACTATATTAATTTACCCCATTAGTTTAATCATGCTTGATTTATCATTAAAAAAATTCTGGGGGTAACAGTTGGGATCGAGCCCGAAGGTATTTTGGTCGCCCGTCGTCGGCACGACCCGAGGGGCCACCTCAAGAATCGAAGATCGGGGGCCCGGGCCCAACACCATGCATGTCAAAAACCACCCTTTTTTCTATTACAACATATTGCATCTTAATCTCTGATGCGAAACTTCAGTATATACTACATAATCTCCAAATCCAAATGATATTATTATCATCAGTGTCATATTCCTCAAATATTCAAAACGTCTCCTTTTACTTTTCAAACATATTCAAAATATCATCTACGATCATAGTCACTAATTAATACAATTTTTCCTGAATCACTTAAATCTTCAATTTCATGATATTGGGGGTATCATTAACTCCAACATATATCACTCAAAAAATTTTAGAAGGTTAATTTCTTGCAATTCCTTAGGTGACTAATTCCTCAATGAAAGTAATATTGTCTCATGTCATTTTCAGTCTCCCATTTAACTTCTTGTCTCTAATAATTTTCTTTTGTCGTTCGAATTCCTATAATTCGCATCGACTTACTCAAACGCCTATTCATTCGTACTAGTTCCTCCACGTATTTCAATTTATTTGCGTGCTTCACTTTGTGTGTTGATGTTACATTCCTCAAATTCAATTTGGATCTCCCGAACATATTCACATCGAATATAATTATATTCTCCTCACATTAGTAATAGTGTCACCTCAAGTTTTGAACATCAAACAAAATGCATACACTGTCAGTGGCATATTCCACTCCTTATGCCTGAGTCTCTGCTTGGGATATGACTCCCTTATTCATTTTTGACTTATTGCATATTCATTTCCGATTTGTCTCTTTATTGATCACTCTTAAATCGAATTGTCTGATCAACTTAACTCAATTTAGGGAAATTTGTCTTTGAAAGAAAATTTCTTGCTACAATCATCGATACTGTTCATGAAATCCTTATCAATCAACCATTTTCAATAATTACGTATCAGTCACTCTTAATACCTCGAGAAGATCAATTTCAACTATGCATCATATCTCAACAAGATCAATTTATGGCATAGCTTACAAGTTCGGAACATCCATTGTAATGAGGCTCTATGAGGCACCAAACAATTTCATTCACTCTAATAACTTGGCATATATCACCAAAATTATCACATCTTATCTAGAGATGTATTTATGTCAGTTATCCAATTAATAGCTTATGCTCAGGATACTATTGTTGGACCTCGAACTTTTCTTGAAAATTAGAAATTATAAAATGAAATGAAATGAGGAAATATGGCATGATTCTTTGTAATGAATGAAAAGTATAAATGAATTTATGAGCATTTGATGAAATGAAAGACAATTGGGTTTCCTTGAGTTTGCATATGTTTGATAAAAAGATGAGGTATTGTGTATTGTGATTGGATGTGAATAATTGAAGTGTTGTGCAGGTGCTGGAAAAAATAGGATGAAGATTGAAGAATTTGGCTAGTGTAAATTTAGGAGAAATGCTGTCAAAATTTTCATTATGGGCAGAAACTATGACTAAGTTTCTGACCCTCTTAGAGTTAGAATTTGACAAAAGGGTCTTCTTGAATATTGTGGTTTAGGTTTTGATCTTTTCATTGATGTATAATATGTTATTTTTGGTTGTGGATATTGGAAGATATGAAATTTGAAAGTTTGGATATGGTATAGGATGACCAATTATCTGGCAGAAACTTTGACTAAAAAATATTGACCTAGTTGGAGGTGGAAATTGCCTCTAAGTGCTTCATGAAATTTGAAGATTTTGTTTTGATCTTTACATTGATATAAAGTTTGGAATTTTTGGACTATAGAATAAGAAGTTATGATTTTTACAAGTTGTTGTTACTGTTTGGGGAGAGTATTAGTGGACAGAAACTTTGAAGTAGTTTTTGACTCCCTTAGAGGCTAAATTGATTTTTCTGTCATTCATAAAAGTTGTAGGTTGCTTTTTGATATTTGCATTGGTATAAAGTATGAAATTTTTGGACCTTGGAGTGGAAAGATAGAAATTTTCAAAGTTGAGTTATTAATTAGGGTGGTATGATATTAGGCAGTAACTTTGATTAGATTTTGACCCCCTTTAGAGATGAAATTGGCTTTTGAATTCTTCATGGAAGTTGTAGAGTTTCCTTTCAGATTTCTTTTGATAATAAGTTTGTAAATTTTAGACTCTTGAGTCAAAAGATATGATTTTATATATATATATATATATATATATATATATATATATATATATATATATATATATATATATATATATATATATATATATATATATATATATATATATAGGAAAAAAATTGAAACGGGTGCAGCGAGGATGACCTCGCCTCATGAGGGCGGGCGCGTCTCCAATGCGATGCCATTTTCAGTCTCCTCTATGCGACAACATTTGTTTTCTTCTATTTTTGTCATCTCCTCCCCTAATATGACCCTTGTTCAATCTTTTGCTTATATCTTTTCCGTTCGACATCCGATTGACTTGATTTTCAAAGCGTTAGATTCCTAACACAATTACCTACATCAGCATGGGAAATTTTTGGATTTTTGAGATTAAATTGAGGATGATTGAATAAATCAAAGTGAGTTAGATAATTTTCTGAATAGGGTTCAGTCTTATGAGAAATTCTTGATCTGTGGAGATCCGATTGATCTGATTCCAGGTATTCGAGCAGGAGATCGGATGAAAGAAAGTCAAGGCTTGTGTTCGATTTTGCTTAGCTAGTATTTTATGTAATTTTGGATTTTGGTATTGTATATGGCTTGGAAGGCCATTAATGTTTTGTAAACATTCTTTCATGATGAGTATGAATTATGATTTTTGTATATTGAATTAAGATATAAATGGGATTTGTGTATAATTTGAGTTATGAATGTTATTTGCATATGAAAATAAATGGGATCACTTGTGATATGGATTCCGGAATGGAGGTCCGATGATTCTGATTATTGATTGCGAATTATTGAAGTGTTATAGGTATAGAATTGTGTTTGTCTATGCTGAGATTCCGGACAGGAGGTCCGATGAATTGTGTGTATTGGTTTGGTATATATAAGTGAGTTTAAAACCATTTGCAAGTTTTTGAGATTTTTAAAATACAGTCGTTATGCTGCCCAATTTTTTTTATGGAAGTATGTGGACATGTGTGATTATTTTTCTATTGGGCAAAAGAAAGGAATAATAAGATTTTTTTGTGTAACTTAATGGTTATGAGTTGAATATGAAGAATCAAGTAAGTTAGGTTTTGTTTGAGAATGAATTTCCAAAGGGGAAATCATATTGTTTGATTTGTATGAGATTTTTGAATAAAGATGAAAAGAATGAAAAAAATACCGATTTCAGGTTGGTTTAGTCTATAGGTTTCCAACGCGACGCTTTTCATTAAGATACACATTTTCGGATGTCGGATCCATTTTTGATTTGTTTCCGCTTTATGATTTGATTGAACCGTTTTGTTTGCGTTCGATTCCGATGCCATTCGATTCGTATCCAATTTGTTATTCGATTCGTTTTCGCTTTCTGTAGCACCCCTTACCCTAGGATATGTATCGGGACGCCCGTAGGTCATTCCGACACACACCCTACGATAAGGGTGCGCTACGAACAATCGCTAACACTCCACATGGCATCAAAAATCATAAAGCATTAATATGAAATCCACTAATTTTTGAAACCATAAATTCTCATTTCATAACCTCAAAGCAGCAAATTTACACAACTGGTATGTTCCGTACATTACTCCAAAAGAAATTCAAACATAAAGCTAGCTAGGTCATCCCTCAAAAAGTGCCAGCTGACCGACCTGTGTGCCATGACTTCTCTTGCCCACTCAATCTACACGGCAGGAAAAGTCCCTCTGGAGCTATAAGTCTACTATCTCGGTCCTGAAAAATAATTTACAAATTTGGGTGAGTTTGCGAACTCAGTGAGGAACCATCATCGATGGTTCACCCAATTCATGCATATACACAGTATATCACAGATACATACAGTTATTTCTCTAAAACACATTCAGAAGTACCACATGATTATTACGATATCAGTCAAAAGAACCAATTCAAATGCACATGAAATGCGTATGTGACACTTTTCCAATTTATTACGTTGTTATGACCGAGCGCCTAAAACTGTCCCATTAAGGGCGCATTAAACGGTGAGCCTTAGGCTCTGAATCACTGTAGGCTCAAGGCCCAATCACGTTGAGCTTTAAGCTCTCGTTGGCTACTCTGGTCATAACTACCAATTACTGATCATGCAATTATGCATGAATGCAAATGTCCAAATAAAACAAAATCAACATCATATCAAATCCCAATTCATCATATTCACATAAGCCACTCACAAGTAATCAAGTGAAAATCACATATAGCACTTCTATGTCAGACTCTCCCAATCTATTGGGAGTCCGGTCCGCAATCCAGGCAACAAACAAACACAATTGTCCCACCATTATTCTCTACAGAGTTCTAAGTGCAGAATTATAAACACTTACTTACCGAGGAACCATCTAGGTTACTCACCTAATAACTTTCGAGCTAATGCCGGGAAGTCTCTGCAACGTCCGTGGGATGACGTTCCAACTTGCCTCTATAACAATTAAAATAAGGACACGTTACCAACTGGATAGTTAGAAATATCAACCAATGCACATGAGATAATTAAAACGTGTATAATGCATGTTCATGGCATTCCCGGCCCTAATCCAAAATTTTCCCATAATAAAAATTCCATCTAAAATTAGAAAACTATAGCCACTGACAGCACCCAATTTGGACCTCAGTCGGTCCAAAAATAAATAAAACAGTGATCACAGAACAATTACCCGGGGCCACGTCAATTTCTCTTCTAAAAATTCCCAATTTCTCACAAAATGCAATTCAATATGTTAAAAATCTGATGCCTCAAGAATCAGGTCAATCGGACGTCGGACGGAAAAGAAATTGACAAAAGAAACCAAAATTCAAATTAAACAATTAATATCTATATATACATAACCCTTATTCCCTTCTTTATTTTCCTGATTTCAAGCCAACTTTCAACACCAATAACTCATTGCACACAATTCAGAAAATTACCAACTATATCTCATTGGAAAGATCATGAAACCCTATACAATTCTCAAGAAACCCATAAAAATCAATTTCACCCTAAGGGTGTCAAAATCCTATCAAACCTCGCCTACTCAAAACCTATCAACACAGGCAATACATTGCAAATTCAGTGACTCTCTGATTCTTCAGGAAACAATTACACAATAAATAAGGCAGTAATATCACAATGTTATCTACAACTTTCATGAACAACCCAAAATCAGATTCACTTGCTAACTATGTCAAACAATTCACCAAAGCATCGACCCTCGAAATTTTCCCAATCTGAGCAAAGACATTTCACAATAGTATATCTCTTAGCACTAATGTCACCCAATTAACTACCTTATATCCCTGAAAATATAAGATCTCAAAATTCAAGTTGCATGAAGAACTCAATTTCCAATTCGATTTCTAACAATGTCAAAACTGTTATGGAAGTTACTGCCATTATCAGCAATTCACAACCTAATGCAGGGTCAGTTTTTGCAAAATCATAACTCCCAACTCTGACCTCTATAAATTACACACCATATATCATTTTCAAGGTAATTTCTTCCTCTACAACTTTTCAGAAGATCACTCACACCAATTCAGTCCAAAAAAATTGCTAAAAATTGCTTCTAATCCGCATGTTCACAAAATCGACAATTAGGCTAGGTTTCCTCAAATGACAGAAAATCAGTCAACATGCCACAATGCATAACTCCCAATATACTGATCGAAAAATTACAAGATCAGTGGCAATGGAAATCTAACAATGTAGGCTTCAACTCTCATTAAGACCACTTTCCTTAATTCCATCTCAATTAATTTAGAAAAATCAACAAAGTAATCAGGTCATATATGCGGATACTGTTCACAGACCCTACAAACAGAAACTTTCCATGCAAAAATTCACCCTTCTAACATTACAATTTAACACCACCTATTTCACACAAAGTTGAAGCCAACATCCCAAAGTTTCATTGGGCACAAACTTCACCTCATTTTCACACCTACACAATTAGTTATGATCAAAACATTACAATAGGTCAAAGATTCATTTTCCAGCTTTCAACATTAACCTAACTTCTATCACTTCTAATATCAATAATACATCCCTAAGCATCCAATTATACCTCTAATTCAACCACAAATTCATCACAACATATACTTATATAATTATTCAAAAGTTGGCAGCACCCACATAACCAACTTCCAACTTGTATTTCCATTCATTAAGCACCACAAACATCATTAATAACATCACTTTCCCATTCTTTAACTACCATAACCAATTCCTTCACACAAGCATGCATTAAACCCATTCAAACCTACCACTTTCATAATCAAATAAATGTACAAAGGATCCCCATGAATGGTTCTAACTACCAAAAGAAGGAAAGCAACCATCAATACTCACCAAACAAGTTGCAAGCTCTACCTTCCTCAAATCTTCAAGTTCTCACCAATTTTTTTTTTCAAACCTCACCCACGGTTTTCATAAGCATAACAAAGAGTCTCATCAATTCAAGGCTTCAACTTGGTTTGTGTGATGATGAGCAAGCAAGGAACCAAGGAGAAATGTCTTGTATGAGATAAGTAGAAGAAAAATTCGAAGGAGGAGGAAGATGACTTCGGATGAATGAAGAAGAAGGCTTTCCAAGATATTCATTTACTTAAAAAGCTAAAGAGGAAGTCGTAGATGATGATCATAAGAAGACAAAATCAATAAATCAAGAAGGACACTTGGCATTCAATGGGAAAAAATGCAATTTATCAACTAATCCTATTTAGTTAAGTGCTAATTCCAATTAAGCTCTAATCATGGCACTAAAATAATTCCCTAACACCATTTAGCCAATAATCTAATGCCATTAGGTAATCCTTCTCAGTACAAAAAGGCTCACTCAATCAGTCAGTTAGAATTTTCCGGTCCGGGCAAGAACTCTGAAAAATTCCAGAAAAATTTTCATAAATCCCTAAAAATGTAAAACACTCAATGGCGTACTCCAAATAATTTTTCAAATACGATTATCCCATAAATTTCACAAAAGATCTCAATTTGAAACCTATGCCGAAAAATGTCATGAATGCATGTATACCATGTGCAAGTGCAACAAACCATCAATCATAGAGGCTATATGCTGTATGTGCATGTCGAGATATAATTTAATACTTCTAACCTGTCTCAAATTACTAAAATACCCTTCCCATCGGTGACGGGATGTTACAATTCTCCCCTCCTAATAAAAATTTCGTCCTCGAAATTCTTACCTGATTGATCAAACAGGTGAGGATACTGTCTCCTCATATGCTCCTCAGTCGAATGGTTCCTCCAGAGAACTTTCACCAGTGGAATACTCTTATTCCTCAACTGTTTCACCTGTGACCCGACAATCTGGATCGGCTCCTCTACATAACTCAGATTACTAGACACCTCAATCTCCTGAGCTGGAATCACATGGGTCGGATCTGATCGATACCGTCGGAGCATACTAACATGAAACACATCCTGCAACTGAGACATCTCACTCGGCAATGCCAACCTATATGCCAATGGTCCTATCCTCTCGACAATCTCATACGGACCAATGTACCTAGGGCTTAACTTACCCTTCTTGTCGAATCTCAGTACACCACGCCACGGTGACACCCGTAAGAATACTTTGTCGCCCACATTATACTCCATTTCCTCCTATCTTTGATCCACATAACTCTTCATCTATCCCGAGCCGCGCGATGCGACTCAATCGCCTTCACCTTATCAGCAAGATCTGAATCACTCAGGACCCTCAATCATCCTCACACCCTCTTCATCCCAATACAAAGGCGATCTACACGTCTCCCATATAACGCCTCATACGGTGCCATTCAATGCTCTTGTGATAATGGTTGTTGTATGCAAACTCAATCGAGCTAAATCTTGATCCCATGCTCCTCTGAACTCCAATACACATGCCCAAGCATATCCTCAATGTCTTAATCATCCTCTCACTCTACCCATCATGCGAGGATGAAACGCAGATCAAGTTGACTTAGTACCCATAGCAGATCGCAAACTCTGCGTAACCTCGAAGTAAATCTGGGATCACATGGACACTATCGACATTGGGACCCCATGCGATCTCACTATCTCCGCCACATACTTCGGGCCAATGATCCATGGTATTGTTCTCCTCATCGGCAAGAAATGGGCCGATTTAGTCAACCGGTCCACTATGACCCAGATAGCATCATGTTGCCTCGGCGTCCTAGGCAACCCCATAATAAAATCCATGGTAATTCGTTCCCATTTCTACTCCGGAATAGGCAACGAATGCAATTTACCCACTGGAGCCTGGTGCTCAGCCTTAACCTGCTGGCACGTCAAACATCTAGACACATACTCAGCTACCTGCTTCTTCATGCCAGGCCACCAGAAATGTTGCTTAAGAGTGTTATACATCTTGGTAATACCAGGATGTATAGCATATGTGGCCATATGAGCCTCCTCCAATATCTCTCTCCTCAAGTCATCCACATCAGGCACACAAAGCCTCTTCCCTATCCATAAAGTCTCATCTCTCAACTCAAACTCAGAACTCGAATCAGCTTTTACCTTCTCAATCAGTCTCACCATAATAGGATCCTTGTCCTGAACTCTCCTGATCCTGTCTAGTAGCATCGGTCTCAATTTCAAAGTAGCCAATAAGACTCCATCCTGCTCCAGATTCATCTGAACATTCAAAGCCCTCAATTGAATCAAGTTAGGCAACCTCATTGCCTGAATCTGAGCTGTACTAGTATGCGACTTCCTACTCAGAGCATCTGCCACTACATTGGCTTTCCTAGGGTGATACTCGATAGTACAGTCATAGTCCTTCAACATCTCAAGCCATCTCCTCTGTCTTAAATTCAACTCTCTCTGGCTCAGTAAATACCTCAGACTCTTATGGTCAGTGAAGATCTGAAAAGTCTCACCATACAGGTAATGCCTCGAAATCTTCAAAGCAAACACTACTGCAGCTAACTTCAAATCATGAACAGGATAGTTTACCTCGTGAGACCTCAGCTATCTCGAGGCATAGGCAATGACTCTACCGTGCTGCATCAGAACACACCCCAATCCCTGATGCGATGCATCACTGTACACCTCAAATCCTCCAGTCCCAGATGGAATAGCCAACACCGGTGCAGTAGTCAACCGATGTTTCAGCTCTTCAAAGCTCTTCTGACACTCCTCAGTCCATCTGAATGGTACATTCTTCCTCAGAAGTTTTGTCAGAGGGGTTGAGATCAATGAAAACCCCTCGACAAACCTCCGGTAATAACCGGCCAATCCGAGGAAACTTCGAATCTCCGGCACATTCCTAGGAGCCTCCTACTTCAGCACTGCCTCAACCTTACTCGGATCCACCAGAATACCCTCTCCAGTCACTATATGTCCCAAAAATATCACCTGATCCAGCCAAAATTCACATTTACTAAATTTGGCATACAACTGTCTCCCCCTCATCGTCTGCAACACAATCCTCAAATGCTCACTATGCTCCTGTCTGCTCCTCGAATACACTAAAATGTCATTAATAAATACAATAACAAACTGATCCAGGTAGGGCTGAAATACCTTATTCATCAAGGCCATGAAGGCTGCCGGAGTATTAGTCAACCCAAACGGCATCACTAAAAACTCGAAATGCCCATACCTGCTCCTGAAAGCACTCTTAGGCACATCGGCCTCTGCAATCTTCAACTGATAGTAACCAGATCGCAGATCTAACTTGGTGAATACCTGAGCCCCCTGCAACTGATCAAATAAGTCATCGATCCTAGGCAGTGGATACTTATTCTTCATCACCCCATTCAATCGCTCAGTAATCGATGCACGACCTCAAAGTCCCATCCTTTTCTTCCTGAAACAAAACCTGGAGCTCCCATGGTGAAACACTAGGTGCGATAAAGCCCTTCTCTAATAACTCCTGGCGAGCCTTAAGTTCCCTCGGTTCCACAAAGCCATCCTATATGGAGGTATAGATATAGGAGCGATACACTGAACGAGGTCAATAGTAAACTCTATCTCCGATCCGTGGCAAACCCAGTAACTCATCGGGAAACACATCTGAAAATTCCCAACCACGGGAATATCCCAAGCCTCTCTTCAACTCGGTGTCAACCACATGAGCCGATATGCCTCCTGACCTCCTGCATCAATCTCGGGGCACTAAGGAAAGAGATCATCCGGCCGGTATCGCTGACTAACTCCTCTGAGCACGGCTTTAGGTGACCAGAGACTCTAATACAACCTCCTTGGTATAGCAGGTCCATGATAGCCCCATGGGCGATAAGCGATCCATCCCGTAATCACATCGATCTCTCTCGAGGCAACACTATAAGGTGCGCCTCAACATCGCTGATCAATCTGGATCGAGCATCCCTCGCAACCTCTCCCAATGCAATAGTAGTACTGAGAGGTGTACTCACCTTTAGCCCATACAAGATAACATCTCCCGATTCCATGCAATCTACATGCCATATGAGGTGCAATAAAAGAATATGTGGATCCGGGATCCAAAGATGCAACGCCTCAAAATCGAAATAAGGAGCATACCACCACAACATCGGGAATCTGGGCCTCCGCCTTTCGTCATGGCATAGACTATGGCCTGGGACTGTGGTCGGCTGCCCCGACCCTCAGTCCTCACAAAGGATCCCTCAGCTCTACCTCGGCCCCTCTGTCCGAATCCACGTCTGGATCCACCCACTCTACTCATTTGTCTTGTAGTCTTTACTCCCGGCTCGTCCACTACCAAAGCAGATGAGCTCCCAATGTGGTGGGCAATCCTTAATCGATGATCCATGGAGCCGCATTTAAGGCAAGCGCCATCAATCGCCAACACTCTCCAACGTACCTCTTCTCGCGGTGCTCAGGTGGGAATCGCCCAAAACCTCTGCCCTTCTTCTTTGCCCGGTCTGTCATAAATCTCCCTCTCGTCTAAAACTTTGACTGTCTGAGCCTCACGAAGATCTGAAGGCCTGCTCTGGCGCTGCTAAAACTCCTACCAGAGCTACCACGATCGTCACTAACTCTCTTCCCTCTGACCCTTGACCCATCTCTGCTGTCTACGCCTCAACCGCTCCACCTCACGTGGCTCTCAACTCTATAAAGGCCCATGCTCAGATCGGGTCAATCTGCATGCGGATCTCCAGATTCAGCCCCATCTCAAACCTCCGGCACCTATCTGCCTCAGTGGAAACCACAGTAGCAGCATATCCCATCAACTCATTAAACCTAACCTCGTACTGCCATCTTGTCATCCCACCGCCTCGGCTCAAAAACTCCTGCATCTTCATTTCCGAGATACACCTTGGGCATATAATTGTCTCTAAAGCCCTCGGAAAATCTGCCCATGTCGATAAGCAAGGCACGGTGGTATTGCTCAAACAGCCTTCCACCATGTATAAGTCGGGCCTGTAGAAGAGATCTCGCGTGTCGAACCTCTCATCGAGTTCGCAATCCATCGATCAAGGACTCTCTCACCCTCTCCAACCATCCTCGGCCTCGGTCTCAGTGCATCTTTGCCATAAAAGTTCATGACCTCCTCCTTACGCAATAAATCATATCTCCTCTCCGTCTCACGGGACTCTAGGAGGTAACTCCTCGGATCGAGGCACCGAGGACTCTCTGCTAGCTCAGCAGATCCACAGTTACCGGGTTGATCTATCTGATCACCAAAAATAGATGACCTATAACAAAACAAGAACTCTGATCAGTTTCTGCATTGCTCACCATAATTCAAGCCTAATTATATACTAATCTCAACAGATGCCAAACCATGCTCTGATACCACCTAATGTAGCACCCCCTTATCCTAGGATATGTATCGGGACGCCCGTAGGTCATTCCGACACACACCCTACGATAAGGGTGCGCTACGAACAATCGCTAACACTCCACATGGCATCAAAAGTCATAAAGCATTAATATGAAATCCACTAATTTTTGAAACCATAAATTATCATTTCATAACCTCAAAGTAGCAAATTTACACAACTGGTATGTTCCGTACATTACTCCAAAAGAAATTCAAACATAAAGCTAGCTAGGTCATCCCTCAAAAAGTGCCAACACCAGACCACATGTGCCATGACTTCTTTGCCCACTCAATCTACACGGCAGAAAAGTCCTCTGAGCTATAAGTCTACTCTCTCGGTCTGAAAATAATTTGCAATTTTGGGTGAGTTTGCGAACTCGGTGAGGAACCATCATCGATGGTTCACCCAATTCATGCATATACACAGTATATCACGATACATCTGATATTTCTCTAAAACACATTGAAGTACCACATGATTATTACGATATCACCGAAAGAACCAATTCAAATGCACATGAAATGCGTATGTGACACTTTTCCAATTTATTACGTTGTTATGACCGAGCGCCTAAAACTGTCCCATTAAGAGCGCATTAAACAGTGAGCCTTAGGCTCTGAATCACTGTGGGCTCAAGGCCCAATCACGTTGAGCTTTAAGCTCGTTGGCTACTCGGTCATAATCGCCATTCATCGATCATGCAATTATGCATGAATGCAAATGTCCAAATAAAACAAAATCAACATCATATCAAATCCCAATTCATCATATTCACATAAGCCACTCACAAGTAATCAAGTGAAAATCACATATAGCACTTCTATGTCAGACTCTCCCAATCTATCGGGCCTCCATCCATGATCGAACAACAAACAAACACAATTGTCCCACCATTATTCTCCACGAGTTCTAAGTGCGTAATTATAAACACTTACTAACCGAGGAACCATCTAGGTTACTCACCTAATAACTTCCGAGCTAATGCCGGGAAGTCTCTGCAACGTCCGTAGGATGACGTTCCAACTGTGCCTCTATAACAATTAAAATAAGGACACGTTACCAACTGGATAGTTAGAAATATCAACCAATGCATACGAGATAATTAAAACGTATAATGAATGTTCATGGCATTCCGGCCCTAATCCAAAATTTTCCCATAATAAAAATTCCATCTAAAATTAGAAAACTATAGCCATCGACAAGACTCCAATTTGGACCTCGATCGGTCCAAAATAAATAAAACAAAGGATCACAGAACAATTACAGGGGCCACGTCAATTTTTCGTCTAAAAATTCCCAATTTCTCACAAAATGCAATTCAATATGTTACAAATCCGATGCCTCAAGAATCAGGTCAATCGGACGTCGGACGGAAAAGAAATTGACAAAAGAAACCAAAATTCAAATTAAACAATTAATATCTATATATACATAACCCTTATTCCCTTCTTTATTTTCCTGATTTCAAGCCAACTTTCAACACCAATAACTCATTGCAAACAATTCAGAAAATTACCAACTATATCTCATTGGAAATATCATGAAACCCTCTACAATTCTCAAGAAAACCATAAAAATCAATTTCACCCCTAAGGGTGTCAAAAATCCTATCAAACCTACTGCCTACTCAAAACCTATCAACACAGGGTAGTACATTGCAAATTCAGTAACTCTCTGATTCTTCAGGCAACAATTACACAATAAATAAAGCAGTAATATCACAATGTTATCTACAACTTTCATGAACAACCAAAAATCAGATTCACTTGCTAACTATGTCAAACAATTCACCAAAGCATCAACCCTCGTAATTTTCCCAATCAACAAAGACATTTCACAACAAGATATCTCTTAGCACTAATGTCACCCAATTCACTACCTTATATCCCTGAAAAGATAAGATCTCAAACTTCAAGTTTCATGAGAACTCAATTTCCAATTCGATTTCTAACAATGTCAAAACTGTTATGGAAGTTACTGCCATTATCAGCAATTCACAACCTAATGCAGGTCAGTTTTGCAAAATCATAACTCCCAACTCTGACCTCTACAAATTACACACCATATATCATTTTCAAGGTAATTTCTTCCTCTACAACTTTTCAGAAGATCACTCACACCAATTCAGTCCAAAAAAATTGCTAAAAATTGCTTCTAATCCGCATGTTCACAAAATCGACAATTAGGCTAGGTTTCCTCAAATGACAGAAAATCAGTCAACATGCCACAATGCATAACTCCCAATATACTGATCGAAAAATTACAAGATCAGTGGAAATGGAAATCTAACAATGTAGGCTTCAACTCTCATTAAGACCACTTTCCTTAATTCCATCTCAATTAATTTAGAAAAATCAACAAAGTAATCAGGTCATATATGCGGATACTGTTCACAGACCCTACAAACAGAAACTTTCCATGCAAAAATTCACCCTTCTAACATTAGAATTTAACACCACCTATTTCACACAAAGTTGAAGCCAACATCCCAAAGTTTCGTTGGGCACAAACTTCACCTCATTTGCACACCTACACAATTAGTTATGATCAAAACATTACAATAGGTCAAAGATTCATTTTCCAGCTTTCAACATTAACCTAACTTCTATCACTTCTAATATCAATAATACACCCCTAAGCATCCAATTATACCTTTAATTCAACCACAAATTCATCACAACATATACTTATATAATTATTCAAAAGTTGGCAGCACCCACATAACCAACTTCCATCTTGTATTTCCATTCATTAAGCACCACAAACATCATTAATAACATCACTTTCCCATTCTTTAACTACCATAACCAATTCCTTCACACAAGCATGCATTAAACCCATTCAAACCTACCACTTTCATAATCAAATAAATGTACAAAGGATCCCCATGAATGGTTCTAACTACCAAAAGAAGGAAAGTAACCATCAATACTCACCAAACAAGTTGCAAGCTCTACCTTCCTCAAATCTTCAAGTTCTCACCAATTTTTTTTTTCAAACCTCACCCACGGTTTTCATAAGCATAACAAAGAGTCTCATCAATTCAAGGCTTCAACTTGGTTTGTGTGTGATGATGAGCAAGCAAGGAACCAAGGAGAAATGTCTTGTATGAGATAAGTAGAAGAAAAATTCGAAGGAGGAGGAAGATGACTTCGGATGAATGAAGAAGAAGGCTTTCCAAGATATTCATTTACTTAAAAAGCTAAAGAGGAAGTCGTAGATGATGATCATAAGAAGACAAAATCAATAAATCAAGAAGGACACTTGGCATTCAATGGGAAAAAATGCAATTTATCAACTAATCCTATTTAGTTAAGTGCTAATTCCAATTAAGCTCTAATCATGGCACTAAAATAATTCCCTAACACCATTTAGCCAATAATCTAATGCCATTAGGTAATCCTTCTCAGTACAAAAAGGCTCACTCAATCAGTCAGTTGGAATTTTCCGATCCGGGCAAGAACTCCGAAAAATTCCAGAAAAATTCTCATAAATTCCTAAAAATGTAAAACACTCAATGGCGCACTCCAAATAATTTTTCAAATACGATTATCCCATAAATTTCACAAAAGATCTCAATTTGAAACCTATGCCGGAAAATGTCATGAATGCATGTATACCATGTGCAAGTGCAACAAACCATCAATCATAGAGGCTATATGCTGTATGTGTATGTCGAGATATAATTTAATACTTCTAACCCGTCCCAAATTACTAAAATACCCTTCCCATCGGTGACGGGATGTTACACTTTCGATTTTATTTCCGCATTTTGTTATCCGATTTTTCGGATTCGATTAGTTTTGATTCGATACTTTCACTTTGTTGTTCCACTTTGATTCCGATCCAATTTATGGTTCGCTTATGCTTTGGCTCACTTGCGGATTTGAGATTTGTTTGATTCGTTCTTCCGTTTTTCATTTTTCGGTTGGGGTCTGGTTCCGAGATCGGGTCCCAACATTTATGGTATAGAAGATCACTTAAAGTGTTAAGTTTTAAGACTTATATGGAGGGGCAAATTGGTCATTTAACTTTTATTAAGTGAATGAATGAGGTGGTTGTCGTTTTTAACAAGAGGAAGCACGACATTGAGTGAAAGAAGAAGGAAAGAAAGAAAGAAAGAAGAGGAGAAGAAGAGTTTCGGTGGAGGAGAAGAAAGAAGAGAGAGAAAAGATTAGGGTTTCGGATTTTTTTGGGTTTCAAGAAAGATTTTTCGATGATTCAAGGAGGAAAAGGTGGAGGATGATGAAAGCTTCCTTACAGGCTAGGAAAAATCCAAAATTTGAGAAGATGAAGGTAAGAGAAATTTTTTAGCTTTGAATTTTTAATGAGTTTTTGGTTTAGATATCTTGTAAATGGTATGGGTTTGTGATTCCTAAGCTCAATTTTGATGATTGCATGGTTTAATTGGTTCAATTTTGGATGGTTATTTATTAGGGTTTATGCCTTGAATTAGGAAAATTAAGAGAGGCAATGGATAAATTGAAGCTAGGGACAAGTTCCAAGCATGGATATGAGGTGGGTATCGTGTTTACATTTCAAATTATAAGCTATTTATAAGTTTTCGAAAATTCAAGAAAGCAAAATTGGTTTTAAATTATGATTTTGGAATGATTAAATTAATTGATTTTGGGAATGATTTACGAATTGTTAAATTCATTGTTTTCGAATGTTTGGAAAAATTACTACAATTGTTTAGGATGATTTTGATAAAATACATACAATTGTTACCTTCTTTATTTTTGAATGATTTGCTTATTATGAAGAATTGATGCATTCTTTGACTTTGAGGTTTAAAACTCCTTTGGATTTGAATGCTTGAATAATGGTTAGGTGAATTTGCAATTGTGGAAAATTATGAATGGAATTTGTTTGATTTTATGATTGAGAATTTGATATGTGAATATGTGTGACATTATGTTTTCATATAATGTGACATGATATGAAAATTAAGATTTCGAATTATGCCTTCGGGCAATCCGAATTTTAATTATGAATTATGTGTTATGTGGGTTTGGTTAGGTCCCATAAGTCTAAGTCAAGTGCACTTGTCTCTTTTTTAATAGGCTTCGCTCGCCTGCCTGCTAGTGGCATTGGAGCTCCGATTTCGGACTCCCATAAGTTCACAGTTACACTGGACCGCTATGCAAAAAAGTGTAGTACATTATGTTCACGACTGCACAGGACTGCTATGCGGGAATGTGCAGTACGTTCCGCTTTAGACCGACCCAAACCGTTATGATGTGCTTATGTGTTTTTGATTTTGTTTATATTTGTGATGCATTCATGTTTCAAATTTGTTCGTGAATTGTGAAGAATTTGAGGATTTTGAGAAATGATCAATTGAGGATTTTCTACCACGAAATTATTTGAAATTGATTATGAATGATTTGAAAAGTTTGAAAAATAAGCTTTCGATGAATTTTCTACTATGAGATTTTTATAAAAAAGGGAAAAAGTTTAGAAAATGATTTTTGCTTATTTTTTGACTTATAAACATGTTATCCACGAGCTGTCAAGCTCACCCCCCCTTTCATCCCCATCTTCAGGTATTCGAGCAGGAGATCGGATGAAAGAAAGTTAAGGCTTGTGTTCGATTTTGCTTAGCTAGTATTTTATGTAATTTTGGATTTTGGTATTGTATATGGCTTGGAAGGCCATTAATGTTTTGTAAGCATTATTTCATGATGAGTATGAATTATGATTTTTGTATATTGAATTAAGATATGAATGAGATTTGTGTATGATTTGAGTTATGAATGTGATTTGCATATGAATATAAATGGGATTGCTTGTGATATGGATTCCGGACGGGAGGTCTGATGATTCTGATCATTGATTGCGAATTATTGAAGTGTTATAGGTATAGAATTGTGTTTGTCTATGTTGGGATTCCGGACATGAGGTTCGATGAATTGTGTATATTGGTTTGGTATATAGAAGTGAGTTAAAAACCATTTGTAGGTTTTTGAGATTTTTAAAATACAACCGTTATGCTGCCCAATTTTTTTTTATGGTAGTATATGGACATGTTTGATTATTTTTCTATTGGGCAAAAGAAAGGAATAATAAGATTTTTTTGTGTAACTTAATGGTTATGAGTTGAATATGAAGAATCAAGTAAGTTAGGTTTTGTTTGAGAATGAATTTCCAAAGGGGAAATTACATTGTTTGATTTGTATGAGATTTTTGAATAAAGATGAAAAGAATGAAAAAAAATTTATACCGGTTTCGGGTTGGTTTAGTCTATAGGTTTCCAACGCGACGCTTTTCATTAAGATATACGTTTTCGGATGTCGGATTCGTTTTTGATTTGTTTCCGCTTTATGATTTGATTGAACCGTTTTGTTTGCGTTCTATTCCGATGCCATTCGATTCGTATCCGATTTGTTAATCGATTCGTTTTCGCTTTCGATTTTTTTTTCTGCATTTTGTTATCCGATTTTTCTGATTCGATTCGTTTTGATTCGATACTTTCGCTTTGTTGTTCCACTTTGATTCCGATCCGATTTGTGGTTCGCTTATGCTTTAGCCCACTTACGGATTTGAGATCTGTTTGATTCGTTCTTCCGTTTTTCATTTTTCGGTTGGGGTTCGGTTCCGAGATCGGGTTACAACAGATGTTATAATATGGCTTGGGATGCTATTAAAGTTTGTAAACATTTATCTTACGATGTTGATGAAAAATGAATTGTGTATGAATGGTAAGAGTTGAGTTGATGAACTTTGAATATAAATTGTTGTGATTTATTAATAAGTGAATTATGAATGGAAAGGAAAGGTAGGTTTGAATGATGTTGTAATAAAGGAAGTGAAGTTGGGATAAATTCGGTATTGATCTATGAGTAATTTGACTAAGTTGATTTCTACCTTTCCAACGATTTAAAGTATGCGAATTTTTGATTACCGGAGTAAGAGGTTGGGTTCTGGAAATGGTGCCCAACATGTTTTAGTATTAGAGCAAGAAGATGAATAGGTGAAGGATAAGGAAACTTCATCGGAGTACGATCATGTCATAGGGTATCCGTTTTAGAGTTGGGCTTTGGAAACGGTGCCCAACATGTTCGATATCAGAGCGTCAGAATTGAGATCTTACATGGGCATTTTCATATTATGTGTCAGGGTGCATGCATTGTGAACATGTCATGGTAGGCATTAGCGATTGATCCTTAGTCCTTAGGCTAAGTCGCATGTGTATAAATCACATGCTTGAGAAATTGTTAAGAGTTTAAATGGATAGAATTGAATTAGTGAGAAAAGCGATACTCTTTTGAAATGGTTAAATATGACAGACAATGAGTCAATGCATTTATGTTGGTGGAATTGGATATGACACCAATATTGTATTGTGGAGTATATCCCCGAATGTGATAATGATGTGAATGTATTTTCATGAATTATTTGAAGAACCAAAGTGGTTGTTTGATAGAGTTATGATCGATCATAAGAATGTGTTAATGGAATTGAGATCAGAATTTCATGATGATTATACTTCTACAATTTTGTTGAATTGATTTCGAATATACATAGAGGAAAATTGAAAGATGAGATAAATGATGGAGACATATATAGAAGTTCAAAGGGTTAGATTAAATGGTATTGGTCCATATTAAGGTTATTAAGAATTGGACCGTTGACTTGTGTAAATATGTTAAGAAGTATCAATATGATCTGATATTGGTGTTACCAATACAAGAAATGAAAATTGTGAATAATTCGAAGTATATTAAGGAATTAGTTAAGATAGGGAATGATTAAATAAGTGACTGAAAGACCAAGTGAGTCTATTGACTAGGGTCAATTGGAAGAAATTAATTGAGAGAATAAGTTACTTGGGAGACGAAGGAAAATATAAGACAACATCACCTTCATTTGTTTGATTACTTAGGTAAGAATTTCGAGGACGAAATTTTTTTAAGAGGGGGAGAATTGTTGGACCCCGAACTTTTCTTGAAAGTTAGAACTATTAAATAAGAAGTTGTTAGTGATTAGAGATGAGAAAAGAAAAAGGAGAATTATTGAATTTCAAATGATATACAAGATTAAGGTAGTAAATGTAGTAAGTTGATGATGAGTGGGTATATGTGTGTGTGTTTTGTTATTGATGTTCATGATCAATCATGGACTATAAGATTTATGAATGATATTGAGCTTAAATGGAAGTTGAGAAGAAAAAAAGAGAATGTAAAATGCAGAATATGAAGAGTGAATAATTGATATTTGGCTTTTGATGATTATGAGATTTTTTTAGTAAAATTTTATGTTTAAGGGTACTTTGAAATTTATGATGAATAAGTTTATTGAAATGGAGTTTGCGAATTGTTGTTTGTTTTTGAATGGCATGTTAGAGCTTGGAAATGTATATGGAATGAGTTGCTGGAAATGAGGCTCAAAAATAACCAAAAGGGTACTTGGTAGTGAATGAATATGGAGGAATATTATGTTTAGCAAGCCTTCTTAGGTGTAGGGATGATGGGTAGAAATTAAATGGTAAAACTGTATAGATCTGGAGAGAATTAGCCAAAGTTGTCTTCATAAAAGTTGTAGCTTTTCTTTCCAAATTTCTAACTCTATAAAGTATGACATTTTTAGATATCGGAGTTGGAAGTTATGATTTTTTGAAGTTTGAGATGCTGTTTGGGATGACAATTTCGGACAGCCATATTGAGGTGGAATTTTGACCCCAATAGAAGTAAAATTTGCTTCTAATTTTGTCATAAAAGTTGTAGAGCTTTCTTTTATCTTTCCATTGATACACAATTTTCAAATTTTGGATTTTTGGGTGAAAAGTTATGATTCTTATAAGTGGAGACGTTCTAGGCAAAAAGCAGACGATAGAAAGTAAAAGGAAGAAAAGTAGATGGTAGAAAGTGAAAGGAAGAAAATCAGACGATAGAAAGTGAAAGGAAGAAAAGCAGACGATAGAAAGTGAAAGGAAGAAAAGCAGATGATAGAAAGTGAAAGGAAGAAAAGCAGATGATAAAAAGTGAACGGAAGAAAAGTGAATGATAGAAAATGAAAGGAAGAAAAGCAGACGCTAAAAAATAGACGGAAAAAAAGTGAACGATGTAAAAGTGAGACGATACTGAAGTTAGATGATAGAATTGGCCTTTGAGGTCTCATGAAAGTTTTAGATCTAGAAGTTCTCTTTGCAATGGTCAAAAAACGAAGTCAATTTGATATCTGTAGCAAAATTTATGGCATTCGTACTGAGACATGTACATTTCAAGTGAGAGCATAAGCGTGTTGAAGTCTTTTGGCCATAACTTCTTCTCTAGAATCAAATCACATAGAAATTCGAAAACTACTACCCATCTTTGAAACCTGACACGAGATCTACTCAATCGTGTTCATGTTCAATGAAATAAATATTAAATCAAGAAAAATAAACATTAAAGGAGTAGGAATGAAAACAAAAAAAACTCTGGAGAGTCTTGGAGCTTCCTGCTTGTGTGCGTGCTTCAATGTTGGTGCCTGCGTGGTCTTGTAGCTCCTGTAGCGTGATTTTCCCTCGTTCATGCACCCCTCCAGTTCAGTTCACGCACAGCTCCCCCTTAGTTCTCTCCTTTTGATTTTTCTTCAGTTCACGTACACCACTCACAGTTCTCTTATTTTGCAGTTCACGCACAGCTCACCTATTTCTCCCTTTATTTTTCTGCTCCTTCCCCCTCAGCTAACGCACCACCAGTTCACTCTACTCTCCTTCTGTTCACGCATAGCTCAACCCCCTTCTTTGGTTCACGCACACAACTCTCCAGACCACACTCCTCTCTTGGTTTTTCAGTTAACGCACACTCTCCTCCCTACTTTTTTCCTAGCTACTCACTTCTGGTATATAACACACACCCAGTTCACTCCCCCCTTCATTTTCTGTTAACTCTCGCTGCTCCCCCATAACGCCAGCTCACCTTCGTCTTCTTTTTCCTGGTGGAGCCTCATTTCCTTCTCCTTTCTAGCTATCCTCCTTTTGTTTGGACGTGGTGCATATGCTTTGTTCTTGTTGGTTTCCTCCCTGCTGTTCATGTCTCCAGCTGGTGTGGTGTCTGCATGGGTCTCTCTTATGGTGAATTGCGTTGAGCTTTCCAGCAACTGTGGCCAACCCCTATGCTTTCTTTGTAACGTGAATACCCCTCCTCTGGTGTAACGTTTGTCCTCTTGGAGCTGTCTTCTCCTTACATGCATGGTGGTCACCTTTTATCTCAACCTGCTGCTAACGTCTTCTCACATATCTCCACCAGCAGCTAGCATGTTGTCCTCCCCAGCTGTTTACGTCTTCTTTCCTCAAGTGTGTCCCTAGCTGGTGTTTTTGGCGTGGAGTGGCTGCTGTTGGTGGGTCTCTCCTCATGTGCAGTTCACGTTGTCTCCCTCTTGGTGGTGTGGTGATGTAGCTAGCTTTTCTTTCTTTTAGTTAATTCCTCCACTGATGTGCATGGTGGGGCTTTTAGTTTGCTCCTCTCCTGCGTGGAATCAATGCCTCCACTTAATTGTTGTTTCCCTCCATGTTGTTCACGCACAACCCCCACGTTTTCATGCAAAAGCTACTTTATTGCTTCTTTTCTTTAATTCCTCTTGTAGCTGATTTGCGTTGGGTGCTTGGTGAGTGCGTGGTGGGGCTCTTGAGCTGTAACCTTAATGGCTTGTTGTCCTCCCCAAATGCTAACGTCTTCTTTCCTACACAATCAGCAGCTGGAACCTCTTCTTGGTGTTCTCTAGTGTGTAACATTGTTGCTTGGTGGGTCACTTCCAACAATTAAATGTCAAGCTTCCCGCCTTTGTAACGTGAATAGCTGAATATGGAGTGAGTGCTTGGTGGAGCTCTCCTTCTGCCAATGTTGGAAAGTGTTGCAGCCCCCCATTTGCTTTAATCCTCCTGCTTTTGCTATCAAGTTAATGCTCTTTTTTTCTTGTGTAAATTTCAAAGCCCCACCAACTGCCAACGTCTCCCACTACATTTGTCTACTGTGCTTTTAATTTGTTGCGTGCTCTCTCTAGCTCTCTCTTGTAGCACCCCCTTACCGTAGGGTACGCACCGGGACGCCCGTAGGTCATTCCGATATATCTCCTACAATAAGGGTGCACCACTAGAACAATCACTACAAAACTCCGCATGGCATGAAAACTAAAGGCATCAATATAAAATCACTAATCTTTAAAACCAAAATACTTTCTCATTTCATTCCATTGAAACCATAAATGTACAACTGCCACTGATCACTGTCTGTACAAATCCAAGAGGAAACTAAAACAACTCCTAACTAGGTCATCCTCAAAAGTCCTAGCTGACCGACCTATGTGCCATAACTTCTCTTACCAAAATGGTCTCTAAGGCAGGAAAAGTCTCTCTCTCTGGAGCTAGGAGTCAACTATCGCTGACCTGAAAAATATTTGCAATGTTGGGTGAGTTTGCGAACTCAGCGAGAAACCATCATCGATAGTTCACTCAACTCATGCATATACAAACAATGCACATAATAGCGCACAATATCATATTCAAAAATACTACACGAATTATCATTTCACAAATATAAGGCATTTCGCCTTTCACTTAGTCCATATTCAATCATATGTATATGCAATGCACATGTGACACTTTCCATTTTATTACGATGTTGTGACCGAGCTCCTGCACTGTCCCTAAAAATGGGTGCACTAAACGGTGAACCTGTGGCTCTGAATTTCGGTGGGCTTAAGCCCTGAAGTGTTGAGCTTAAAGCTCTCGTTGGCTGCTCCAGTCATAACTGTTATTATCTGATCATGCTCTTATGGATGGAATGCATGTGTCTCAATTCAGAATTTATTACTTCACAAAATAATAACACATGCTCTAAATCACATTGTCACCAATTAGTTATAATTTGCACACAAATAATACTTCGATATCAAATTCCCAATACTTCGGACACCCATGGTCCGAAATCAATCATAAGCAAATACACATAACCCTCCATTCATCTCCACATGGTATAGGTGCGTAATCTTAAACACATACAGATTGAGGAACCAACTAGGTTACTCACCTATAATTTCTGAGCTACTTCCTGGAAGTCTCAGCCACGTCGGAGGATCAACGTTTCACAAGAGCCTCTAAAACAATCAGAATATAAAAATATTACCAATTGTACAATTTACAATAGTCAATAATGCACATGAAAAAAAATGCAAAGACGTACAATGTCTATTCGTGACATTCCCGGTGCTAAACCCCAGTTCCGCTACGAGGATTTAACCGCTCGTCGCAACGAGGCCTTCACACTCGTCGCGTCGAGCAATTAATCGTTCGTCGCGATGAGGCCTTCTCCCACGTCGCGACGTACGGGCTACTGTTCGTCTTCTCCGAACATTTTCACCTATTCTCTCTCTAAAAATCAGCCATAACTAACATGGAACCACCTCAATCTTCCTTATAACACATCATAAATGCATTTAAACTAGCAAATAAACAACATAAGAGAGATTTACTTACCAAATCAAGCTTCCTCTCTTCAAACTCTCGAAACTATCTCTAAGCCTTTAACACCTACGGGTCTCTCCCAAAAACCACAACCATATTCATCTTCTCAAGGTCTAAGGTTGGTCTTAGCAACAAGGAAGGAGCAATCAAGAAAACCACAAGGAAATCAAGCATGGAGGAGGATCAATCGATGGAAGAAATAATATGCCCTAGGAGAGAAGAAGGAGTTTTCGGCCAAGGGGATTTTCGCACTCTCTAAGGGAAAAATTAAAACCTAAGGCATGTTTAGCAATTCACTTGCCACATGTCCACTTCTCAGGGTCTAAAATCCAATTCTTATTCATTTTTTTTCTCCCAATTTCCAATGGCTCTAAGCAATAAATCCTAAAATCATAACTCTAATTTTCCAATGCCATTGGACAATCAATTTCGGAACCGGAAATCCAATTCATCAGCCTTTTAGTCATTTTTTCGGTCCGAACATAAAACTCTAAAAATTCCAGGAAATTTTCTAAAATCTCCATAAATATAAAACATATGATCATACACTCAAATTCCATATTTCAAATCCCTAAATCTCATTTTTACTCAAATTAAATTTTCAAAACACAGACTACACCATTATCACATAATTTCTAAAATACACAATAAATACCGGGGAATGTCATGAATGCATGTACACTCATATGCTTGTGCAACAATGATCATTTATCAATAAATATAGGGGCTAAACAATGCATGAACATGCCAAAATATGAATGCATAAGTCTAGCCCAATCCAGATTACCACTATACCCATCCCATCGATGACGGGATGTTACAATTCTCCCCTCTTTAAAAAAAATTTGTCCCCGAAATTTCTTACCTGAATGATCGAACAGATAAGGGTACTGCCTCCTCATGTGCTCCTCAGTCTCCCAAGTCACTTCCTCAGTTGAGTGGTTTCTCTAAAGGACTTTTACTAGTGGAATAACTCTGTTCCTCAACTGCTTGACCCGTGATCCCATAATCTGAATCGGCTCCTCTACATAACTCAAATTGCTAGCCACCTCTATCTCCTGAGCCGGAATCACATGAGTCGGGTCTGATCGATACCGTCGGAGCATACTCACATGGAAGACGTCATGCAACTGAGACATCTCACTCGACAACGCCAATTTATAAGCTAAAGGTCCAATCCTCTCGACAATCTCATATGGACCAATGTACCGAGGGCTCAACTTGCCCTTCTTGCCAAATCTCAAAACTCCTCTCCACGACGACACTCTGAGGAAAACTCTATCTCCCACATCATATACCATCTCTCTCCGATGCTGGTCCACATAACTCTTTTGTCCTTGATGCGACTCCGAATCAGTTTTACCTTATCAACAGTGTCCTGAATCAGTTCGGGACCCTCAAGCATCCTCACACCCTCTTCATCCCAATACAGAGGTGATCTACACTTCTGGGCTAACTGATCAAGAGTATTGCTCTCCCTCACTGGTAAGAAATGGGTCGATTTAGTCAACCGGTCCACTATGACCCAAATAACATCATGCTGCCTCGGTGTCCTAGGCAGCCCCATAATAAAATCTATAGTAATTCATTCCTATTTCCACTCCGAAATAGGCAACGAATGCAGTTTCCCTACTGGAGCTTGGTGCTCAGCCTTAACCTGCTGGCACGACAAACAACTGGAAACATACTCTGTCACTTGCCTCTTCATGCCAGGCCACCAGAAATGTCGCTTAAGAGTGTTATACATCTTGGTAGTACCAGGATGCATAGCATAGGCGGCTAAATGCGCCTCCTCTAAAATCTCACACCTCAAACCATCCACATCAGGAACACAAAGTCTCTGTCCCAACCATAAAGTTCCATCTCTCACATCAAATTCAGAACTCAAGTCGGCCTTCACTTTCTCAATCAATCTCACCATAGCAGGATTCAGGCGGCTAAATGCGCCTCCTCTAAAATCTCACGCCTCAAACCATCCACATCAGGAACACAAAGTCTCTGTCCCAACCATAAAGTTCCATCTCTCACATCAAATTCAGAACTCAAGTCGGCCTTCACTTTCTCAATCAATCTCACCATAGCAGGATCCTTGTCCTAAACTCGTCTGATCCTGTCATGTAACATCGGCCTAAGCCTCAGAGTAGCTATCAACACTCCATCACGCTCCAAATTCAACTGCACATTCAAAGCCCTTAACTGAACCAAATAAGGTAACCTCAGTACCTGAATCTCAGCTGCAATGACATCAGACCTCCTACTCAACGCATCTGCCACCACATTGGCCTTCCCAGGGTGGTACTCAATCGTACAGTCATAATATTTCAGCAGCTCAATCCATCTCCTCTGTCTCAAATTCAACTCTCTCTGACTCAGCAAATACCTCAAACTCTTATGATCAGTGAAAATCTGGAACGTCTCACCATACAGGTAGTGTCTCCAGATTTTCAGAGCAAAAACAATTGCAGCTAACTCCAAATCATGCACTAGGTAGTTCGCCTCATGAGACCTCAACTATCTCGAAGCATACGCGATCACTCTACCTCGCTGCATCAGAACACACCCTAATCCCTGCTACGAAGCATCGCTAAAAACCTCGTAACCTCCGGTCCCTGATGGTAGAGCTAACACTAGTGTAGTAGTCAACCGATGTTTAAGCTCCTCAAAGCTCCTCTGACACTCCTCGGTCCATCTGAATGCCACATTCTTCCTCAGAAGTTTTGTCAAAGGGGCTGAGATCAATGAGAACCCCGCAACAAACTTCCGGTAATAACCAGCTAGTCCTAAGAAACTCCGAATCTCTGGCACATTCCTCAGAGCTTCCCACTTCAGCACTGCCTCAATCTTAATAGGATCAACCTGGATACCATCTCCAGTCACTATGTGACCTAGAAACACTACCTCATCCAGCCAAAATTTACACATACTAAATTTGGCATAAAGCTGCTTATCCCTCATAAGCCGCAAAACAATCCTCAGATGCTCAGCATGCTCCTGTCTATTCCTCGAATACACCAATATGTCATCAATGAACACAATAATGAAATGATCAAGGTAGGGTTGAAAAACCTTATTCATCAAAGCCATGAAAGCTGTCGAGATATTGGTCAACCCAAACGGCATCACTAAGAACTCGAAATGCCCATACCTGCTCCTGAAAGCACTCTTAGGCACATCAGCCTCTACTATCTTCAACTGGTAATATCCTGATCTCAGATCCAACTTGGTGAATACCTGAGCTCCTTGCAATTGATCAAATAGATCATTGATCCTAGGAAGTGGATACTTATTCTTCACTGTTACTCGATTCAATTGCCTGTAATCGATGCACAACCTCAGAGTTCCATCCTTCTTCTTCACAAACAAAACTGGAGCTCCCACGGTGAAACACTAGGCCTGATGAATCCCTTCTCTAACAACTCCTGAATCGAGCCTTGACTCCCTCGCCCACAAAAGCTATCCTATATGGAGGTATAGATATAGGAGCAGTACCTGGAACGAGGTCAATTGTAAACTCAGTTTCCTGATCCGGCGGCAAACCCGGTAACTCCTCAGGAAACACATCTAAAAATTTCCTGACTACGGGAACGTCCTGTAGCCTCTGCTCAACTCTAGTATCAACAACATGGGCCAGATAGGCCTCACAACCTCCCTGCATCAACCTCAGGGCACTCAGAAAAGAAATCATCCTGGCTGGCACTGCCTGACTAACTCCTCTGAACATTGCTCTAGGCTGACTAGGAGACTCTAATATGACCTCCTTGGTATAGCAGTCCATAATAGCCCTATAGGCAGTAAGCTAGTCCATCCCCAGAATCAAATCAATCTCCCTCAAAGGCAACACTATCAGGTCTGCTCTCAACACTACTTGATCAATCTGGATCAAACACCCCTTATAGACCTCACCCAAAGCAGTAGTACTACCTAGAGGTGTACTCACCTCTAGCCCATACTGCAACCTCTCTCTATCCCCATGCAATCTACAAGCCAAATGCGGTGCAATGAAAGAATGCGTGGATCCTGGATCTATCAATGCAAAAGCCTCAATACCAGAGATCAGAAGCACACCTGCAACTACATCTGGAGAATCCTAGGCCTCCTGCCTAGTCATGGCATAGATCCTGGCCTGGGACTGTGGTCGGCTACCCCGTCCCTCAGCCCCCACAAAGGAATCTCCCGCTCTACCTCGGGCTCTACTCGCCCTCACCCAGTCCACCACCACGACTCACAGACTTTGTCAGACATCGCCAGACCTCCCACTCATAGCAGACTGAGCTCCTACAATCATAGGGCAATCCCTAAGCTGATGATCCATGGAGCCGCATTTCAGGCAAGCTCTGGTCATCCGCCAACACTCCCCACTGTGTCTCTTCTCGCAAAACTCACAAACTGGAGGAATCTGCCCTGAACCTCTGCCACTGCCACTACCAGTCTGAACAAACCTCCCTCTCTGACCAGATCCAGACTGTCGGGAACCTCCGATGACTCGAAGTCCCGCTCAGCGCCATCGAAACTCCTACCAGAGCGCCTGGTCATCACTCAATCTCTACCCTCGATCCTGACGACCTCGCCTCACTGACTCTGTTAGAAGTCGCCAACCCGCACTGCAGCAGCTCTCAACTCTACAAATGTGCCCATATCAGATCGGGCTAACCTGGTACAGATCTCCAGATTAAGCCCACCCTCAAATCTCCGACACCTATCAACCTCAGTAGCAATCAGAACAGTAGCATACCCCATGAGCTCGTTGAACTTAACCTCATATTCTGCCACTATCATCACACCCTGCTTCAATTCTAAGAACTCCTGCATCTTCATCTCAAGATACACCTTGGGTATATAGTTGTCTCTAAATGCCCTCAGAAAGTCCTCCCATAACAATAAGCAAGGCTGTGGTGCCGCCGGGCCTTCCACCACTCGATATGTCGGGCCCTGCAGAGAGATAATCGATAGTCAAATCTCTCCTCCGATCACAATCCATCCGTCAAGACTCTCTCACCCTTCCACCATCCTCAACCTCAGCAGGTCTCATCTTTGCCATAAAGTCTCATGACTCCTTGCTTTCATAGCCTATCATACCTACTCTCCCGTCTCACGGGAACTCTAGGAGGTTGCTCCTCAAATCGAGGCACTGATGACTCCCTACTAGCTCCAACTGATCCTTGGTCAGCTGGTTGATCGACCTGATCACCAAGAACAGATGACTTATAACAACATAATAAATCCTATCAGTTTCTGCATTTCTCACCATAATTCAAGCCTAAATATCTGACTAGTCCCAACAGATGTCAAACCATGCTCTGATACCTCCTAATGTAACGCCCCCTTACCGTAGGGTACGCACCGAGACGCCCGTACGTCATTTCGATACATCTCCTACAATAAGGGTGCATCACCAGAACAATCACTACAAAACTCCATATGGCATCAAAACTAAAAGCATCAATATAAAATCACTAATCTTTAAAACCAAAATACTTTCTCATTTCATTCCATTGAAACCATAAATGTACAACTGCCACTGATCACTGTTTGTACAAATCCAAAAGGAAACTAAAACAACTCCTAACTAGGTCATCCTCAAAAGTCCCAGCTGACCGACCTGTGTGCTATAACTTCTCTTGCCAAAACGGTCTCTAAGGCAGGAAAAGTCTCTCTCTGGAGCTAGGAGTCAACTATCGCTGACTTGAAAAATATTTGCAATGTTGGGTGAGTTTGCGAACTCAGTGAGAAACCATCATCGATGGTTCACTCAACTCATGCATATACAAACAATTCACAGAATAGCGCACAGTATCATATTAAAAAATACTACACGAATTATCATTTCACAAATATAAGCATTTCGCCTTTCACTCAGTCCATATTCAATCGTATGTATATGCAATGCACATGTGACACTTTTCATTTTATTACGATGTTGTGACCGAGCGCCTGCACTGTCCCCAAAAATGGGTGCACTAAACGGTGAACCTGTGGCTCTGAATTTCGTTGAGCTTAAAGCTCTCATTGGCTGCTCCGGTCATAACTGTCATTATCTGATCATGCTTTTATGCATGGAATGCATGTGTCTCAATTCAGAATTTATTACTTCACAAAATAATAACACATGCTCTAAATCACATTGTCACAAATTAGTTATAATTTGCACACAAATAACACTTCGATATCAAATTCCCGATACTTCGGACACCTATGGTCCGAAATCAATCATAAGCAAATACACATAACCCTCCATTCATCTCCACATGGTATAGGTGCGTAATCTTAAACACATACAGATTGAGGAAACAACTAGGTTACTCACCTATAACTTCCAAGCTACTGCCTGGAAGTCTCAGCCACCTCGGAGGATCGACGTTCCACAAGAGCCTCTAAAATAATCAGAATATAAAAATATTACCAATTGTACAATTTACAATAGTCAATAATGCACATGCAAAAAAATGCAAAGACATACAATGTCTATTCGTGACATTCCCGGTGCTAAACCCCAATTCCGCTATCTTAAGCCTCGAAACCAACCGTTCATTCTATAAACACTATCACATTTAGCCAATACTCTTAAATTCTCAAGAAAACCTCAAAGCCAAATTAATATTTACTAGATCAATATCATCCATTTTACTCTATTTCTAAAACCTTAAGGGCATAGAATGTAACACCCCACTCCCACGTGACCCGAACCCGATATCGTTGGTGATATCCAAGTCCATGCCCCGTGAGGGTGGCGTACTACATCAGTCGGTAGATCTCAGTAAAAACCTTTTTTTTCTCAAATATTCATTCCATCAGAGCCATTTACCTTTTTTTATTACACTCATGTGCGCGGAAAACAGTAGACAATTTGCATCCACGTGCATAGATAAACATTTTCAGTTAATACAAATAGTCAACAATAAATTACAATAACCATTTCATGTACAAAACAGAACCACATTGGCCCATTACAAATACAAATAATCATTTTGGAATACAATTTATCGACACTAATGCAGACGTTAAACCGATCCCGACCTCTATCCTTCACTTGCTTACAGAGACATACTCCGTGTCAAACGGGTATTCTTCAAGACCGAAAAATAGATGCAAAATTTTGGTGAGTTTTTATGAACTTAGTGAGGAACCATCATCGATGGTTCACCCAATTCATGCATCATACAAACATTTGACAAGAAGAATACAATCACAAGAAGACTAAGTCGCGTATCATATCATTATATCAAAGAAAAGGCATTCGATTATTCACCCAAGATGTATGCAATGCACATGACACTTTCCAGCTTTATTGCCATGTTGTGACCGAACGCTTAATCAAGAACAAGGTTCGATGGACGCCATGCCGTCTAGGGAGTAGGACTCCTTCGAGCTCGAGGCTTTTTTTCAAGACGATGACGATGTCGAGTAACTCGTCACAACTATTGTTATTATCGGTTATGCATTGATGCATGCAATGCATATGTCCAATTTAATATCGAGACAAAACAATGTGTCCTAGTAGAATACAAATGCAAAGTAGCAAACAATGCACAATGAGCACATCCAGAACACTACAAGTAATGAATCATAGTATCACAGTATATCATAAGGAAGCAGTAAGCAGTAACAGTACAATCCATTTATGTATCATATTTTCACACAGTAGAAACAATTCAGTTCACAGAATTACAACCAGATACACTTCTATGTCAATTCTCCCAATTCATCGGACCCTCCATCCGGAATTCAGACATAACAAACACAGTTCTAATCCCACCGTTATTCCCCACAGTAGACATATAATAATTGAGTAAACCACCTAGGTTACTCACCTATCACTTTCGAGCTAATGCCGGGAAGTCTCCGCTACGTCGGTCGATCGATGCTCCAGTTGTGTCGCTATAAGAATCAGAAAACAAAACGATCACTAAATATCCAATCCGAGTTAGTTAATGATGCACATGTAGGTGAAAATGCATGTTCATGAGATTCCCAGCCCTAATCCCATTTTTTTCCATCACAAAAATCTGTTTAAAAGTTAAATATCTAATGGCGCTGACGACGCTCAATTTGGACCTCTATAGGTCCTCAATTAAATAAAACAGTGATCAAAGAATCATTACCCGGACCCACATCAATTTCCCGTCCAAAAATTCCCAATTTCTCATGAAATGAAATTAAATATTCAGTGAATCCGATGCCTCAAGAATCAGGTCAATCGGACGTCGAACGGACAAGTTATAAGCAAAAGAATGGAAAAGGTCAAGATCTGAAGTCGATTTACTTCATCAGTATGAATAAGTCGACTTACTAAAGATACAAGTCGACTTACATTACTCCCATAACAGATCTGGAAAACTTTCTCCAACATGCCAACTTCCACAGGGCATAATTCCTTACTCTGAACTCCAAATTTAGCAAACTTGTGTTAGAGTAGTGCCCTGAAGGCAATCGCCTTTAGCGCATTTTGTACCAATTTGTGTACATTCTTTATGAATAAATAAAGAAAGGCATATTTCATTACGTTGCTGTTCATTATTTATGAACTGATATTGATCAATAAGCAAATTAATGAAGTCCATGATATATGACATAGCATGAAGGAAATTATGATGTGATCATACTACTGAGATTCTTATCATGTGCAATTATGTCAAGACTCTAAATTATCCCTAGTCATAGGATTACCGAGATCGACATCGGTAATCCGGATAGACTAGCACATCTCAAGCTCCTTGATTTGATCAAGCAGTGGATCTCAGAAACTGTACATATGAGATATTTAGGGTTGAGATGTGGATGCTTACTAGAGGTAGTAAGTACATTGGTAGACCTGTTATGAGATCATCACATGGATGTACTATTCTAATGTTAGTGATAATCTCATCATAGCAATGGTGCAAGTATCCTTAGACTTGAGGTACTCAAGGATATCTTGAATACTGATTTTGTGCTTTGACTCCATTTCTTGTTACCTTACAGAGGTCGCTCATAGGGTGGTGCTTGGGTACAGTTTGAGGTATTCGAAGGTAATTGAGTAGCCAATAAAGGATTCACCACTTCTGTGATAGCAGAAGATGATACCCATGGCCTCTTGTCAGGGTCATTACTTGGAAATCTCTGATCAGAGTACATATGTCATGAAGAGTGTCTTTATTGACATATTAAGTATTAAGTAATGAGTCCCAGGACAAGTAATGAAATCACTTGGACTGGATTTGACGTAGTCAGTCTAGTAAGAGTTGACACTTTGCCCATACTCATAACCAAGTGGGGTATAGCATGGTGAAAGGACGAATTGCACGGTAATTGTCTATGGAAAGGTTCGTGATATGGTCCATGATGAATATAGCTTCATTCGTCAAACCAATTACTTTTCGGTCAATTGGGGGTCATGATGTGTTGCTAGATACCGCTCATGACTTGCTCAGATTAAGTGTTAACCTAAGTGGCCAACATAACCGGGAACCTAATGGGTCACACCCATAAGAGTGTCTCGGAGAATTTGTAAAATAGTTTTGGATAGAGATCCAATATATGAAGAGCAATCGGATTAAATAGATCCCGATGAGATCGAGATATGTCCCGATGAGATCGCGACATTGATATTGCTGAAAAGGGTTTTCGGAGGTTTTTTCATACCGAGACCCGGTAGGACCGACCCCAGTGCGACTGGACCGTTTCAGCAATTATATGCATATATATATATATGATTAATTAATTAAATAATATATATATATATATATGGTGTGTACGTGGATGGAGGAAAGGAGCTTTAGAAGCTTCCTTTATTTTGCTTAGTCATTAAGAAATTAAATGACTAAAAGACAAAATGATGAAGAGGAAAGATGAGGATTTTCGTTGATGATATAAAAGGGTTTAAAACAAGTTTTAAAACCCAACAAAAGAAGGAGTTCTTCGTGGGTTTAGCAAGGAAGAAGGAAAAGAGTTTTTCATCTTTCAAGCTCTCCATCGATCATCTTCATCTTTCAAGCTTCTTCATCATCATTTGCCAAGCTTCCGTAACAAAGGTAAGATCTAGCGCCTTTACTTTGTTCTAGCTATTCCCGGGTCAAAGGGTTTGTCCCGGTTAGGTTTTCCGATCTCTGCATGGATACCGTTAGAGACGGTCTCCTTTGGTCGTTCGGTTTGAGTTTATTATATATACACATGGATCCTGGCTTTCGGGAAGGTCCCGGAACAAAAAATTTTGTTTTCTGCACCGTGGGCATGTGATGCTCACACCGGGATTTTCTTACAACTTGATGTCTATTTCATAGAGAAAAGAAATATCTACAATGTTCATGAAGGACACAAAAACTAATTTCACCTCTAAGGGTGTCAAAAATACAATCAAAGTTACTGCCCAGTCAATGGGTTCTAAAACAGTACAGTATCTTGTAAATTCAATAACTTCTCATTTCCTTTGTCAACAATTACACAATAAATATGCTCAGATAGATCCCAATGTTTTCTACAATTTTGATGAACAAACCAAAATCAAATTCAATTGTTAACTAGGTCAAACAATTCAGTGAATGCTGCTGCCCCTGAAAGTACTCAATCTGGACAGTAATTTTAAAACAGTATAAATCCTTGTACACATGTCAAGAAAATCACTACCTTATATTACTGGAAAGATAAAACACATTACTACACTTTTCATGAAGAACTCAGAATCCAATTCCATCCCTAACAATTTCAAACTTGTCATGCAAGTTTCTGCTGATCGGGGCAGTTAATAACCTAATGCAGATTCAGTGTTTGAAAACTCATAACTTCCAAATATGATCTCCAAAAATCACATGCTATATACCATTTTAAAGATCAATGTTTCTTCTACAACTCTTCAGAAGATCACTCAAGCCAATTCAATTCACAAAAATTGATAAAATTGCTTCTAATCAGAATGCTCACAAAACTGACATTTCAGCTAGGTTTCACTAAAATGCATTTTACCAGCCAATAGTCATCAATGCATATCTCCCAATATACATATCGAAAAATTGCAAAATCAGTTGGAATGGAAAGATAACTTAATAAGATTTGACTTTCATTTAGACCATTTTCCCTAATTCCATCTCAATTAATTTAGAAAAATCAGCAAAACACTTAGGTCATAGTTTCGGTTACTGTTCACAGACACTAAAACAGTAACTTTCCAAGCCAAAATTCAACCTCTTAAGGCTAAAATTGGACAACACCTATTTCACACAAAAATGTAGCCAACAACCCAAAGTTTAAGTGGGCTCAAGCCTCGACTCATTTGTATAACCACACAATTAGTTATGCTCAAATCAGTATACTAGGTCAAAATCAATTTTCCAGCTTTGTTACAAAACTTAGATCCTATCACTTCCAATGCCAATAACATATCAATAAGCATCAACTTGAGCCATAAAATCAGCCCTAAGTTCACCTAAACACTCACTTGAACATAAATCTCCAAAATTCCATGACATTAATGCACATAAAAATCACAATAAATACTTCTAACAACCATATGAAAGAACATAATGAGAGCTTAGCAAAAACCTTACCTAATCAAGCTTTAACTCTTCACTTCTTCAACTAATCCACCAATCCTCTATTTCTCAACACCATACACGATCATCACCTTCTCAAAAAGGGGTGAGGTTTAAGTCAAGCTCTTTAGGTGAACTAAAAGAAGGGAAAGCAAAGTAGAGGGAAGTAGGAAAGATGGACAAAATTTTCAAAGTATCAAAGGAGGAAGAAGCTACGTGAATGAAGGAAGGGAGCATGAAGACAACCTCATTTGGCCTTTTGGAAAAGCAAGTGTCGTGGAAGGTTGGAGAGCTACCACCGTAAAAAATCAATTTATGATGGGTCATTGGACACTTGTCCAATTAGGAGAAAAGACAAAAGAAGGATAAAACAAAACATGTAATAGGATTTATTATAAAAACCCTAATGAAATTTGACTCATTCAATGCTAATGAACCTAATTTCAATCCCAAAATCATGTACCCAATATTACAGTGCCATTGGATAGAAATTTTCGCTACCGAAAATCAATCGGTTCGCCACTTGGTGTTTTTTCCGGTCCATGAATTCTCTCCGAAAAATTCCAGAAAAATTCCTAAAAATCTCTTAAAATATCAAACACTCAATGGCGCACTCAGAACAATTTTTCAAACCCAATAGCCACGTTAATCACAATAAAATTGCCTTAGGTACAAAAACCGGAAATGTCATGTATGAATGTACAGTAATTTCATGTGCACAAATGATACTGTGTACCAATCCTATTATGCATGAACAGTCCTAAGTCATTCCGATCCATCTCATTCTATGCCAAATTTGCTATTTCACCCTTCCTGTCGGGGGTGGGATGTTACATAGAATCTATTTCAGAATTCTCACAATTATACTCCACTTATCAAGAAACAATTATTAGGCCTAATAGAAATCTATACTCAATTTCTTTCAAGATTCGAGATCTTAAAAACCTGAATTCAAACTTCCTTACTTCACCTTAATTGTAGACCTCTTTCTCTAGTTCATAACGAATCAAAATCACTTCAATTGGAGGTCTACATCATTAGTTATGATCCACAAACTAAAATAAATCAGTTTAGAAAAATCAGCTTTTCGCCGCGACCCACGGACGCTCGCCGCGACGACTAACTGCTCTTCGTGACGTCCCAACATGCTCGTCACGACGAGGATTTAATCGCTCATCGCGACGTGGCCTTCACACTCGTCGTGTCGAGCAATTAATCGTTCGTTGCGACGAGGCCTTCTCCCACGTCGCGACGTGCGGGCTACTGTTCGTCTTCTCCGAACATTTTCACCTATTCTCTCTCTAAAAATCAGCCATAACTAACATGGAACCACCTCAATCTTCCTCATAACACATCATAAATGCATTTAAACTAGCAAATAAACAACATAAGAGAGATTTACTTACCAAATCAAGCTTCCTCTCTTCAAACTCCAGAAACTATCTCTAAGCCTTTAACACCTACGGCTCTCTCCCAAAAACCACAACCATATTCATCTTCTCAAGGTCTAAGGTTGGTCTTAGCAACAAGGAAGGAGCAATCAAGAAAACCACAAGGAAATCAAGCATGGAGGAGGATCAATCGATGGAAGAAATAATATGCCCTAGGAGAGAAGGAGTTTTCGGCCAAGGGGATTTCCACACTCTCTAAGGGAAAAATTAAAACCTAAGGCATGTTTGGCAATTCACTTGCCACATGTCCACTTCTCAGGGTCTAAAATCCAATTCTTATTCAATTTTTTTCTCCCAATTTCCAATGGCTCTAAGCAATAAATCCTAAAATCATAACTCTAATTTTCCAATGCCATTGGCCAATCAATTTCGGAACTGGAAATCCAATTAATCATCCTTTTAGTCATTTTTCCGGTCCGAACATAAAACTCCAAAAATTCCGGGAAATTTTCTAAAATCTCCATAAATACAAAACATATGATCATACACTCCAATTCCATATTTCAAATCCCTAAATCTCATTTTTACTCAAATTAAATTTTCAAAACACAGACTACACCATTATCACATAATTTCCAAAATACACAATAAATACCGGGGAATGCCATGAATGCATGTACACTCATGTGCTTGTGCAACAATGATCATTTATCAACAAATATAGGGGCTAAACAATGCATGAACATGCCAAAATATGAATGCATAAGTCTAACCCAATCCAGATTACCACTATACCCATCCCATCGGTGACGGGATGTTACATCTCTAGCGTGGGTGGACCTGCTGTAGCGTGTTCACTGTTTTGGTGATTGGACAATTAAAATCTTCACGCTGGTCTCATAAAATGTTGCACCTCACGTCTCTCACCTTTGTTCAGCGATTTTTTTGTTGATTTATTTCTTGATGTACTACTGTTGCGTGACTTAACAATTAAAATGCCACTCAATTTAAATCCCTTCATGCTTCTCACGCCTGCTGCCTCCATTGTAGTGCAAATTTTGTTTTCTTTTTATCTGTCGACGTGATGCTTCTATGCTTCCTCCGCAATTTTGCCTTTGACTGTTGTGGTTCTTTACAACTAAAATTAAGAACATTTCCTACAAATTAAACAGGACAATTATAAAATGCAAATTCAAGTGAACCAAACAAATTAGCAAGAAAATATTAATAAAGCCCAATAATTAATCCATAGAAGAAGGGAAAATGCCATTAATTTTAATGAGAAAATGCATCCAACACAATTCAACCCCTAAGATTTTCAATTTCTGAATTGAAGTTGGGTATAGTGTTCAGTCTCGGATTAGTAAGAGCTGAAAGTGTTTTGGGCATACTTTTTTCTCTAGTCATCCAAATGAGATGATTCTTAATTTGGATTAAAATAGAGAGACAAAGCTACAAATTGTCTAATGAAATTGAGTTTTGATTCAGTCTCTAAGAGTGTCAATTTTTGGGTATAACTTTTTGACTATTGAATCAAATTGAATTATTTTGATGTCTTTGAAAAATTGAGACAATTAGGAACAATTCTCTAGAAGGAAGTGTTATCAAATTCCTTCAATTGCATGATTAGAATAAGGTCTTATTTTTGGAAGAAGTTAAGCATGATTTTAAATAATTTTGAGGTCTTACCAGATTAATTATTTTATTTGGAGTTTTTATTATGTTGATGTTGGTTGAATTTTAAAATAAGGATTAGTTGAGTTAAGTAGCAAGAGTGTGAATTTATGAGGGCATTTTGGGAAGAACACTTAAGCATTAAGGTTACAAGGCTTACATGTAAGGGTATTTTGGACATTATTCACTCATTAATGGCATAATTGTAATAAGAATGGTTTTGAATTTTAAAAGAAGGAATCAAGAACGAAAATAGGAAGAAAAGAACAAGAAAAGAGAGAAGAGAGTGAGGTTCGGTGGAGAGAAAGAAGAAAGAAGAAAAGAAACTAGGTCTTGATTTTTCTTGGTTTTCAAGATGGATTTTGAGTTGATTCAAGAAGGGAAAAGGTGGAAGAAGATTAGAGCTTCCATATGAGTCAAGAAACTCCTCATTTGGTGAAGGATTAAGGTAATGGCATGTTTGATTTGTTGGATTTACGAAAAGGTTTTGGTTTAGATAGCTTAAGAAAAGTATGGGTTTAAGTTTTCTAAGATCAATTTTGTGATTATGTGTTATGGGTCGTCTCGATTTTGGATTCCTATCGATTTGGAAATTTTACCTTTGATGAAGGAAATCAAAAGAGGAAAGAGGAGCAAAGAGAGTAGAGGCTTTTGAACAAGTATTAAGCAAGGAAATAAGGTGGGTTTCATGTTTATAATTGAATAATGAACTATTAAAATTTTTCCAAATCAAAAGAATGAAACGATTTCAATTACTTTGTTGATGTGCATATATTACTTCTCAATGATTTTAAGAATTTGTTTATATTTGTGAATATGCAAAAATGCATTGTGATATATGATTATGTTATGTTATTGAATTATGTCATGGCATTTTGATTTGAATGGAAAGAAGAAAAAGAACATGAAAAGTATGAAAGCATTTCATGTTAAAAAAAAATGATTGTGAGCATTGATTATGTGCTTTTGTTTGGGCAAAAGAGTAACATTTTGTAGTCACGTGCACGTCGATGTAAAACTTTTTCCCGGTTGCCCACTTATGGCCTACGAGATCTAAAAATGGACTCGTTTTGTTCACGGTTTAAACTTCGGTTTATTCGTTTTGTCCCACGGAGCTCTCGAACCATTTATTGTGCATTGCATATTCAATTTGTTATAAATGATGCATAATTGAATGTTATGCTTTGATGGCTAATTGTTTATGAAATGCTTATGTGACGAGGTTTTAAATTACGAATTTTGAACTAGAATTGCGAATTTATTTGAGATTTTGAGAACTATGTGTTTTATGATTTAATAAAAATTTTCTATGACAAAGGAATAATTTCAATGGTTTTGTTTGTTATTGGCTATAAACACATTACCCACGAGCTGTAAAGCTCACCCCCCCCCCCATTCATTCCCATCTCCAGGTAATGAGAAGGAGATCGGATGAAAAAAAGCCAAGGAATCCATTTGATTATGCATATGTTGTATTTTAAATTAGATTGTTGTAAGAATAAGACCTTAGACATATATTTGAGAATTTTGGGGTTTTGTATCTTTGTATTCAGATTTTTGAGAATTGAAGTTGTAATATGGCTTGGGATGCCATTAAAGTTTGTAAACATTTATCTTATGATGTTGATGAAAAATGAATTGTGTATGGATGGTAAGAGTTGAGTTGAACTTTGAATATAAATTGTTGTGATTTATTAATAAGTGAATTATGAATGGAAAAGAAAGGTAGGTTTGAATGATGTTGTAATAAAGGAAGTGAAGTTGGGATAAATTCGGTATTGATCTACGAGGAATTTGACTAAGTTGATTTCTACCTTTCCAATGATTTAAAGTATGCGAATTTTTGATTACCGGAGTAAGAGGTTGGGTTCTGGAAATGGTGCCCAACATGTTTTAGTATCAGAGCAAGAAGATGAATCGATGAAGGATAAGGAAACTTCATCGGAGTACGATCACGTCATAGGATATCCATTTTAGAGTTAGGCTCTGGAAACGGTGCCCAACAAGTGTGGTATCAGAGCACCATAATTGAGATCTTATATGGGCATTTTCGTATTATGTGTCAGGGTGCATGCATTGTGAACATGTCATAGCAGGCATTAGCGATTAATCGTTAGTCCTTAGGCTAAGTCACATGTGTATAAATCACATGCATAAGAAATTGTTAAGAGTTTAAATGGATAGAATTGAATTAGTGAGAAAAGCGATACACTTTTGAAATGGTTAAATATGACAGACAATGAGTCAATGCATTTGTGTTGGTGGAATTGGATATGACACCAATATTGTATTGTGGAGTATATCCCCGAATGTGATAATGATGTGAATGTATTTTCATGAATTATTTGAAGAACCAAAGTGGTTGTTTGATAGAGTTATGATCAATCATAAGAATGTGTTAATGGAATTGAGATCAGAATTTCATGATGATTATACTTCTACAATTTTGTTGAAATGATTTCGAATATACATAGAGGAAAATTGAAAGATGAGATAAATTGTAGCGCCCCCTCACCGTAGGGTACACATCGGGACGCCCGAAGGTCGCTCCGATACGTATCCTACGATAAAGGTGCACTACCAAAAAATCCGACTGTTAATCCACATGGCATCGCAATAATTAAAACCATAATATATCATAAATCAGTAAATTTTAAAATCCAAAATAATCTTGATACAATCATCCAATAACAGAATAGACAAGTCTATCAGTCCCCTAAACAAAACCAAAAAGAAAACTGATACAAGCATCTATCCTAAGTCATCCGCAAAAGTCCAACCCAAATGACCGACACAGGTGCCGCCGCTTCTTGCCAAAGACGTTAAGACGGCAAGAAAAGACTATCTCCGGAGCTAGGAGTCTCCTCTATCGATCCTGAAAATTAGATGCAATTTTGGGTGAGTTTGCGAACTCAGTGAGAAACCATCATCGATGGTTCACTCAAATCATGCATTACGCAGATTGCGTACAGCATGGCACAGTAAGATACCATTAGTATATATAACAATTTGCAGTATCATATCACAATTTACAGTATTATGCAACAGTTTACAGTAGCATGTAACAATTTGCAATCTCTCATGTCATCACATAATTCAGTAAGTGTCGCAAATCAATCAATCATGTGTAGACAATGCATATGAGACTCTTTTCCAGTTATTCAGTATTGTGCCCAAGTGCTCGACCAAGATTCGATGGGGGGGCGCGTCGAGGATTTCTCCCCTCGGGCTCGAGGCCCGGTCAGTCCAGTGTTAGAGCTCGAGGCTCTTTTCAGTGATAATAGCAACTTGGGTCACATATCTATTATCTGATCATGCATTTATGCATGTAATGCAGTGTTCAGTAATTCAGTGTATGACTATAAAAGCCCAGTATTGCATTTCTCAGTGTCATGCAGTAGTCCAATCCAATCCAGTAAAAACATGAAATTCAATTATATACATTTCAGTAATCATGCAATTCACATTGGCAAGTAATTCACATAGAGCATTTAGACAATCAGGAATTTGAGAAACCAACTAGGTTACTCACCTGTTAATTCTGAGCTACTGCCTGGAAGTTCCAGCAATGTCCGTGGAATGACGATCCAACGGTGCCTCTATGGCATTAAAATGCAGTCCCATTACTAGATGCTCAATTAAACAATTCAGTGATGCATACGTCTCAATGGAATTATGTACAATGCATGTTCACGATTTCCGACGCTAAAATCCAATTTTTAAACTCTTAAGCCCCATTCTAACTCTTCGCTCAATTGATCGACAATAATTGATCCATTCCTAAAATTCAGTTCAATTTCCTAAATTCGTACTTCCTATAACAATTTCCTATTCATTGGATCAAAACCTTTATTGAAAATCCCAATTAAAATTCCAATTGTCTCAATTCAATATTTAGGTCACACTATGAACCATAATTGACCTTATTCTCTATGAATCAATACCATTTCAATTAAATTCTAACTTCCATAATTATCCTCAATTGTAGGCCTCTTTCCCTAGTCCGTGACGAATCAGAAAACACCTCAATCGGAGGTCTATACTATAAGTTATGTCCAATAAACAAACACTCATCCATTTAGAAAAGCCCCTTCGCATGACTCGCGCTTCTACGCCATGACGTGAAGAAGCCTGTTAAATCGCGACGTTAAAGACGTTCGCCGCAGCGAACACTCTTATCTTGACTCGTCATGACGTAAATCGGTAGCTTCGCAAGGCGTCTTCTTGAGCTCGTGGCGGCGAGCACTTAATTACTCGTCGCAGCGAGGCTGCGCCAGACGTCGCGACGTGCGGTCGCGCCTCCGTCTTCTCCGATCGATTTTCCGTCCAATCTCTCTCTAAAACCTCCATTAAACACTCCAACTACCCAAATCAACCATAATAAATTCCATAAATGTAACAACTAACATTAATAACAACATTAAAGTCGTTAAAACTTACCAATCAAGCCAAATCGACAAATCTCTCAAAATCACCGTAAACCCTAAAATCCTTCAAAATCCACGATTAACCACTCTCAAAGCTTCTCAACCTTCATCAATCACAATAACAAGTTAGCCTAGCACAATGAGAAGAAAATCATAAGGAAAGATCGAAGAATCCTCACCGATAGGAGGAAATCGAAGATCACCGTGGGAGGAGAAGAGAAGAAAACGATTTTGCCTTAGGAAAATTTCTAACTTTCAAACCTAGGTATTTATAGACATAAGTCTCCAAATTAGTTCAAATTTCAGTCTTCTAAATTTCAATGGCTCAACATTTGTATTTCCTAACAGTATAACTCTAATTTTTCCATTGCCATTGGACAATTCTTTCAGTACTATACAGTCAATCGATCTGTCACTCCAAAATTTCCGATCCGGGCATTTTCTCCCGAATTTTCTGAAAATTTCCTATAAGCCAGTATCAATAGCCAATCACTCTTAAACTATTCTAAATCAGTCATTCGAGCCCAATTACCCCTAATTTCTCAATCAATCACAATCCAGTCAGTTTCTAATTCACAATCCAATCAATTCATACTCACAATTAAAATGCTGGAAAATCATGAATGCATGTACCTATCAATAAATGCATATGCAATAAACTTGTTCCTCTATAATTAGAGGCCAGTAACATGCTCAATCAGTGAATGCAATGAAACCTATCAGTCCGTCCCACTTACCAAAATACCCTTGCTAACAGTAACGGGATGTTACAATTCACCCCTCCTAATAAAAATTTTGTCCTCGAAATTAAATACCTGCCCGATCGAATAAATGAGGATACTGACACCTCATAAGCTCCTCAGTCTCCCATGTACCTTCCTCAAAAGAGTGGTTCTTCCAAAGGACTTTCACCAATGGAATCTGTAGCACCCCCTTACCATAGGATATATACCGGGACGCCCGTAGGTCATTCCGATACACACCCTATGATAAGGGTGCGCTACGAACAATCGCTAACACTCCACATGGCATCAAAAATCATAAAGCATTAATATGAAATCCACTAATTTTTGAAACCATAAATTCTCATTTCATAACCTCAAAGCAACAAATTTACACAACCGGTATGTTACAGACATTACTCCAAAAGAAAATCAAACAAAAGCTAGCTAGGTCATCCCTCAAAAGTGCCACCGACCGACATGTGCCATGACTTCTCTTGCCAACTCGATCTACATCGGCAGAAAAGTCCTCTAGAGCTATAAGTTTACTCTCGGTCCCGAAAAATAATTTGCAATTTTGGGTGAGTTTGCGAACTTCGGTGAAGAACCATCATCGATGGTTCACCCAATTCATGCATATACACAGATATCACGATACATACATTATTTCACTAAGACACATTCGAAGTACCACATGATTATTACGATATCGACCGAAAGAACCAATTTAAATGCACATGAAATGCGTATGTGACGCTTTTCCAATTTATTACGTTGTTGTGACCGAGCGCCTGAAACTGTCCCACTAAGTGCGCATTAAACGGTGGGCCTTAGGCTCTGAATCACTGTGGGCTCAAGGCCCAATCACGTTGAGCTTAAAGCTCTCGTTGGCTCGTCACAATGTTGTCATTCGATCATGCAATTATGCATGAATGCAAATGTCCAAATAAAACAAAACCAACATCATAACCGATCCCAATTCAACATATTCACACAAGTCACTCACAAGTAACCATATGAAAATCACATATAGCACTTCTATGTCAGAATCTCCCAATCCGTCGGACCTCCAGTCCTCAATCCAAGCACAAACAAACACAATCATCCCTCTATTATTCTCCACAGAGTTATAAGTGCAGAATTATAAACACTTACTAATCGAGGAACCATCTAGGTTACTCACCTAATAACTTCCGAGCTAATGCCGGGAAGTCTCTGCAATGTCCGTGAGATGACGTTCCAACTGTGCCTCTATAACAATTAAAATAAGGACACGTTATCAACTGGATAGTTAGAAATATCAACCAATGCACATGAGATAATTAAAACGTATATAATGCATGCTCATGGCATTCCCGGCCCTAATTCAAAATTTTTCCATCATAAAAAATTCATCTAAAAATTAGAAACCTATTGGCGCTGACGGTGCGCAATTCGGACCTCTATAGGTCCCCAATTAAACAAAACAGTGATTAAAGGCTCCGTTACCTGGGGCCACGTCAATTTCCCGTCCAAAAATTCCCAATTTCTCACAAAATGAAATTAAATATTCTACGAATCCGATGCCTCAAGAATTAGGTCAATCGGACGTCGGACAGAAAAGAAATTGACAAAAGAAACAATTAGGTCACTAAATGCCAAATAATAAAAAATATATACATATCTGCTTTGCCTCATTTGGGGCGGCGTCGCCTAGTGAGGCCGACTCGCCTCACCTCGTCACTAGGCGGGCGTCGCCTAGTGACCGGGCCATCCGACCTCGCCTCATTTGGCGCGGCGTCACCTAGTGATCCGTGAGGTTCACTCACATCCTTCCTTTCTTTTCCTATTTCCAATCCGAATTTCCAACACCCATAACTCTTTGCAAACAAATCGAAAAAATACAAACCATAGCTTGTTGGAAAGATCATGAAAAGTTCTACCATTCTCATGAAGACCATAAAAATCAATTTCACACCTAAGGGTTTCAAAAATCCATCCAAACCTACTGCCCACTCAAAACCTATCAAAACAGGGCAGTACATTGCAAATTCAGTAACTACTCATTTCCTCAGTCAAAAATAACACAATAAATATGCTCAGAAAGTTCACAATGTTATCTACAACTTTCATGAACAACTCAAAATCAAATTTACTTACTAACTAGGTCAAACAATTCACCAAATCATCTGCCCTCTGAAATCAACCAATCTGGACAGTAATTTTCCAAACAGTAATTCTCTTAGCACAAATGTCATAAAAATCATTACCTTATATCCCTGAAAAGATAAGATCTCAAAATTCAATTTTCATGAAGAACTCAAACTCCAATTCGATTTCTAACAATTTCAAAACTGTTATGGAAGTTACTGCCATTATCAGCAATTCACAACCTAATGCAGGGTCAGTTTTTGCATAATCATAACTTCCAACTCTGACCTCTAAAAATTACAAACCATAAATAATTTTCAATATAATTTCTTCCTCTACAACTTTTCAGAAGATCACTCACACCAATTCAGTCCACAAAAATTTCTAAAATTGCTCCCAAGCAGAAAGCTCACAAAATCAACACTTTGACTAGGTTTCTCCAAAAAGCATAAAACCAATCAATAGATATCAGTTCATATCTCCTAATATACAACTCGAAAATTAGCAAGATCAGTGGAAATGGAAAGCTAACTCAATATTCCTCAACTTTCATAAAGACCATTTTTCCTAGTTCCATACCAATTAATTTAGAAAAATCAACAAAGTAATCAGGTCATAACTGCGGGTACTGTTCACAGGCAATAAAATAGTAACTTTCCATGCAAAATTTCGCCCTTCTAGCATTACAATTTAACAACACCTATTTCACACAAAGTTGTAGCCAACATCCCAAAGTTTAAGTAGCCACAAACCTCACCTCATTTGCATTCCTACACAATTAGTTATGCTAACAACAATACAATCAGTAAAAACCTTAATTTTCCAGATTTGGTGTTAACCTTAGTTCTATCATTTCCAATGCCATATTACAAATCATTAAACATCCACATGAACACAAATCAGTTCTTATACCATTTATACATGTACTAGGGCTAACACACAAAAATTGGCAGCACTTAATTCTTTCTTTCCAAGTAAAATCAATCATCAATAAGCCATCACTAATCAAACTAAAACCACTTCTAACATACTACTTTCAATTAATAATTCAACCTAACCTTATACCCATTAATTCAAACCATGTGAGTCATCAATTTAATGCATCAAGAATCATAATAAATATACTAAACCTCCCATTAAATGCTCCTAACTACTATGATTCATAAATTCATATACTTAAGCATCATTAAAAACCTAATTAAACTTACTTACCTAATTAGCCTTTCCACTTCAAAGCACACCAATTTCTCACTTTCTCTACTTTCTTCTAACATCAAACATGTATATCATCATGCCAAAAAGAAAAGAGTGTATGCTTGGCCCTTTTTAGAAGGAACAAAGAGGAAGGGAGAGCTAAACACTAAGAAACCTAAAGAACAACAAATGGAGAAGAAGGAAGGTGAAGTTTGGTGGAGGAAGGATATAAGCAATAACAATGAGGTTTTTCCTTCTTTCCTTTAAATAACCAAAAAACAATAGCTAGGAAAAGACAAATGCAATAAATTCGTTGGACATTTGGCACTTATCTAAAAAAACAATAAAATAAGGATAAGACAAAATTTAGTTAATTAAACACTAATCCCAACTAAGCTCTAAACATGGCACTAACATAATTCCCACAATTATTAATTCACTAATCTCATGCCATTAGGCAATCCTTTTCAGTACAAAAAGGCTCACTCAGCCAGTCAGTTGGAATTTTTCGGTCCGAGCAAGAACCCCGAAAAATTCCAGAAAAATTTTCATAAATTCCTAAAAATGTAAAACACTCAATGGCACACTCCAAATAATTTTTCAAATACAACTATCCCATAAATTTCACAAAAAAACTCAATTTGAAACCTAAGTCAGAAAATGTCATGAATGCATGTATACCATGTGCAAGTGCAAAACAATCATCAGTTATAGAGGCTATATGTTGTATGAGCATGCCGAGATATAATCCAATTCTCCTAACCCGTCCCAAATTACCAATAAACCCTTCCTATGGGAGATGGGATGTTACAATTCTCCCCTCCTAATAAAAATTTCGTCCCCGAAATTCTTACCTGGTTGATCGAAAAGATGAGGATACTGTCTCCTCATATGCTCCTCGGTCTCCCAGGTAGCTTCCTCAGTCGAGTGGTTCCTCCAAAGAACCTTCACTAATGGAATACTCTTATTCCTCAACTGTTTCACCTGTGTCCCGACAATCTGTATCGGCTCCTCTACATAACTCAGATTACTAGAGACCTCAATCTCCTGAGCCGGTATCACATGTGTCGGATCTGACCGATATCTACGGAGCATACTCACATGAAAGACGTCATGCAACTGAGACATCTCACTCGGTAAAGCTAGCCTATAGGCCAAAGGTCCTATCCTCTCAGTGATCTCATATGGACCAATGTACCTAGGACTTAACTTCCCCTTTTTCCCAAATCTCAACACACCACGCCACGGTGACACCCGTAAGAACACTCTGTCGCCCACATCATACTCCATCTCCCTCCTATGCTGATCCACATAGCTCTTCTCATCTCATCTGAGCCGCGCGATGCGACTCAATCGATTCACCTTATCAGCGGTATCTGAATCAACTCAGGACCTCAATCATCCTCACACCTCTTCATCCCAATACAAAGGCGATCTACATGGTCGCCCATACAAAGGCCTCATATGGTGCCATCCGATGCTACTATGATAATGATTGTTGTATGCAAACTCAATCGAGCTAAATCTCGTTCCCATGATCCTCTCAACTCCAATACACAAGCCCAAGCATATCCTCAACAGTCTTAATCGTCCTCTCACTCGCCCATCTATCGAGGATGAAGCGTTGTCTTCAAGTTCGATCTAGTACCCATAGCAGATCGCAAACTCGCCGAACCTCGAAGTAAATCTGGGATCCTGTCGACACTATCGACATCGGGACCCCATGCGGTCTCACTATCTACGCCACATACTTACGGGCCAAGCCGATCCATGGTATTGTTCTCCCTCATTTGGCAAGAAATGGGCCGATTTAGTCAATCGATCCATGTGACCCAGATAGCATCATCTTGCCTCGGCGTCCTAGGCAAACCCATAATGAAATCCATGGTAATTAGCTCCCATTTCCACTCCGAATGGGCAACGAATGAAGCTTCCCTGGAGCTCGGTGCTCGGCCTTAACTTTCCGCACGTCAAACATCTAGATACATACTCCGCTACCTGCTTCTTCATGCTGGGCCACCAGAAATGTTGCTTAAGAGTGTTATACATCTTGGTAGTACCAGGATGCATAGCATATGTGGCCATATGAGCCTCCTCCAATATCTCTCTCCTCAAGTCATCCACATCAGGCACACAAAGCCTCGGCCCTATCCATAAAGTCTCATCTCTCACATCAAACTCAGAACTCAATCAGCTTTTACCTTCTCAATCGGTCTCACCATAACAGATCCTTGTCACGAACTCTCCCGATCTGTCTAGTAGCATCGGTCTCGGTCTCAAAGTAGCCAATAAGACTCCATCCCGCTCCAGTTCAACGCACATTTAAGGCTCTCAATCAATCAAATTAGGCAACCTTATTGCACAATCAGAAATTTGTATTAGTATGTGACTTCCTACACGAGCATCTGCTATTACATTGGCTTTCCTGTGGTGATACTCGATAAATACAACATAGTCCTTCAACAACTCAAGCCATCTCCTCTGCCTCAAATTCAACTCTCTCGCTCGATAAATAACTCTTATGGTCGGTGAAGATCTGAAAAGTCTCGCCATCTGTAATGCCTCCAAATCTTCAAAGCAAACACTCTGCAGCCTAACTCCAAATCATGAGCAGGATAGTTTACCTCGTGAGACCTCAGCTGTCTCGAGGCATAGGCAATGACTCTACCGTGCTGCATCAGAACACACCCCAATCCCTGATGCGATGCATCACTATACACCTCAAATCCTCCAGTCCCAGATGGAATAGCTAACACCGGTCCAGTAGTCAACCGATGTTTCAGCTCCTCAAAGCTCCTCTGACACTCCTCACTCCATCTGAATGGTACATTCTTCCTCAGAAGTTTTGTCAGAGGGGCTGAGATCAATGAAAACCCCTCGACAAACCTCCGATAATAACCAGCCAATCCGAGGAAACTCCGAATCTCTGACACATTCCTAGGAGCCTCCCACTTCAGCACTGCCTCAACCTTACTCGGATCCACCTGAATACCCTCTCCAGTCACTATATGTCCCAAAAATATCACCTGATCCAGCCAAAATTCACATTTACTAAATTTGGCATACAACTGTCTCTCTCTCATCGTCTGTAACACAATCCTCAAATGCTCACTATGCTCCTTTCTATTCCTTGAATACACTAAAATGTCATCAATAAAGACAATAACAAACTGATCCAGGTAGGGCTGAAATACCTTATTCATCAAGGCCATGAAGGTTGCCGGGGCATTAGTCAACCCAAACGGCATCACTAGAAACTCGAAATGCCCATACCTTCTCCTGAAGGCACTCTTAGGCACATCGGCCTCTGCAATCTTCAACTGATAGTAACTAGATCGCAGATCTAACTTGGTGAATACCTGAGCCCCCTGCAACTGATCAAATAAGTCATCGATCCTAGGCAGTGGATACTTATTCTTCACTGTCACCCGATTCAACTGCCTGTAATCGATGCACAGCCTCAAAGTCCCATCATTTTTCTTCACAAACAAAACTGGAGCTCCCCATGGTGAAACACTAGGTCTGATAAAGCCTTTCTCCAACAACTCCTGAATCGAGTTTTAAGCTCCCTCGGTTCCACAGTGCCATCCTATATGGAGGTATAGATATAGAGCGTGACACAGAACGAGGTCAATAGTAAACTCGTCTCCCAATCCGCGGCAAACCCAGAACTCATCAGAAACACATCCGAAATTCCCTAACCACGGAATATCCTCAAGCCTCTCTCGCCAACTCGTGTCAACCACATGAGCCGATATGCCTCATGCCTCCTGCATCAATCTCGGGGCACTAAGGAAAGAGATCATTGGTGGTATCGCTGACTAACTCCTCTCGAACATCGCTCTAGGTCGACCAGAGACTCTAATACAACCTCCTTGGTGTAGCGGTCCATGATAGCCCTATGGGCGATGGCGATCCATCCCGTAATCACATCGATCTCTCTCGAGGCAACACTATAAGGTCCGCCTCAACACCGCTGATCAATCTGGATCGAGCATCCCTCGCACCTCTCCCAATGCAATAGTAGTACTGAGAGGTGTACTCACCTCTAGCCCATACTTATAACATCTCCTATCCCCATGCAATCTACATGCCATATGAGGTGTAATAAAGAATGTGTGGATCCAGATCCAAAGAATGCAAACGCCTCAATATCATAAATAAGGAGCATACCATTCTACAACATCGGGAATCTGGGCCTCTGCCTTGTCATGGCATAGACTCGGCTTGGGGCGTGGTGGTGCCCGACCCTCGGTCCGCCCAAAGGATCCCTCAGCTCTACCTCGGCCTCTACCTCGGCCCCTCTGTCCGGATCCACGTCCGGATCCACCCACTCTGCTTCATTGTCTTTGTAGTACTACTCGGCTCGGCCACTACTAGCAGATCGAGCTCCCAATGTAATGGGCAATCCGAATCGATGATCCATGGAGCCGCATTTAAGGCAAGCTCCAACAATTGCCAACACTCTCAAAGTGCCTCTTCTCACAGTGCTCACGTAATGGGGAATCGCCCAAAACCTCTGCCATCGCCATCGCCATCGCCAATCTGTACAAATCTCCCTCTCGTCCAAAACCCGACCGTATCGATCCTCCCAAGATCCAAGGCCACCTTTCGCCGCTAAAACTCCTACCAGAGCTACCCCGATCACTAACTCTCTTCCTCTAGACCCTTGACCCATCTTTGCTGTCTCGCCTCACCGCTTCCACTCACAAAGCAGCTCTCAACTCTATAAAGGAGCCTCGATCGATCGGGCCAATCTCGCACCGATCTCCAGATTCAACCCCATCTCAAACCTCCGGCACCTATCGCCTCGGTGGAAACCACAAGAGCAAAGATATCCCATCAACTCATTAAACCTAACCTCGTACTCGCCATCACATCCTACCTGTCTCACTCAAAACTCCTGCATCTTCATTTCCAGATATACCTTGGGTATATAATTGTCTCTAAAAGCCCTCAGAAAATTTGCCCATGTCAGTAAGCAAGGCCTGGTGGTACTGCCCGGAACAGTCTTCCACCATGTATAAGTGGGGCCTGCAGAAGAGATATCGTGTCGAACCTCTCATCGAGTTCGCAATCCATCCGATCGAGGACTCTCTCGGTCCTCTCCAACCATCCTTTAGCCTCGGTGGGTCTCATCTTGCCATAGAAGTTCATGTACCACGCCACGCAGCAAATCATATCTCCTCTCCCGTCTCACGGGGACTCTAGGAGGTATCTCCTCAGATCGAGGCACCGAGGACTCTCTACTAGCTCCAACAGATCCCTGGTCAGCTGGTTGATCAATCTGATCACCAAATACGGATGACCTAAAACAAAACAAGAACTCTGATCAGTTTCTGCATTTCTCAAAATAATTCAAGCCTAATTATGTACTAGTCCCAACAGATGCCAAACCATGATCTGATACCACCAATTGTAGCACCCCCTTACTATAGGATATGTACCGGGACGCCCGTAGGTCATTCTGATACACACCCTATGATAAGGGTGCGCTACGAACAATCGCTAACACTCCACATGGCATCAAAAATCATAAAGCATTAATATGAAATCCACTAATTTTTTAAACCATAAATTCTCATTTCATAACCTCAAAGCAGCAAACTTACACAACTGGTATGTTCTGTACATTACTCCAAAATAAAATCAAACAAAAAGCTAGCTAGGTCATCCTCAAAAGTGCCAATGACCGACACATGTGCCATGACTTCTCTTGCCAATTCGATCTACACGGCAGAAAAGTCCTCCGAGCTATAAGTTTACTCTCCGGTCTGAAAAATAATTTGCAATTTTGGGTGAGTTTGCGAACTCGGTGAAGAACCATCATCGATGGTTCACCCAATTCATGCATATACACAATATCACGATACATCTGATTATTTCACTAAGACACATTCGAAGTACCACATGATTATTACGATATCGATCGAAAGAACCAATTCAAATGCACGTGAAATGCGTATGTGGCGCTTTTCTAATTTATTACGTTGTTGTGACCGGCGCTGGCTCGTCCCACTAAGGCGCATTAAGCGGTGAGCCTTAAGCTCGAATCATCTTTGTGGGCTCAAGGCCCAATCACGTTGAGCTTAAAGCTCTCGTTGGTGATACGCTCTGTCACAATTCTTGATCATGCAATTATGCATGAATGCAAATGTCCAAATAAAACAAAACCAACATCATAACCGATCCCAATTCAACATATTCACACAAGTCACTCACAAGTAACCACATGAAAATCACATATAGCACTTCTATGTCGAATCTCCCAATCGGTCGGACCTCGGTCCATGATCCAAGACAAACAAACACAATCGTCCCTCCATTATTCTCCACGAGTTATAAGTGTAGAATTATAAACACTTACTAATCGAGGAACCATCTAGGTTACTCACCTAATAACTTCGAGCTAATGCGGAAGTCTCGCAACGTCCGTGGGATGACGTTCTAACTTGTTCCTCTATAAAATTAAAATAAGGACACGTTACCAATCTGGATAGTTAGAAATATCAACCAATGCACATGAGATAATTAAACGTGTATAATGCATGTTCATGGCATTCCGGCCCTAATCCAAAATTTTTCCATCATAAAAATTAGCCTCTAAAATTAGAAACCTATTGGCGACGGTGCATGCAATTGGGACCTCTATAGGTCCCCAATTAAACAAAACAATGATTAAAGGCTCCGTTACACAGGGCCACGTCAATTTCCGTCCAAAATTCCCAATTTCTCACAAAATGAAATTAAATATTCTACGAATCCGATCCCTCAAGAATCAGGTCAATCGGACGTCGGACGGAAAAGAAATTGACAAAAGAAACAATTAGGTCACTAAATGCCAAATAATTAAAAATATATATATATATATATATATATATATGCGCTTTGCCATTTGGAGGCGGCGTCGCCTAGCGAGGCCGACTCGCCTCACCTCGTCACTAGGGCGGCGTCGCCTAGTGACCGGGCCATCCGACCTCGCCTCATTGGGGCGGCGTCGCCTAGTGATCCCAAGGTTCACTCACATCCTTCCTTTCTTTTTCATATTTCCAATCCGAATTTCCAACACCCATTACTCTTTGCACACAAATCGAAAAAATACAAACCATAGCTTGTTGGAAAGATCATGAAATGTTCTACCATTCTCATGAAGACCATAAAAATCAATTTCACACCTATGGGTGTCAAAAATCCATCCAAACCTACTGCCCACTCAAAACCTATCAAAACAGGGCAGTACATTGCAAATTCAGTAACTACTCATTTCCTCAGTCAAAAATAACACAATAAATATGCTCAGAAAGTTCACAATGTTATCTAAAACTTTCATGAACAACTCAAAATCAAATTTACTTATTAACTAGGTCAAACAATTCACCAAAGAATCAGCCCTCTGAAATCAACCAATCTGGACAGTAATTTTCCAAACAGTAATTCTCTTAGTAAAAATGTCACAAAATTCATTACCTTATATCCCTGAAAAGATAAGATCTCAAACTTCAATTTTCATGAAGAACTCAAACTCCAATTCGATTTCTAACAATTTTAAAACTGTTATGGAAGTTACTGCCATTATCAGCAATTCACAACCTAATGCAGGGTCAGTTTTTGCAAAATCATAACTTCCAACTCTGACCTCTAAAAATTACACACCATAAATAATTTTCAAGATAATTTCTTCCTCTACAACTTTTCAGAAGATCACTCACACCAATTCAGTCCAAAAAAATTGCTAAAATTGCTCCCAAGCAGAAAGCTCACAAAACCAACACTTTGACTAGGTTTCTCCAAAAAGCATAAAACCAATCAATAGATATCAGTTCATATCTCCTAATATACAACTCGAAAATTATCAAGATTAGTGGAAATGAAAATCTAACTCAATATGCCTCAACTTTCATAAAGACCATTTTTCCTAGTTCCATACCAATTAATTTAGAAAAATCAACAAAGTAATCAGGTCATAACTGCGGGTACTGTTCACAGGCAATAAAACAGTAACTTTCCATGCAAAATTTTGCCCTTCTAGCATTACAATTTAACAACACCTATTTCACACAAAGTTGTAGCCAACATCCCAAAGTTTAAGTGGCCACAAACCTCACCTCATTTTCATTCCTACACAATTAGTTATGCTAACAACAATACAATCAGTAAAAACCTTAATTTTCCAGATTTGGTGTTAACCTTAGTTCTATCATTTCCAATGCCATATTACAAATCATTAAACATCCACATGAACACAAATCAGTTCTTATACCATTTATACATATACTAGGGCTAACACACAAAAATTGGCAGCACTTAATTCTTTCTTTCCAAGTAAAATCAATCATCAATAAGCCATCACTAATCAAACTAAAACCACTTCTAACATACTACTTTCAATTAATAATTCAACCTAACCTTATACCCATTAATTCAAACCATGTGAGTCATCAAGTTAATGCATCAAGAATCATAATAAATATACTAAACCTCCCATTAAATGCTCCTAACTACTATGATTCATAAATTCCTATACTTAAGCATCATTAAAAACCTAATTAAACTTACTTACCTAATTAGCCTTTCCACTTCAAAGCACACCAATTTCTCACTTTCTCTACTTTCTTCTAACATCAAACATGTATATCATCATGCCAAAAGAAAAGAGTGTATGCTTGGCCCTTTTAGAAGGAACAAAGAGGAAGGAGAGCTAAACACTAAGAAACCTAAAGAACAACAAATGGAGAAGAAGGGAAGGTGAAGTTTCGGTGGAGGAAGGATATAAGCAATAACAATGAGGTTTTTCCCTTCTTTCCCTTTAAATAACCGAAAAACAATAGCTAGGAAAAGACAAATGCAATAAATTCGTTGGACATTTGGCACTTATCTAAAAAAAACAATAAAATAAGGATAAGACAAAATTTAGTTAATTAAACACTAATCTCAATTAAGCTCTAAACATGGCACTAACATAATTCCCACAATTATTAATTCACTAATCTCATGCCATTAGGCAATCCTTTTCAGTACAAAAAGGCTCACTCAGCCAGTCAGTTGGAATTTTCCGGTCCGAGCAAGAACTCCGAAAAATTCCAGAAAAATTTTCATAAATCCCTAAAAATGTAAAACACTCAATGGCGCACTCCAAATAATTTTTCAAATACAACTATCCCGTAAATTTCACAAAAAACTCAATTTGAAACCTAAGCCGGAAAATGTCATGAATGCATGTATACCATGTGCAAGTGCAAAACAATCATCAGTTATAGAGGCTATATGTTGTATGAGCATGCCGAGATATAATCCAATTCTCCTAACCCGTCCCAAATTACCAATAAACCCTTCCTATGGGAGATGGGATGTTACAGAATCACCCTGTTCCTCAGCTGCTTGACCCGTGATCCTATAATCTGTACCGGCTCCTCAACATAACTCAAATCACTGGCTACCTCAATCTCCTGAGCTGGAATCACATGCATCGGGTGCGAACAGTGCCGTCAGAGCATACTAACATGAAACACGTCATGCATCCGGGACATCTCACTCGATGCGCCTAATCAAAGCCAGCGGTCCTATCCTCTCAAGGATCTCATACGGACCGATATACCGAGGGCTCAACTTGCCCTTACGGCCAAACCTCGAGACTCCTTTCGAGGAGACACCCGAGAAACACTCACACCCATATTGTACTCCATCTCTCGCCGATCTTGATCCACATAGCTCTTACATGCATCTAAGCCGCGCGATGCGACTCTGGATTAACATACCTTATCCATTGTATCTGAATCAGCTCGGGACCCTCAATCGATCTCATACCCTCTTCATCCCAATACGATGGCGATCGACACGATTAAGCCCATACTGAGGCCTCATCACGGAGCCATCCCAATACTACTCGACATCGATTATTATATGCAAACTCGATCGAGTGCCAAATCGATCCCATGCTCCTCTGAACTCCAATACACAAGCTCAAGCATATCCTCAACAATCTTAATCGTCCTCTCACTCGCCCATCCATGCGAGGATGAAGCGTTGTCTTGAAGTTCAATCGAGTACTATAGCGATCAGTAGGCTCTTCCGAACCTCGAAGTAAACACGGATCCTGTCCGAGACTATCGACAACGGAACCCCATGCAACCGTACAATCTATGCTACATACTTCTGGGCCAACTGATCGAAAGTATTGCTCTCCCTCACTGGCAAGAAGTGAGCCGATTTAGTCAATCGGTCCACTATGACCCAGATAGCATCATGCTGCCTAGGAGTCCTAGGCAACCCCATCACAAAATCCATGGTAATTCGCTCCCATTTCCACTCCGGAATGGGCAACGAATGCAACTTTCCCACTGGAGCCTGGTGCTCTGCCTTAACCTGCTGACTGATCAGATACCTGGAAACATACTTTGCCACTTGCCTCTTCATACCAGGCCACCAGAAATGTTGTCTCAGAGTATTATACATCTTAATCGTACTAGGATGCATAGCATAGGCAGCTATATGTGCCTCCTCTAGGATCTCCCATCTCAAATCATCAACATCTGGCACACACAGTCTCTGTCCCATCCATAAAGTCCCATCTCTCAACTCAATCTCCGAATCAGTACCAGCCTGGACTCTCTCAATCAATCTCACTAGCACTGGGTCTTGATCCTGAACTCTCCGGATCCTATCATGCAAAATCGGCCTCAGCCTTAGAGTAGCAATCAGAGTTCCATCTTGTCCCAAATCTATCTGTACATTAAGAGCTCTCAACTGGATCAAACCAGGTAACCTCGAAACCTAAACCTGAGCTGCACTACCATGCGATCTCCTACTCAGTGCATCGGCCACCACATTGGCCTTCCCTGGATGATACTCAATCGTGCAGTCATAGTCCTTCAGTAACTCTATCCATCTCCTCTGTCTCAAATTGAGCTCTCTCTGACTCAACAGATACCTCAAACTCTTATCATCAGTGAAGACACGGGCGTCTCCCATCTGAGATAATGTCTCCATCTCTTGAGCAAACACAACTGCGGCCAACTCCAAGTCATGCACTGGATAATTCACCTCGTGAGACCTCAACTTTCTCGAAGCATACGCTATAACTCTCCCATGCTGCATCAATACACATCACAATCCCTGATGCGAGGCATCACTGTAAACCACAAAACCTCCAGTCCCAGATGGAATGCCTAACACCGGTGCAATCGTCAACCGATGTTTCAGCTCCTCAAAGCTCTTCTGGCACTCCTCAGACCATCTGAACGGCACATTCTTCCTCAATAGCTTCGTCAAAGGGGCGGAGATCAACAAAAACCCCTCGACGAACCTCTAGTAATATCCGGCCAATCCTAGGAAACTCCGCAACTCTGGCACACTCCTCGGAAGCTCCCAACTCATAACCGCCTCTATCTTATGAGGGTCCACCTGAATACCCCCACCGGACACCACGTGCCCCAGAAATACAATCTCATCAAGCCAGGATTCACACTTAGTGAATTTGGCGAACAACTGTCTCTCTCTCATGACCTGAAGGACAATCCTCAGATGCTCAGCGTGCTCCTATCTACTCCTCGAATAAACCAGTATGTCATCAATAAATACAATCACAAACCGATCCAGGTAGGGCTAAAAAACTCTATTCATCAAGGCCATGAAGGCTGCAGGGGCTGTTGGGCCTCGAATCGTATTAAGCATGTTTATGTTATTTTTTAGGTTTAATTTGGAAATTTATTTTTGTCAGACTTAATTGAGGTTTATAGTGATTAATGGGATGAAAGTAAATGAAGGATTAGTTTAAATTAAAATTGAATTGTTGTTAGAAGTTGAAAGGAAATAAGATGGCTTAGGGGCAATTTAGGAAATTCACTTATGGTTTTAGAGTTTAAGGCTTTGAAGGAGGGACTTTTTGGTCTTTACGTAGTCATTAAATTGAAAATGAAATGAAGCTAGTGATGAATTGTCGTGGGTGTAGTTGTAACATAAGGAAAAATTTAAGCTTTATGAAAGGATTACTAAACTACGTAGTTTTGAGTTTGGGGTTTAAGTATTAAAGGAGAAACAATTTGTTAGCTTATCAAATGAGTGAGTCATGAAAATTCTAGAAAAGAAGAAGAAGAAGAAGAAGAAAGAGGCTAGGTCCTTAGGTTTTTCTTGCTTAGTGAAGGGTAGTAGAGTGTTTAAGAAAGAGAAGAGAAGGAAAGGATTAAGAGTTTTCATCAAAGCCTAGAGAGGGAGAAATTTCGTGGGTCTCCTTTCAAGGTAAGAAAATTGATAAATTCTTTGGGTTTATAAGTGGGTTTTGATGCTTATAGCTTGGGTAAGGTTTGGGTAAAGTTAGGTAGGTTTAATTCCATGTTTTCCTCTCCTAGGATTGTTTAATTTTGGGATATCTCTTGGTAATTGGGTTCTTACTTGCTTAATGAAGGTGAAGAGAGGTTATTTGAGCAAGAAGAAAGGCCAATTGCTCAAATTCAAGGCTAAAGGTTTAAGGTGGGTAAATTTCTTAATAATTGAGTTAATGAACTTGTTAAAGTTCTATAACAAAGGCTGTTGAATGTTTTAAAATGATTTATCAATGTTGCTTGTATGTCTTGAGATGGTTTAAATGTATATAAGATATGAAAATGTGTATATGATTGTTGAACAAGTGAAAAAGAGATTTGAATAAGTGATTTAGGCAATTATGTGGAAATAGATGTTGCAAGGTTCATTGATGGCTAATATGTGTGAAATGCATGAATGATGTGATATGCATGTTTCTATGAGTTTAGGGTGGTCCTTTATGTGATAGGTGCACCTATATAGGCTTCTCCAGCCTGCCCGCAAGTGGCCATGGAGTTCCTCACGGACTCCCTCACGTGTTTCACGGCTACACATGACCGCTTTGCGGAAATGTGTAGTACATCCTGTTGGACCCACCCAAACCAACTTATGTGTGACTATATTATGTGCTTTTTAAGTTGTTCTTGTGGGATATATTGTTTTGTAATTGCCTTTGATCATTTGAGATTAATGAAGAATTGCTTTATAATAAAGATGCTTTAGTTCATTTGTTTGAGAATAAATTGCTAAAGGATTTTGGCATGTTTATTCTTAGTTATTAAGTTTTTACCCACGGAGCCGTCGAGCTCACCCCCCATTTTTCCCTCCACAGGTCATGAGCGAGAAATCGAGGCATCGCATTGGGAATGAGGCATTACTCCGATGCATTTTTTGTTTTTGAAATCATATGTTTGAAACCAAGGCTTTAGATAGCATTTTAGAGCTAGCAATGTACTTTGTATTTTGTCTTTAAGACTTTGATGTATTTGGGCTAAAATGCCCTCTAAAGCTTTGTAATAACTTTGAATTTCATGTAAATGCAAGATTGCTGACTTTCAGTTGTAATTTATGTAATTTGCTTATGTTTTAGACACATGCATCATTGTATAGCTATATTTGACAAAAAGAAGGTTTGAGTTTGCATGTTTTACATTTGGAATGGGATAGAAGTTTAGGAGTGTGGTTGTTGCCTTGAATTGAGTTTGGAGATACTTTTAGGTTTGATTTATGCTATGTGAAGTTGGATAATGAGTTTTATGCAGGTGGTGGAGCTAGGATTGAAGTTGGTTAGTTGAATTTTCAAGGGAAGTGCTGTCAAATTTTCCTAAAAATTGATAGAAACTTCAATTGGGATTTAGTCCCTCTTAGGGCTTGAATTGGATCAGGAAGTCTTTTTGAAGTTTGTAGTAGAGGTTCATATCTTTCCAATGACATATAATGTGTCTCATTTGGACTTGGGGTTAAGAAGTTATGAGGTTAGAAACACATTCAGTAACTGTTTAATTAGCTATGTTACTGTTTCATTGGACCTTTTATGGGCAGTGCCTTTGAGTGGCTTTTTACCTTGCTTAATGATGAAATTAACATTTTCATCCTTCATGAGAGTTTTAGAGCAACTTGTTATCTTGCCATTGAGGTATAATATGTAATTTTTAGAATTTGGAGGAAGAAGTTATAAGAATTGGAAGATAACAACAAAAGTCATGCTTGTTGTTCATATAGCTTATGAAGTTATGATAACCTTGATGACAAATGATTGAAATCCATGCTTTGATGATTCATTTAAGCTAGAGATTTTGAAGTTGGTGAATTAAACTTGAAGTTTAAGATGTTATGAAGTGTTTAGGCTATGAAATAAATAAATTTGGGAAGTGTATAAATGGTTAAGAAGTTAGGTTGAAGGTGAGAAGTTTGAATGAGGCATTGAAGTTTTGGGATTTTGCATGTCCGTTAAACGGACAGCCTCGGGTGCAAAAAAACCCCTTAGCCTGCCCATGTCCGTTAAACGGACTTGTATGTCCGTTTAACGGACATTTAAGGATCATTTGGGACACTTTCACCCGAACGTGTCCGTTAAACGGACATGTCTGTCCATTTAACGGACAGCTACGGGAAAGACACTGAATTTTGAAAATGTTAGGGGCCGAATCGCGTTTTATGGTCTTCATGAAAGTTGTATATCTAGATGTCTACTTTCTAATGGTTCAAAACCAAACGAAATATGATTTATAAATAGAAAGTTATGGTGATCGCGCCAAAAGATGTTGAAATTGATTTAGGATGTGAACATACTTGATTCTTTTGGGCATAAATCCCTCATCCAACATCCAATTGAGGTGAGGCTTGAACCATTAGATTTCTAAGACATATATCTTTCCCTCCAAAAAAATTGGTGCCATTTGGAGTCAAATTGAAAAATTTTGCATTAAAGTAAGTGAGAGGTCGGTTTGAAGATCATATTTTGAGTATGAGCTCTTTTAGGATTTTTAAGCATAACTTGAGTTATATAACTCCATTTGAGGTGATTCTTGTCACAAAACGAACTTGAGGCATAGAGCTACAATTTATATGAATAATTCAACTTATTATTTTGATGTTTAAATAGTGTGCGCTCGCCACGAATGTGGAATTATAGCTAAGGACCCTGAAAGGTTAATAGCACAAGGTTCATGATTTTGCAGTTTTAATGAAGAAACAAGTTTTCCATCGTGGTGAGGAATCCCTCCCTCGTGGGATGCGCGTCCAGATGTCAAGAAGGATATCGGGCCCGTGTCTCACCGGGGTGGGGTTCCAACAGGGGCATTAGTCAACCCAAACGGCATCACTAGGAACTCGAAATGCTCGTACTTGCTCCTGAAAACACTCTTAGGCACATCGGCCTATGCAATCCTCAACTAGTAATAACCTAATCTGAGATCCAATTTGATAAACACCTGAGCTCCCTGCAACTGATCAAATAGATCGTCAATCCTAGGCAGTGGATACTTATTCTTCACTGTCACCCGATTCAACTGCCTATAATCAAGCCTATAATCAATACACAGTCTCAGCGTCCCGTCCTTCTTCTTCACAAATAGTACCGGAGCTCCTTATGGTGAAACACTCGGTCTAATGAACCCCTTATCCAGTAGCTCCTGCAACTGAGCCTTGAGCTCTCTCAGTTCTACAGGTGCCATCCTATACGGTGGTATCGATATAGGAGCGGTACCGGGAACGAGATCAATCTCAAACTCTGTCTCCCGCTCTGGCGGCAATCTCGGTAACTCCTCGGGAAATACATCTGGAAATTCCCTGACTACGGAAACATCCTGCAATCTCGTCTCGACTCGGGAATCCACTACGTGAGCCAGATAGGCCTCACAACCTCCCTGCATCAACCTCAGGGCACTCAAAAAGGAAATCATCCTCGGCACTGCCTGACTAACTCCTCGAAACACACTACAATGACCGGAGATTCAGCCTGACCTCCTTGGTATAACAGTCCATAATAGCCCTATGTGCAGTCAACCAGTCCATCCCCAATATCACATCAATCTCCCTCAGAGGCAAAATGATCAGATCAGCACTCAGGCGCTTCGGTCGATCCGAACCGGACACCTATCCGGACCTCTCCCAATACAACAGATCGTACTACTGAGGTGTACTCACCTCAACCCATCTGTAACCTCTGCCTATCCCATGCAGGTTTATATGCTAAATGCGGTGCAATGAAAGAATGGGTGGATCCAGATCCAACAATGCATATGCTTCAAAACCGAGATCGAAGCATACCCTTGACAACATCCGGGGAATCCTGGGCCTCCTGCCGAGTCATGGCATAGACCCTGGCCTGAGACTGCTGTCTGCTGCTCAGACCCTCTACCCTCACTGCGGACCCCTCTGCTCAGCCTCGGCCTCGGCCTCTCCATCCCGATCTACCTCCACGGCTCTGCTGTACCGTGGTATTGCTACCTGATCTTCCAGTCATAGTAGACTGGGCTCCCAAAGTCTCTGGGCAGTTCCTTACCAGGTGGTCCATCGAGCCACACCTCAAACAGGCTCCAGACAACCATCGACACTCTCCACTATGCCTCTTGTCACAATGCTAGCATAAAGGAACAGACTGCCCTGAAACTCTGGCACTGCTGCCACCACTACCAGTCCGTACAAATCTGCCCCTCTGCCCATCACCAGTCTATCTAGCCCCTCCTGCGGACCTGAAGGGCCTACTCGACGCTTCTCGTACCCTCTCGCCCTTGATCAGACCGATCGTCACTAGACCTCTTATGCAGGTCCCTGACCGGTCTCATTAGACTCTCCTCAATGGCTTTCTCCTCACTGCAGAAGCCCTCAGCTCAATAAAATTGCCCATATTGGACCTAGCCAAATGGGTACGGATCTCCAGATTGAGTCCGCCCTCAAAACGCCGACACCTGTCAGCCTCAGTAGCAACCAATGTAGAAGCATTGACCATCAGCTCGTTGAACCGCACCTTATAGTCAGCCACAGTCAACTGTCCCTGTCTCAGCTCTAAGAACTCCTGTAACTTCATTTCCAGATAGACCTTGGGCATGTAATTGTCCTTGAAGGCCCTCAGAAAATCATCCCATGTCACATCGGTGTACGAGGCCTGGTGGTCTTTGCCGGACGATCTTCCACCACTGATATGCAGGACCCTGTAGCAAAGAGACGGCATAATCAAACCTCTCCTCAGGGTCGCAGTCCATCTGATCGAGGACTCTCTCAGTCATCTCTAGCCATCCCTCAGCCTCCGCAGGGTCGGTGCTGCCATAGAAGTCAACAGCCCCCTGCTTATGCAATCGATCATATCTCCGTTCCCGTCTCACAGGAACTCGAGGAGGCAAATCCTCTGAAAGAGACACCGGAGACTCCCTACTAGCTCCTACCGATTTCAGGTCAGCTGGTAGCTCAACTCGATCTCCAAGGACGGATGACCTAAAACAGACAAGAAATTCCGATCAGTTTTGCTATTCTTACAGTGATTCCAACCTAATTTACACTATGCCCAAAAGATGTCAAACCATGCTCTGATACCACTTAATGTTGCGCCCCCTCACCGTAGGGTACACATCGGGACGCCCGAAGGTCGCTCCGACACGTATCCCACGATAAAGGTGCCCTACCAGAAAATCCGACTGTTAATCCACATGGCATCGCAATAATTAAAACCATAATATATCATAAATCAGTAAATTTTAAAATCCAAAATAATCTTGATACAGTCATCCAATAGCAGAATAGACAAGTCTATTAGTCCCCTAAACAAAACCAAAAAGGAAACTGATACAAGCATCTATCCTAAGTCATCCGCAAAAGTCCAACCCAACTGACCGACCTGTGTGCCATCGCTTCTCTTGCCAGCACGTTCGCACGGCAGGAAAAGACTATCTCCGGAGCTAGGAGTCTACTCTATCGATCCTGAAAAATTAGATGCAATTTTGGGTGAGTTTGCGAACTTAGTGAGAAACCATCATCAATGGCTCACTCAAATCATGCACTACGCAGATTGCGTACAGCACGGCACAGTAAGATACCATTAGTATATATAACAATTTGCAGTATCATATCACAATTTACAGTATTATGCAACAGTTTACAGTAGCATGTAACAATTTGCAATCTCTCATGTCATCACATAATTCAGTAAGTGTCGCAAATCAATCAGTCATGTGTATACAATGCATATGAGACTCTTTTCCAGTTATTCAGTATTGTGCCCAAGTGCTCAGTCAGTATTCAGTGGGGGACGCGTTAGGGATTTCTCCCCTCGGGCTCGAGGCCCGGTCAGTCCAGTGTTAGAGCTCGAGGCTCTTTTCAGTGATAATAGCAACTTGGGTCACATATCCATTATATGATCATGCATTTATGCATGTAATGCAGTGTTCAGTAATTCAGTGTATGGCTATAAAAGCCCAGTATTGCATTTCTCAGTGTCATGCAGTAGTCCAATCCAATCCAGTAAAAGCATGAAATTCAATTATATACATTTCAGTAATCATGCAATTCACATTGGCAAGTAATTCACATAGAGCATTTAGACAATCAGGAATTTGAGAAATCAACTAGGTTACTCACCGTTACTTAGAGCCATCTTGCTTGAAGTTCCAGCAATGTCCGTGGAATGACGATCCAACGACGCCTCTATAGCAGTAAAATGCAGTCCCATTACTAGATGCTCAATTAAACAATTCAGTGATGCATACGTCTCAATGGAATTATGTACAATGCATGTTCACGATTTCCGGCGCTAAAACCCAATTTTTGAACTCTTAAGCCCCATTCTAACTCTTCGCTCAATTGATCGACAATAATTGATCCATTCCTAAAATTCAGTTCAATTTCCTAAATTCATACTTCCTATAACAATTTCCTATTCATTGGATCAAAACCTTTATTGAAAATCCCAATTAAAATTCCATTTGTCTCAATTCAATATTTAGGTCACACTATGAACCATAATTGACCTTATTCTCTATGAATCAATACCATTTCAATTAAATTCTAACTTCCATAATTATCCTCAATTTTAGACCTCTTTCCCTAGTCCATGACGAATCAGGAAACACCTCAATCGGAGGTATATACCATAAGTTATGTCCAATAAACAAACACTCATCCATTCAGAAAAGCCCCCCCTTCGCCGCGACCTGCGGCTCTACGCCGCGACGTGAAGAAGCCTGTTCGCCGCGACGTCAAAGACGTTCGCCGCGGCGAACACTCTTATGCGGCTCGTCACGACGTAAATCCAGGCGCTCGCTGCGGCGTCTTCATTGCTTTGTCATGGTAGGTCAAGCGCCAGACGTCATGAGTCGGATCGCGCCTCCGTCTTCTCCGATCGATTTTTCATCCAATCTCTCTCTAAAACCTCCATTAAACACTCCAACTACCCAAATCAACCATAATAAATGCCATAAATGTAACAACTAACATTAATAACAACATTAAAGCTATTAAAACTTACCAATCAAGCCCAAATCCACAAATCTCTCAAAATCACCGTAAACCCTAAAATCCTTCAAAATCCACGATTAACCACTCTCAAAGCTTCTCAACCTTCATCAATCACAATAACAAGTTAGCCTAGCACAATGAGAAGAAAACCATAAGGAAAGATCGAAGAATCCTCACCGATGGGAGGAAATCGAAGATCACCATGGGAGGAGAAGAGAAGAAAACGATTTTGCCTTAAGAAAATTTCTAACTTTCAAACCTAGGTATTTATAGACATAAGTCTCCAAATCAGTTCAAATTTTAGTCTTCTAAATTTCAATGGCTCAACATTTTTATTTTCTAACAGTATAACTCTAATTTTTCCATTGCCATTGGACAATTCTTTCAGTACTATACAGTCAATCGGTTTGTCACTCTAAAATTTCTGATCCGGGCATTTTCTCCCGAATTTTCCAAAAATTTCCTATAAGCCAGTATCAATAGCCAATCACTCTTAAACTATTCTAAATCAGTCATTCGAGCTCAATTACCCCTAATTTCTCAATCAATCACAATCCAGTCAGTTTCTAATTCACAATCCAATCAATTCATACTCACAATTAAAATGCCGAAAAATCATGAATGCATGTACCTATTGCATATGAATAAATGCATATGCAATAAACCTGTTCCTCTATAATTAGAGGCCAGTAACATGCTCAATCAGTGAATGCAATAAAACCTATCAGTCTGTCCTACTTACCAAAATACCTTTGCTAACAGTAACGGGATGTTACATAAATGATGGAGACATATATAGAAGTTCAAAGGTTAGATTAAATGGTATTGGTCCAAATTAAGGTTATTAAGAATTGGACCGTTGACTTGTGTAAATATGTTAAGAAGTATCAATATGATCTGATATAGGTGTTACCGATGCAAAAAGTGAAAATTGTGAATAATTCGAAGTATATTAAGGAATTAGTTAAGATATGGAATGATTAAATAAGTAACTGAAAGACCAAGTGAGTCTATTGACTAGGTCAATTGGAAGAAATTAATTGAGAGAATAAGTTACTTAGGAGATGAAGGAAAATATAAGACAACATCACCTTCATTTGTTTGATTACTCAGGTAAGAATTTTGAGGACGAAATTCTTTTAAGAGCGGGAGAATTGTTGGACCCTGAACTTTTCTTGGAAGTTAGAACTATTAAATGAGAAGTTGTTAGTGATTAGTGATGAGTAAAGAAAAAGGAGAATTCTTGAGTTTGAAATGATATACAAGATTAAGGTAGTAAATGTAGTAAGTTGATGATGAGTGGGTATATGTGTGTGTGTTTTGTTATTGATGTTCATGATCAATCATGGGCTATAAGATTTATGGATGATATTGAGCTTAAATGGAAGTTGAGAAGAAAATTAGAGAATGTCAAATACAGAATATGAAGAGTGAATAATTGATATTTGGTTTTTGATGATTATAGATTTTTTAGTAAAATTTTATGTTTAAGATGAAATTTATGATGAATAAGTTGATTGAAATGGAGTTTACGAATTGTTGTTTGTTTTTGAATGGCATGTTAGAGCTTGGAAATGTATATGGAATGAGTTGTTGGAAATGAGGCTCAAAAATAACTAAAAGGGTACTTGGTAGTGAATGAATATGAAGGGATATTATGTTTAGCAAGCCTTCTTAGGTGTAGGGATGATGGGCAGAAATTCAATGGAAAAATTGTATCGATTTAGAGAGAATTAGCCAATGTTGTCTTCTAAATGTTGTAGCTTTTCTTTCCATCTTTCTAACGCTATAAAGTATGACATTTTTTGATATCGGAGATGGAAGTTATGATTTTTTGAAGTTTGAGATGCTGTTTGGAATGACAATTTCGGACAGCCATATTGAGGTAGAATTTTGACCCCTATAGAGGTAGAATTTGCTTCTTATTTCTCATAAAAGTTGTAGAGCTTTCTTTTATCTTTCCATTGATACCAAATTTGTAAATTTTGGAGTTATGGGTCAAAAGTTATGATCCTTATAAGTGGAGACGTTCTGGGCAAAAAGCAGACGATAGAAAGTGAAAGAAAGAAAAGCAGACGATAGAAAGTGAAAGGAAGAAAAGCAGATGATAGAAAGCGAAAGGAAGAAAAGCAGAAGATAGAAAGTGAAAGGAAGAAAAGTAGACGATAGAAAGTGAAAGGAAGAAAAGTAGACGATAGAAAATGAAAGGAAGAAAAACAGACGATAGAAAGTAGACAGAAGAAAAGTGAACGATGCAAAAGTGAGACGATAATGAAGTTAGACGATAGCATTGGCCTTTAAGGTCTTCATAAAAGTTTTAGATATAAAAGTCCTCTTTCCAATGGTCTAAAAACAAATTCAATCTAACATCTTTAGCAAAAGTTATGGCATTGGTACTGAGACATGTACATTTCAAGTGAGGGCATAAGCGTGTTGGAGTCTTTTGGCCATAACTTCTTCTTAAGACCTCCAAATGACCTGATTCTTGAATTATGGGATTTTTAAGACTTTTCTCTATATCTCCCAAAATAATTGAAGCTATCTAAAATTTATGGAGAGAGATTGAGTGAAAAGAGTGAGACAGGTACAGTGAGTGTATTCTTCAATCATATGAACTGGTGTTATCTCACTGAACATGCTTCAGTATTTTGGCGATATCTTGATCTGTAGAGATTTGATTGGGTTGTTTTTGTTTAAAATTAAACTAGATACATGGAGCTACAAATTATGTGAAGGAAAGGAATTTCAATTCAACCCCTAAGATTTTCAATTTCTGAATTGAAGTTGTGTATAGTGTTCAGTCTCGGATTAGTAAGAGTAGAAAGTGTTTTGGGCATAATTTTTGCTCTAGTCCTCCAAATGAGATGATTCTTAATTTGGATTAAAATAGAGAGATAAGGCTACAAATTGTCTAATGAAATCGAGTTTTGATTCAGTCTCTAAGAGTGTCAATTTTCGGATAGAAGTCAAGCACAAGATAATGTTTTGGTATAAGAACAGTCCGAAAAGGGACTATTGAATCAAATTGAATGATTTTGATATCTTTGCAAAATTGAGACAATTAGGAACAATTATCTATAAGGAAGTGTTATCAAATTCCTTCAATTGCATGATTAGAATAAGGTCTTGTTTTTGGAAGAAGTTAAGCATGATTTTAAATAATTTTGAGGTCTTACTAGATTAATTATTTTATTTGGAGTTTTTATTATGTTGATGTTGGTTGGATTTTAAAATATGGATTAGTTGAGTTAAGTAGCAAGAGTGTGAATGTATGAGAGCATTTTGGGAAGAACACTTAAGCATTAAGGTTACAAGGCTTACATGTAAGGGTATTTTAGACATTATTCACTCAATACTGGCATAATTGTAATAAGAAGGGTTTTGGCTTTTAAAAGAAGGAAGTAAGAATGAAAATAGGAAGAAAAGAACAAGAAAAGAGAGAAGAGAGTGAGAGGTTCGGTGGAGAGAAAGAAGACAGAAGAAAAGAAACTAGGTCTTGATTTTTCTTGGTTTTTAAGATGGATTTTGAGTTGATTCAAGAAGAAAAAAAGTGGAAGAAGATTATAGCTTCCATATGAGTCAAGAAACTCCTCATTTGGTGAAGGATTAAGGTAACGGCATGTTTGATTTGTTGGATTTATGAAAAAGTTTTGGTTTAGATAGCTTAAGAAAAGTATGAGTTTAAGTTTTCTAAGATCAATTTTATGATTATGTGTTATGGGTCATCTCGATTTTGGATTCCTATCGATTTGAAAATTTTACCTTTGATGAAGGAAATCAAAAGAGGAAAGAGGAGCAAAGAGAGTAGAGGCTTTTGAACAAGTATTAAGAAAGGAAATAAGGTGGGTTTCATGTTTATAATTGAATAATGAACTATTAAAGTTTTTTCAAATCAAAAGAATGAAACGATTTCAATTACTTTGTTGATCTGCATATATTGCTTCTCAATGATTTTAAGAATTTGTTTATATTTGTGAATATGCAAAAATGCATTGTGATATATGATTATGTTATGTTATTGAATTGTGTCATGGCATTTTGATTTGAATGGAAAGAAGAAAAAGAACATGAAAAGTATGAAAGCATTTCATGTTAATAAAAAAAATGATTGTGATCATTGATTATGTGCTTTTGTTTAGGCAAGAGAGTAACGTTTCGTAGTCACGTACACGTCGACGTAAAGCCTTTTCCCGGATACCCACTTGTGGCCCACGAGATCCAAAAATGGACTCGTTTTATTCACGGTTTAAACTTCGGTTTATCCGTTTTGTCCCACGGAGCTCTCGAGCCATTTATTGTGCATTGCGTATTCAATTTGTTATGAATGATGCATAATTGAATGTTATGCTTTGATGGCTAATTGTTTATGAAATGCTTATATGACGAGGTTTTAAATTACGAGTTTTGAGCTAGAATTGTGAATTTATTTGAGAATTTGAGAACTATGTGTTTTATGATTTAATAAAAATTTTCTATAACAAAGGAATAATTTCAATGGTTTTGTTCGTTATTGACTATAAACATGTTACCTACAAGCTGTAAAGCTCACCCCCCTTTCATTCCCATCTCTAGGTAATGAGAAGGAGATCGCATGAAAGAAAGCCAAGGAATCCATTTGATTATGCATATGTTGTATTTTAAGTTAGATTGTTGTAAGAATAAGACCTTGGACATATATTTGAGAATTTTGGGGTTTTGTATCTTTGAATTCGGATTTTTGAGTATTGATGTTGTAATATAGCTTGGCATGCCATTAAAGTTTGTAAACATTTATCTTACGATGTTGATGAAAAATGAATTGTGTATGAATGGTAAGAGTTGAGTTGATGAACTTTGAATATAAATTGTTGTGATTTATTAATAAGTAAATTATGAATGGAAAAGAAAGGTAGGTTTGAATGATGTTGTAATAAAGGAAGTGAAGTTGGGATAAATTCGATATTGATCTATGAGGAATTTGACTAAGTTGATTTCTACCTTTCCAACGATTTAAAGTATGCGAATTTTTGATTATCGGAGTAAGAGGTTGGGTTCTGGAAATGGTGCCCAACATGTTTTGGTATCAGAGCAAGAAGATGAATCGATGAAGGTTAAGGAAACTTTATTAGAGCATGATCACGTCATAGGGTATCCATTTTAGAGTTGGGCTCTGGAAACGGTGCCCAACATCTCCTCCATCCGATAAAGCGATATTGGATGATATATGAGTTAGGGATGGGGATGGTATAGCATGACGAGCAGTAGGTGATGCCTTATCTACAACTATAGGCCTTGGAGGGGGAGGAGATGAGTCAGTGCGAACTGCAGACTGTGACGATCCACCTTTATAGTAATTACCTCCGAACATGCCTCTAAACCTAGGCCGCATTACCTCATACTGTCTCTTTCGTCCCATATTTTTACCAGAAATTTATTATTTATTGAATTTTTTACAAATATAAGAACTTAAATTCAATATTTTACACCATATATGGAAAAGGAAATAAGGTGATTTGTTAAATATCATATTCAAGTACAAACAATGAAAACGAAGGTTAACAATTATTAAAGTCATAGAACAAGAATAATAACAACCCACATTGAATAGGATGTAGGTTGACCTCTAACTAGTAGGGAGGTTATTTGATAAATTCTTACAGATACAACAATAAATCTGTAAGTGATCTAGAAGGGGGGTTGAATAGATCTTTAAAATTCTTTAAAAATTTCTACAAGAAAATCAGAAGTTAAAACACACAAAAACAATTTTGATAAACTTAATTAAAAAGTGTAGGAAAGAAGATCAAACACTGTTTTTATAAAGGTTCGGTGCTAAGACCTACGTCCTCTACCTAAGCTCCCACTTAGGATTTTGCCAACCACTTTATAGCACACTTTGTAGTTGAGTGTGAACTTTTTTACAACGCCACTTGAATTTCGGCTCAAGCAACCTTTACACTCGATTTGTCTTCCGGCACAAATCCTACCTCACGTGACCTAGTCACTCAAATTGTAAGTAAAACAATACAAAGATTGAAGAACAAATGCTCAATACAATTTATAGCAAAATAAGAGCAATAATGAGCAATTTGAAGCAATATAAGAGTATTTGAACTTGTAGAACTTGTTTATACTCTTCTTCCATCATCCTCTATTTATACTTGAAGAAATATAGCTGTTGGAGCTCTACTAGCCATTGCTTAATTGGATATAGCCGTTCCTTGATAATCTTCATTCCATTTTTATCAAATTAGACCGTTGGAGCTGAAATTGTGCATCCATAAGTCGACTTGTCAAATGTATAAGTCGACTTGTTTCAACCATTTACGTAAAAGTTTCATCTCCGCTCTCCAATAAGTCGACTTGCACCATGTAAGTCGACTTGTCGTCCTCGATAGGTCGACTTGTATTTGATAAGTCGACTTGTATTGACATTGCTTCATCTGTAAGTCGACTTGTGCTTTGTAAGTCGACTTGTATTTCCTTCAATGGTAACATCCGACCAAATCCTTTATAATCCTCATGTTTTATGCCATTTTTCACTTAGAGGACAACTCCCATCTTGATTCTCCATTGATTAGACACTTGCTCATCTTGATTTGCACAATCCTTTTATTGAATAATACCTAAAATAATTTCTTAACTATTTCTAGATATTTTATTATTATCAAAACATAAAGGGATTTAATTTGTCAACCATCATTGGTCCAACAATCTCCCCCTTTTTGATAATGACAAAATATGTAGAAATTGACAAGATATTTGAAGGACATAAAATTTGATCAAGGTTTCCCTTGTCTTGATGGTTAGGTTGTCTCCCCCTTAATTTATAAATCAATGATTAAAATAGAAATCAATAAAATTGCAAATCAATGAAATTTTCACTCCCCCTTAATCAATTTCAATCTTACTCCCCCTTTTTGTCATAATCAAAAATCAATAGAGAAAGTAGTCTAAGTGTAAAACATGATGATGAAATCTTTGGATGTAATTACATATGTGCCTCATATATTGACCATTTAATGTAGCAAAAACAAATTCAACCAAAGGAATTTAAATCACACATGCCTAACCTTAATTTAATATTCACAAACACATCTTCCTTAAGAGGTTTAGTAAAATTGTCAGCCAATTGATCACTAGACGAAACATGTTTCAAAACAATGTCACCTTTCAAACAATGATCACGAATAAAATGATGTCTAATTTCAATGTGCTTTGTTCTACTATGCAATATAGGATTTTTACTCAAACAAATAGCACTGGTATTATCACAATAGATAGGAATGTTTTAACTACAATACCATAATCAAGCAATTGATGTTTAATCCAAAGAACTTGGGCACGAGCACTCCCATACTACTACATATTGATTCAGCGGAGAAATGGCTACACTAACTTGCTTTTACTAGCCCAAGATATCAAAGATGATCCTAAGAAATGACATAATCCACTAGTACTTTTTCTATCAATTCTACAGCCACCATGATCAGCATCACTATAGGCATACAAATCAAATGAATCACAACTAGGATACCACAAACCATGATTAATAGTTCTACTCAAATATCTAAAATTCTTTTACAAGCACTCAGTGAAATCTTAGGACAAGATTGAAATCTAGCACAAAGACATGTGGCAAACATTATGTCGGTCTAGAAGCGATTAAATATAAGAGAGAACCGATCATACCTCTATAGAGTTTTGATCAACATCTTCTTCATGTTCATTTTCTCCAAGACCACATTTGTTGCCATTGGTGTTGTTGCCACTTTGCATCCTTCCATTTTAAACTTCTTAAGAAGTTCCTTTGTATAATTCGATTGATGGATGAATATTCCATTTTGTGTTGCTTGATTTGCAATCCAAGAAAGAACTTGAGTTCTCCCATCATGCTCATTTCAAACTCACCTTGCATTAAATCGCTAAATTCTTTACACAAAAATTCATTAGTGGCACCAAACACAATGTCATCAACATAAATTTGACAAATAAGCATATCATGATCAACATGTTTAATAAACAAAGTATTATCTATCTTACCACGAACATATCCATGTTGAGTTAGAAAAGTACTTAACCTCTCATACCATGCTCTAGGTGCTTGCTTCAGTCCATAAAGTGCCTTCTTGAGTTTGTAGACGTAATCCGGATGCTCATGATCTTCAAATCCTGGTGGTTGTTTGACATAGACTTCCTCTTGAATATACCCATTGAGAAATGTGCTCTTGACGTCCATTTGATTTAATTTGATCCTTTTATGAGACGCAAATGCACATAGTAGCCTAATTGCCTCCAAAAGAGCCACAGGAGCATATGTCTCATTGTAATCAAGACCTTCTTCTTGATAAAATCCTTGAGCCACTAGCCTTGATTTATTTTTAATTGCTTCACCATTCTCATCATATTTTATCCGATTTACCCACTTGACTCCAATGATGGTCTTGTCCTTTGGTGGAGCTACCAAATCCCATACATCATTTCGCTTGAACTGATTAAGCTCCTCTTGCATAGCTAAAAGTCAGTTTTCATCTTTAAGAGCTTCTTCTATATTTTTGGGTTCTACCAATGAAATGAAGGCTGAATTACTCATATTCTCATAGATATTTCTCCTAGTTCTTACACCAATATTTAAATCACCAATGACTTGCTCCATAGGATGGTTCTTTGCTTTTGCCCATGATTTAATGTCGGGTACATGATTTTCTTTGTCTAGCTTCAATTCCTCAATCTTGGATTCAATTTCTTCAATTTTATTTCCTGAACTTCCTGCATCATCATCAAAACAAGCCTTTCTCGGGGGTGAAATCATATCATCAAATTTAACATGTATACTTTCTTCAACACATTTAGTCCTATTATTATAAACTCTAAAAGCCTTACTAGTTTGAGAATAACCAATAAACACACCAACATCAGATTTAGAATCGAATTTTCCTAAATTGTTCTTTCCATTATTATGAATGAATACTTTACAACCAAAAGGATGAAAATAAGAGATGTTGGGTTTCTTACCTTTCCAAAGTTCATAGGGTGTCTTATTTTTGTCTCTTCGCAAGTGTACCCTATTGATGACGTAGCATGTGGTATTGACTGCTTCCGCCCAAAATGATTTAGGAAGATTGTACTCATTTAACATGGTTCTGCTCATTTCTTCAAGAGAACGATTCTTCCTTTCTACCACACCATTTTGTTGCGGAGTCCTTAGTGTTGAGAAATTGTGCTCCATCCCGTATTTGTCGCAAAGACTTTCGAAAGGTTCACATTCAAATTCTCCTCCATGATCGGTTCTAATAGCAACGATCGACAAATTTTTCTCATTTTGAACCAATCTACACCACTTGGTAAATTCATTAACTGCATCACTTTTATTCGCAAGGAATCTTACCCAAGTAAATCTAAAAAAGTCATCCACAATCACAAGGACATATAATTTTCCACTAAGACTAGCATGTCTAGATGGTCCAATCAAATCCATATGCACAAGTTCAAGAGCTCTAGATGTGCAAATTTCTTTCTTTGGTTTGAAAGATTCTCTAACATGTTTGCCTTTTAAACATGATTCACACAAGTGTTCTTTAACAAATCTTATTTTAGGCAAACCTCTTACAATGTCATTTTTCGAAAGCATAGAGATTAGAGGCAAAGGTGCATGTCCTAATTTTCTATGCCATAAAAATGCATTTTCTTCTAAAGTCACTAAACACTTTTCATTAAACGAACTATCATCATGTAAATCTACTATGTATGTATTTTCGTGTCTCAAACCAATGAAAGCTACATGACCGTCCTTTTTAACCATGCAATGTGATGATTCAAAACTTACATTAAAATTCATATCACAAAGTTGAGAGACACTTAACAAATTATGTTTTAATCCATCAACAAGTAAAACATTGTCAATGGTTGGCAAAGGTTCCTTACCCACTTTACCAATTCCAATGACCTTACCTTTGTTGTTGTCTCCAAAAGTGACATAACCTTGATTCTTTGGTTTGATTTCCGCAAAAGGTTCTTGTCTCCACTCATGTGTCTTGAACATCCGCTATCGATGTACCAAGTGCTTGACGGCCTTTCATCCCTTGCTTGTACCTACAATATCAACGTTCTTTCTTCTTATAGGTACCCAAGCCATTTTGGGTCCATTTTGGTTAGCCATATAAACCACATTAGGTGGTATTGTGCCTTTAATAACCCAAATTTTCTTAATCTTAACACATCTTCTAGTACTCTTGCAGGCAATTTCTATGTGACCATCTTTCAAGCATCTAGCACATTGAGCAATTTTTCCATCCTTAGTGAATTTGAAAATTAAAGAGTAATCTCTATCAAAAGGGTCATATCCTAATCCATGTTTAGAAATGGAATATCTTTGTAGTGATAATAATTTTTCAAACTGTTCGTTTCCATTTGCGAATTTTCCAACCATATACGAAAATTCTTTTCTAAGTCTATCAAGCTCACAAATAAGATTTTCTTTTTCAATAAGACATGCAGAATGATCTTCATTTGGACTATCTAAGTCATCAATAGTCTCATGTAAGGCATTATTTCCAGCAACCAATTCTCGTATTTTCTTTCTTAATTTTTTGTTAATCTCAATGGCTTCTTCAAAATCAGCTTACAAAGCATCAAAAGAATCTCTTAGATCTTGGTCATTGAAAGTTACCTCATTTTCATCATCACTTGATGAACTTTTTGTCACAAGTGCCAGGTTGTTTTCATCATCGCTTTGATATGCATCCTCTTCATCACTCCAAGTTGCCACCAGGCTAGTTTTCCTTTTACCTTTGTCGTATTTGTCATTTTTCTGAGAGTTTGATGTAGAGGATGAGCTTTTGCATTCTCTTGCGAGATGTCCCCGTTTTCCACATCTCCAACATTCTTCATTGCCTTTCTTTTCGTCATAGCCTTTTGATTTTCTTTCCGCGCCAAACCTCTTTCTTTCTACTTGTTTTTCGCCATTTAATTCTTTCCTTCGATTTTTGAGAAGTCCCTTGAACTTCCTTAAATTTCTAACGTACATTCCTATTTCTTCATCTTCCTCGTTTTCATCTATTTCTTCATCACTTTCATCAACAAAAGAAGTATTAGCTTTAAAAGCAATAGATTTTTTAGGCTTACCTCTACCTCCTCTGGATTTGAGAATAATTTTATAGTTGATAAGTGATCCCACCAAGGCGTTGAATTCCAGATGATTGAGATCTTTGGATTCCATAATGGCAGTGACTTGTGAATCCCATTCCTTCGGTAGTGAGCGAAGGATTTTCTTTACCTTCTCACTGTCCTTCATATGCTTTCCAAGGTTGCCTAATCCATTTATGATTTCTGCAAAACGATCAAGCATAGTTGAAATAGACTCACCTTCCTTCATGACAAACATTTCATAGTCATGAAGCAGCATGTTGATTTTAGTCTCCTGGACTTGGTTGGTTCCTTCATGGGTGATGCGAAGTCTCTCCCACATTTCTTTGGCGCTAGTACACGAGTTAACTCGATTTCTTTCCTCAACTGTGAGAGCACAATAGATTAGCTTCATCGCTTTCGCGTTGATGTAGGCTTGCCTCCAGTCATTGTCGTCATATTCTAGCTCCATTTTTAACTCACCGTTTTCTTTTAACGGTGGTTGTGGACCGAAGATAATTATCTTCCAATATTCTACTCCCTCGCTAATGATGTGGTACTTCATAGGATTTTTCCAAGAAGAATAATTAGTACCATTAAATAAAGGAGGGTGATTATTAGTATTACCTTCTTCCGCTAGGTTGTTGTGTGCCATCCCGGATACTTCTGCTCTGATACCAATTGTAAGTGATCTAGAAGGGGGGTTGAATAGATCTTTAAAATTCTTTGAAAATTTCTACAAGAAAATCAGAAGTTAAAACACACAAAAACAATTTTGATAAACTTAATTAAAAAGTGTAGGGAAGAAGATCAAACACTATTTTTATAAAGGTTCGGTGCTAAGACCTACGTCCTCTACCTAAGCTCCCACTTAGGATTTTGCCAACCACTTTATAGCACACTTTGTAGCTAAGTGTGAACTTTTTTACAACGCCACTTGAATTCCGGCTCAAGCAACCTTTACACTCGATTTGTCTTCCGGCACAAATCCCACCTCACGTGACCTAGTCACTCAAATTGTAAGTAAAATAATATAAAGATTGAAGAACAAATGCTCAATACAATTTGTAGCAAAATAAGAGTAATAGTGAGCAATTTGAAGCAATATAAGAGTATTTGAACTTGTAGAACTTGTTTATACTCTTCTTCCATCATCCTCTATTTATACTTGAAGAAATATAGCTGTTGGAGCTCTACTAGCCGTTGCTTAATTGGATATAGTCGTTTCTTGATAATCTCCATTCCATTTTTATCAAATTGCACCGTTGGAGCTGAAATTGTGCATCCATAAGTCGACTTGTCGAATGTATAAGTCGACTTGTTTCAACCATTTACGTAAAAGTTTCATCTCTGCTCTCCAATAAGTCGACTTGTACCATGTAAGTCGACTTGTCGTCCTTGATAGGTCGACTTGTGTTTGATAAGTCGACTTGTATTGACATTGCTTCATCTGTAAGTCGACTTGTGCTTTGTAAGTCGACTTGTATTTCCTTCAATGGTAACATCCGACCAAATCCTTTATAATCCTCATGTTTTATGCCATTTTTCACTTAGAGGACAACTCCCATCTTGATTCTCCATTGATTAGACACTTGCTCATCTTGATTTGCACAATCCTTTTATTGAATAATACCTGAAATAATTTCTTAACTATTTCTAGATATTTTATTATTATCAAAACATAAAGGGATTTAATTTGTCAACCACCATTGGTCCAACAAAATCAACTTTAAAGCTGAGTCTAGTGTATTGCATCAATAAATCACAATGATATAATGTTTGATTCCATATGATATGGGAGTCGTAAAGGTAAATAAGTCCTCGATGTCTAGATTCCTAAGAAGGGTCCTCACATGTTCAAACACACCAATTGAAATAGTGATACTTCTTCCCTCAGGTGTAGGCTTTTGAACGCCTTCTTGCAACAATGTTTCTGTTATAGATAAATTTGTAGAGGATACAGTGAATGAGTCACCGCTCTTAGTATAGAACACTAACTTTCCAGATGAACTACTAGCGAGAACATATTTACCTAAAACACAATTAGTATAGAACTTTCATAATGTCATATTAGAAAATCATTAAACAAACCAAAATTGGATATTAATGCATACGTGAATGTCCATAAAAGGTTTGTGGAATTGAGGAATTTTCTAAAAGAACCGATCTCCCTAATCCTTTATAGACCATTGTGACATTGCTCTCGCCTCTATTGGCATACATGTCATTTTCAAGATTCAAGGAAGCTTAAAACATGTAGTATAGACCATCAAATGTGAATATATATATAATAACTTCATCAAAGGAAATGAGATGTACATAATAAGGAAAGAGACGTTGTCTAGATAATACTAAACACCCTGAAGTAGAAGATCGATCATGAAAGGCAAATGATTCTTAGTGTATGAAGTGGCAATTTTTCCTGTATTCTTTATTCCTAGGGTTGGGACAATTTTGCCACATTCCTCCCAATGAAAGGAATTACTATCGTCTGGAACCAGTAGCCATATTGACATTTTTTAATAAGATTTTGAATGAAATACTTTACATAATATACTAAAAAGGAAATAATTTATTTGTTGATTAAAATATTCAATTACAAACACAAATTAATCGCTATGATAACTTAATTGTAAATTATAATCATCTTCTTCTTCGAAAGAATAAGAATCAAGCTCTAGCTCCTCTTTAGATCTTTGACCCTCATCATCTTCTCCAGATGAAATTTCAATATAGTCATTAGATAGATCATTCATCGTTAGATAGATCGTTCAAAGGTTTATTATCATCATATGTGAAAGATGCATTTATAAAAGTGACATCTTTCTGAAACGCTTCACTTTTAACTCTCTGCTCTCTTTTTCCATGTGATTCAAAAACACCTCTAGGTTTAACTTTGCAAACCGCCAACCAATCTGTCTTATCTCATCGTAAGCTTGGAAAAGGGACATAACACACATGTTTACTTACATTGCCAATACGAAAGGTTCAAATTATCTCAATCTTCTTCGATAGTTTATTTCAACTAGATTATATCAACTATACACTTTTTTTCTAACATTTGGAGTCGGGTCATACCAATCACATTTAAATATCACACATCGCTTAATTGGCAAAGCAGAGTACTCAACTTCCAGTATTTCAATAATTTTACCATAGTAATCCATCAATTCTCCATGTATGGAAACTCTACTGTTTATTGTTTCCATACTATGTCCATGATATTCTGTATGGTATTTGTATACATTCATGAAATACATGATACTATTTAACAGTTTGTAGAGGTCCCTTTGCAAGATCACAAATGAACTTGTTCTCTATTGGATTTTCTAAGGCCTATGTAAAAGAAATTATCGTATCAAAAATTATAATGTCATGAGACCACTTAAATATGGTATTGAACTATAAGAATATTTGTAAGTGAAAACTTACATATCTCTCAAACCATCAAGGAAAGTGTCTTCCAACTTCTTTATTTATATCATCCTGTGTGTTGTCCAGTAGTATCTCACATAACAATGTCTCGTATAATCTAAATACATTATTATATATTTCAGTAATGAACAACACAAAATTTTAAAGGAAGAAATATTCATGTTCAATTTACTGCACGAAAGGTAGAACCTCTTGACAGTTCAATAAAATGCAACCATATGCAGCCTCAATTTCTTCCTATGTTAACATTCTTCTTATTACACGTCCATATGTTCGTCCAGGATATATGAAAATGGATAAGTTACCATCATCATTACGAGGAATTTTTCTTTTTCTTGTGTGAACATGCGACTCAAAATAATGTCCACAAAATATACCAGTTTTCTCTACTAAATAAGCATTAGATATCAAACCTTCAACTCTGGCTTTATTTTTGACATTATTTTTCAAGTAATGCAAATAACTATATTAGAGAAAATGGTTATTACAATTTTGTAGTTAAAATATGGTAATATGGTTATTGCAATATTTTTTGTGGAGTTACCTCTCAAATGAATATATCCATCGATATTGAACTAGACCAGCTAGTTTTACCTCGTGTGCTAAATGCACAAGTAGATGCTCCATACAGTCAAAGAAGCATGGAAGAAAAATCCCTTCTGAATTGCACAAAATTACTAGAATTTCCTTTTCTAGTTTTTCCATTTCAACCAACTTGATTTCAGATGATGTTAAATTTTTGAAAAACAAACTTAATTATGTTATTACTTCCCAAACCTTATTTGGTAGCAACTCCTAAAATGCAATTGGAATTAGCCTTTGCATAAACACATGACAATTATGACTTTTCATCCTAAATATTTTGTACTTCCTCAAGTCTACACATCTAGCCAAGTTTGAAATAAAACCATCAAGAAACTTTAAACTTTTCAACTATTCACACAAAAGCTCTTTTTGATTTTTGTCCAAAGTGTAACATGCTTTCGGATATTTATTGGTGTGAAAATCTTTATGTAACTCATTCCTTCTATAAAAAAGTCGCAAATCAGCTCATAATTTTGTATTGTCTTTTGTCCTCCCTTTAATGTTCATAATGGTATTAAACAAATTGGTAAAAATATTTTTCTCAATATGCATCACATCTAGATTATGACGTATGAAATTATTTTTCCAATATGGCAAATCCCATAAGATGCTTCATTTTTTCCAACCAAAGTTTTGGCTAATGCTTGTATTTACTTCATCAGCTTCAAATTCTGTTACTTTCAGCAAGCCTAATTTCTCAATCTCTTGCAAAATCTCTTCACTAGCTTTGAGAGGAGGAGGAGGTGTTTTTACCATCCTATTCTTAATGAACTTTTGTTTATTGTGTCTAAATGGATGATCTGGAGGAAGAAATTTCCTATAATTGTCAAACCAACATATTTTGCCCCCGTTTGGAAGATAAAAGGCATCATAATCATTGTCATAATAAGGACAGGCCAATTTTCCAGCTGTGCTCCATCCAGATAACATGGAAAATGCCAGAGAAACACTAATGGTTCATATCAAAGCTGCTCTCAACACAAAATTCTTTTTCAAAGAGACATCATATGTTTGAAAACCATATTCCGAAAGATGCTACAATTAAGATATCAATAGATATAAGAAAACATCAATTTTATACTTTGGATTTGTAGGCTCTGGCACTATCACTATCAAGAACATATATGGCTCTTTCATACACATCCAAGGAGGTAAATTATAAGGAGTAATTATAATTGTCTGTGATGAATATAGCTGGCCGGATTGAGCAAAAGGTTGTAATACATCTATCAACAATCCCAACCAAACATTTTGACATTCAACTACAAACTCAAGATCGATGTCATTGAAATGTTTCTATGCTAGTGCATCTGATGGATGACTCATTACTCCATCTTCCTATTCGTGTTCAGCATGCCATCTCATGTGAGATGCAGTAACATCAAAAGCATGTAGTCTTTAAAGTCTCGAAGTTAGCGGGAAATAATACATCCACTTTCATGGTACTAATTTATGTTTCATTGAACGCTTTCTAGGCTTAAACCTAGATTGATCACAAAATTTGCACTCTTGTAATTCCACATCATCTCCCCAATATAACATATATCCTAATTTGCAACAATCAATCTTTTTAACAGGTAAATCGTGACTTCTAATAAGTTTCTTCATATTATAAAAACTACCAACCATTGTATGATCAGGAGGCAATGATTTATTATATCATTTAAGAATTTTATCAAAAGTACGGTCTGAAATATGTCCTTCAAACTTTATGTTTAATATTTGAGCAATTGAAGACAATTGGATCATTGTCTCACAATTTGGCCATAATTCTAGGTTAGCTAACTGTAGTAAGTCAAAAAACTATTTTGCTTGTGGGTTAAGTTCCTATTTTCCTCAAAGGTATAATCGACCCCATCATAAACTATTTGCATGTATGGATTTCAGAACCATCCACATAATTTGTTTTGAATCCAATCCCCCCTTTATACTTATTTAAGTTGACAGACGATTGTGCTTCATTATCCTTTGCGATGCTACAAATTAACAGTTCCCTATGTCGTGTCCACTCAAAATAATTGGGGACAAACCCTTTTCTTAGCAAATGTCCACTAACTTCATCAATAGTAAGGAAACATTTATGTTTGCACTTTTTACATGGAGATCTGATATGTGGCCCATCCATATATGCAGGTTCAGAACATGCATAATGAATAAATGCATCAACTCCCTCAACAAATTCAGGATTAATGAAACCATCAGAGGTTAAACGTCTATACATCCAAGATCTATCACGGAGACTCATATCTTGAGGACTGTTATTTTAAAACAACAAATCCAAAGTTAGTATGGTATGTTAGCCACATATAACAAAACACGTTAGATAAGACTTGTGATTAAAAATCAGGTTTTCTCGTTCTGAATCCTAGCTAAGCTCCTAGTATATTTAAACTGAATATCCAACTTATATGTTTATAATCATATATGTCATAAGATAATGATTGATCACAATTTGATATTTAATGGATATTAAATATCAAACAATTGCCAAATTCATATTAATAAAAATATGAATATTATTGTGAAAACTTATTTTAATCAATTCGTTGAACATATACAATTTCATATAAAAATATCAAAAAGTGTGCACATAACAAGTAAAGAAAACCTCATCATTTTAAAGAGCATCAATCAAATTATGGATTCAGATAATTAAGGTAATTGGAACAATTACATAAGTCAACCTCATCATGTATAAATTAATACATAACCGAAGTTTATACTACAATCAAGTTTCACATTGTGCAAGCCATATCAATAAAAGATTCAGGAAGTTGTGATGGGAAGTTTATACGTAAACAAATGAATGAAGAGCAAAAAACTGTAGCAAAAACATAAGCACTGACCTCAATCGAAACGCAGAGAGATGTTCCTGAAGTACGTCAAAGTAGAAGATGATGATAGAGCTATAATGAAAACCAACAACAAAATCATTCATAGCTTAATTAGAAAGCGGGATATATGAAAACAGTTGCCATGAAATATTATACTCAATGAAGGTCATTAATTATACTTAAATAATTCAACCATCAGGTCTTATCCTCAATAATTTCCATAATTATAAACCTCCTCCAAAATAAGATCATAAGTTAAAACTAAGGAACTCTTGTTTTAATTTCAAAATCATAATCTACTAGGATCCTATTGAAATTTTGGCAGCATTTTTCCTATAAAATGGACATCCCCCTTATGAGCAATAAAAACACACTTCTATATCAACCAGTAACCACAACGCAAATTGGGTCTCCATACTATATGTCTATTGTCAATGTAATATAAATTTTAATAATTTCCTTCAACATTATCCCTTTCGTAAAAATTATAAGCCACATATAATACCATAAACCCAAAAAATGGCATTACCTTCAATTTTTAAGTTTGAAAATTCTGCAGATTAACACAATGCTTAACATCATCATTATGATAACTTAGTTTGTTAAAATTACCATATACTTTATATTAACACAAAATGGTGTTAAAGTCCTTGACAATGATCTAAAGAAGGGAGCTTCTTCGTTTATTGATTAATAGATATGACCATATTTGCTTTATGATAAAGCAAATTATTTGCTTTTTGATAATAGAAGAAGAAATCAAATTTTCCAAATGCAATCTAATCAAGAAAGAAAATAAATTCTTTCTTATTTTCCAAAATTAAGATTACTTTAATTTCACAATATAATTAATATCTAAATGTAATAAAATATATACAATAAATCAAAACTTTATTACAAAGCTTAATTTCCTTTTCAGAACTCCTTTCAACTATGTAAATGATGTAAAATATCATCATACTGCATAAGCGTCCGACTTTTATTAATATTCACATAAATAAGTTTAGAGAACTCAATAAATAATGTACAGAGGAAAAGTGACTAGTATTAACTCTTGTAAAGCCTACAACTATTTCATAATTCAATTCATCAATAATGTTTTATAATTTGGACCAGCAAAATTTCCTAGGTTATGAAATTGCTCTATATCAAGTTAACTACTATTCTTAAATTAATTTATCGATATTTAAATCTAACTAAAACCACCAAGAACTTTTTAAGATTCATAATATTTTCTAAAAGGTGTGACAATAACATTAGTTTTGGTTCGAAAGGTAGAGTTTCTTGCTCTATATCTCTATGGAAATTGAGTATTAGTTAGTGAAGTTTGAAAAACTTTTATGCTCCTATTGGTTTTTATAAGCATTGAATTCTCTCTACCAAAGACAACCATATAAGATCATTTTTCAAGTATATATTATAGTAAAGTTTCTCTATGGACAATATCTTTGGATGGGAATGATTGAGGAATATATATTGATATTAATTGTCTATAGTTGTAGAAAGGCTGACACTCTTTTATCCCCACTTCTATATAGCTCAAAAAAATTATCACCCTCGTAGCTAATATAATTAGTCCTATAATAGAAATATGAGTTTAATTGAAGCTTTTGTATAAACTTTTAGGTAAAATGACAACATCTTATATTTTAGTGATGAATAATATTATGAGGTATATAAAAGAAAACATCTTATATCTTTCATGTAGGATTAAGTGCACATGCCTTCTCACAAATCACAAAATAAAAGAAAGACACATGTTTAAAACAATTGAAAAAAAGAAGAAAAAGTCAACCAATTGATGTGTGGAATTGATGATCTTTTTATGTATTAATGATCTTTTGGATAATCCTATGTGTAATATTGATAATTTTTTAGATGCCTTGATGATCTTCTAGACAATCTCGATCTTTTGGACAATAGTATGTGCAATAATGATGATCTTTTGGACGTATTGATGGTATTTTGATGACCTTGATGATCTTTTGAATGTACCAGTGGTATTTCAATAGCCTATATTAAGTCTCTAATTTCATTCCTTTGTCTTCAAATACATATGAATGATTTTTAGTTTATGCAATGTGTTTAGAGTCATGTATTTGCACATATAAATACCAATGTTTGGTCTTTGTCCTTTTTTAACTAAAGTTTCAGCTCATTTTCATTAATTTAAGCAATAATGTTTATACACTTGCTGTCCATTATAAGTACTCATATAAGCACATATACAAATAGAATTTTAAAGGTCCACACAAAGATAAAGCCTTAACAAGCCATTAACATATTCTTTTCTCTTAATCAATTTATCAAAACTAATGTTGAACTTTTTAAGATTCGATGTCTCTCTATGACAAATTTACTCTAACCGTAATCCTATTTTTTAAAGTTAATGATTCCAATTATCATTATACCTTAGTCATACTCTTATTGTTTAAAGTTTTTTCCTTTAGTCCTTAAAGAGGGTGATTGCAAATGGAATCCTATTATTATAGGAATCTTCAAAGGTAAAATGTCAACCTTCCTCTTCTTACAACGTAGGAAAATACTAGAAAACAATAAGATTAAAGGAGATTGACAACAATTAAACTTCATTTCAAAACAATGGAAAGTCATCACAAACCACCAATCTCATTATTACGGTATGATAATGATTATTTTTTATCCTAATAAAATCCAAGTTAGTACTTTTGGAATGCCTAATCAAGTAATTCATCTACCTGTAACTCCACTTGCTGAAGGTACTAGTTTCCTCATCTCCTTTATCTATGGCTATAAACATTAATTTTAGAGGAATTTACTATACAAAATATTAAACGAATCCATATTCCTAATGATTTCCCATTCTTAATCAATGGAGACTTTAGTAGTACTTTATACAACTTTGAGGATAATATGACTAATAGTTTAAGGAATTTCAATGAAGACGTTAAGTAATGTATGAAGGAACTAGATGTCATGGATCTCAAATCAGATGGTTTCTTTTACAATTAAAGCAACAATCAAAGTAAAAGTTGGCATGTTAAAAAGAAATTAGATAGAGTGCTAGTGGTTAAAGTTTGGATGCTGAAATTTCTAAAGAATAAAGTCACATTTTCTAATCAATCTTTTTCGAAACATTGTCCAATTCTGATATAAGATCGTATGCAAAACAAGTCAAGCAAAGCTCCTTTTTAATTAACTATTTTCTTGTAAAGATGAAGGGGTTTAAGGAAGCTAATACTAAGGGTATTATATGCCACTTGTAATGCAATTATGGTTATATATGAATGAAAATATTTGATATGATCAAGCAATAACTCAAATTACTCAATAAAAATTGAGGTAATAACACTAAACTCTCTTTAAATAATCCTACTTGATGATTAAGGACAATTGAAGAGAAGATTTATCTCAAGCTATTGGATACCTTTTACTTAGTAAGGAAGAGAAAAAAAACACTTTTAGAATATGAGAGTCTTAGAAATCCATATTCATTACTTAGGCAAAAAGCCAAGGTTTTGTGGCTTTCTGTCTATTTTGATTTGTTTGTTTATTAGTTGTTTGATCCCTCATTCCATGTTAACTGGTTGGGAGAGGAAATATATATACATAGGAAAGATGATATCTTTATAACTATTTGAATTACAATGGCGTACTTTCCTCTTCTTTCTTGAAAAGTTGAGTTTATTATTTAATAGGTATATTGTAGTGCTATTCTTAACAAAACATATATAATTGATATTGTCTTTGCATTAAGTAGGTGGTTTTTTGAAGATTGATTTTTTGAAAATTTGAGTTTAAAGTTTAAGAACTTCATTAATCTATAATATGCCAACTAACGTAATGAATTGACAACTAACACTCTTACTTTTTGTTTTGATGTGAGTGCTGATAACTTTTGAATTTTGATACAACGGGTATTAGATGGATATGAGGGACTATAAATATATTCAGGGTAAAATCGAAAGGAAAAAGAGTATGATGGTCGATAAACTTAGTATGCTAGTATTGAAAGGGGTGTTAAAAGACAAAGGACAATGAGTGACATTAATATGTTATTATTTTCCTAAAGAATCAATGAGATTCTTATGAGAGTTTAACTTGTACTATGATAAAGACATATTTTCAATATTTACGTATATGCATGAATTGGACTATCACAATATTCAAATCTATTACGAGTATGGTTATAAAAACCCTTTAATATACGATAAAGAACATAATTCTAATGTTAGCAATGATGATGGAACTAATACATAATAGAACACAAGTGTTAAGGGTAGTTCCAAGTTAGTATGAAATAATGTGATGAAGACTTCTTTGTTATAGAGATGAATGCTTCTTAAAATGATTCCTCTTGAGATGGAACATTGTATAATAGATGATGAAGAATATCTTAATATGAGATCCAATTAGAATCAATATATTAAAAATGTTCCTAATGGGTTTGAATGCAATAATTTTTTTCAAATGGGAAAGAAGCAATAATAAAGATTGCAATAAGAAGGTAACTTATTGAAAATTCACAAAGGTAAAAAGGGAGTTCAAATGGTTTGTATAGTTGTTATGATGACAATGTTGTTAAGGTTCAACCACCAACGTTTAGTGACTATGGATGATATGACATATATGTTAGCATAAACAAATAAATTATACTCAATTCATAAGTAGATATAGAGGATTTTCAATTTCAAACTAGTGTAAAGGTCAAAGAAGAGAAGTAGTTTAAGGAAGAAATAAGAAATTATGTAGTTTAAAGGGATATGATATAGAAAAGATGATAAGTCATGAAAAATGGAGGTTATTTGTAAACAACAATGTACTTTTAGGTTTATGATTATATTGGAAATGAAAGAAAATGTTTTGTCAAATAATATAAAATAAACATAATTGTAATATATTGCAATGAAACGAGTAAGCTAGGAAAAAAGGACAATAAAAAATTTATACATTATTTTAGGGACAATCTAAACTAGACAATTAGTCAAATGATGGATAATCTTCAAAACAAATGTGCATTATAAGTAATTAAATCCCAATGTATATGGCTAAGTGGGAAGCTTTTCTATAAAATGATATTATATGAAGTTATAGTTTTACAATAATGAGAAAAACTCATAATCTAAATAGAATTTGATGAAATTTCTGGATAATCAGTGCTTAAGAGGTTTTATATGGAGTTTGATCCATTAAATAATGATTTTTTTATGTTATTTATAGAAAAATAATTAGGTTAGAGGGATTTTTTTTAAGACATCACTCAAAGGTAGGTCGTTAACTACAAATGAACGTGATGAAAACAAAGATCTTTTTATATATAATTTGGACTATAATTAAGGAAGAGATTTACCAACCATGATATTGATTTTTGAATCTTCTTAGTGAAGGTTTGGATATAAGTGAGAACACATAGACTTTCATAAAAGTTGACTTTTACTTGTTCATGCATATCATGTAGGTTTTAATTAAAAAAAGCATTTAACATGAGTCATTTAACTATTTACACTATTTCTCCTTGAATTCAGTTGTTATGTTGGTTTCTTTTAGATTTTTATTACTTTTTATTATTTACCCTTTCTTTTTAGGTAATAAAGGTTTAATGGAAGCATTGAAGAATATCTTACCCAAAGCTAAGCATAGAAAACTTATTTCACATGTCTATGTTAATTAGTCCAAATTACATAAATCCCACATATAGTTTATTTTAAGATAGTGAGCTACGTCACAAAAGACAAATTCGATAAGATAATGAAGCAATTAAAAATTTTATCAAAAAAGGCATATGTTGATCTCAAATTAAAGGAACATAAGACTTTTGTAAAGGCAATTGTAAGCTGAAGGACAAAGTGTAAAATTGTTACATATCAAAGACCTCTAATGGATACTTTTATGAAGCACGTATAAAAAAAGCTTGATCAATGTATTGGAGAATATTTTAGTCTTAACAATTTTGATTGAAGAAATATATAACATCTTCCTAAGGGTGAGGACGAAGATGGTGGTCACATAATAGGCTAAAAGACATTGTACCACAAAACTAATGTGAATTTGAAATCTAAAGTCTCATTTCATAAAGAATTTCATTAATGACTTACAAACATGAACTTGCCAATGTTGACTTTTGTGATTTAACATGATCCCATTTATGCATTCAATAGCTTTATATCATATAAAAAGGAAGATTTTGAAGCTTATAAGAGATGATATTATATGTATGAAAACTATATGAAGAGTTATCAACTTCCTACATAACTCACAAGAGGTATTAAGTTTTGACCAAAAATTGACGTCCTATTACCTATTTTACTTTCTTTGATAAAGAAAATGTTTAAAAGGTCAAAGAAAGCTAAAAGAAGGGTAAAGATGAAAAGGCAAGGAACCAAAATAGAATGAACAAACTATGAACAATTATGGGATGCTAGCATTGTTTATAAAATCATTCATAATCAAAGAGGATGCTAAAATAAAGATCAACCTTAAGGATAACCTCAACTAATGGAGGTGATTGTGTACCTTTTTTTAGTTACACTAGTTTTAATGTTATTTAGTTTATCAAATTCTTCATTATAATTATTTATATGTTTTATGTAATAAAAAAGAGGTAGGCCACAAATAAATCAAGTGCTCGTACCTAATATAAGGAGTTATCTAACATAACCCATTAGAAGAAGAGAAAAACCTAGATAATCACGATCTACAAGGTCAAATATTGCATCTACTATCTTAAGAAGGGAGAAGAGAGTTGTGAGTGAATATTGACACTTATAACATTATAACTTTTTTAAATTTCTATAGGCAACTCAAGGATATAGAGAAAAATATAGAGAAATAAGTGGAAATACTTATTTTACAATTTGTCATTTAAATATATTTTTCTCAACTTATGATCATATTTTAAATGATTGGATTATGTGCAAACAAAGTATGACTATGCATACTTGGTAATAACATTGTACTTTATGTTTAAGATATTTTATGAACGGTGGAAATCAATTTTAAGTTTCCAAATCTCTAAGGAATAATATTAATATAAGCCAAACTTCTAAATATAAATGTAAATGCAAACACAAACACTTAAAAGAAAGAGGAAGATCAACTTGAGAGCCAAAATATTAACTAAAAAGACAAGATCTAGTTAGTGAATCCACAACATGTGGAATACAAGCATTTACTCTCCAACATCATCCATTAGGTTTAATTACTATTGTCTCATTCTTATGTTTAATTAATTTTATAAAATCAAGTTAAATTTAGAATTTAAAATATAAATTGCTCAATTATTTAAACTAAATGCTAATAAAATTAAACTAATTAATTAGCTTCATAAATTAATTAGTTTCAGAAACCCATTAAATTGATTTGTTAATTTGTAAGAATAAACATTTAACTATAAAACAATTACAAAAAAAATGAAAAAATTTAAACCCACCATTTTGCACATCATCTATCGAAGAAAGGAGGGCCGGAGAAGAGTGGGTTACCTATCGGAGAACACCATGCCAGCGACACACCAAGATGACGACGACAACCCACTCCAGACGACGGTAATGGGAGGCGATAGGCGGCAGATGCAGGAGGAAGAAAACCAGCTGGAGGGAGACGCGGGAGCAGCGCAGCCGGTGGGTGGGCAAGGAAGAAAGAAAGAGTTTGGAGGTTTTAATAATAACCAAAACGACGTCGTTTTGGTTATCATTTTAATGTTCACTTATATCCAAAACGACGTCGTTTTTTATATTATTAAAACGTCCCAATTATAACCCATACATCATTTTGGATATTATTAAAACATCTCAGTTATAACCCATACGACATCGTTTCCTTTTTAACCATACGACATCGTATGGTCCATCCTGAAACTTTTAAATCTTCATCAAAATAATGTCGTATGGTTGAACAACCATACGACGTCATTTTGTTATTCAGTTCAACATCTACTTTCACAAAACGACGTCGTATGGTTCCAAACCTATACAACGTTGTTTTGTTCACTTCAATCCTACAGCCTAACGACGCCGTTTAAATGAGGTTTGAATCCGACGACTACAACCAAATTTTACCAACATATTTGCCGATGAAAATTGTGTCGGTAAAACTCCTCTCGTTATTTCAGCGACGGAATTTATGACCGTCGCGAAAGTTACATTCCACAACCAACATTACCAACGTCTATAGTTGGTCTGTTGGTAATTGCCCATGATTTTTAAGTCTGTCGGTAAATTTCTGTCGCAAATTAATAGTTTTCTTGTAATGGCATGCACACTCACTTAAACAATAATACAAGAATTTTTTAAAATAGAACTTATATTATTTCATCTATCTTATGAAATGAAACATAACACGACTATTTATAGTGCCAACAAAGAATTTTAGACTAATTAATTTAAAGTCACTTATTGCTACATTTATTAAATCACCAAGAAATTTGAAAAGAAGAAAATCAAGTCAAAATGGCCAACATACGGAATGACCCTATTTGGCAAACAACAGATTGCATTAGTTGTTAGCTGATTGTATCAGCAGATTTAACCAGCGGATAACATCAACTGTTTATTAAAGATGTTTAGTAAAATTAGCTATTTAGCATTAGTTGTTGATGTGTAAAATGGCATATGAGGGCATGATTTTAAAAAAAATTATAACGACATGAATATTGTATTTCTTAGTATTTTGTTGAATATTGTTATAAAATTTAGTTTTACATATTTAATTTTACAAAATTAAGTTTATAACTTTAATAAAAACAGATCATCATCATCATAATAATAATAATAATAATAATAATAATAATAATAATAATAATAATAATAATAATCTAACGTTAAATTCTCTATTAATATGAATGATGCAAATAACTACATCATATTAGTATTTTTATATAATATATATGAATTTTATTATTTAATAAATTAAAAATCTATAATTATAGTATGAAACAAATAAGATATTCAAAAGTTATATACTAAAATATTAATTTAATGTGACTCTTTATGTTCAAAATTTAATATTATGGTATTTTTAAATATAAAATAATATTATAAAATTAAATAAAGATTAAAAGTTTAATCAACTCATTTATTGTATTATTCTAAACTTCATAATATAGTTGCACGATTAAAAAATTAAATTTGAAAATACAAATAACAAAAGTAGAGAATAAAATAGAGAGTAATAATATCATTAGATAAACAACTAACTCTAAAAGCTACTCTTAGAAATCAGTTTATTGAGATTAAATAAGTTAATTAATAATTCATTCACTAAATATGTCAATATCTTCTTTAAAAACTAACTTTTAATCAATAAGTTAAAAAACAGCTGCCCATCTATTTATAAAACAAACCCTTATCAGGAATGACCAAAATTTTGCAAAGAAAGATAAGAGAATATATATCGAGTCCCACGTTGTGGACAAGATAAACTGTGGGGTGTGACCATGCCAGAGTAGTACTGCAGAGAACAGAGTGAACAGTAAGAAAAGATTCAAAGTTGGAGATTAAGACACATGAACAAGTATACTGAATCGGACAAAACAAGATTCCTTTGTCCGCAAACCCTTCATTGTTATATACACAAACGTTAACTGCGGGGTTCTAAAGGGCATGGGCTCCAAGTCCTCTTCTTCCATATCGATCCATCCCATGCCAGACCATACAAAGAAGAGTTTTTAAGAGAATCGCTGAAAAGGTTAAACAATATAAAAACAAAGAAAAAAAGAAAGAGTCGCAAATAACGAGAGAGAAAAAGTGTATTATTCCCTTTCCATTTCTCCACTGACGCTCCATCTCTTTTCCTGCAGTCCGATAGCAAGCTAGACCTCTCTGCGTGCTTTTAGATTCCCTTCCTCCTGCCAAAACCCAGAACAAAAAAAGGTTTGAATTCTCGCGTTATGTTTTGTTTTCTATACTCAGTCCCTAGTCCAGCTACGACCTATATTATATAATGCGATCCAAGTCCCACCAAATCCTTCTCAGTACCGGACTTGGTGGACCATGCATCTTCTTCTTTGCTTCTCTTTTTCCTTTGTAACAAATTGCATTTATAGCTCTCTCTCTCTCAAAATAAAATTTTTTCCAAGCGTAAAGATCTCATCCTCCTCACAGCAAACACCTGCAGTCAGTACTCTTTGCACGCAATACCTTTTGAAAAGCTTCTTTTCTGCAAATTTGCCTTTATTTGTATATATAAGTTTGACCTTTTATACTTGGCAGCTTCAATTTTTCTGGCATCCTTGAACACTCACCGGAAGTGGAAAATAATTATTACCGACACAGAAACATAATAATTAACGTAAAGGTTATTTATTGTTGTTGATGACTAGTAGCCCTGACACACTTGTCATTCCCGGAGCTGCATGATTGGGAAAAAAGCTGCTGATTCATTCTTCTAAATGCTAGTAGTTCAATTCTTATTGTTCTTTTAAAATATTTAATCCTTGAGTTTTAGAAACACTCGTTAATTTTTATCTCGGTATTGATTTTTTTTTATACATTAAAACCTAATTGTAGGTAAATGATTTAAAATACAACTACATGAGAGTATGCTTAACTTGTTACCCAACCCCAAAAATAAGGATTAAAAAACTGTTTGAAGAGCTCCATTTGATCCACTCCCAAGGAGCAAAAATGCCTAAACTTTGAAACTTATAGATTCAGTTAAGTATAATACTGTAACCCAGATTAAATCAGTAATGTGGCCTCGGTCCTTGCAAGAATAACCATCCTGCAGCTCTAGTTTTATTATTTCAAAACTCAATGTAATAAATCTGGTGTGTGTCCACAACGAAAGACAAATGATTCCTGTTTCTTGTTTCGGTACTGAAGCAAGTTAAGATGAAAGATTATTACAAAAAAATTGAAAATGAAATAATATAAATGTGCAAGGGACCACAATAGAAAGATAAAACAATATGTTCTCTTCTTCAACTCTTTAACAATATGTTTTCTTCTTCAACTCTTCAACCTTGTGGTGGCATCAACGATTTGGAGAAGCAGCTTTTGGCAAGTTGAGCCGAGTTGAAGGAACAAACATAGCGGCAACAGATTAAGGAATAGTTTTTTAATTAACTAAGAAACTAATCTCTAAACTTTCGTAATTAAATTTAAAATATTTTTAATTCTGAAAGTGAATTTCTTTCTATTATAAAACAATTTTCTTATGAAGAAAAATTTTATTTCTATTTGGATTAGTATGTCTTATAAATTTTGAAAAAATAGTTTTTTAAAATTATAATAAGTAAGAAGAGTATTTTATTCAAAATTATTTTATCTTAAATTACTAGATCTTACTTAACTAAATTTATATGATTTAGATGACTAACTCATGATCATATGAATTTAAAAGAAATGTTAGTAATAACATATAAGATATATTTTGGAAAGAGTTGTCGTCAAAAAAAGTTAGGAGTCATATAAGATAATTGATAAGGATGTTATCTACCTAATTTAAGTATAGTTGGTTTGTTGAGTAACTCAAGATCAATTAATTTTGAATGGAATCAAAATCTCCTAAAGAGATTAGATTAATCTTTTGAATTAATAATAAGGACTATTATTTCGATTAAATTAGTGTGAATAAATAAATAAATGATTAAAATCCTAATCTTATTTAGTTGTCATAGCAAATAACCATTTATTTGTTTTCTTACATTGCTCTTTTGTTTTGAGTACAAATTACCTTTGTTTGATATAGTTGATATTAGGTATTAGTGAACTAAATTTCTTGGGTATAAGTTAGGTTCAAAAAAGTTCTCAAAATAGAAAGAAAAGTTGTATGTTCGTGTTTAATTTTGTTATAATCCATGTTAAAGATTTATTAATAAAGTTTCATAAATAATATCCTATAAATGACCAAATGTAACCGCATTTTGAGTTTATTTATGTCTCATAAACTTTAATGACAATATTTAGAATGGATATCGACACCATAATAATATATTGTAAATAGTTGCATAAAGTAGAGTTGAAAGCTATAGCATCTTGATGGAATTGCTCTATTGAATTTAACATACTAAAAGCATAAACAATTTTCATTAGAAGGAAAATAATAGTGACTTTTCTTACTTATATGAAATATGAGAGAGATCATATATGTTTCTAATTTATGTTTTTGAATATTTTGATATTGATTTTAGATTCAATATTGCTACAATATTCAAGGTAAGATTAAAAAATAGATTATTGAGAAAAATGTTAATCCAAATTTATACTTAATAATTTGTATATACTAGATCAAAGGAGACTCATATGAACATAATTGAGAAGAATACAAAGTTAGATAACTAGTAATATCCTTTTATCATGTTAATTAAATCAATATAATGATAATTATAAAGTTAGATACAAGGATATATGTATAAATTTGATTATGAATCGTATGAAAATTGTAAAATTTGTCAAGATAAAGAATAACCAAATCAACACTTAATAAAAGGATGATTATGATATTGAATTATTAAATCTTATACATATATTTATTGGACATAATAATAATTTATAAAATAAATGAATACTTGCATTTTATTTAATTTACTAATGAATTTATAGTCATAAGTATTAAATAATATTTAAATTTTAAAATTTTAAATTTAAGTAGAAATTAAGTATTGAGCATGTCAAGTAGTTTAATGAGATTGATGTGGTGAGATTTAAATGTTTATTATCTATAGAGAATAAGATTCTCTATAGAATAATTTCACAATTAAATTCTATAATAGTATGGATTTGTATAAAGAGAACAAAAATATAATATGAAATATTGTATGATGTCTAGTATAATAAATTACTTTCGATAGTTTTGATTAAATCAATTAGCATGAGTTTTCATATTAAATATGGAAAGGCAAACTTTAAAAGAATAAAATTAATGATGTAGGGCATATGATACATAGTTGAAGCATATATATCTAATAAGTTTATAATTAAATTAGATAACACAAATTATGAGATATTCAAAAGGTTAGGTGTAAGTGAACAAAATGTTTGTATCAATATAACAGAAGAGAAAAAGTCTAAAGGCAATTAGTTAGACTTAGATGACGATTGAAAAGTTCAAATTATGACAATACATCTAAATTTAACTGGTACCTTTATTAATATATTTGATGTTGTTGATGATGATGATGATAATGCATAATTAAAAGGTTATCATATCTATAAGAAAGTTAACAAGGTATTGTAGAGACGCATCGCTTATAGAGAAAAATAATCCAAAATTAACTCTTATTGGATATGAAAAATAATAACTTAATTTTAAAATTTGATCTATAGAGATAAATATGAAAGTAATTATTTACCTATTCTAGTCCAAGTACATACATAATGTACTAAAGATTTTAAGTATTTGAGAGATTTGATACTTATGATATATTAAAGATATTCTTTTTCATATGTGAGTTGACGTTTGACTTTAAGGTCATATAGATTTTAGCTTTAGTTTGACAAAGTATATTTTACATAAAATATTATTTTGAATATAAGGTTACAATGTAACATTAATTGTTAATCAAGCCAACTAAAGTTCTTTGTTGAATGGTAATGCGATGTAGAACTTTAGAACTAATGGACATATATATAAAAGAAGGTAAGATCTTATCAAAGATCTAAGAATGTATTTTGGTAATTTCTCTTAAATTTAATTAAAAAACATATGAAAGTTATAAATTTTAAGTGTTTACCATACAATTTTTTTGAATTCTCTCATTAAAATATTGTCCTAACAATAGCATGATTGTGATATGGATATTTAGTATAAGATACTTAAATGATTGGTGCATATTTACTTAATTAAATGATATATAAGATAAATGATATGAGATAAACGTACATTATAAATAAGATTATAATGAGATTATAATTGTAATATTTATGTTATATTTATGTGTTATTCATAAATTGTTGCTATTTTTATTTTATCAAGATTGAACATTAATCAAGGTTAAAAGGACCAAGACATGTTATGTTTATTTTTATAGAAAGAAGTGGTTAATCTTATACACTAAAGCATAGAGATATTAAAATAAACTTTCGAAGTGCTTATTAGAGAATAATTTACTAAATTAACCCAATATAAGAATTTCATTTGGGTCATATATAAAGAAGGTTTGATGAGAGAAAAGGTAATTTAATCATGTTGGAAATTATTATAAAGTTTGAGAAATTTTATAATAAAATATAAAATATTTAATAAATAAGGGTCAATATAAGATATTATATATTATTTAAGACCAAATGGTATTTAAATATAATTATAATTAAAGTTTAACTAAAATAAAATTATATTGCAATTAAATTATTGAAAGGTCTAAACTCTTTTATAAATAAATGTAAGCACCAAAGAAGATATTACTTAGTTAACCCTCTCTATACTATTTGTATAATTTTCTCAACATATTTGTATGGACAATATTAGAGGCTTAACACGTGCGATTACAGTGATTTTAATCAACGGGTTTTAGAAGCAGTTCAAGGAAAATTATATAAAAAAAAGATTAAGGTTCATTATAAGATACAATTTACATACTTATTATGCTTATGCATTAATTATTTTAAATAATTTAAAGTGAACTTGATTTTTAAAAATCAAACAATGAAGTTTCTTATCTCTTCAGTTACTCTCTAAATTGGATCTTGCCTCTATTTTTAACGATTAAATATTTTCGTTCAAAATCATAACTTTGAAGCAATCGATTTAACAAGTAAAATTAAACTTAGAAATTATTGCTTTTATTTTCTCCAAAGGATAGTAAGATGCCCTTCCATGCATACCAATAAACTCCAGCATTCAATTGTATTTGATTTTTATAAAAGTCATATCCATTAGTCTCTTATATATTTTTTCTCATAATAAAATATTATTATTTTTAATTTTAATATGAGATGGCTTTGAAATCATAAACAGATACAAAATTAATAGAAAGAATGATCGTTTTCAAATTATTCTTATTGATATTTGAGGTATATATATATTTAACTCAAATTAGTGTTATTTTATATCATATTTGAAAGAATTTAAGTTGTTTATGTCGAAAGTTTAAATTTTCTTATGCTTTAGAGTTTATCTTTTCTATTGTAATTTTTCAGTTTTATTTTTCTTTCAAATAAAACAAAAATACTTCTGGTTGTTAATGCAATGTAGTTATATTTTTATTATTGATGATAATTGCATACTAGATAAAATTCAAAGATAAACTATTTCTAAATAATTAAATTTATTTTAATCTTTTATATAATATTTATTAATTAATTATCATTTAAATTTATTATAATTAAATAATTTATAAATTAATATTTATTTTAAATATATTTTAATTATTATTTGAAATTTATATATTTTGAAGAAATATAAGAAACAGAAACAGAAATCAATTTTCATAAATTTTAAAAATCACGACAAACTAAAAATTCAAATAAGCAATTTTTTCTTAAATTTGAAAATAAAACTAAAATAAAAATAAAATTTGTTAATGAAACTTTCAAACATGATGCAATCATGAGAAGACTGAATCAAGTCTATAGAAGTTGGACACACGTGGTCGAATACGACAACCAATAACGTGCTTCAGTGCCAGCAAACCGTTTACTAGGTCTTCCTTGCGACGCGTCAAATCGATCCCAACTTCCACGCCTGCATTATCGTATAGAATTTGGTAGCAGATCATGATTAAATTGACTAAACTGGAGCCAAAAATAATTATATATAACATTTTGAGATAATAACATTTCAATAAAAGAATTATCATTATTTTATTATGTATTATTTTTACAAAAAAATCATTATTTATAATTTAATAAATATTTATAAGAAAATATTATTTAAATTTTTTGATATTGTAAAATTAAAAAAATAATAATACAATTTTATCTGAAATAAAAGGCACACATGTGTTACATAAAATGCACCAAGTAAGGTTACTGCAATTGCATTTCTTGCAGACTTATGCAATAGAGAATTGGGTTGCTGGAAGGAAAGCCACACGTCGCAATCATTGCCAATATTATGCGTTTCTTCTGCATACTAATTGATCACGCCCTTGCCACTCAGCCATTTTAGTGACGCCAATAACAAAGCAAAAACAAAGAAAAGTGTGAGACAAACAAGGTGGTGGAATAATATAACAGTAGGCTAATAACCCATTTGTCACGGATTTCATGATCATTCCACAAAGAAAATTTTTCAAAGACACATATGAGTGTTTTATAACAGAAAAAAGAAAAAAGAAGCCGTAGAAAGAAGCAATATGAAAATCAGAAGAAGAGAAATGGTGGGTGATGAGGGTTCAGGGAAAGCCATTATAAGATCTATCGAAGTGGAGAAGTTGGCCATGGCATTTGGGACAATCTTCTACTTGTTTTGGGACCATGAAGTACATGAGACATGTCTTGCAACCAGCAACAACCAAGACCTGGTCTTCTTTCTCTAACCTGTAATGCTCTCTAGTGGAAGAAGGAGAAGACTGTGATGACGACTCCTCGCTGTCATACGAGCTATCATCTTCTGAATACCAATCTCCATTGTAGTCTTGCGTTATCCTAGGGTCTTCTTTGGCCCTCACGCCATTCCTCCAGTTTATGTAGTAAATCTCCCCTGTCTGCAAATGCACACACTAGTACATAAGCAAGGAGACCAATCTTGCATGTTTAGCAGCCATTAAAATGAGTTTTAAACAAGAATAACAACCGGTGACTACCATCCTGAAAAGAGTTTCTTTCTTTGTTTCAAAATAGACAAGTTCAAGTACACGGGGAAAAGATGAACCTATAGGGAAAAGAAACGCAATTTAACTTTCTTGTTCTCATAAAAAATGTACTGTCATCAAAAGACAACAGAAGATTGAAACCCCCTGAAAGTAAAATGAATCTACTTTCCTCTGTATCATTACTCTTAACAACTTCACAAGAAAGATCCCGTCTTTGGCCAAACCCAGAAATTAATTCCCCTATTCAACAGCAAAAAAACAAAAAAATGATTTCAAAAGTGTAGCTAGTGACTGCAAATAACCAAGAAAGAAGATGAAGTTGTTATCTTTTAGGGTTTTTCTCCCTGGTGGGCAAACCAGATGGTAACCTGATGATCCAGGTGGGAAAAATATAGAGAGAACAGAAGCATTAATTACAAAGACAGCGAATGAATGAACAAGATCAAAAAAAATAATCCAAAAGGGAACAAACCATAAAAAATAAAAGAAACCCACAAGATCTGCATTAAATGCAACTGTGAATAAACGAGAAAGGGACCGAATAAAATCTAGAAGCCATAGTTACGATCTCTTATAAATAACAACAAACAGCAAAGAATACTTAAAAAAAAAACAAACAGCAAAGAAATACACCTTTAAATCAAGGCATTGTTCCCAATGGCAAGGAAGAAAAACATGGGAATTGAGCTCAAGGGTGGTGTCATCAGAGTTTGGTACAGGATTCTGCTCCGGTGATAACAACACGTCTACCTCATCGGAGCTCGACGACCTCTCTCTTCCTCCTCCACTCAAAACGCCGTCTTCGTGGTTGTTGCTTAGAGAACAGTTCTGAAGAGACCTCTCAATAGAGGCTGTGATGGTGTCCGTGTTCGGAGCAGTCATTATACTGTATATATAACTACCGAAACTAATACTCTCGTTGCTTTAAATCATCCAACAAGATGCAGAAAGATTGGCGCTTTAACCCTAAACTCAAAAGAAGAAAAACCAAGACGGAGGGAGAGAAGAGGGACCTTGTGATTATTAGGGATTGTGATATCAAATATGTGCGAGAGAGAAGATTGGATTGGTAATGGTAGGTGAGTGGGTGAGAAACACGTGGGATTGCGCGTGGGAAAATTGCACGAAAACCTGAGTGGGCCCACAAGAACTGTCATGAACAGTAGAACCCACTTCCGGATTCATTTTGTATTTTTGTCGCACATCATGGTTATGGGGAGAATTTATCACTCGCAGTATTGAACGCGTGATGATTACATCCGAAGGTTTGTGTTACTGGCAACGGAAGAGGGAGGGACAGGATCATGCCGAAACTTCCGTACGAGTTCGGATCATTCGTCCAATTTTATTTTATGCAACAATGAAGGATTATGCCATAATTTGTTTCTGAGTTTGGATTTTTTGGTCCAAATTTACTCTGCTCAATCCTATTTTTCGTTTTAGTCATTGGAGGAGAGTTTAGAGAATGTTTCGTTCTATCCAATGACCAAAACGACACATTGGACAAAGGATCCAATGAGCTTACTTTGATAGTTGTATTTTGTGGTCTCCTTTTTTGTCAATTTCAAAAGGAACAAAATTACAATGTTCAATTTCATGACTAAGATTTGAGCTCTTAATGAGTATGATAATTAAATATTCATGATTATTATCTTCAATCTAATTTAGATGAACTGAAGTGTAAAAATTTATTGATTAGGATTTAATCTAATGTACAATTTGAATTGAATTTATTTTAAATTTAAATTATAAATTTGTTAAATAATATATTAGAAATGAATATTTTATATAAACGTATTTTATTTAAATTAAATTAACGCCGTCCAATTGTTAAATCCTATTATAATTTAGAAAGTCAAACAGGAAGAATATTTGAGAATGAATGAATGTTCATAGTCAACTTGTCTGGTCCTTTGCCATATTTCTAAGGATTAGTTGTTGAATATGGTGGAAGCAAATATTTATGTCCTTCGGCTGTGAAAATAAGGAAAGGGAGAGAATGAAGATTAGACAAGAAGGAAGGAACAAAACATAAACTCCATTTTCTGGAGCTTCAAGGCTCAAAGAATTGGATGTTTTGAAGGCTTTCACGTACCTTTCCCTGCTACCATACTAGGTCAAAGGTATACCACACTTTATATTTTGTGTAAATATTCCAAAACAAAAAACAAAGAGTACGAAGTGTGTTGAGGAGCTAGCTGGAGTTTGAGATTGAGAACACCAGAAGAGGTAGAGGAAGGGATTTTTACCTGTTGTGGAATCTATTCTTCTGAAAAAAGAACAGATGTCAGTCATTCCTCTCCTCGACCTGACACTATCTGCACTAATATTCCCTTCTTCTGCTCTCTGTTTGCTTTACAAGCTGGATAACCCATGGGATGTATACCCTTTTCTTATTTTCTTTCCTTCTCTTCACAAAATGTGTCGTTATCCCACTTTTGTTCTTTATGGGTTAAATATGCAAGTTAGCTCAAGTAGTAAGTGAAACCTCCTGAATGAGAACTTTATTTAGGTTTCTAATAGCGTATGCACTAATTAACCTCATATGCACTATGTGGTGCTCATCTTCCTTTTTTGACATCTCCTTCATATATTCTAATTTTGAGTTTATGAGATCAAAATTTTTTGGAGGAACTATAACCTATTCATGACACTATAAGTAGACCCTAGATCTTGATAGAGGATATGAATTGTAAACTTAATCGCTCATAGGTTGAAGGTTCAAGAGTTAATTTTAGAGGTATTGACAAAAAATTAAAACAAGTGGTTAACCAGTTAGAGATATTAAACTTAAGCTATGTTAAAGAGGTATATACATGGTGCAACAAGTGGCACGGAATATGGCTTATTAGGAAAAAACTCGATAGAGCCCTAGTGAATTATCTCATTTTTTTCTTATTTTCTTTTCTTCTCTTCACAAAATGTGTCATTATCTCACTTTTGTTCTTTATGGGTTAAATATGCAAGTTAGCTCAAGTAGTAAGTGAAACCTCTTGAATGAGAACTTTATTTAGGTTTCTAATAGCATATGCACTAATTAACCTCATATGCACTCTGTGGTGCTCATCTTCCTTTTTTGACATCTCCTTCATATATGCTTCTAATTTTGAGTTTATGAGATCAAAATTTTTTGGAGGAGCAAAAACCTATTCATGACACTATGAGTAGACCCTAGATCTTGATAGAGGATATGAATTGTATACTTAATCGCTCATAGGTTGAAGGTTCAAGAGTTAATTTCAGGAGTATTGACAAAAAATTAAAACAGGTGGTTAACCAGTTAGAGATATTAAACTTAAGCTATGTTAAAGAGGTATATACGTGGTGCAACAAGTGGCATGGAGTGTGGCTTGTTAGGAAAAAACTCGATAGAGCCCTAGTGAATTATCCCACTTTTTTTTCTTATTTTTTTCTCTTCTCTTCACAAAATGTCATTATCCCACTTTTGTTCTTTATGGGTTAAATATGCAAGTTAGCTCAAGTAGTAAGGATACCTTTTGAGAAGCCCTTATCGTATATAGGTAGCCCAAGTAGTAAGGAAATCTTTTTGAGAAGCCCTCAACACTTGTAATAAGAGGTTTTAGGTTCCAACTTTTTAATCTTTATTGAGAGATCAACTTTTTCTATAAATTTTTATTGAGTTGAGTAAATTTATTTGTCAGATTGACTAGCAGTTTTTCTTCTACATTGGAGAATTTTTTATGTTAAATCTTAGTGTTTGTTTTATCGTTTAGTTTCTTATTCTCGTACTATTCTGCTGCTACATTCTAAAAAGATATTTCTTGTCATTAATATTCTATTGATTTTTTTAGAGAGTTGTGTTATTATTCTATTGATTTTTTGCTCTAGAGTCAACTAGATAGATTCAGATCCGGAAACTCTTTTTTGTCTTGTTTGAAATTATTGTGGCTTTTTTCCCCTGATTTTTAGGAAAAAAGGGAAACATAGGATATAGGTTCTTCATTTTGTTTTGTGCTTTACTTGGGTGTGTGTTTTTGTTTTGTGGGGTTTTACACGGTTGGTGATTTGAATACAAGCTCCATTTTCTTTCTTTAACTTTTAGGATTTGTTTTTTGTTTGTTGGGTGCTTATGGGTACAAGAACTTTCTTGTTTAACAAACAAAACCCAGAAAACCCTTGTTCTTCTTCATAGCACAAAACCCAAGTCGAGGAACTTCTTCAGTTATAACAGACTAATGCATTTCAGTTCATCACTAGAGGCCACAAGTCTTCTGTTTCTCATTTTCCTGAATCATCATCAAATGGGTTAAAGCGTGAGCTCTTTCCTCAAGCTTTAGAATCGGTACTTAATTGCTAAGAACTACTCATGGATCCAGCTTGTTATGTTTGCATAAGCAAATCGATTGATTGATGTGCAAAGTTGCAATTTTTGTTAATCATGTATACTGGGTTTCATGGGTTTTGTGGGTGCTTGCTCCGTTTATTGAGTTTGGTTGGATAAATGAGCCATCATGTAATATGCTTTTAAGCCAATTTGTTATGTCATGCGTTGGTGGGTGTCGATATTTTAGGATTTCTTTTTTTTCTTTTTGTCATAATTTTAGCTTAAAGTTTCTTTTTTTTAGTTCATTTATTTCTTTGCCATATTTGATAATCTGTGTGGTGATGAGGGTTAGATGATATCGGTTGAGATTATCCTCGTACTATGTTGGTAAGAATAATGTAAACTAATGGCGACTCTCAAACCTCATCAGTTGGAAGGCCTCTTATGGCTTATCCACAGATAACTTATTGGAGTCAATGTTGTTCTCAATGGATTTCGTGTACTCTAGTGTATGTTGTTTTTTGGTGTGGAAGTCGAAGGTTTATGGTTTTTAATGACTGCTGCATGGCCTCAGATGACAAGGAGTCACGATATCGTTGCTGTGCCAAGCATGGTGTCTTTTGTTCTAACTTCTCACAAAACTTTTAACTCGATCATCGTCTGGTAATATGTATATATATATTGGGAGTGTGTGTGTGTTTTGTTGTTACTTGTGTGTGAATTCTGTTGTTGCTTCTCACAAAACTGTTCACTAAATCATCGTTTAGTAAGTTTTATTTGATATGTGACAGTCGGAAAAATCTGTAATAAGATACTACTACTTATCTTGTTATGTCTGGCATTCTAGATTTTTGTTTTGGTATGTGATTTGATCTTGAAGTCTAAAAGGAACTTTGGGGGTCACCTGAAGAAACAGGTTTTTGGTAGGAATCATTCGTCGGAGTTCAGGAACGTGGTGTGACTTTGTCTGAAGAAACCTGAAGTTGGAAAGATGGAAGAACCTTGTTCTTTAATTTTCTTAAGGAATAACTCAAATTTATATTTCTTATATAGTGGTATTATTCTTTGTGGAAAGATATGATATCTGTCTTTGGTTTTATTGGTGTAAGCAGGTAAGGAGTTCAAAAGAGAATCCAAACGAGATATTCTTGGAGTCCAGAAGAAAGTCGTCCATGCAGGGACTCAGCTTTGTTGACATGAAGGTGACCATCAGGTAGTGTTTTCCCCATCTTTGTATTATTTCTACATTGTTGTTGTTTAGGACAAGCTACATTGCTTTGACTTTCAAGGGGAATCTGCATCATTAGGTATCAAAGTTTTTTTTTTTTATTATTGTTAGCCTTATCTTCATTAGTATTAATATAATTAGTTTTATTAGTAGTTTTTTTTTTATTATTTTTAATCATTTGTATTTGTATTTGTATTTGTATTTGTATTTGTATTTGTATTTGTATTTGTATTTGTAGTTTTATTTTTATTTTTATTTATTATTTATTTGTAAATTTTAGTTTTGTTATTTTGCATGCGGCATACTATTGCCAGTTTTTACTTGTTTACTCTTTTAACCTGCATCATTTTATCCTGTCACATCTGCATTTGAGTCTACCGGAAATAGTCTCTCTACTATATAGGTGTAACAATCCAACTCTCGCAGGATCTGAACCCGACATCATAGGTGATATTCAAGTCCGTGCCCCACGAGGGTGGCGCGCTAACGCATTGAAATAGTCAAAACTTAGTACATACATTTTTTTTTACTTTGAATACAATCAAATGCGCAGAAATCAATAAACAATTGGGGCTCATTATAAATACAAAACACTTTAGTCATAATGTCTTTACATTACAACATAAATCATTTGTACAATAGTTATAGAATATACAAATTTATACAAGAATATGAAAACACAAATGCAGACGCGAACTGATCCCGATCTCTATCCCTTACTTGTATGTTGTAGGGATACTCTTGTTTACCTAATGGGGTATTCTTTTGATCTTGAAAAATATTTGCAAATTTTGGGTGACTTTGCGAACTCAATAAGATAACCATCATAGATGGTTCGCTCAATTCATGCAACATAACATTTCATATAAGATATATTTTCACAAAATTACACTTGACATAAACATCACTTTTTCACTTGAGCATAGGCAATTTCGGCATTTCAATCAGTCAAACATACTTGATATAAATGCATATGAAATGCTCATGAGACACTTTCCATTTATTACGTTGTTGTGACCGAATGCCTGAACTGTCCCGTATTCATTTGGATACTGGGCTCATTAATAACTGTCCCTTATCCGCTTGGGGAATACAGGGCTCATTATACATGGTGAGTCTCAGGCTCTTAATCACTGTTTGAGCTCGAGGCTCCTTTCATTCGTTGAGCTATAAGCTCTTATCAGTGGCTAATCTAATCACATATGTCATTATTTGATTGTGCATTCATGAATGAAACACATGTACCATAATCACTCACATTATAAAGCACTTAAGTCTTTACATTTACATTCAAGCAGCACTTCAATACACATTTCACATTTCACAATCATCAGATCTTCTGTCCGGAATCAACAATCAAACTCATTCATTACACATTCATTCATCATTTAAACAAACATTAATTGAGAGAAATCATCTAAGTTACTCACAGTACTCTTCAAAATAGCATTTGCTTCTAATTCTGGATACGCCTATATGCGAAAGTTTAACTTGCACATCCTATTTATGCAATACACCATTCACATAAGTTACAAAACGCATTTATGCACAAATAGTTATGTGGGATATGTACAATGCATGCTCAATGATAATCCTGGGTACTTATCAAACTTCATATCTTATGCTCATTTCCATTTCATAATTTCATCACTCAATCATGTGAATATCGTTATCCCCAAACATACTCATACCTTTGGTATTTTGATGTCAACAATTCATTCTCTAATTTATCACTAGCAACTTTCCATTTTAATCCCACTGAAAACATGACATCATCTCTCTCTCTATGATTTCCTTAACTTTAATCCTATGTTTGTTCATCCTCAATATATATATTTATACAATATATACAATTAAAAGGGAAAACAGAGCATATATGTCCTTATCACTTTCAAAATTTCTGTACTCTTCTCCTGCACGTATTCAATGATCTTTCTACTCAAAATCATCTCTACACTATCATGTTACATAAGAATCCCCAAATACATAAAGCAACACATCTGAAATTTTATCTAGTTTGTACTGTATTCATGAAAATGGCCACTTTTTCTATGACTATTTTATGTCAGATAAATAATCTCTTTTATCTTATATTCAAACTTCTCATAAGGATTAACACGATACTTACTTATTAAAACTTCAAATCTTCAACCATCACAAAGCCCTAACTCTCATGCAACTCACGTACTTCATCATACAGAGGGTTTGGGTCAGGTTTTCTTGAGGCAAAAGAAACAGATCACAAGGTGGTAATAGTAGAAGATAAGGGTAAGCTTAGTTTAGCTTTGGTGGAGGTTTTGATGAAAAACTCTATGTTGACACTAGAGAAAGAAACTTCAAGAGAAAGAAATGAAGGCAAGTATAGTAACTTGTCTTTCAAGGTTATTAAAACTTAAGTTTAAAGCTAAGACACCTATCCATTTCTTATCCACTTCCTTTTATTGAAACTCACTTAAGTATGATTTGTACTTAAGCTTATGACTTAATAAAACCACTGAAACACAAGTCATAACCCATTAAATCACTTCCAGATTTTTCCATAAAACATCATTTCTGGTCAACTTTACATGTTCTTTCTGACCCAGATACTAAAGTTATTTTGCAATACTTTCTTCTAGAAACATGTTCTTCTATGTCTTATGTTTCCATTGACACTAAAATCATTCAATTTGTAATCCTAAAGATCCATATGTAATTAAAATATAGAAGCATGTTCAGTAAAACAACACCAGTTCACTGTTCCAACCGATTCTCTCATTTTCATTCAATCAATATTTTTTCAAATAAATTCTAAATCCTACCAAAAATTTTTTAGAGGTAGAAAAATGTCTTATGAATCCAACGGTCTAAGAATCACTTAATTTGGAGGTCAGATAACAAAGTTATGGTTAAAAGAATCAGATAAGATTTTGTCCTCAAATCATATTGAACTCATCTTGGGACAATTGCCATAACCCTCTCTAAAGATGTCGGATTAAGATCATCTTAACACGGTTCAAAAGAGGAATTCGATATCTACAACTTTCAAGAAGGCCTTAAGGATAGATTTTATCATCTGGAGGGTTAAAAATGGAGCAGACAATAGGATCAATCAAAACTAAATTTAAAAAAGCAAACGAATTGAAAAAGTAGATGAATTGGGAAAATTGTCATAAATTTTCCTAAAGATATCGGATTAGGGTGTTCTTTATATGGTTAGAAATAGGGCTTCAAGATCTACAACTTTTATGCAGACCTATAAGACAAATTTTATCTTCTGAAGGGTAAAAAATGAAGCAGACGATATGGTCAGATGAAACCAAACGAAAAAGCAGACGAATTGAGAAAATTATCATAAATTTCCCTACAAATATCGGATTAGGGTATTCTTTAGATGGTTTGAAAGAGGACTTTAAAATCTACAATTTTCAAAGACTTTGAAGACAAATTTTATCGTATAGAAGGACAAAATTTGACCAAACGAATGGTAAACAGAAGAAGAAGTTTTAGTCAACAACAGAAGAAGCAAAAAGTCAACTATAAAAGATATGATGTCATCATATATGATATGATGCCATCGCAGACGATACGTTTTTATAGACGATATGATGTCATCATAGACAATACGATGTCATCAAAGATGATACGTTTTTATAGACGATATGACATCATCATAGACGATACGATGTCATCACAGACGATACGATCTATACTCTTGAGCATCTCCCCTTGTAAGAACCATAACTTTCAACCTCGATGTCCAAAATTCTCATACTATATACCGTTGGAAAGCTTAGAGAAAGACCTACAACTTTCTAAAAACACCTTTCTCTAATTCAGCCTAGATAAATCTAGAATTTTCCTTGAATTCAAAGCACGAATTTTACACTCATCCACCAATATACTGCAACCAGTTCTCAACTTCATGATAAATTTTAAGATTCTTAAAGCTAGAATTTAAATTCAATGTCTTCACAAGAAATGTAGCCATATGTTTCTAGTTTAGTAAAAATTAAGTATCATCTTATTTGGATAACTAACAAAAAGTTATGGCTAACAGATCGAAGCACACTCAGTGAACATTTTTCAGATTAACTACCAATTTTGTTTCCAAATCTTTCCTTATCACAACTCATACCAAGATCACTCTTTATACTTCCTCAACTTCTCATTTTCAATAAAAATCATATTTAAAAACCAATTATACCCAGAAGTTGTCAATGATTGCATGTACAATTATTTTTATATGCAAAGATTCAATATTTATGTACATATATGCTAATATTATGCATGAGCAAAAAAATGCATTTCCTTAATATCTTTTTGAGCTCACATGTATCAAAATTTCGGGTCATAACCTTTAGTATGGGAACAAGATGTTACAGTAGGGATAAAGTTGCATACTATCAGACCCCCCCAGACTCTGCTATACTGCGAGATTTTGGGGTATAATGATGATGATAATGATGATGAGATAGATTTATATTGACATGTACCCTTGTATGTGCATACATATATATAACATTTAAAATGACATTGATATTTGATTAGTTAATCATTTTTAGATGTTTAAATTATTGAAGTGACATTCAAAACAAGTTTTTGTACCCAGCAACATTTATTTTTATAATTTTAGGATCTTTTGAATTTTCTTAATAAAAATTGTGATTTGAGTTCTGACCAATTCTTTTAAATTTTAAAATTTTTAAAATTGTTTCAATTCAAAATATCACTTATTCACTAGTTAGGGGGAAGGTACTACTGGACCTCTTTATGCTCTGAAGCAAAAAAATTTTGGGTTGTTGTCTTAAATACTACCTTTAATTGATATATGAAATTAAACTTTGTTAGTGACCAGAAAACTCAACTACCGAATAAAACTCTAATTTATATATGGTTTTAATTACGTTAGAATAAATGTAACAAACAACCCCTTTTGTCAGCTCCTTAAAATTATAACCATTATAATCCAAGTAGAAGCAAGACATTGTCTTTTCTAGTCCTCCTATTCAATCTCAACTTCTTATGTCAAAGTTATTATAATATCAGCTGTTCTTTTGTGATTATAAAATTTTAAATTTGAATTATAAAATAATTTCTTTTAAAAAAATTTCATTAACATTAAAATTATCACCTCATCTGTATTTCTTGAATTATTTAAGGTTAGTCAATGAAATGAAATTGAAAGAAATTCAAAATTTTGAATTTTGATAGCTACCCATATAGTTTATCTTATAGTTTTATATTATATGTAATATAATCCTATTTTCTATTTGTGGTAACTAATATTTTATCAAAAGCTGTAATTCGGACATTTAATTCAACGCCCGTGTGACGACTAATCAACCGAGAGGCCCGCCAACAATTTCCTGGTCGTTATCTGGAAGCCTCACCGGCTAAAGGTCAAATCCTCTAGAAGGCCACCAAGGGATCTCTCTGTCATTTTAGAAGGACCTATAAAAGAGCTTCCTTTCTGATTAATCCATCAACCTGAAAATAGTGTATTGGGAAAATGGCCAAAAAAGACGAAACTGTCCTCGGAGTCCCGTACTATGCCGGTCAAAACGCGTACCAAGCCGGAATGATCCCACCCACCGCCATCTTCGGCGATCCCAAGGGGATTCCGATTCAACAGACGATGTACCGGGATACTCCTGCTCCGTTTAACTGCGTTCATTGTGGCGCTTCTGGAGTTACCGACGTTAGGTAATATTTTGTTTAGTTGAAGATTGGGTAATATGTTGTTTAGTTGAAGATCGAAGTTGTTTAAGATTTAGTGGAACTGAAATTTCGCATCAGATATCGACTACGTGCTTTAAATGCTTTGCCTTCTTGATGTTGAACTGCTCGTTCGAAAGATTGGGATTGATAATCATGAAAAGAAATGGTCAAAAAGAGGATTTCTTTTTTGATAGGTGAAGGATTTGGCAAGCAGAGTCTTTGAGTGTCATTATGATATAAACAAATATGTTTGTAATTAAAAAGTTGAAATATTTAGAAGCTTTGATTGGTTTGTCCTAATCACTTATAGTAGGAAATTTGTGGAAGCTGAGCCAGAGGAAAGTCTATGTGGAGTTGAGCTTAGAATATGTTTTATCTATGTGCTTGGTTATAGTTCTTCTCGCTTGTTTACTATTTGCAAAGAACCAGGCAGACAGGAATTGCCGAGTCAACAAGTGTTGTGTCTGTTACTCTCTTTGCGAAATATGGGGACGATGGACTTTGCTCCAAGTGTTTCGTTTTAAGTCTGGAAGAGTGTTGTGCATTACTCTGGTCTCCTGTGATTGTTGCCACATGACTTTAATTGGAGATCAATGACTAATACCATTCTAATGTTTTAGTTAGAACAGTTGATTAAGCATGTGTTCTGTCAAACTGCAAAATTTGAGCCTTTATTCTTCTGAATTACAATGTGGAGTAACTATAAGCGTGAAAAATGGCCAATACTTAATATGCTCATTTGTCCTTTTCATTTCCCCTCCTTGATTAATCACTTTTCATGTGAAATGCAGATCAAAGCCTAGTTTGGCGGCTTATGTTGGTTGCATGATGCCATTCATGCTTGGTTGTTGCTTTCTTTGCCCATCAATGGACTGTCTCTGGCATAAGTATCATTATTGTCCAAGCTGCAAACAAAAGGTAAGGTCATGGCTCATCTGTTTCCATGTTCTCTCTGAGTTTTCTGTAGAAGCACATATTTGGTTGAAACTCTGTAACTCTATGTACTCTGCTCTTGTTGTTAGGTTGCGGATTTTGAGAAATCAGATCCTTGTGCAGTCATGGATCCTCCACACTGGACACAAGAAAGTTTTGCAGTGCCTGCTTAATGCGATAATGTTTGTTATTGTCTGTGTCCAGAGTTACACAACAATTCGAGCAAGATGCTGTTAGCAGACAGTTTGATTTACCTCATGTTTGTTTAATTAATGAGATGTCTTGAATAATTGCTGGTATACGTTATTTAGATGTCGCAAAACCAACAGTCCTTTTGTATATTGATGTTTACAGCCGTTTCTTTCAAAATTGATGTGAACCATCCCGATTCTAATTGTGAGAGTGAGCTTGTTAAGTTATTGTTCTTGCTGCTGCATTATAGACTTGTTAAGCCACTTATGCGTTCAGTGTTGAGCCCTTTGGTTCTCCAAGGATCACATTCATAATGGACTGGAGTTTTTTTCCAGGCTTTTGTGAAATCGGAGAAGCACATCTCCAATATGAAGTTCTTGGTGGAAGTGCAGTGAAATGCATACTTATCGTTTCAGGACTAAAACAAGAAGGCATCAATTTCCATTTCAGGTATGTTAACATAATCATTCATAAACTCTTGATAGGTAAAGGTAACCGTGTCCCATAGTGCAGACCTACTCTATGTTGTCTAGAAATTGAAATGGCGCAATTAAGGAACTAAATCTTATGGCCATGAATGACATGAATATACAATTCAAGAGGAAATACCTTTTTGGAAGCATCACCAATTGAATATTATCATGAGACAGAGGAAATAATGCAGTTGTACTTGCCCTGGTGAAAGAAGAGTAGGCCCAGCATGAAGAGAAGAGCCTGTCTCGTTAGCCAAGGAGACTGCCTGTGAAACGAAGAAAAAGATCAAACATACATTAATCTGGCTTTACTGTTTACTTCACATCTAAATGCATGCACGTATGGATATCTACTATACGAGGATGTTTCTAATCAGTCTTCTATTTTGACGCGGCAGGCAAGTCATCCTTGGCTCTAAACAAGACTCTCATCTTCATGTAAGATTACTCTTCATGTCTAATTCACAAGTATATAGCCTCTATCAGCAAGAAGCAAACTGCCCCAATGGAATGTGAACATGCTGACTTATGAGCGTCCTATATATAGGCCTCAGGATCACCACATAGACCTGAACATAGAACACTACTGGCCCTCGCCCTTGGTGATTTGAAGCATCCAGTCATCAAAGTTCTTGTCGGCTGGAATATATGCATGCATGCACGCCCACAAAGAATTAGCGGGCGCCTAAGTCTGTTGAAGGGTCCAGATGGATAATCAAGAACCAATCAACTAATGAATTTGCAAAGAAACTCTTAATTATCGGCACAGCTGCTTAGGTTTAAAAAGAATTTATGTAAAATTACACTAACCATACATGCCAGAAAAGTTGAATTTCTAGTAACTAACCTAGGAAGAAGGAATAAGTCTGAAATGTATCATAGACGTGGATAAATTGTTCAGCACATTCTAAGTTCTATCAGTTTCTGGGGAAAAAAAAAATCTAATGTATACAATAAATACATTTTGGGAGATATTTTACTATTTAATCATCTAAAACTATCATTATGATATTGTAATTGGAGGTAGCTTTACAGTATAATTTTGTTTTATTTAATAGAATATGTGGAATAAGTTACAACACTAATACTATCAAACTAGCTACGATAATCTCTATAGCGAAGCAGAAACTAAATGAAGGTTTTGAAGAACTAGTGATGTCAAAAGGGTTTTTGGTGCAAATTGATGTTAAAGATTTATTCTTGTATTCTTATTCCGTAATTACTTGCCTACGTTTTCTGTTTATACACCAAATGCAAGCTTCGACATTTTTCAAAAGAAACGGAAAAAGAGAATATTGCAAACAGTTATTTAGTTCTTAGAGATGCTTGATTCTTGAAAATGCCGAAACCTTAATCAAAGGATTAGATGGAGTAAGTAGCTAGCCCCTCTCGTTCGCTCCTTTTATCCACTTTATGGTCTCTCATCACATATTCCAACTCCAATATATTGTCAACGCAAGAATCAATCAAGAATATCAAACAATCAGTCAATTTAGCCCCTTTTTCTGATGGGATGACATAGGACCAACTAAGTTCATTGATTTGGTAGCAAAGAGTCGTGCCTAAGAATCATGCATTCAACTTCCATTTGCAAAGCATAAAGGAGTGAAGGACGAAACATTATTTATGCCAAGCTTCCTCCACAATAAAAGAACAAAGGAGATTATGCCTTGTCTTCCTTTTCTTGTTTCCTCAACGTTCGTGGAATGCAATGAAAGAGTATAATACTGCGTGATTGAGGCTGCAAGTGATATGTAGGATCACCGCTTAAAGAATCCAGTTCATACTTGAGAGTCTCTTTTAATAATTCATTGGGTTACTTATTTGTGATTTTTTTTTTTAAAATTTTGGAAGTTAGTATTTATTTTTGATGTTATTATTTAGTTATAATGCTACCTTTTCTGTTATATTCTGTTAATTTTCTATCTATTTAGTATTTTTTCTCAAAAATTCATTCATTTATAATTTCATAAAGATGATGTTTTGAAATTTAAAATATTCAATATTACTTTATTTAAAATAAAATAAAATAAAATTAACAAAATATTATAATAGAAATTATGTGATTATTAAACAATATTATGGAGAAATAAATAACAATTTTAAAATATAAATACTAAAATAAAAGATTAAATTACACGAGATTTTAGTGTATTTAAATTCTAATCTATTTCTTAGAATTACACAATTCAAGTTTTGAGTCCTTTAGAGCTCATTCTCTAAATCTTTGTGACACATGATTTCTCTTCTTATCACATTCTTCTCACAGAAGGTTTAAACAACTTTATGAAACTTTATAAGCCTTTTCTATTAAATAAGTGAATAATATATTTTAATTTCTTTTCTTTCTCTAAAATTTAAAATTTATTTTGCATCGAAGTGTTTAAATGAAAACCATCTCTGATGTTATTTATTTTGTAGAAACATGAAAATCATAACAAAAATTTTATGGTTAAAGGAAATTACAATGGTTAATAAACATGTTTTTTAGATCGAGAAAGTATGCACTGTCTTCAAAATGAAACTTCATATGTTGAGGTGATGGACCAAATAGTAGCCAAAGCCTAACGTATGAATGATGAGGGATCTTCTAAATACATAGGTTTATAGGGGGAATTAGATCAAGATGTAGTCTCAACAACTCGTTAAAGAAACAGATTGTCAACGATATTATCATGGAAAAGCCCCATATATTGTGGGGCTTCTAGAGACAAAATATAAGCAAATAAAGTAAAAAACAACTTCAAGTTTTTTAGGTTCCAATCGGGAGATATTATCTAACCACTTGCATCACTATAATGGTAGGATTATAATGGCATATAATGAGAACTTTATTTAGTTTTCTAATAGCATATGCACTAATTAAGCTCATAAGCACTCTGGAGTGCTTATCTTCCTTTTTTGACATCCCTTCATATATGCTTCTAATTTTAAGTTTATGAGATCAAAAATTTCTGGAGGAACTAAAACCTATTCATGACACTATAAGTAGACCCTAGATCTTGATAGAGGATATGAATTGTATACTTAATCGCTCATAGGTTGAAGGTTCAATAGTTAATTTTAGGGGTATTGACAAAAAAATTAAAACAAGTGGTTAACCAGTTAGAGATATTAGACTTAAGCTATGTTGGAGAGGTTTATACATGGTGCAACAAGTGGCAGGGAGTGTGGTTCGTTAGGAAAAAGCTCAATAGAGCCTTAGTGAATCATCATTGGTTGGCACAGTGCCCAATCCTTTTGCTTATTTTGATCCAATAATATGCTTAACCCATGTAACTATAGAAGTGATGAAATTTCGCAGTCAATCTCAGACCAAGGCCCTATTCAAGTTTGTCAATTTCCTCACAAAATGGGAAGGATTTACGTGAAAGCAAGCTGGGAGACAGATGTGATAATGTGCAAAGCTTACTAGTTGATGAGAAAACTACAGAAGCTTAGGAAAGGATTAAAAATGTTCTTCAAAAATTCTGGTTTAGGCACAAATTAGAGACTTCGAACACTAAGGAAGTCCTAAGAAAAATACAAGCTGAGTGTTCTAATGAAACTTACCATTAAGATCTGACACAACATGAAATCATCAAATTAGAGGAATACTATTTAGCTCTGTAAATGCATAACTCTCTCGTGAAACAGAAAGATATAGTGAATTGGTTGAATGATGGAGATACTAACACAAGGTTTTCTCATAATTCCATACTGGTCAGAAGAAATAGGAACAAAGTCTCATGCTTGTTAAATGAAGAAGGGAGACCTTGCTTAAGGAGAAAAGAGAAAGAGGACATTACAATAAACTACTATGAAAGGCTGATTGGGGGGAAGGAACATGGCATGGAATCAGTTGAAATAGAGTTGGAAAGGTTTGTTAAAGATAGTATGTGCTAGGAATTGAAATCAGATTCAATAAAACCAGTTTATGCTTAGGAGAAGGGAAGCAATCTTCGGCTTGAACCCTTCAAAGTCCCCGGGCCAGACGGGTTAATTACTCATTTTTTCTAAGCTACATGGAACATGACAAGGCCCTTAGTAATGGAAGTGGTCCATGAATTCCTATCCAGTGGGAAAATGCTTAGAGAATTAAACAAGGCTTATGTTTAATTCCTAAGATAAATCCTAGATTAATTAACAATTTTCAATTCATCTCCTACTACAACATAATTTACAAGATTATATCCAAAATATTGGCAGGCAAATTAAAAAAGCTATTCAGATTGTAATCAATCAAAGGGCCTTTATCTTAGGTAGATTGATGGGGGATAATATACTCATAGTTCAGGAGTTGTTTAAGGACTATGATACCAAGATCTCTATTAAGATTTGTGCACTAAAAGGACTTTTATAAAGCCTTTTGACATTCTTAATAGAGAATTTCTATTAAATTGGTGAAGTTTATTTAATTTCTAAACTTGTTTATAGATTGGATCTTTGTTTATTACTCAACCACTTCCTTCAACCTTCTAATTTTAATGGAGCTCCCACTAAGTTATTTAAAGGAAAAAAGGGGGATTAGACAAAGGGATCCTCTTTTTCCTTATCTATTTCACCCTAGTTATTGAGGCTCTCATAAGAATGATACAAATTCATATTGCAGATAATCCCAAGTTTGTGTTTCACAACAAATGTAAGTAGAGATGCAAGCACAAATTAAAGTAAATGAATGAAAAAGATTATAAATAAAATAATCAATTAAATTAATTGAAGTTATAAATTTCAATTGATTAATGAAAATGAAGATTTTATAATGAATGAATATATAAAAGATGCATATATTGATAAAATGAAAAGATGAAATCAAATTCATTAATGAAGGAGGATAAAATTACAGAAATGAATGAAAAGATTATAATTAAAGCGATCAATTCAATTAATTGAAGTTACAAATTTCAATTGATTAATAAAATTGAGATTTTATAATGAATGAATATGGAAAATATATATATATATATATATATATATATATATATATATATATATATATATATATATATATATATATCTATTGATAAAATTAATAAGATGAAGCTAAATTCATTATTGAAGGAGCAAAGCATTATAGGAAATGAAAAATACAATTAAATTTATCAATTTAATAAATTTAAGTTACAAATTTCAATTGATTAATAAAATTGAAATTTTGTAATGAATGAATATATAAAACGTATATATTGATAACATGAATAAAATGAAACTAATTTCATTAATGAATGAGGATGGAATTATAGGAAATGAATAAAAAGATTACAATTAAAGAGATCAATTCAATTAGTTAAAGTTACAAATTTTGATTAATTATAAAGATTGAGATTTCATAAATCATAATGAACAAAATTCATAAATTGATGACATTATTTACAAAATAATTATCCATTTTTAAATGATACAATTTACAAAAAGAAATAAAGATAAAATCATAATGAGACTGGAGAGAATAAGAGAGCAGCTCATCATTGTAGTCAAGATCACTAATAGTTTGCATCACTTTTTTTGTATGGAAAAACATTATATTTAGTAATGTAATATCAAAATTAAAGAAATATTAAGGATATGGTAGTAATTAATAAATAATTAAATATACCTTCATCTTCAAATATTTTATCAAAAGAGTGTCCACTTGATTGATGAGTATGGCTAGTCACCTCCGCATTAGTACCTCTGATTGTATTAATATACAAATTTTAAAAAAGCAATATGAGGTAACATAATATAACAAAATTGACAAAATTGATATATCAAAAAGAAAAGAATTTACCCTCAATATCTTCATCATCTAATAAACTTCGGGCATACATAAAGGCTTCCACAATATGAGGATAAAGTAAACCTTGTACAAATTGGATTGTCGACTCTAACGTCTTAAAAGTTGACTTCCATTTAGTTATAAAATCCAAAGCCAACATCTTTGTACTCAAAATGCATAGTTGTTGTGTAGTTTCTTCAAGTTTCTCAACCATATTAAGTGTTGCATTCCAATATACTACATTATTCCTAATTTAATTTATTGTTTTCTTTATGATATCTAATTCATCATTCACATTCAAATTCAAAATATGCATAAAAAAACACATATGGAATAACCTTCCACTAACCAATAAGCTCCCAACCTGTCTTATTCTTCAACTTTTTATCATAGCATCTCAGCAGCAAGCAATTCCCATCGGTATGTGGGTTTTGGCCGTGGACAATGACCTCATTTGTTTGTTACTGTTGCAGACTCTGCTTCGTCGATGCTAATATAATGGTTTGCTCTTCTTCTTCTTTTTCTTCTTCTTTCTTTCCTTTTTTTAGTTCTCGATTTGTTTTGGTTGACTTGTCTATGAGTTTCTGTACATGAGATTTTTGTGTCATACGACTCTTAAAGTTTTGATTTCTTGTGGTGAAACACATTCCCATTGGATATCTTCTATTAGCGCATTCGCTGGTGTGTGTGTGTGTATTTGGATTTTCTTGCTACACCTCCCCTCCCCTAATAATAGTTTGCATCACTAATAGTAGTCAGGATCACTAATAGTTTGCATCACTTTTTTTGTATGGAAAAACATTATATTTAGTAATGTAATATCAAAATTAAAGAAATATTAAGGATATGGTAGTAATTAATAAATAATTAAATATACCTTCATCTTCAAATATTTTATCAAAAGAGTGTCCACTTGATTGATGAGTATGGCTAGTCACCTCCGCATTAGTACCTATGATTGTATTAATATACAAATTTTAAAAAAGCAATATGAGGTAACATAATATAACAAAATTGACAAAATTGATATATCAAAAAGAAAAGAATTTACCCTCAATATCTTCATCATCTAATAAACTTCGGGCATACATAAAGGCTTCCACAATATGAGGATAAAGTAAACCTTGTACAAATTGGATTGTCGACTCTAACGTCTTAAAAGTTGACTTCCATTTAGTTATAAAATCCAAAGCCAACATCTTTGTACTCAAAATGCATAGTTGTTGTGTAGTTTCTTCAAGTTTCTCAACCATATTAAGTGTTGCATTCCAATATACTACATTATTCCTAATTTAATTATTGTTTTCTTTATGATATCTAATTCATCATTCACATTCAAATTCAAAATATGCATAAAAAAACACATATGGAATAACCTTCCACTAACCAATAAGCTCCCAACCTGTCTTATTTTTCAACTTTTTATCATAGCATCTCAGCAGCAAGCAATTCCCATCGGTATGTGGGTTTTGGCCGTGGACAATGACCTCATTTGTTTATTCTTTATTGCACTCTCTTCTTCGTTGATGCTAATATAATGGTTTGCTCTTCTTCTTCTTTTTCTTCTTCTTTCTTTCCTTTTTTTAGTTCTCGATTTGTTTTGGTTGACTTGTCTATGAGTTTCTGTACATGAGATTTTTGTGTCATACGACTCTTAAAGTTTTGATTTCTTGTGGTGAAACACGTTCCCATTGGATATCTTCTATTAGCGCATTCGCTGGTGTGTGTGTGTGTGTGTGTGTGTGTATTTGGATTTTCTTGCTACACCTCCCCCCCCCCACTTTTCTCTTTTTCTCTGGGTCAAATCTGGAGTCACGGACGGAAGCTTCGTCGAAGGACGAGAAAGAAAATGGTTCAGATCTGGATACCGAAGATCGATCCTTTTGGGAGCGAAAGAGGTATTTAGGGCTCAATATCATGCGTTTTTGGGTTAATGGTATGACCTTCCCCCTCCGATTTCATCAGATCCATTAAGAGCGCACACCTTTGCTCTTCAACAACAGATGACAATAACCCACCTGGAGGTACCAATTGTTTTGTCTTGAAAAATCAAAGGTATGTGAGCAAATAAGCTTTTTCGTGTTGTCATGGAACAAGTAAGTTTTCTTTTATCTCTCAACTTACTCTCTCCAGATTATCCATTACATCTTTTTTTCCCTTTGTATTCCTCATGTGCTTTTGGGTTTAGTCATAAGATTTCCATATCTAGTTTATGTGGTTTTGGAGGTTTGGGGAGGTCCAAACTCTTTGGATATGAATGTTGGATCGCCTATGGCCCAAGTATTCACAATACGCAGCGGAATGGACTATACTACACAACAAGAAGTATAATCAAAATCTATAACATGTACGAAATTACCTCTCGACGCGGATTAGTTCTTGTTTCTTTTTCAGATTTGTAGACACTGCAATGCGCGAATGTCCTCTACCGGTATCCATACGAGGATGAACGATCCGGGCAGCGGCTAATGTGTGCTAGCACGTTCTAAAATCTTTTTGAATGTCGCAAAATTTTTCTCTCAGAAGAAGAACGCAATTAGGTCTAGGTGGCTGGGGATTTCGTCTCTCATTTAATGAGACATAAGTTTCTCTATTTTTAGAGAAAACCTAATCCCTATTCCTATTAGGAATAAGGACATCATAATCCTAAACCCATTAGAATTATTGAAGCCCAATAAGTTTCGACCCATATTATATCTCATATAATAAAAGCCCGACAACTTAATTCAATCTAGCTCAATAAATATTTCCACATATATTTATTCAATGCCTAATAAATTAGGCCCAAGAGAATAAACCCAGATCATATCACTCTCCGTGTGCGACCCTGTAGGCTCATTTGATGTTAGCAATGGGCTTGATCACACTTCAAGGCCCATAAGTCATAAGCGGCCTCTAGCAAGACATCATAACTACCCAAATCAAATGAGAATCGGTAATCCTATTTAACCTGTAACCATGGTTACAAACTCAGTCCCTTTGTAACACGATATTAAGATTACTCACAAGACATGGTACATGTCAACCTTTGATTAATCATAGTTTCTTGATCCCCAAGTTGACTTATTATAAAAAATGACATTGATGACTCCTCATCAATTCATTTGAACACGGTCATGCATTTCTTCTGTCATACTTGTCAAGAGGCTCAAATGATATCTCTCTCATTTAAGAGAGGTACAAATCCCATCTACATCATTCACATCCCTCAACATGATTCATTTAATGTCCAACATAAGACTACTTGTTATTCGGTTAAAGATAACTTAGTCTAATGTCAAAACACTGAATTCCTCATGTAGGGAACCAAGATGACTTCAAGTCAGAGGACTAAAATCAAACCATTTTGAGAATCACTAATGACATGAAACCATTTAATGTTCTCTCTGTGGGTCGGTCCAATATATGTTTTATAACATATATCTATGTTTCTGATTTGATAACTCATATCTATGATAAAAGAAATGTGATCATCAATCAGAACACATACTAGTCTTAATTCATTATTGTTCCCAAAGTTATGAATACCGTACTGGGCTTGGTACCAGAGTGGGTTCTGAAATAAAATTATACTTATGCATTCTGTTAGTATCGAATCTTATTTGGGTAATTTTTAAATTTATAAAATAATCCCTGAAATTTTTAAAAATTTCAAAATAATCCATATTAATATATTGTACAGTTGTACTGTATACTTTACTAGTTTATTGTTTATACCAACCATGCTTTCAAAAATCTTAATAGTAAATAATAATGACAATTAATATGAAATAAGTCAATAACAATAATTTTAAATATTTTACATATAAACAATAACCACAATTAATATAAACAAAGACAATCATCATCATACATACATCAAATTAAGAATAATACAAAGTATTTAAAATATTACAAATTACAATAATACAATTTTATCATTTTAATAACAAGGTTGTTTGAAACTTTTGAATTGAATTCATTAACGAATTGAATTCAATTACGTTAATGAGATTGAATTGAATTCAATTTATCTTTGTTTGGAACAAATCCATAAATATTATAATTGAATTCAATTATACTTATTGGAACAAATCCAATAAGATTAGAATTGAATAATGTTATGAATAATAAATTAATAATAGACATTTTATTTCAAACAATACATTTATTTATCATAAGTAATATACTAAACTACAAACCTAATCATAATAATCACATAAATAAAATAATTACCATTTATAAATTTAAAATATTAAGAAAAAATTTACTTTATTAATATAAATAAATAAAATTATAAATGCCACCTCGCCAAATGAATTATGAAATGTCTCATGAGCCCTCATGAGTTGGCCATTTTTGGCCATGCTTTAAGGGCCTCGCGAGGTTGAGCTCGCCCTCGTGAGCCTGGCCGAAACGCGAGGCCGAGGCTGGCCATTTTCAGTTAATAATTGAAAATATATAAAATAAATTTTAGTTTATAAATAATAATTTTAAAATTATTTATTTTAAGAAATAAAATATTTTTATTAGTATTTATTAATAAATATTATATAAAATGTTAAAATAAATTTAAATAAAAATAATTTATTATTAATAAAATAAAATAATTTATTAGTAATAAAAATAAAAATAATTTATTTTAAGTTTTATTTAATTTACAATTATTATTAGTAATAAAATATTTATTATTATTTTAAAAACTTAAAAAAAGGAGGAAAGGAGAGGTAGGAGGGAGGAAGGGAATTTTTGAAGATTTTGCAAAAAAGTCCCCTAATTTTTTAAAATTTTCGGTATCGGCCGGTATTTGACTGGTATTTTGAATACCGGCTGGTACAACAGAAATTGGCAACTACCGATAGGTCTTTTTTACCGGTACCACATATACCCGCATTCACTGTTTTTAATTTGGAGCAGTTACTTAAGATTTAAATGTAATTGAAACACTGATTGTTCTACCAATAACGATCGACCAGGAACAGTTTATAATAGTATTATAATGCTTATGGTTTTACTATCAAGTCACTTACTTGATGATATAAGCCTAATACTATTTATGGAACATAAATCACATTACATAAACGATATACATGCATATATAAAAGAGTACCTCATAATATATTATTAATAAGTCATAATGTTAGTACAAAAGTCACATATGTCCATTAGCCTACGGCACACTACTAACAATCTTCCACTTGCACTAGGCCCTATCAGTCAAATATCTAATACCCATAGACCTCGTATGACTCTCATGCTTAGGCTGTGGAAGAGGCTTAGTAAGTGGATCAGCAATGTTGTCATTTGTATGCATATCTTCACGTCTCCTCTCTCGATGATCTCTCTAATTAGATGGAAACGTCTAAGTATGTGTTTGGATCTATGATGTGAGTTTGGTTCCTTAGCCTATACTATAGCCCCATTATTATCACATTAAAGGTTTATAGGATTTGCAATACTAGGAACAACTCCAAGCTCAGTGATGAACTTCCTGATCCATACAGCTTCCTTAGCTGCATTCGAGGCAGCAATGTACTCAGCTTCAGTTGTAGAATCAACAACAGTCTTGCTTTGAACTTTTCCAACTCACTGCACCTCCATTCAAACAGAACACAAAACCTGATTATGATCTAAAATCATCTATGTCAGACTGAAAACCAGCATCAATGTAACCATTTACAACTAGATTTCCTTCAAGTCCTCCATAGACTAGGAACATATCCTTGGTTCTTCTCAAGTACTTAAAGATATTCTTAACTGCTATCCAGTGACTCTCACCATAACTAGATTGGTATCTACTTGTTATGCTCAAAGCATATGAGACATCTGGTCGAGTACATAACATGGCATACATGATAGATCCAATTGCAGGTGCATATGGAATCTTATTCATGCGCTCAAACTCTTTACTTGAAGTAGGGCAATCCTTCTTAAAACGCTTGATTCCATGTGACATAGGCAAGAATCCTCTCTTGAAATCTTGCATACTGAACCTTTTCAATACCTTATCTATGTATGTACTCTGACTTAGGCCTATAAGCTTTCTTGGTCTATCTCTATAGATCTTAATGTCTAAAACATAGGCAGCCTCATCTAAGTCTTTCATTGAGAAACGTTTCCTTAACCAAATCTTGACTCTCTGTAAGGTTGGAATATCGTTTCCAATTAGTAATATGTCATCAACATATAAAGCTAAGAAGACAACAGTACTCCCACCAACCTTTTTGTAAACATAAGGTTCATCTTCATTCTTGATAAATCCAAACTCTTTGACAACTTCATCAAAACGAAGATTCTATCTTCTCGATGCTTGCTTCAATCCATAAATGGATCTTTGAAGCTTGTACACCCTTTTCGAATTATTAGGATGGACAAAACCCTCAGGCTGTATCATATATACATCCTCAAGTAAGTTTTCATCAAGGAAAGTTGTTTTGACATTCATTTGTCATATCTCATAATCATAGTATGCAGCTATGGTAATAAGAATTCTAATGGATTTGATCATGACTACTGGAGAAAATGTTTCATCATAATCAATTCCATAAACTTGTCAATAACCTTTAATAGCAAGTCTTGCTTTATAAGTGTGCACATTTCCATCCATGTCGAGTTTCTTTTGAAAACCCATTTACATCCAATGGTCTTCAAGCCATTAGACGGATCAATTAAAGTCCAAACTCAATTGTCATACATGGAATGCATCTCTGCTTTCATGGCCCCTAACCATTTAGCAGATTCTATGTTGGGCCCGGGTCCTGAATCCCTATCCCGAGGTGGCCCCTCGGGGGGGCCGGGTAGGGGCTCGCGAAGGAAGAATCGAAAGCGTGCGAAAAGTCAAGGATTAGCAGCGGAAAAGAGGAGGTCTCCCGCAGCCTCAGATTGCTCGCCGCGGCGAGCGCCCCAACTTTTGGATCCGTCCCCAACATCTATACGAAATCATACAACACACATACATTTTTATTCATTCTATTACATACACAATCATTCTAGCTATGAGATAATCACCCCAATTACAAAAGACATCATGTCATTTCAATCCGAAGAAATTAAACAAGCATTCTCAATATGACACAATACATATTAAAGTGTAAATCCAAAATACACGGGGATGCTCAATGCTAATATGCTTTAAAAGCTGTCCAAAATAGCCACTAACTTAATGCAATGATCTTTAACTATTGCGGAGTTCTTCAATGCCTGACAAGGATCAACTGATGTCTTGAGTTACACCTGAGGAGTGAAAAATAACGGGTTGAGCTACACAACTCAGTGGCTAATATAATTATAGCCATCGGTAACTAGCACAAATTCAGGCATATGTATGTATATATATATATATATATATATATATATATATATATATATATATATATATACCTGCAACAATTCTAGCACTCACATGCTAACCAAGCAATTTACGCATTCAACATAATTAATTCAACTCGCAAAACATGTCACAAGCATGCTTCATAGAGAACAGATCAAGTATGCAATGCACATCACACGGCTCGAGGGTTCCATAGAAACAAAAGGGAGAAACCGAAGTTTACACCCTGAATAAAATGAGTCCATTCGGAGCTCATATGCCACAAGCGGGCAACCGGGAGAAGGCTCTTGTCAACGTGCACGTGACGAACAAAATGGTTCCACTCTCGGCCAAACAAAAGCACATAATCATGCTCAGAATCATTTTATCAAATGGTATGCTTTCAAACTTTCATTTATTCAAAATGTCATGACCGAAGTCGAGGCATAACATGCTCAGAATCAAGATTTACTTCTATCAATTCTCATGCTTCTTACAAGTCATTCAAATCTTATAACAAATCATGTTTAAACAATTAACCACATATTCGATCAAAATGTCATGCATCTCATCATACATAACACATAACATATATTCACACATAGGTAAGAATTTGCCTAATTACACTATAACTATAATTACATTACCCACTTAATATCGCTTGAGAATCCAAACTCACTGTTGTCCTTCCTCTTGCGATTGGATTAGGTCAGCTTGGTTTCCTATAACAACCCAAGTTTCCAATCAAGCAACATTCAAAGGAAATATTCACAAAGCTTGAAAATCAAAAGTAAAAGCACTAAAAGTCTACATCCGACTTCCAACCCAAGTTTCGAATCTTAGAGGCAAATTCCAAACTTCCTTTCTTCATAAAACTTGTAGCCCTACGGCTCTAGTCCACAACGAATCCAAAATCACTTCATTTGGACATCCACAGCAAAAGATATGCCCAAAATACCAAAATTCACCTATGCTGGAAACTGGGGGCTCGTCGCGACGAACGGCCCGTGCTCGCCGCAACGAAGACCACGCTCGTAGCGACGAATGGCCCGTGCTCGCCGCGACGTGCACAAATTCGTACGTCGCGACGAACACAAATTTCTCGCACGTCGCGACGTGCGGGTCTGGAGAACGTCTTCGAACCCGATTTTTTGAGCATTTTCCCACTTCAACCCTTCCCTTAAGCACATGCAACACATCTAAACCTTGATTCAAGTCCAATATTACATTTCTAACCCATTAACACCTTAAAAACAGTCACAAAATCAACAACCCAAGGATTCTAACCATTTTTCCCCTAAACCCTCCAACAACCGATTCTAACACATGCAAATCGATTTTAGGGTTTAATCTAACCAAAACAAGAGGCAAAGAACTTAAACTTACCAAGACTTTGCTTCAAACTGTCGAAAATCTTTAGGAATCAAAAACCCTCCTTTCTTCTCCTTCTTCCTCACCCACGGTACTCTCCTCTCTTTTCTCCTTTCCTCTTCTTTTCTTTTCCTTCTAATTCCTCCACTTAAGTCTAAAGAGAAGACAAAGACCAAAATGCCCCTCCTAGCAAAGCTTTAACCTATCTATCTCAAGTGATCTTCCCAAAATGCCCTCAAACATTTTTATTCTTTCATTCTCATTTACACCACATAATACTCACTTAATCTCAATTTTCCCTTAATACTTCCAATTTAATCCAATTAAACCATAAATCACACAATGAACACAATTCATGCTTAATAACATCAATTAGAAAAAAATTTGGGGCCCAACATTTCTCCCCCTCTAAAAAAAATTTCGTCTTCAAAATTATTACCTGAGTCATCGAAGAGATGCGGATACTTCTCCTTCATGGCTTCCAATGGCTCCCAAGTAGCCTCCTCCACGGAATGATTCCTCCACAGGACTTTGACTAACTGAACCGTCTTGTTCCTGAGGACCTTTTCCTTCGAGCTCAAAATTTTCACTGGAATCTCCTCATAACTCAAATCATCCCTCAGCTGAACCTCACTAGTCTGAATAATATGAGACGGATCCGATCTATACCTCCTCAATATGGAAACAAGAAAGACATTATGGATCTGAGACAATTCTGGAGGTAACGCCAACCTGTAGGTGTAACATCCCACCCGCAATTGGAAGGGTAGAATAGTAAATTGACATAGGATGTGCTAGATTGGGATTTCATAGGACTGCTCATGCATAATAGGATTGCTATATAGTCACAATTGTGCACATGAACTTACTGTACATACATACATGACATTCCCGGTTTTCGTGCCTAAGGCAATTTTATTGGGATTAACGTGATTTTTGGATTTGGAAAATTATTCTGAGTGCGCCATAAATTGTTTTCTAATTTAAGGGATTTTCAGGAATTTTTCTGCATTTTTCTGGAGAAAATTCCCGGACCGGAAAAATCGCCAAGGGACGAACCGGTTGATTTTCGGTATCGAAAATTTCTATCCAATGACACTACAATATTGGGTATAATATTTTGGGATTTTAATTAGGGCCATTGGAGTGGATTGGGTTAAGTGTTGATTAGGATTAATTGATTAAAGTTTATTAAGTTCATTACTTTGACTTTTCTTCTTTCATTTTGGACTAATATTATTTTGACACCTAGCCTTCATTTAATGCTCACTTGCTTCCTCCCACGGTTTTGCCTTGTTAAATGAATGAAAAGAGCAAGTTGATAGTTTATTTCATCCTCATCCGAAAGCATCTCCTCCCTTTTTGCTCTCTCCATCGATTTTTTTTCTTCTCCTCCTTTTCTTTAGCTAATTGTTGTCTTCCTCCTCCAACCTTAAGAGCCTTGCATGCATCCAAGCTACTTCTTTTTATGATGATGACCTTGTGTGAGGATTAGAAAGTAGAGAAAGTGGTGTAGTATTGAAGAGAGAAAAGCTTGAATTAGGTAAGTTGTATTGTTAAGCTTTAATTAAGGTTTAATTATGAATTTATGAATCATGGTAGTTAGAAACATTGAGTGGGAGATATGGTATGTTTATTATGTTTATTGATGCCTTAAATTGATGATAATTATTGCTTGAATTAATGGGTATAAGATTAGGGTTAGTTATGAATTGAAAGTAGGATGAGTGATAAATGGTTTTAGCTTGATTGTAATTGCATTTTGATGATGAATTGTGCATAGGAATTGAGGAATTAATGCTGCCAACTTTTGTGTAAGTATACAAATAAATGTTGTGTTGAGTTTGTGGCTGAGTTGGAGGTGTAAATGAAGGTATTTTAATGTAGGTAAAGTGATAGAATGGAAGAGGATGAGATACAAATGAAATCTGGAAAAATTGGTGTTTAACCTAGTGAAATGTTTTGATCATAACTAATTGTGTAGGTGAGAAAATGAGGTGAGGTTTGTGCCCAATTAAACTTTGGGATGTTGGTTACATTTTTGTGTGAAATAGGTATTGTCCAATTTTAACTTTAAAAGGTTGCAATATGGCTTGGAAAGTTACTGCTATTGACTGGAATGAATAGTACCCGAAACCATAACCTAGAGTTTTGCTAATTTTTTTAAATTAATTGATAAGGAATTAGGACAAATGGACTAAATGAAAGTTAAAGCCTATTAAGTTAGCTTTCCAATTCCACTGATTTTGCAATTTTTCGATATGTCTATTAGGAGTTATGGACTGATGATTGTTGGCTGTTTTTATGCATTGAATGAAACCTAGCTGGAATGTCAAATTTGGTGTACATTCAGATTAGGAGGAATTTTAGTAATTTTTGTGCATTGAATTAGTGTTGGAAATATACTGAGGAGTTTTAGATGACACATTCATATTGAAAATGGTGTATGGCATATAATTTCTGGAAATCAGATGTGGGAGTTATGGATTTTCACAATTTGAACCTACATTGTGATGTTAATTGCTGATTAGGTCAGAAACTTGCATAACAGATTTGACACTGTTAGAGGCTGAATTGGAGTCTGGTTATTTCATGAAGAATTGAAGTTTGAGATTTTATCTTTTCAGGGATATAAATTGGTGGTTTGTTTGACTTGTATACAGGGAGATATGATTGATAGAAAGTTACTGCTCAAATTGAGTGATTTCAGGGACAACAACCTTGAGTGAATTATTTGACCTAGTTAGCAAGGGAATTGAAATTTGGGTTGTTTCATGAAAGTTGTAGATCACATTGTGATCTTACTGAGCACATTTATTGTGTAATTTTTTAACTAAGGAAATGGGAAGTTATTGAATTTACAAAATACTGCACTGGGTAGGAACTCTACTGCACTGGTTAGGAACTCATTGACTGGACAGAAAATTTGATTGTATTTTTAACACCCTTAGAGGTGAATTTGGCTTTTGGGTTCTTCATGAACATTGTAGATCTTTCTTTTCTTTATGAAATAGACATTAATTTTACCCAATTTGGAGTTCTGAGTAAGGAGTTATGACCTATGAAAGTTGGTATGTCGAAGAACATTTTGCAGATCTGTCATGGGAGTAGTGTAAGTCGACTTGTACTGACCTTTTTCCATTCTTTTGCTTATAACTTGTCCGTCCGACGTCCGATTGACCTGATTCTCGAGGCATCGGATTCATGACTTATTGAATTTCATTTTTTGAGACATTGGGAATTATTGGACGGAAAATTGACGTGGGTCCGGTTTATTATTTTACAGTCATTTTTTTATTTTATGGGACCTATAGAGGTCAGAATTGAGCGTCGTCGGTGTCATTGGTTTCTTATTTTTAAGCGGATTTTTGTGAAAAAGATGAGATTAGGGCAGAATATCATGATCATGCATTGTGCACCTTCTAAGTGTTACATGTGCATTACGAAATAGTTCGATTGAACAATTGATAATGTTTGTATCTTCATCAACATTATAGAGTCACACTTGGGCGTCGGTCCACCGGCGTCCTTGAGACGACCAGGCTTTGACTCGAAAATACAGGTGAGTAACCTAGTTGGTTTCTCAAATTCTGAATGTCTAAATGCCTATGTGAATTACTTGAGGTGATTTACATAGATTCTTGAAACATATTGGATGGAATTACATGCTTTTCTTGTCTTGAATGGAACTACTTGCAAAGGTGAATTGTATGGTTCTTGAGCGTATATGATTAAGTTGCATGCTTTTCTTGTATTGGATTGGACTCTTGCGTGAAACCTGAAAGCTGCAATCTTGGGCTTTTATAGCCATATCACTAGATTCTTGAGTCTTGAGTCTTTGCAATCTTGGGCTTTATAGCCATACTACGTAAACCCATGAGTACTACATTACATGCATAAATGCATGAGCAGGATAATGGACATTGTGACCCAGTTGCGATTATTCTTGACCGGCCTCGAGTCAGGGGATTTATCCTGAATCTCAGATTGACCGGACCTCGAGCCCGAGGGAGAAATCACGACGCGTCCCCACCGAATCTTGACTAAGCACTTGGGCACAACATCAATAATTGGAAATAGTCACATATGCATTGCATTCACATGAATGACTGTTTTGTGAAAATTATCGATTACGTGATGTCATGATTTCTTCAAACTGTTACATATTCTGCAAATTATTATTTAATGATGTAAATTGTTATATTATTGCTAATTGAATACTCTTGTATTATGTAATGCGCCATATGCGTAATGCATGATTTAGTGAACCATCGATGATGGTTTCTCACCGAGTTCATAAAACTCACCCAAAATTTGTTTCTATTTTTCAGGTCTGAAGAATACCCGGTTGACACGGAGTATGTCTCTGTAGGCAAATAAAGGATAGAGGTCGGGATCGATGCGTATGCGCATTAGTATCTTATCAAATTGTGTTCATGATCAACGTATAACAATGCTTTGTATTTCTCTTGAGCCCATTGTGGTTTTAATGTTTTACTCGTTGGTGATTGTAAATTATTCTTGGATGACTGTAATAATCAAATCGGTTTATTATGAACATGGTTTTAGTTACTTCTTTGTTTTGCCGCGCTTAACGTGGAATCAATGGCTTCAAGAAAAAAATGTATATTGGGTTTTAATCGGTGATGTAATGCGCCACCCTCGCGGGCACGGACTCGAATATCACCAACGATATCGGGTTGGTCTCTCGGGAGTGGGTGTTACATTTAGGTGGTATCAAAGCCCGATGAGTACGTAATATGTGCAGGCACGATCGAAACATAGGTGCGTGCATTTGAGTCGTGTCATTGCGGAGATCGTGGCAACCGATCCCTAGTTTGAGTCGCGCGGTAGAAATCCTACGTGTGCATACGTGTCAAGTGATTAAGTGAGAGAAAAAGTGAGACTGTGTTAGAGGGTGAATCCCTGGAAGTGTATAAGAAATTAGGAAAGGAAAAAGGAAAAATGGATAAGGAGATTGATATTGTATTGTGGTTAAAATGGTGTGTTGGCTAGGCGATTAAGGAAAGGATTGATATCAAACTGAGTCCCCTGATTAAAGTGGCATGGCGACAGAAACGAGTATGTCTAGAACTTGGAGGGGTCCACTGGAGATATGAGAAACATACTAGTTAGAGTAGGCATGGGTGTAATTACATGCTGAGGTAATTAGAGTTCTGACTTGTATCTATGACGAAATGGGAACTGGAAATGAACGAAGAATATATGGTTCGAACAGGCAGATATGGATTCACTGCATTTGTGGTCAATATCAGTAGATATCATAGGTAGATAAGGATAGCGGGATTGTGATAGGCTCAATATTGTACCGCATCTGGGTCTACTGAAATTTGAAAGAGCAAAGTACCTAGTGCCTAGTCGAGTAAGAAAAAGTAGAAGATAAAAGTGTACAGATAAACTGAAATGAACTCGTGAAACGGGTATGATCTAGACCACATAAGTTTGAGACTGAAATGGTTATGTGACTATTGTGCTAAGAGTTTGGAAATCAGTATGATAAAATCGTAAGGGAAAAAGACAGACTGATGATTTCTACTAATTGTGTATCGAGAAATTCTGGATTTGGTTGAAAAGATGTATATGGACACAGAAATGGTAAATGAATGGGTAAATAGATAGAGATACAGTGGAGTTGTAACAATGATTTTGTCGTGTTTTTGAGACTGTGAATACCCTATCGTGGATTGTTTCAGAAAAATACAAAGATATGTAGCAATAAGGAGATGACATTGTATAAGCCAAGTGGATATGACCTTAAAAGGTCAAGCTGACACATGAATGATATGGGAATGAAACTAGGGAAATGAAAAAAAATGAAATGAAACAATGATAGTGGTATATGAAAAGAGTTGTCGCATTTAAGTCGATTTATCGTTGGGAGTATCTATTGGACAGTAAAGTTGATCATGATTAATGAAACGTATGTGAAAGATACATGAAAATCACAGAGGAGATGATCGGTGAATGATTAGAGTGGCTATAACTGTAAAGTTTATATTAGGTTAAAGTAAGACATAGGAGGACTGAATGTACCTTTATGAGAGGAAATGAGAAATGATTATGGCATCAGTTATTTATTTGAGAATTAGAATAAACGGAAAGAAGTCTTATGGAAGTCTGAATTGTATAGGTTATTCATTGGTTTCCGGATAAAATGTTGAGGTATAGATTACTGAATAAGTGTGAAAGAAAGTGTTTATGTGACTGTCACAAGGAACCTTAGTGTAAGGAATGTTCTGATCTTTTAAATTATGGCATAAGATTGTTCTGATTGAGATAGTACGTATAGTGAAGGATGATTGAAAAGTAATTAGGGATAATAATTGGTTGATGAGACTTTCGTGAACAGTATAAAGATGGTAACAAGACTAATGGTCAAACGGAAAGAAGTATGGACAAAATTAAAAGTGAAATTGAGTCATATCTCATACTCTGAAGTTATCTCATTGTGTGTATGGAAATGTAAAGTATCCAATAACATGAGTGGAATTTTAATTTGAGATGATCCTATTACAATGTGAAGTGAAATACTTAAATGAAGTGGAATTTATGGAAGTCCAATGCGGATGACTAGGTATTGGCATATGTTGATGTGAATGACGAAATCAATTGAAAAGAGAAAATGAGTAGAGACAAAAACTCCTAAAGAAAAGCTGACAATGACGTGATGTAGTGATACCTTCATAAAGGGATTGCAAATACACCATTTATGGATTCAATGAGAAAGTTGAATGATGTATGGTAAAGTCAATGAGACCCTAATAGGGAATTATGCGAGGTAAGCAAATGGTAGTGACTATGATTATAGACGGAATGTGCTTGAAAGTGTTGAACAGTGAAAAGTAAAAAGAACTTTATGAATAATTGAGGAATTTGATCACGATGATAAGCATATCCTTGGAGAGTGGGCGTGTGTGATGAAATGAGACAATATGTTAAAAGCGGTATAAGATAAATTGAATTGATTTTGATAAATGGTATTAGTTCTATGATCGAAATTGTTTAAAGCCTTGAGACCTTAGATTCCTATAAGGATACCTTGGGTTCATTCGAGGAAAAGGCGAGCATAATGACTACTATACCAACAATTACGAAATGAGCAGACAATTACGCCTACTAAATTCAAATAGTGAATAGATAATGTTACAATGAGCAGATTACGATATTGGGATTTCCAATGAATGTCGGTGAGGTTATGGCTAATTGTGAAGTATTTACGGAAACTTGAGATCTTGGATAAAGGTAAGGAATGGTTAAGAGTCTTTGGAGTTAAAGTGGTGAGTCTTACAAGGAGTCTGAATATGCGAGTGAAATCGGAAAAAAAAAACAATATTGAATGATTCAAAGAAAAAGTAAGGGTACCAGATAAAAAGTGCTAGAACAAGAAAGTGAACAGTTAAAGCTAGACATTCTAGTAAGCATATGCGAAAAGTGAAATTGAATAACTATGGGTATAGAATGAAGTGATTATTGATTCAAGTGCTTATAGGTGTAAATGTTCAATAGGAAAATGCTTGATTATGATGCGTATTCTGAGTTACGATTTTCTTGTGGGGATATACTGCTACACCGCACAGGGCCTAACAAGAGTCAAAGATCATAATGGATTTGAGACTGTGATGGGTAAAGCAAAGGACAAGACTTAGGAAAACTGCATGGGTTAGCTGAAGTAGATCAGGATCGGACAAATGAACTAGAGTAAAGTGCATATCTGAATAAAGTGCGTTAACACTTTAGAACAGTAAATTGTCTAAGGAGAATTGAATTTGAACACTTAGCCAATGGAATATAAAGAATGACTGTATTAGGTAAATTATAACTGGTTATAGCGAAATGGATCTAAATGTCACTGTATTGGTTCCAAAGGAAAGTGAATCGTCAGGGACGAGATAAAGGAGGTTATGGTAAGTATCATAGTGACAAAGGGTACGCAGAATTGGCATATCAAGGAAGGTATTAGAATAAGTCTATATATTGAAAAAAAGGTATTAAATGATAACAGGTTCGGAAATAGTGATTTAAGTCATAGCATCGGAACTACTATGAAAATGGCAAGAGAGATAGTGGAGACAGTGAGATCGCCAACTGACAGCATCGTTGAATTCGTCTACTGTGATGAGGGATAGAGTTATCCAAATAAGTGGCTGAACAACTGATTGACTGTGTCACTGTGACCTTTTGGGAAATGAATCATTGAGTGGAAAAGTGTATGGAACATGTAGGGATATTTGAGAACTGTCATAGTGAACTGTTGATTGAGAATTTCGCGGACGAAATTTTTATTAGGAGGGGGAATTGTAACATCCCATCCGCAATTGGAAGGGTAGAATAGTAAATTGGCATAGGATGTGCTAGATTGGGATTTCATAGGACTGCTCATGCATAATAGGATTGCTACATAGTCACAATTGTGCACATGAACTTACTGTACATACATACATGACATTCCCGGTTTTCGTGCCTAAGGCAATTTTATTAGGATTAACGTGATTTTTGGATTTGGAAAATTATTCTGAGTGCGCCATAAATTGTTTTCTAATTTAAGGATTTTCAGAATTTTTCGGAATTTTCGGAAAATTCGATCGGAAAAAAATCGCCAAGGGGCGAACCGGTTGATTTTTGGTATCGAAAATTTCTATCCAATGGCACTACAATATTGGGTATAATATTTTGGGATTTTAATTAGGGCCATTGGAGTGGATTGGGTTAAGTGTTGATTAGGATTAATTGATTAAAGTTTATTAAGTTCATTACTTTGACTTTTCTTCTTTCATTTTGGACTAATATTATTTTGACACCTAGCCTTCATTTAATGCTCACTTGCTTCCTCCCACGGTTTTGCCTTGTTAAATGAATGAAAAGAGCAAGTTGATAGTTTATTTCATCATTATCCGAAAGCATCTCCTCCCTTTTTGCTCTCTCCATCGATTTTTTTTCTTCTACTCCTTTTCTTTAGCTAATTGTTGTCTTCCTCCTCCAACCTTAAGAGCCTTGCATGCATCCAAGCTACTTCTTTTTATGATGATAACCTTGTGTGAGGATTAGAAAGTAGAGAAAGTGGTGTAGTATTGAAGAGAGAAAAGCTTGAATTAGGTAAGTTGTATTGTTAAGCTTTAATTAAGGTTTAATTATGAATTTATGAATCATGGTAGTTAGAAACATTGAGTGGGAGATATGGTATGTTTATTATGTTTATTGATGCCTTAAATTGATGATAATTATTGCTTGAATTAATGGGTATAAGATTAGGGTTAGTTATGAATTGAAAGTAGGATGAGTGATGAATGGTTTTAGCTTGATTGTAATTGCATTTTGATGATGAATTGTGCATAGGAATTGAGGAATTAATGCTGCCAACTTTTGTGTAAGTATACAAATAAATGTTTTGTTGAGTTTGTGGCTGAGTTGGAGGTGTAAATGAAGGTATTTTAATGTAGGTAAAGTGATAGAATGGAAGAGGATGAGATACAGATGAAATCTGGAAAAATTGGTGTTTAACCTAGTGAAATGTTTTGATCATAACTAATTGTGTAGGTGAGAAAATGAGGTGAGGTTTGTGCCCAATTAAACTTTGGGATGTTGGCTACATTTTTGTGTGAAATAGGTGTTGTCCAATTTTAACTTTAAAAGGTTGCAATATGGCTTGGAAAGTTACTGCTATTGATTGGAATGAATAGTACCCGAAACCATAACCTAGAGTTTTGCTAATTTTTTTTTAAATTAATTGATAAGGAATTAGGACAAATGGACTAAATGAAAGTTAAAGCCTATTAAGTTAGCTTTCCAATTCCACTGATTTTGCAATTTTTCGATATGTCTATTAGGAGTTATGGACTGATGATTGTTGGCTGTTTTTATGCATTGAATGAAACCTAGCTGGAATGTCAAATTTGGTGTACATTCAGATTAGGAGGAATTTTAGTAATTTTTGTGCATTGAATTGGTGTTGGAAATCTACTGAGGAGTTTTAGATGACACATTCATCTGGAAAATGGTGTATGGCATATAATTTCTGGAAATCAGATGTGGGAGTTATGGATTTTCACAATTTGAACCTACATTGTGATGTTAATTGCTGATTAGGTCAGAAACTTGCATAATAGATTTGACACTGTTAGAGGCTGAATTGGAGTCTGGTTATTTCATGAAGAATTGAAGTTTGAGATTTTATATTTTCAGGGATATAAATTGGTGATTTGTTTGACTTGTATACAGGAGATATGATTGATAGAAAGTTCTTGCTCAAATTGAGTGATTTCAGGGACAGCAACCTTGAGTGAATTATTTGACCTAGTTAGCAAGGAATTGAAATTTGGGTTGTTTCATGAAAGTTGTAGATCACATTGTGATCTTACTGAGCACATTTATTGTGTAATTTTTGACTAAAGAAATGGGAAGTTATTGAATTTACAAAATACTGTCTTTGGTAGGAACTCTCTCGCACTCGTTTGGAACTCATTGATTGGACAGAAACTTTGATTGTATTTTAACACCCTTAGAGGTGAATTTGGCTTTTGGGTTCTTCATGAACATTGTAGATCTTTCTTTTCTTTATGAAATAGACATTAATTTTACCCAATTTAGAGTTCGGAGTAAGGAGTTATGACCTATGAAAGTTGGTATGCCAGAGAACATTTTGCAGATCTGTCATGGGAGTAGTGTAAGTCGACTTATCTCGACCTTTTTCCATTCTTTTGCTTATAACTTGTCCGTCCGGCGTCCGATTGACCTGATTCTTGAGGCATCAGTTCATGACTTATTGAATTTCATTTTCTGAGATATTGGGAATTATTGGACGGAAAATTGGCGTGGGTCCGGTTTATTATTTTACTCGTCACTTTTTTATTTTATGGGACCTATAGAGGTCGAATTGAGCGTCGGCGCCATTGGATCTTTATTTTTGAAGCGGATTTTCTGTGGAAAAAGATGAGATTAGGGCAGAATATCATGATCATGCATTGTGCACCTTAAGTGTTACATGTGCATTACGAAATAGTTCGATTGAACAATTGATAATGTTTGTATATCGTCATCATTATAGAGTCACACTTGGGCGTCGGTCCACCGACGTCCTTGAGACGGCCAGACTTTGGCTCGAAAATACAGGTGAGTAACCTAGTTGGTTTCTCAAATTCTGAATGTCTAAATGCCTATGTGAATTACTTACGAGGTGATTTACATAGATTCTTGAAACATATTGGATGGAATTACATGCTTTTCTTGTCTTGAATGGAACTACTTGCAAAGGTGAATTGTATAGTTCTTGAATCAGATAGGATTAAGTTGCATGCTTTTCTTGTATTGGATTGGACTCTGCATGAAACTGGAAACTGCAATCTTGGGCTTTATAGCCATATCACTAGATTCTCGAGTCTTGAGTCTTTCGCAATCTTGGGCTTTATAGCCATACTATCAGTAAACCCATCGAGTCTTGCATTACATGCATAAATGCATGAACAGATAATGGACGTTGTGACCCAGTTGTGATTATTCTTGGCCGGACCTCGAGTCAGGGGATTTATCCTTATCTTTGTAATAATGACCGCCTCGAGCAGGGAGAAATCACACGCGTCCCAGCTGAATATTGGTGAGCACTTGGGCACAACATCAATAATTGGAAAGAGTCACATATGCATTGCATTCACATGAATACTGTTTTGTGAAAATTATGATTACGTGATGGCATGATTCTTGTCAGAAATGTTACATATTCTGCAAATTATTATTTAATCTCAGAAATTGTTATATTATCGCTAATTGAATACTCTTGTATTATGTAGTACGCCATATGTAATGTCGTGATTTAGTGAACCATCGATGATGGTTTCTCACCGAGTTCGCAAAACTCACCCAAAATTTGCATATATTTTCAGTCTGAAGAATACCCGGTTGACACGGGAGTATGTCTACTGTAGGCAAGTAAAGGATAGAGGTCGGGATCAGTCCGTGTCTGCATTAGTGTCTTATCAAATTGTGTTCCGCAATCACTATATCACTATATAACAATGCTTTGTATTTCTACTGAGCCCATTGTGGTTTTAATGTTTTACTCATTGACTGATTGTAAATTATTCTTGGATGACTGTAATAACTGAAACTGGTTTATTATGAACATGGGTTTTAGTTACTTACTGTTTTTGCCTCGCTAACGTGGAATCAATGGCTTCAAGAAAAAAAAATGTATACTGGGTTTTAATCGACTGATGTAGTACCCCACCCTCGCAGGGCACGGACTCGGATATCACCAACGATATCAGGTTCGGGTCACTCGAGAGTGGGGTGTTACAATAGGCGAGTGGTCCAATCCTCTCAAGAATTTCATAAGGACCTACATACCTCGGGCTCAACTTGCCCTTCTTGCCAAACCTCATTACTCCTTTCCAATGAGACGTCTTAAGGAACACTTTCTCATCGACTTCAAACTCCATCTCCTTTCGGTGTGCATCAATGTAGCTCTTCATCCTATCCTGTGCTGCCTTAAGTCGCTGCTTAACCAGATTGACTTTATCAACTGTCGTTTGAATCAATTATGGTCCTACCAGTTTCCTCTCTCCTTCTTCATCCCAACAAATCGGAGTTCTACATCTCCTCCCATACAAGGCCTCATATGGAGCCATCTGAATGTTCGAATTGTACGAATTATTATAAGCAAATTCGACCAATGGCAAATGCTCATCCCAAGCTCCTTTGAAATCCATCACACATGCTCTGAGCATTCCCTCAAGTGTCCGAATGGTCCTCTCAGATTGACCATCCGTCTGAGGGTGAAAAGCCGTGCTAAAATTCAACTCAGTTCCTAAAGCTTCCTGCAACCTTCCCCAAAACCTCAAAGTAAACCGAGGGTCCCTGTCCGAAACTATAGAATCTGGAATCCCATGCAATCTCACTATCTCATCAATGTACTTCTTTGCTAGCACATGCAAAGAATCAATCTGCTTAATCGCCAGAAAGTGAGCTGACTTCGTCAACCGATCCACAATAACCCATATGACATCATGCTTCCTACTAGTCTTAGGCAAACCCATCAGAAAATCCATGGCCACCCTTTGTCACTTCCATTCCGGGATGGACAATGGCCTTAACTTGCCTGAAGGTGCCTGGTGTTCAGCTTTGACTTGCTGACACACTAGACACTTACTTACATACTCTGCTACATCCCTCTTTATGCCCTTCCACCAAAAATGCTCTCTCAAATTCCTGTACATCCTGGTGCTACCCGGGTGCATGGCATAAGGCGCATTGTGTGCCTCATCCAAAATCTCATCCTTTATCTCCTACACATCTGGGATACAAAGCCTGTTCCCCACTGTCATAAGTCCATCATCCCTCACTATTACTTCATAAATCTTACCATTCTGAATTTCCTCTCGGAGTTTGCTCAAATCTACATCTTGAGCCTGCAACTCCCTAACCTTCTCCCTGAGTATCGATCTCACTCGGAAATTAGCTTGAAGGCAATCTAGCTCCTCCTACTTCAAGCTTATCTTAAGCTTGGCCATCTCTTCCAATAGAGGAAGATAAACTGTCCGAACATAAGCAATTGTAGACTTCCTACTCAAAGCATCCGCCACTACATTGGCCTTGCCCGGATGATATTCGATCAGCAAGTCATAGTCTTTAAGCAACTCGATCCACCTTCTCTGTCTCAAATTCAATTCCTTCTGGCTGAACAAGTACTTAAGACTTTTATGATCAGTAAAGATCCTCGTCTGAACTCCATATAGATGATGCCTCCAAATTTTCAAGGCAAAGATCACAGCCGCCAACTCCAAATCATGTGTCGGATAGTTCAACTCATATGGCTTCAATTGCCTTGAAGCATAAGCTATCACCCTGTCTCCTTGCATTAATACACAACCAAGACCCTTCCTCGAAGCATCACTATACACGGTATAGCCCTCATCTCCAGAAGGCAGAATCAAAATCGGAGCACTTGTCAATCTGTGCTTGAGCTCCTCAAAGCTCTTCTGGCATTCATCACTCCAGATAAACTTCTGACTCTTCCTCAATAACTTAGTCATCGGAACGGATATCATGGAGAATCCCTCCACAAACCTCCTGTAGTAACCTGCCAAACCTAGAAAACTCCTCACCTCTGCTATATTCTTTGGTGCTTCCCAATTCACCACCGCTTCTATTTTCTTTGGATCCACATGCACTCCTTGTTCTGAGATCACATGTCCAAGAAATGCAACTTCCCTCAACCAAAATTCGCATTTTTCGAATTTGGCATACAATTAGTTTCTCCTCAATGTCTCCAAAGCAATTCTCAAATGCTCTTCATGCTCCTTATCACCCTTGGAATAAACCAATATATCATCAATAAAGACAATGATAAATTGGTCCAAGAAAGCGTTAAAGACTCGATTCATCAAATCCATAAAGGCTGCAGGGGCATTTGTCAATCCAAAGGGCATAACTAAAAACTCAAAATGCCCATACCGTGTCCTAAAAGCAATCTTGGGTACATCCGACACCTTTATCCTCAATTGATGGTAACCCGATCTCAAGTCTATCTTGAGAAGACTTTCGCCCTTTGCAATTGATCAAATAGATCATCAATACGTGGGAGCGAATATCGGTTCTTTACAGTGACCTGATTAAGCTTCCGGTAATCCACACACATCCTCAACGATCCATCTTTTTTCTTCACAAAAAGAACCGGAGCTTCCCAAGGTGAAGAGCTCGGTCTTATGTACCCTTTCTCCAACAACTCCTCCAACTGCTCCTTAAGCTCCTTCAATTCCTCCGGAGCCATCCGATAAGGCGGAATTGAAATCAGCGCAGTGTCTGAAAGAAGCTCAATGGGAAACTCAATTTCCCTAGGTGACGGTAGTCCTGGTAATTCCTTGGGAAAGACATCCGAGAATTTCCTGACTACAAGAATATCCTCAAGCTTCCCTTTATCTGCCCTTGTGTCTACCGCATAGGCCAAAAATGTCTCACATCCCTTCCTCATCATCTTTTCTCATCAAAGTGAAACAATTCAAGCGCACTTGCTTTTCTGTCCCCAGTAAACACCACTCTTCTGTCGTCATCCAATTCAAATTTCACTGTCTTTTGCTTACAATCCAGCCGGGCATTGTACTTCTCTAAGGTGTCCATACCCAAAATCACATCCAATCCTCCCATCTTCAGTGGCATTAAGTCTACCACTACAAGTTCCCCGCCAATACATATCTCACACTCTTTATACACTTGACTGATAATAATATATTGGCCGATTGGAGTACTCACCATCAGCGGAGTATCCAACAGGCTCAAATTGCTACCACACACAGTTCTACTTGAAGAAACAAACAAATGAGTAGAACCCGGATCAATCAAAGCAATCACATCATCAGCAAATAACTTAACCGTACCAGTGACAACATCTGGAGTGGTCTCTGCATCCTCCCGAGTCATTGCAAACACCCTAGCTGGTGCCTGCCCCCTGGGTCTCCCTGGAAGACTCACCCTCTTGGCTGCATCAGAACTGCCCACTTCTGTTGCAGTCTTCTGTCCCACGGTCTCTGTTCTTCTAGAAGCTTGCATCTGTGATCCCTCTCTTCTAGACGGCTTGGGATACTCTCTGGCTATATGTCCTTTCTGTCCACAATTGAAGCATGCTCCTGTTAATCTGTAACATTCTCCTCCATGAAAACTGCCACAATGCTCACACTTAGGGACGGATGACTTATCCCCTTCTCTCTTTCTGCTGCCTCCCGCAGTAGAGGCCTGATGAGAAAAAGCAGGAGTCCTCATCTGTCTAGACCTACCTGCACCACTGCTCCTCTCCTCAGACTGAATAGGGAAGCTCCTGGCACTCCTGTCTGGCATAGGGGTACTAGTACTACCTCCCTTCTTGAATTGCTCTCTTCCTTTTCTCTTTTTGTTCACAGCACTCTTGATATTCTCTATGTTTTCAACCCTCAGTGCCGCTTCGACCAACTGCTGAAAATCACAAAAATTTTGCACCACTACCTTCTCTCTGATGGCGAGATGCAAACATGATTCAAACCTACGACACTTAGCCGCCTCACTCAACATCATCTCAGCTGCATACCGGGATAACTGTGTAAACCGACGCTCATGCTCGCTCACTGACATCTCCCAATGGTGAGGCTCAAAAACTCCCTCTGTTTTTGCTGAATATACACCTCTGACAGATAGTTCTTCTTATAGGCAGCTAAGAAGTCCTTCCATGCCAACCCTACTGGTCTCATCTGACTCCCTAGCACAGTCTCCCACCAATGCAGAGCATCCCCCTGAAGCAAGCTTGCATCATACACAACTCTCTCATCATCCTCACACTCCATCTGATCCAAGACTCTCTCGGTCTTTCTCAACCAGGTCTCAGCTTCCTCAGGATCAGTGGTCCCATAGAAGTCCACTGCTCCATACTTCCTCAACTTGTCGAACCGTCTCTCCTTCTTAGTCACTAAGCGGAAGGTGTGGCATCGACCCATGCTTTGAACAAGCGCTCGAGTAAATGCAGAAACAACCTCGGATCCGGTGAAGGCACTTGCTCCTGCAAAACCGGCGACTCCTGAGTCTGCAATGGAATGGGCTCACTACCTAGCCCTACAGAAACCTCAGCATTTCCTAGGGCTACCGACTCATCAGTCATCTCCTCTATAGTCGGAGAGTTAGGTGCAACAGATCCTTGCAGAACTCCTCGCGTCCTTCTACGAGGTGGCATCGTACTCCTTCAAATATAAACACTAAGGATTAGCTACATGGTAATCTGAATTCCTACATGTATGCATGATATGCATGTCACTTAATGAAATCAATCAATGCAACAAATAATCACATATCAAACCATTCATCCTATTATGCATTCTAAGCTGAGGACACAAAACCTAAAGCTCTGATACCAAACATGTTGGGCCCGGGTCTCGAATTCCTATCCCGAGGTGGCCCCTCGGGGGCGCCGGGTAAGGGCGCACGAAGGAAGAATCGAAAGCATGCGAAAAGTCAAGGATTAGCAGCGGAAAAGAGCAGGCCTCCCGCGGCCTCGGATTGCTCGTCGCGGCGAGCGCCCCAACTTTTGGACCCGTCCCCAACATCTATGCGAAATCATACAATACACATACATTTTTATTCATTCTATTACATACACAATCATTCTAGCTATGAGATAATCACCCCAATTACAAAAGACATCATGTCATTTCAATCCGAAGAAATTAAACAAGCATTCTCAATATGACACAATATATATTAAAGTGTAAATCCAAAATACACGGGGATGCTCAATGCCAATATGCTTTAAAAGTCATTCAAAATAGCCACTAACTTAATGCAATGATCTTTAACTATCATGGAGTTCTTGATGCCCGCAAGGATCAACTGATGTCTTGAGTTGCACCTGAGGAGTGAAAAATAACGGGTTGGGCTACACAGCTCAGTGGCTAATATAATTATAGCCATCGGTAACTAGCACAAATTCAGGCATATATATGTATATATATATATATAAATATATACCTGCAACAATTCTAGCACTCACATGCTAACCAAGAAATTTACGCATTCAACATAATTAATTCAACTCGCAAAACATGTCACAAGCATGCTTCATAGAGAACAGATCAAGTATGCAATGCACAACACACGGCTCGAGGGTTCCATGGAAACAAAAGGGAGAAATCGAAGTTTACACCCTGAACAAAATGAGTCCATTCGGAGCTCATATGCCACAAGCGGGCAGCCGGGAGAAGGCTCTTGTCAATGTGCACGTGACGAACAAAATGGTTCCACTCTCACCCAAACAAAAGCACATAATCATGCTCAGAATCATTTTATCAAATGGTATGCTTTCAAGCTTTCATTTATTCAAAATGTCATGACCGAAGTCGAGGCATAACATGCTCAGATTCAAGATTTACTTCTATCAATTCTCATGCTTCTTACAAGTCATTCAAATCTTATAACAAATCATGTTTAAACAATTAACCATATATTCGATCAAAATGTCATGCATCTCATCATACATAACACATAACATATATTCACACATAGGCAAGAATTTGCCTAATCACACCATAACTATAATGACATTACCCACCTAATATCGCTTGAGAATCCAAACTCACTGTTGTCCTTCCTCTTGCGATTGGATTAGGTCGGCTTGGTTTCCTATAACAACCCAAGTTCCCAATCAAGCAACATTCAAAGGAAATATTCACAAAGCTTGAAAATCAAAAGTAAAAGCACTAAAAGTCTACATCTGACTTCCAACCCAAGTTTCAAATCTTAGAGGCAAATTCCAAACTTCCTTTCTTCATAAAACTTGTAGCCCTATGGCTCTAGTCTACAACGAATCCAAAATCACTTCATTTGGACATCCACAGCAAAAGATATGCTAAAAATACCAAAATTCACCTATCTTTGAAGCTGGGGCTCGTCATGACAAAGGCCCACGCTTCATGGCGAAAGCACGAAGCGATTTAACGACCCGTGCTCTCCGCGACGTGCACAAATTCGCGCATCGCGATGAACACAAATTCCTCGCACGTCGCGACGTGCGGGTCTGGAGAACATTTTCGAACCTGATTTTTCCAGCATTTTCCCACTTCAATCCTTCCCTTAAGCACATACAACACATCTAAACCTTGATTCAAGTCCAATACTACATTTCTAACCCATTAACACCTTAAAAACAGTCACAAAATCAACAACCCAAGGATTCTAACCATTTTTCCCCTAAACCCTCCAACAACCGATTCTAACACTTGCAAATCGATTCTAGGGTTTAATCTCACCAAAACAAGAGGCAAAGAACTTAAACTTACCAAGACTTTGCTTCAAACTGTCGAAAATCTTTAGGAATCAAAAACCCTCCTTTCTTCTCCTTCTTCCTCACCGACGGTACTCTCCTCTCTTTTCTTCTTTCCTCTCCTTTTCTTTTCCTTGTAATTCCTCCACTTAAGTCTAAAGAGAAGACAAAGACAAAAATGCCCCTCCTAGAAAAGCTTTAACCTATCCATCTCAAGTGATCTTCCCAAAATGCCCTCAAACATTTTTATCCTTTCATTCTCATTTACACCACATAATACTCACTTAATCTCAATTTTCCCTTAATACTTCCAATTTAATCCAATTAAACCATAAATCACATAATGAACACGATTCATGCTTAATAACATCAATTAGAAAAAATTTGGGGCCCAACATTCTGGACTTTCCATAGCTTCTTGATAGGTTGTGGGCTCATTATGATCAATGAGCATCACATTATCATCATCAGTAACAAGAAATTCATATCTCTTGGGCCCATGACGAATCCTATCAGTTCTACGTAGGCCTTGTGTTGTTGAAGGTTGCTCATCAACAGTTTGTGAGCTTGCTCCAATCTCCTTTTCAGGCTCAATGACATTTTGTGAAATTTGAATTTCTTCAAGTTGTACTTTACTCCTATTGTTTCCTTCGGAAATAAATTTCTTTTATAAGAAAAGACCATTTCGAGCAACAAACACTTTGTTTTATGATGGGATGTAAAAATAATATCCTTTAGTTTCCTTAGAATATCCCACAAAAAATATTTTTAGATTTGGGTGCCAACTTGTCGGCAGTAGGACGCTTCACATAAGCCTCACAACCCCAAATCTTTAGAAAAGATAAATTAGGACTTTTCCCAGTCCATAACTCATAAGGTGTCTTTTCTACAACCTTTGAAGGAATACGATTCAGTATGAATACTACGGTTTCTAAAGCATATCCCTAGAAATATTTTGGAAGATCAATTTGACTCATCATTGATCGAACCATATCTAATAGAGTTTGATTTCTCCTTTCAAAAACACCATTCCATTGAGGAGTTCCTGAAGGAGTCAATTGCAAAACGATTCCATAATCCTTAAGATAATCGTCAAACTCTTGGCTTAAGTATTCACCTCCTCAATCAGATCAAAGGATTTTAATTATTTTTCCAAGCTGATTTTGTACTTCATTCTTATACTCTTTGAATTTTTCAAAAGATTCAGATTTGTGCTTCATTAAATAGACATAACCATATCTACTGAAGTCATATGAAAAGTTAATGAAATACAAAAAACCTCCTCTCGCTGATATGCTAAAAGGACCACATACATTGATATGTATAAGGCCTAATAGCTCATTGGCCCTTTCCCCTTTACCTGTGAAGGGAGCCTTTATCATCTTGCCCAGTAAACAAGAATCACATGTCTCAAAAGATTCAAAAGAATTAATGAATCCATCTTGATGGAGTTTTGAGATGCGTTTTCATTTACATGGCCTAAGCGACAATGCCAGAGATTGGTTGGGTTTAAATCGTTAAATTTAAACTTTTTGATATTTATGTTATAGATGGACTCATTTGTAAGAGACTTAGTGTCTAGAGTATAGATGCCATTTAATTGACGTGTAGTGCCATATAAAATGTCATTTTTATAAATGGAAATACTTTTATTCTCAATAGAAAATTTAAATCCATCATTCTCTAAACAAGTAAAAGAAATAATATTCTGACTCATAGTAGGTACATAAGAACAATTCCTAAGCTCTAAAATGAGTCCAATAGGCAAAGTAAGATCATAGGTCCCCACGGATAAAGCAGCAACTCTTGCTCCATTTCTCACGCGCAGGTCAATCTTACCAGCAATCAATCTTCTAGTCCTTTTAAGATTCTGCACCTCCAGTATCCAATACCCAAGATGTAGAAGGAGTAAAATTGACCTCTATAACAAACATACCTGAAGAAGTAGTCGCACTATTCTTCTTCTCTTTCAGCTCTTCCAAATTGAGTTTGCAATTCCTTTTCCAATGACCAGGTTCATTGCAATGAAAGCAAACTCCCTCCTTGGGTGCCTTAGTCTTAGCTTTAGGCTTGGGCATGGACTTGGGTACTTTACCTTTGCCCTTGACTGTGCCCTTCTTCTTGAAACCCTTTCCCTTTTGAACCACAAGAACTTCATTGGTGGTCTTAATCTTTCACTTCAAGTTCTCTTCAACAGTCTTGAGCATCCCATGCAATTCATCAATGGACTTCTCCATATTATGCATATTGTAGTTAAGAATGAACTCATCATATTCATCAGTCAAAGATGATAGAATAAGATCAGTTCCCAATTCTTGACTAACAGGTGCACCTAATTTCTCAAGATGATGAATATAACTCTTCATCTTGAGAACATGAGCACTCACAGGTGTGCCAGGAGTCATCTTGCATGAATTCAATGCCTTAGTCTTTCTAAACCTCTCTTGACGTGCTTGCTCTTGAAACATAGATTTTAGTTGAGAAAGCATGTCATAGGCTTCCATTTTCTTTAAATCCTTCTGAAGGTCAGAGATCATGGTGCCTAACATAAGGCATGACACATCGTAGAGTCATTGATATGCTTCGTGTAAGCATCCTTTTGAGCCTTAGGTGCATTTTCTGGCGATTCCTCAGGGATGGTTTCTTCTAAGACATAAAGCTTTCTTTCTTGCTTGAGACCAATTCTCAAGTTCCAATAACAGTCTAGGAAATTTGTTCCATTAAGCTTTTCTTTCTCTATGATAGATCGCATAGATAGGTTGTTGGATGGAGTGGATGCCATAATCTACAATATTATGCAAAAAGTGTCAACATTATTATTATTAAGAGGTATAAGCTCCTACTCAATTTAATAACCCTCTATTTAAAAGTAGGAAGAACAAGATCCATATTTCACTAAGTCCTAAGAAAGCTTTGGCTTAACACTCAAGACTTAGTTATTTAGGTAGAAAACTCTTTTCAATTACATCACATGTAACTCTTGATGGGTTTATGTTAAATTACATCTTATGTATTGCATGTATGTAAAACGCAATCTGATGCCTTAAGCCCAAAACCATTTTGATAGCTTAGTTAAGTTTAACCATACTTTACCTATGAATAGCACCATTATTCAAATGTCTTCCTTAGATGATTCTCATATGTTTTGTTTTGGAAAAACCCACATAAGGATAAGCTAGAGATAAACATGGGTAAAGTTTTATGGAAGGCATATAAACTTAATATTGTCATGAAGGTCGTTCTTAGTACATTATGAAAGTTACTAATCTTATTAGTAAGGGTGTTTGTCCTATGCTAGTTCTAATTCTATACTTCAACATACTTGAGTATATAAATTAGAAGCATAGAATATTAATTTACATATGAATATAAATATTCAAATAATATAAATAAAACATATGTAAAGCCACCCAAAATATATAACACCTAACGAAGAATCAAAAGTCACGAAACGGCGGTCCCGCTATCTAATAAGGAATCTATTCTTTTCTCGAATTCATATCACATATGGACTCTTCTTCTTGCACTCCTAGTATCCTTGTCAAACATGGATACTTATGGTTTCCTATTCCGAATCCATGTCTTATATGGTAGAAACCCTAGCAACCGTCACCTAGGCATCCTCGGCCATAACCCTAGATGTCACCTTTGAAGGAAGTTTTGAAAATCAACATATGTCATGGCCAAACACTTTTGGCTGAGACAAACATGACAGAAACATCTCCATGCTCGAACTCTTCCTTTGGCCGAAACAAGCCATAACCAAAATACATCTTGATGTAATCAACTTCCATGACCGAAAACTTCTTTCTTGTCATATATTCACATTACTACCAAGAGAATAAACAAATCCGAAAACAATATGCATGAACATAAATCATATTCCTATCATGCATCCAAATCTGTAAGTACATGTAATCAAAACATGCATATTTTTACTATACGTAAACACATAACTGCTCACGATACCATCGTTAGATCGCCTATGGCCCGGGTATTCACAATACACAGCGGAATGGACCATACTACACAGCAAGAAGTATAATCGAAAATTATAATACATACAAAATTACCTCTTAACGCAGATTAGTACTTGTTTCTTTTTCATATTTGTAGACACTGCAATGCGCGAATGTCCTCTACCGATATCCACACGAGGATGAACGATCCGGGCAGCAACTAATGTGTGTTAACACGTTCTAAAACCCTTTTGAACGCCTCACAATTTTTCTCTCGGAAGAAGAACGCAATTAGGTCTAAGTGGCTAGGGTTTTCGTCTTTCGTCTAATGAGACATAAGTTTCTCTATTTATAAAGACAACCTAATTCCTATTCCTATTAGGAATAAGAACACCATAATCCTAAACCCATTAGAATTATTGAAGCCCAATAAGTTTCAGCCCATATTATATCTCATATAATAAAAGCCCGATAACTTAATTCAATCTAGCCCAATAAATATATCCACAAATATTTTTCAATGCCTAATAAATTAGGCCCAAGAGAATAAGCCCAGATCATATTACTCTCTATGCGTGACCCTGTAGGCTCATTTGATGTTGACAATGGGCTTGATCATACTTCAAGGCCCATAAGTCATAAGCGACCTCTAGCAAGAGATTATGACTACCCAAATCAAATGACGATCGGTAATCCTATTTAACCTGTAACCATGGTTACAAACTCAGTCCCTTTGTAACACGATATTAAGATTACTCACAAGGCATGATACATGTCAACCTTTGATTAATTATAGTTTCTTGATCCCCAAGTTGACTGATTATGACAAATGACATTGATGACTCCTCATCAATTCATTTGAGCACGACCATGCATTTCTTTAGTCATACTTGTCAAGAGGCCCAAATGATATCTCTTTCATTTAAGAGAGGTACGAATGCCATCTATATCATTCACATCCCTCTGCATGATTCATTTAATATCCAACATAAGACTACTTGTTATTCGGTTAAAGATAACTTAGTTTAATGTCAAAACACTGAATTCCTCGTGTAGAGAACCATGATGACTACAGGTCAGAGGACTAAATTCAAACCATATTGAGAATCATTAATGACATGAAACCATGTAGTGTGCTCTCTGTGAGTCAGTCCAATATATGTTCTCTAACATATATCTATGTTTTTGATTTGATAAGTCATATCCATGATCAAAAAAACGTGATCATCAATCAGAGCACATACTAGCCTTAATTCATTATTGTTCCACCAATAGCAATCGACCAGGGATAGTTTAGAATAGTATTATAATGCTTATGGTTTTACTATCGAGTCACATACTTGATGACATAAGCCTAATATTATCCATGGAACGTAAATCACATTACATAAACGATATACATGCATATATAGAAGAATACCTCATAATATATTATTAACAAGTCATAATGTTATTATTCTTACTTTATTTTACTTGTTTTTTCTGTTAATCTGCATCACTGTTTTTTGTCATATCTGCATGTGAGTCTACAGGAAATAGCCTCTCTACTATGTAGGGATAAGGGTGCGTATTATTAGACCTCCCCAGACCCCGCTTCAATGCAAAACTTCAAACTGGGTGTGATAATGATGATTATCATTCGTGCTATAATTGTCGATTGTTATGGGGGATAATTTGGTGTGGATATTGAAATCTATCAAAGAATCAATCAACACGGTTGCCAACATTTCACTCGTATGTGTTGCCAACATATAAATGAACCTATCATATACAAATATTATCAACATCAATCATAACATAATGAAAAAGTAATTGATAACAATATTAAAGAATGTAAATTCTCTCAAAAATTTATTACGTAGATGTCAATATAATGTGTCATCATCACCATTAACCATTCTTTTAGTTGTCGACTGTCCACATGTATGTTGTAATGGCAATCCGTCCTTTAATACTCGAAAATGTTCTTAAATTTTGCTTTCTTTTTATCTTCTTCTAACTTCATAATGTCTTTTTCATTGTATTTTTATTTGGAACCTTGAAGGTTGATTATAGTGAGTTGCAAAACATCCTAAATCTTTTAGTATCAACTGTAGATAATGGATTTTCATTACCAATTACTATAGAAGCTATCGAAAACCTTGATCTGTTGTTGTCATAATATATTACAGTTATTTAATTCTTCCCTATCATAAGGTTAGGGTCAAAAAAATGTTTGACCTCCTAATACTATCTTTTTTCCTCTACACGAATCCACGTGTCTCTTTAAATGAAAGGTTCCACCTTTTAAACTCTTAGCCAACATCTTCTAACAATACTCACATTCTACTTTTTCTACTTTATTCATCGATCTAATCTTATTAAAATGATTCCAAACTTCACTTTACAATTGACTTCGAGTTGGACTTCTATCTTCACTTGTACAGGATTAGAAGTTTCTACTTTTATCTTCAATACTAGATTACAACTCTCCACTGAAGGAATATGCTCATCCATCTAAAACAATTAACATATAAATATATATGTTATTCGTAATCATAACTGAATAACATAATCATAATTGAATATATACGTTATTCATCATCATAATCAATTATCAGTGGCTTATATGGTCATATACAAGGCTATATTAGTAACTATGTAGGTCTACAAAAACACCTTGTCTCCGACAACAATCCTAGAAAGTCTAGTATTTCACAAATTTAATCTTCAATCAAAATTAGAGTACATAGAAGGAACTTTACTTTGATAGGTGGGGTAGTGGAGATAATCCAAAAAACACAGTGACAGGGTGGCTAAGAAGCAGGGCAACAGGGCGGCGATGTGAAGGGGTAGCTGAAGGGACAACAAAGAGAAAAGGGCCATTGCAACTGGAGGACAAAGGGATAATGACTGGCGATTAGCGCGGCAAAGGAGTGAGTCACATTAAGGACTGACGACAACAGTGAACGTGAGAGAGAGAGAGAGGGAGAAAGAGTAATGAGAGAATTAAGAAGTGAATATGGTACTGGTGGTGGTTAGTAAAGGTGGGGGAGGGAAAGAAAGAAGAGAAATAAACCTAATGTAAAATGATATCATTTTATGCTAGGTGTAAAATGATGTCACTTTGTTTCATCTCACAAAGAATGTTGATGGCTTAAAACGACATCGTCTTGTTTTAGAAGCAAAACGACATCATTTTATTCTAAAAGTTATTTAAGTCTTAAGTCGAGTTCAAACTCAGTGGTCGAACTCAAGCTTGGCCTAAAGCCCGAGTAATTTCTAGTTATGGGGTTAAGCTGGTCCTAGCCTATTAACCACAAGTTAGGCCTAGTTGGGCATGGACCCAATTGCCAGCCTTCAATGTAAGTAAATGTTGATTATTCACCTGGCTTTTACAGATGACCTCATCCTTCTATTTGTAGCTGACTCATACTTATTGGAAATTCTGATAAGAACTCTATATAAGTTCTCTAATTGGTCATACTTAAGAATTAACCACCAAAAAAGTAAGGTGTGCATATCCTCTAATGTAGCAAATCCTAAAATGTTGAGATCTAATTATAGTATTTCAATTCATCATGCTCCCTTTAAGTATTTATGAGTGCCTATCTTTATTAGGAAACCTAAATATATAGATTTCCCTCTCTTTGAGTATGCTAAAAATAAAATTAATACTTGGTAGAACATCATTCTTTCTAATACATGAAGGTTACAAACTAATATTATCAATGCTCAAGAACATTCATGTCCATTGGAGTGCTAACCTATACTTGTCAAGGAAAGTAATCGAGGGTGTGGAAAGATTCATCAAAAACTGCATTTGATTTGGTAAAGTAGAAGCAACCAAAGGTGTTAAGGTAAAATGAAGCGAATTATGTCTACCTAAACAAGAAGGGGATTGAGGATCCCATCCATTCGAGTAATGCAACTAGTGTTATTTGCAAAAAGGTTTTGAAGATTGTTCAGTGATAGAAAGGCCTTCTAGACCAAATGGATGAATGAGTATTATCTTAGTAATTGAAGCTGTTAAAATTCAAAGTTAAATAAGGACCAATCTTAGGTCTTAGCTTAAATGTTTAGATTGAGATAAAAAGTTCATCCCTACTTTAAAAATCACATTGGAAATGGCGACCACACTCAGTTTTAGTGTAACAACTGCCTATTATTAAGGAAAGATGGCTTATACCATATTGGTCTCAGAATTCCCTATAATGCTAAAGTAACAAAATCATTATTAAAGGGACTTGGAATTGTAGTTTTGAAGAAGCAAATTGTATTACAGACAATCTTCCTTTAATGGGAACCAATCCATTACTACAGGACAAGGTTGTTTGGATAAGGAGTACCTCCCTAATGTTCACTAATAAATCTTGTTTTCAAATTTTTATCGCACATTCTCAAAAGGTCATTTGGTACAAGTAGATATAAAATAAATCTATGATACCTAAGGTGTAACATCCCGATACCCATGTTAAGGCTAGAATAGTAATTTATAAGAAAATATTATGAAATTAGGAAAATGCACGTGATGCATAAGTTATTTGTGACATACACATTTATTTTGCACATTCATATGATTGTACATACATTCATTGATATTTCCGGGTAAATTTGATTTATAAGTAGAAATTGTAGATTAAATTGGAGTGTATTAATTGTGATTTGGCAATTTTGGTATACTTTGGATATTTTGAAATTTTGGTGAATTATTTGAGTTGAAAATTTATTTGGTGATAATAGTTATTATTTCATATTTTTGGTGAATTATGGATTAATTATTTTGAAAATTAAATTTTGTGTGTATTAGAATTTATTCCACATTTTTTAAGACATTTCGGATATTTTAGAAATTTATCAAAAAATTGAGGTATTTTAAACTAGGAAAAATATTGAAATAAGGGATAAATAGAAGTGTGACAATTGTATTAGAAATTAATTGACAAATGGACAAATTATGGAGTGACAAATGGATAAAATCATATGTGACATGTGGACCTATAGCTATGAGACAAATGGTAGCTTATCTAGTGGACAAGTGAAAGACATGCATTAGAGACATGTGTTAAAGCACTAATGATACACCTAGGCAAAACAAAAAACAAAATTTTCTGCAGCTGTTTTCCTTGGTTCCACCGAAACCATCTACTTTCATTTTCCTTCTTATTTGCTCTCCCCATTTCTAGAATTTTGCTGAAGTAAACGAGTAAGTTACATTGATGTTTTAATGTTTTAATAGATGCATGCATGAATGGTGTATGTTTTCATGGTTGTGGATCAATACATGAGTGGTTGTTGTTGTAGAGGCAAAACGAAAAAATGCAGAAAGTGAAGGTGAGATTTCTGATTTTGATGATTAAGTATGAACCTTGAATTTTTGATTTGTTGTGAGTTGTTGAGCTGAAAGGAGAGTAAGGAAAGCTGGTTTATATAAGGGATGTAGTTGATATGAAGTGTAAAAGTGAAAAAGTGGAGCAAAAAATGGGTTTTCGGTGGAGAAGATGGTCTATGTTCTAGAGAGAGAAAAGATGATAGTTGCTTGTATAAGTTTATGAACAGAGTATTTCATTGAACAACCCTAAGTCTTTTGCCTATAACTTTTCATCTGAACTCCAAATAACTTGAAACTTAGACCAATGGATTCCTAAGACATTTTCATTTCTCTCTAAAAAAACTTAGAGTTATCTGAATTGATTTGAAAGGGATTGATAGGATGAAAGTTTGGAAGTCTGCTGGAATATTATGAACTAGAAATTTTCATGATCATGCTTCGGTTTTCTAATTATAACTTGAGTTGTAGATTTTTTTAATGAGTTAATTTTTTATTCATATTAAAGTAGAGACATATTTATACAACTCTTGTTAAGAAGTCTAATTTTAATTCTGTCTCTGTGACTTTTAAAATTGGCATGGAAATGCGTATTAACTTAGGATGTAGCACTACCAGGGACAGAAATCATATCCTGTAGTTATTGAATAAACTGTATTGATGTGGGCTGAATTAGGCTCAGTTGTCTTCAAAAAGTTGTAGCTTATTCTCTTAGCTTTAATTGGTATAAAGTTTGAAATTTTTTTATGTCTGAACTGAAAGATATGAGTTGTATAATTAGAGGGTATGATCATGTATTAGCTAAAAGTTCAAATGTGTACAGTCTGTGGTATTTTGTGCATAACTCACTGAATACTAAATCAAATTAGATGATCTTGGAGTCATTAGAAACTTAAGACACTGTAGAACAACTTTTCAGAAGAAAGTTTTGCCTAATTTTATCATTTAATTATCAGATTAATTATGCAAAGTTGACCCAAAATCATGTGGGTAGAAATTTGTAATGGTCAATTAAGTTATGTAATGGATTTCACATATGCTTTATTATGTTCCAAATTATAAATACAAATGATGTTAATGAGGGCTTCGATATTTGATTGATTTGATGATGAGAATTACAATAAGATACCCAGAATTGTCATTGAACATACATTGTGCATATTTTCTATACATTGATGTCCGTAAAAGACACTTGTACATTTGTGCAAAAATGTGATATTTATGAATGTGTTGTGTATGTTTTAGAGAAACACATAGGACACCAATCGGACATTGCCAGACCATCCAGGCAATAGCTTCTTGGAGCGTACTGTGAGTCAACCTCGATGATTTTCTAGAATTGATTTGATTTGAATTTAATTTGATTTGTTAAACTTCCAATATTATTGAACTGTTTATGAGTTATTTATAGATTTTGAACCTGAGGTCCAAGGAATTTAATAGTTGGGCATGTATTGGGAGTGTTTTGATTTGATATGAATTTGATGAATTTAATTTGATTAGTTAAACTTCCAATATTATTGAACTGTTTGTGAGTTGTTTTTAGATTTCGGACCTGAGGTTCGAGGAATTTAATAGTTGGGCATATATTGATAGTGTTTTGATTTGATTTAAATTTTGACATTTGATTCTCAAAGAAAGTTGAATGTCAAACTTAGACCCGATGACTGTGAAATCTTATATGAGCATTTGTATAAGATTGTGATATATGAGATATCCAAAAATTGTTCTATTTCATAAAATGCATGCTCAAATAAAGGCATTGTAACTTGAGTTGCCAGTATGAAGCGCTTCCACGTAGAGCTTTGCTCTGTGATTTCTAATTTTGCATGTAGAGCTATGCTCCGTGATTCTGTTTGACTGAGCCCTATGGGCCGGTATTTGTATAAGTTTGTGATAGGCACTAGGTCACGACAATAAGAAAGAATGTGAGTCTCCTGCATATGACATTATAAGACTCAAATTTATTGAATGATTTGCAAAGCTGAATGAGTGATAAATTGATGTGATTTATTTGCTATGCTTAGCAATGTCAACTGTGTGATCTTATGATATACCATGTTGTGGGAACATCTGGAATGTGTTTATGATCTGAATAGGTGTCTGTAAAATATGTATTATGTGTATGTGATCCGGTGAAATCATCAATGATGGTTCACTTGTTGAGTTTGCAAAACTCATAAAAATTACAACGTGGTTTTTCAGGTACGAGACAGGAGACCTAGTTCTTAGACAGGACTAAAGGACCCTTTAGATTTTGTTATGGCTCATAGATCTGTCAACTGGCTCCAGGAGTGTTGTGTCTTGTATTTTGTTGTTTTTGTTAGAACCTGTATGAGGTTATGTAAATATTTTTCTAAAGGAAATAGTGTAAATTTTGTGGATGAATGCAAGCAATGGGTTTTAAAATTTAGTGAGTTTCGATTATGTTAGATGATGTCATATGTACGTTGGTTTTACTTTTACTCTAACATGTCATTATCATAAGATATGTAATTGAATATGCTTGAATGTTTGGGTGTGTACCTTGTGGTAGTGGGATGTTGTCATAGTATAGTTTGGCATCTTTAGGGACAAATATGAGTTGAGATATGATAAATAGTGAAATATTCCGATAGTGATCACAACTTTTGTTTTTTATAGGTCACCTTCCATAGGAGATCACATTGGAGAGTCAGCTGACATGGAGTCCGTAGGAGTCAATTTAGAGTCTCCTGTACCTGAGTTTGTTCAGATGCCTACGAGAATTCCTGTAAGGTGAGAAAGACGATATGATAAGCTGAGAAAACAAGAGGCTGTGGACTTCTACGGAAATACAGACCCGATTGAAGCAAAAGGGTGGCTTGAGCGAACTGAAAGAGTGTTTGACAAGATGGATTGTGAGGCAGATGAGAAATTCAACTATGTTATCTCACTCCTACAAGGTCCCGCATATCAGTGGTGAAAAACCGTTCCGGGCAGTACCACTAGACCTTGTAGTTTGACCTGGGAGGATTTCCTGAGAGTGTTCCGAGAGATTCACAGTGGCACTAGACCTAAAGCAAGGCAGACTCACAGTGGCAGAGTATGAGATAAAATTCAATAAGCTAATGGGATATGCAACTGCATTGATCCCAACTGAAGAAGAAAAATGTAGAAGATTTGAGGATGGTTTGAACATGGAGATCATAATGAGACTAAACATTTCTAACTTGAACAATTTTACAGAACTCCAAGAAACCTCGACCAGAATTAAACAATTGTTGAAAGATGGTCAGACAGAAAACAAACAGGAGGTTAGAGGTAAGAAGCAGGATGAGTCTCGGGCTGATTCTGGCGGAAGCTTCAAAAAGCGTTAGAACATATTGTCTCAATTCCAGTCTAAATCAAGACAATTTGGATCTCGAGGAAGAGGTAGATTTTTTCAGTCTGGGGAGGTGGAGGACAGATGCCTGCCAATCAGTCGCACCAATTGCATGAATGTGAGCACTGTGGTAAAAAGCATGGTGGTGAGTGTTGGTGGATATCGGGAGGATGTTTTCGTTGTGGTTCATATGAGCATCAGATCAAAGATTGTCCTGAGATGTTGGAAACACGGTCTGGAGCTAGAGGAGGAACTATAACTGAGACTACAGTTCAACAGAGTAGAGCTGACAGACCTGCACAAAGAGGTAGAGGTAGAGGTAGGACTCAATCAGCAGGGCCTAGTGTCAGGACTAAGGTGTGGAGCAACTAGCCGCAATCTCAGGCCAGGGTCTGCGCCATTACCAAACAGGAGGCATAGGACTCTCCATATGTGGTAGGTCTGTTGAATATTTTTAATTTTGAAACATATGCACTGATAGATACAGGATCTATACATTCATTCATCACCCCACATCTGGCATCTATATTGCATTGTGAGCAAGAGATACTAAACTGTGGGTTAGTAGTGAGCACTCTAATGGGTAATACAAAAGTGATCGGTGAAGTAAGTAAAAGGTGTATAGTTCAGATTAATTAGGCAGAATTAGAAGCTGATTTGATCATTTTGCAGCTGAGAGAGATAGACCTCATCTTAGGCATAGACTGACTCACTGCTCATAGAGCAGTGATAAATTGCTATACTAATGAGGTAGTGCTTGAATCCCCTAATCAGCCGAGAGTGGTATTTCGAGGAGTTAGTCAGGCAGTGCCAGCCCGACTAATTTCATTTCTGAGTACTTTGAGATTGATCTGAGTTGGATGTCAGGCTTATCTGGCCCACGTGGTGGATACTCGAAATGAACAAACCACTTAGGACATTCCAATTGTTAGGAAATTTCTGGATGTGTTTCCGGTTGAACTACCGGGATTACCCCCAGAAAGGGAGACAGAGTTCACTATTGATATTGTTCCAGGTGCCACTCCTATATCAATTTCTCCATATAGGATGACGCCTGTTGAACTGAAGGAACTAAAAACCCAGTTACAGGAGTTGTTAGATAAGGGTTTCATCAGGCCTAGTGTGTCACTTTGGGGAGCTCTGATATTGTTTGTAAAGAAGAAGGATGACACTCTGAGATTGTGCATTGATTACCGACAGTTGAATCGGATAATAATTAAGAATAAATATCTACTGCCGAGGATCGATGATTTGTTTGATCAGTTACAGGGAGCTCAGGTGTTCACAAAGTTAGACTTGAGATCAGGATATTACCAGCTAAGCATAGCTGAGGCAGATGTTCCCAAGAGTGCATTTAGGACCAAATATGGGCACTTCAAATTTTTGGTAATGCCATTTGCATTGACTAATTCTCCGGAAGCTTTTATGGCATTGATGAATAAGGTATTTCATCCTTATTTAGATCAATTTGTAATTGTTTTTATTGATGACATTTTGGTTTACTCGAGGTGTAAAGAAGATCATGTGGCACATATGAGATTAGTTCTTTAGACAATGAGGGAGAAATAGTTATATGCCAAGTTCAACAAGTGCAAATTTTGGCTTGATAGAGTAGTATTTCTGGATCACATCGTGTCTGGACAGGGCATTCAGGTGGACCCAAAGAAAATAGAAACAGTAATGAAGTAGGAGGCTACGAAGAATGTGTCTGAGATTCGAAGTTTTCTAGGATTAACTGGGTATTACAGAAGGTTTGTCGAGGGTTTTCACTGATTTCGGCCCCTTTGACAAAACTTTTGAGAAAGAATGTGCCTTTCAGATAGAGTGATGATTGTCAGAGGTGTTTTGAGGAGCTAAAATATCGGTTAACTTCAGCACTTGTGTTAGCTATCCTATTGGGTTCTGGAGGTTAAGTTGTGTACAGTGATGCATCGCATCAAGGTTTAGGATGTGTACTAATGCAGCATAGTAAAGTAATAGCACATGCATCGAGACAATTAAGGCCCCATGAATTTAATTATCCAATTCATGATCTGGAAATTGCTGTAGTAGTATTTACTTTGAAAATTTGGAGACACTATCTTTACGGAGAAACTTTTTAGGTATTCACTGTTCACAAAAGTTTGAAATATCTGTTGAGCTAGAAAGAGTTGAATATGAGACAGAGAAGATGGATTGAATTGTTAAAAGATTATGATTGTAACATTGAGTATCATCCTGGCAAAGCTAACATTGTGGCTGATGCATTAAGTAGGAAATCATACAGCAGTGTGGCACAAGTATAGTTATCGAGGTTACCTAGCCTAGTTCAGTTGAGAGCATTGAATGTTGAATTAAATTTGGAGAAAAATGATACATTGATAGCTATCTTGAAGTTGAGACCTGTTTTGGTCGAAAGAATCAAAGAGGCTTAGAGCAAAGATCTAGATTTAGTGAAGTTAATTGAGAAGTTGAAAGTGAATCCAGATTCTGAGTTTGAAGTGAGAGATGATACTTTGAGGTTAAAGCAAAGACTATGTGTGCCTAACGTTGATAATTTGAGGAATGAGATTTTAGAGGAAGCACATTTAGCAGCTTATACTATGCATCCATTACCGAGATGTATAATACGCTGAAACAACATTCTGGTGACCTGGCATGAAAAAGCAAGTAGCAGAGTTTATTTCTAAATGTATAGCTTGTCAGCAAGTGAAAGCCGAGCACCAGGCTCTGATTGGGAAATTACATTCGTTACCTATTCCGGAGTGAAAATGGGAACGAATCACGATAGATTTTATTATGGGTTTGTCGAGGACTCCGAGGCAACATGATACCATTTGGGTCATTGTGGATAGGTTGGCCAAGTCGACTCATTTCTTGCCAGTGAGAGAAAATCTTTCACTAGATCAGTTAGCTAAGCGATATGTGAATGAGGTTGTGCGGTTACATGGGGTTCCAGTGTCTAGAGTTTCAGACAGGAATCCTAGATTTACCTCGAGATTTTGGGATAGTTTACAAACAGTTTTGGGTACCAAGCTAAATTTCAGTACGACCTTTCATCCTTAGACAAATGGTCAGAGTGAGAGAACGATCAAGACTGTCGAGGATATGCTCAGAGCTTATGTTTTGGAGTTTCAGGGAGCATGGGATAAATATATAGCTTTGATTGAATTTACTTACAATAATCAATATCATAGCAGTATTGGTATGGCTCCATATGAGGCGTTGTACGACAGAAAGTGTCGTTCACCTTTATACTGGGATGAAGAGGGTCTAAGAATTGTTGAAGGCCCATAATTAATTCATTATCCCATTGATAAAGTAAAATCGATCCGCAACAGAATTAAAATGGCACAAGATAGATAGAAAAGCTATGTGGATCAACACAGGAGAGATATGGAGTATCAAGTTGGTGACAGGGTATTTCTGAGAGTATCACCTTGGCAAGATGTACTGGGATTTGGCAAGAAGAGTAAGTTAAGTCTGAGGTATATTAGTCCATACGAGATAATTGAAAGAATTGGACAATTGGCTTATAAATTAGCCTTACCTTCGGAAATGACTCAGATACATAATGTGTTTCATGTAAGCATGCTTAGGCGATATCTGTCGGATCCAACTCATGTGATACCAACTCAGGAGATTGAAGTCTCTAGTAATCTGAGCTATGTAGAAGAACCAGTTAAGATAATTGGCTATCAGAATAAACAATTGAGGAACCAAGTGATTCCAATGGTGAAAGTCCTTTGCAAGAATCATTTTAGTGAATAAGCCACATGGGAAACGGAAGAACACATGAGGAATCAGTACCCCTACCTATTTAATCATTCAAGTAAGAATTTTTAGGACGAAATTTTTGTTTGGAGGGGAGAGTTGTAAAATCCAATACCCATGTTAAAGCTAGAATAGAAATTTATGAGAAAATATTGTGAAATTAGGAAAATGCACGTCATGCATAAGTTATTTGTGACATACACATTTATTTTGCAAATTCATATGAGTGTACATGCATTCATTGGCATTTCCGGGTAAATTTGATTTATAAGTGAAAATTGTAGATTAAATTGGAGTTTATTAATTATGATTTGACAATTTTGTTATACTTTGGATATTTTGATATTTTGGTGAATTATTTAAGCTAAAAATTTATTTGGTGATAATAGTTATTATTTCATAATTTTGGTGAATTATGGATTAATTATTTTGAAAATTAAATTTGGTGTGTATTAGAATTTATTTCGCATTTTTGGAGACATTTTGGATATTTTAGAAATTTATCAAAAATTGAGGTATTTTAGACTAGGAAAATATTGAAATAAGGGATAAATAGAAGTGTGACAATTGTATTAGAAATTAATTGACCAATAGACAAATTATAAAGTGACAAATGGATAAAATCATATATGACATGTGGACCTATAGCTATGAGACAAATGGTAGCTTATCTAGTGGACAAGTGGAAGACATGCATAGGAGACATGTGTTAAAGCACTAATGATACACCTAGGCAAAAGAAAAAAGAAAAAAAATTTCTGCAGTTGTTTTCCTTGGCTCCGCCGAAACCGTCTACTTTCATTTTCCTTCTTATTTGCTCTCCCCATTTCTAGAATTTTGTTGAATAAACAAGAAAGTTACATTATGTTTTAATGTTTTAATAGATGCATGCATGAATGGTGTATGTTTTCATGGTTGTGGATCAATACATGAGTGGTTGTTGTTGTAGAGGCAAAACAAAAATATGCAGAAAGTGAAGGTGAGATTTCTTATTTTGATGATTAAGTATGAACCTTGTATTTTTGATTTGTTGTGAGTTGTTGAGTTGAAAGGAGAGTAAGGAAAGCTGGTTTATGTAATGGATGTAGTAGATACGAAGTGTAAAAGCAAAAAAGTAGAGAAAAAAAATGGGTTTTCCTTGGAGAAGATGGTCTACGTTCTAGAAAGAGAAAAGATGATAGTTGCTTATATAAGTTTATGAACAGATTATTTAATTGAACAGCCCTAAGTCTTTTATCTATAACTTTTTCATCCGAACTCTAAATAACTTGAAACTTAGACCAATGGATTTCTAAGACATTTTCCTTTTTCTCCATAAAAATTTAGAGTTATCTGAATTGATTTGAAAGTGATTGATAGGATGAAAGTGTGGATGTCTGCTGGAAAGTTATGAACTGGAATTTTTCATGATCATGATTCGGTTTTCTAATTATAACTTGAGCTGTAGATTTCTGAATGAGTTTATTTTTAATTCATATTAAACTAGAGACATATGTATGCAACTTTTGTGAAGAAGTCTAATTTTAATTCTGTCTCTATGATTTTCAAAATTGGCATGAAACTGAGTTTTAACTTAGGCTATAGTACTACCAGGGACAGAAATCATGTCCTGTGGTTATTGAATAAACTGTATTGATGTGGGCCGAATTAGGCTAAGTTGTCTTCACCAAAGTTGTATCTTATTCTCTTAGCTTTAAATTGGTATAAAGTTTGAAATTTTTTGATGTCTGAACTGAAAGATATGAGTTGTACAATTAGAGGGTATGATCATGTATTAGCTAAAAGTTCAAATGTGCATAGTATGTGGTATTTTTCCCATAAATCATTGAATACTAAATCAAATTGGATGATCTTGGAGTCATTAGAAACTTAAGACACTGTAAAACAACTTTCTAGAAGAAAGTTTTGCCTAATTTTGTCATTTATCCTATCAGATTAATTATGCAAAGTTGACCCAAAATCATATGGGTAGAAAATCTGTGAGTCAATCTAGATGATTTCCTAAGATTGATTTGATTTGAATTTAATTTGATTTTTTAAACTTCCAATATTATTGAACTGTTTGTGAGTTGTTTCTGGATTTCGGATCTGAGATCCGAGGAGTTTAATAGTTGGGCATGTATTGGGAGTGTTTTGATTTGATATGAATTTGACGAATTTAATTTGATTTGTTAAACTTTCAATATAATTAAACTGTTTGTGAGTTATTTCTGGATTCGAAACTTGAGATCCGAGGAGTTTAATAGTTGGGCATGTATTGGGAGTGTTTTGATTTAATATAAATTCTGACATTTGATTCTCAACGAAAGTTGAATGTCGGACTTAGGTCCGATGACTGTGAAATCTTGTCTAAGCATTTGTATAAGATTGTGATATATAAGATATTCAAAAATTGTTGCATTTTATAAAATACATGCTCAGATAAAGGCGTTGTGACTTGAGTTGCCAGTATGAAGTGCTTCCACGTAGAGTTTTACTCCGTGATTTCTGATTTTGCACATAAAGCTATGCTTCGTGATTCTGTTTGATTGGGCCCTATAGGCCAGTATTTGTATAAGTTTGTGATAGGCACTCGGTCACGACAATAAGAAAGAATGTGAATCTCATGCATATGACATTGTAAGACTGAAATTTATTGAATGATTTGCAAAGCTGAATAAGTGATAAATTGATGTGATTTATTTGATATGCTTAGCAATGTCAACTGTGTGATCTTATGATATACCATGTTGTGGGAACATCTGGAATGCGTTTATAATTTGAATGGGTGTCTGTAAAATATGTATTATGTGTATGTGATCCGGTGAAATCATCAATGATGGTTCACTCATTGAGTTCGCAAAACTCATAAAAATTGCAACGTAGTTTTTCAAATACGAGATAGGAGACCTAGTTCTTAGACAGGACTAAAGGACCCTTTAAATTTTGTTATGGCTCAGAAGTCTGTCAGCTGGCTCCAGGAGTGTTGTGTCTTGTATTTTGTTGTTTTTGTTAGAACCTGTATGGGGTTATGTAAATATTTGTCTAAAATAAATAATGTAAATTTTGTGGATGAATGCAATCAATGGGTTTTCAAATTTAGTGAGTTCCCATTATGTTAGATGATGTCATGTATAAATTGATTTTACTTTTGTTCTAACATGCTATTATTATAGGATATGTACTTGAATATACTTGAATGTTTGGATACGAACCTTGTGGTAGTGGGATGTTACATAAGACGTCCTTCATTAGTTGGCTAGTTGTAAAAAATAGATTAAAGACAAAGAATAAATGTCATAGTACTTGGGATCAATTGTGCCCTTTATATAAGTCATCTTCGAAAATCATTGCACTTATTTTTCCAATATAGCTATTCTCGACCTTTTTGATTAAGAATACAACAACTATTGAATGTTTATTATGGGAAAAGGGAATGAAGCAATATTCTATTGTGGCCAAACCACGTGGTTGAAGGCACAAGCAAGCCAGATGTGTCTTTTTTTTTGTAGGATAAAATGAGTAGTGTTCACAAAAGTAGCACACTACCTAACATAAGAGACCCCTATTAAATGAGATAACTCAAGTAAAAACTGCTACCTATACATTGGAAAAAATCATAAAAGCTCCCAATTGATCGTCATTTGCAAGTTAAAAGTTAACATAGGCTTTACGGGCCAATAATATTTGTTTAACCCAACATATAATTTTTTCCACCATTATATGTTAGATCTCTTGGAGTCCCCATGTTTAATGATGTTTCCACATCACATTAAATATTAGAAACAAAAAACTAAATTCTCTCTTCTCCATCTCCTTCATTGTCGTTGTTAGTTTTCCCTATTGCCATTGGTGGCTAAGCATAGCCAGCATTGTTCCCAAAATTTTATGATAAAATCACATCAATATCACCCAATATCAGTACCATATTTTTTGTTAACTTTTTTCTTCCAATTGACATAGTAATGGAGGAAAATTTTACATAAACCTTTTGAAAAAGTGTTTGTAATTCTTGAAATTGTTTATTCTTGCTATTACAAAAGAGTAGGTCATAATACAAAGCAATTTTGATTACTACTGGTCAAGATTTTGGTCAGAGAAGAGGAATGGATGAGAGTTTAAGTTGACATATTGAAACCTCTACTTAGATTTGCGAAACTTGCTTGTCTTTAAATTCATTCTTCTTTTGAGATTATTTGCTTGTTTTTTCAAAATTCAAACACAACTTATATTTTAAGGTTTCTTAATTCAACGATGATCAGTGAAGATGATGTACATGCATTAATGGTAAAAGAGAATGAGATAGATAGTGCTTGTTCTCATTTTTAGGGGAGCTTTCATAAATGATTGATTCATATAAGCATTGAGACATATTAATGTTATCAGAGGAGAAGATTGTGTTTGGCTTATGTGATAGGCATTGTTTTGAAGCAAATGATTTATTGTAATTTTTGGTGACTGAAACTGCTAAGGATTTCAACTAGGGAGGAGAGGAAATTATAACTATAACACTAAGAACATTACCATAGATGTGGACAAAGAAGAAGCAAATAGAGCTATTGCATTGCCAAAATTATAAAAGCAAGATTCGTTAAGAAAAAAACAATAGTGAAGGTGTTAAGCTTTATGAGATCACCTTTTCTCAGTTTTAGTTTTTTATACTTTTAATTTTTAACATAACGTGACAATAAAATGACACTTGTCAATTATGTATCGTATAGGTTTACTAATGTACATTATCACGTTAATAAGATGTTATCTTGATATATTATTTCATTTGTTTTGGATTTCTTTTGGTGCTTAAATATGAAAATTAATGCTTGTTTTGTTTTAGGAGATGAATAATAAAGATTGCATCAAATTGGGACACTATTGGTGATAATTACAAAATTTGGATAAAGTAAAGAGATTGCTGGAGTGGATAAAATTGATCACTTGAAAAGTTAGAGTTTAACTAGGAAACTTCCTTTTATCCTTATCATGTAGGAGTTTGAATTGGTTTTAGATAAACATCCTTACAAGTTAAAATTAGATTAGGATTAGATCATAAAAAACCCTATAAAAGGGACGTTCCTTACAACAGAAAAAGGTTTTTTCTTTTTACATTTTTTGCAATTCTTTATCTTTTTTCTATTTTTTGTTAGAGCAAAAGCCATGTGTGGCTAAAACTCAATTATTCTGATTCAAGGGGATTCGATATTCTAGTTGTAACTTTTTGAAGTTTTGTGTTCTTAACCTTTTATTCACATTTTAATTTAAGTATTTCTTGTTTTGAGTTCTCATATTTCATCAATGATTAATATAAAATTTTAATTTAATATTGATTATTCTATCACTATCTATGAATTCAATGATTCGTAAATGTCATGAAGGATTGGTAAACATAGCAAATAATTTATTTATGAAATTACATATTTAACTTATGATAAACAAGAAAACTAACTTAAATAATTGCATCTATCTCAATTATTTAATTTAGGGTTAGTCTTTTCACTAAGTTTATTGCTATCATTTATTTGATATGGAATGTTATCACACCCAATCAATGGATAATAAGTTTTGATTTGGATGCTAGGTTTGAACCAATTAATTTAAGAAAATTTGAGAGTTATTACAACTATTCTAATATGTTTCAGATTACCTAATTGAATTGTGAAAAACATTCTTTTTAAACTAATGATCAATGTTACAACTAGATGAAATCTTTCCTTTGAATCGAAGTTTAATAATCTTGACTTTCTCACTTCTATATTTAGTTGACTTGATTTGATTTCTTATTAATTTTAGTTAATCAATTAATTAACCACAAACCCCCTTTTAATTTTATTACTTGGAATTAAAAAATTATTGTTTAGTTCTTTTGGCATTCGACCTAGTTCCACGACGACTATAAGAAGTTTTAAGGATTAGAATTATTTTGGGGGCTTCAACAACTGACCAAAATTTAGCGCCATTGTCAGGAACTATTTTCGATTCTTAGTTTCATTGAATTTTTATTTTACAGTTACTGCTAACCTCTTGTTTTGTATGACTCGTGCTTTTCATAAAGGTAAATCACAATGCATTTTAGAAATTGAGAAGACAGTGCATCATTTGAGAAAAGAGACTAAGCAAGAAAGCAGTCATTCACCTTCGGACGTGAAAGTTGAAGTAGATCTAACAATTATTGAAGTAGATCTAACAGTTAGTGAAGAATGTAATTTTCAAAAAGTGGACAAAAAGATGGCAAATCTTAACCTTAAAACGTTGAGAGATTTGACGACACCGAATTTGAATTAATAACCCTTATGTATACAATTTTTGAATGTTAAGGTAGATTTCGAATTGAAATCTAGTTTGATTCACTTTAGGCCTATTTTTCATTATCTTGCAAGTGAATTATGCATAAACATCTGAAGGAATTTTATATTGTCTACTCTGGAATGAAGCCACAAGGGGTGACAGAAGAACAAGTTAATTTCAAGGCCTTCCTATTCTCATTGAAAGATAAGGAAAATGATTGACTATATTATCTTCCCCTGGTTCAATGACAACATGGAATGAGATGAAAAGAATGTTTTTGGAAAAGTTTGTTCCTGCATCAAAAGCAACGAATATAAAAAAGAAGATATGTGGGATTAGACAAATTACGGGAGAAACATTATATCAATATTGGAAAAGGTTTAACGAGTTATATGTCAGCTGCCTATATCACCAAATTCCCGATGATCAACTTCTGATTCAGTATTTTTATGAAGGACTATTGCCAATGGATTAAAATATGGTTGATGCAGCTAGTGGAGGAGCTTTGATAAACACAACATATGAGGTGGCCAGACAGTTGATATCAATTATGATTGAAAATTCTCAATAGTTTGGGACAAGGATGGATGCAACTGTTAAGCATGTGAATGGAGTAAGTAACAAGCACCTTGAAAACAAAAATTCATATTTAACTATTCTAGTTAGTCAATTTAGCTATACGTCAATTGCAATTAGCAAGAACGTGTGGAATATGTTCATTCCCTGGACATCCTATGGATATATGTCCTATATTGTAACAAGACTCTCTTCAAGAAGCTAATGCAATAAGGAGATTTTTTGGCCAACCTCATGGAAAATATGACCCATATTCCAATCACTACAATCCAAGATAGAGGGATCATCCAAACTTGAGCTATGGAAATCAAGGAGGCCAACAACAATATTAACCTTACAATTTTAAACAACCTCAAGTCCCTACATATGCTCAACTTCATTCTTCAAATTTTGGTTTGTCTTTAGATGAAATTGTTAAGGCACTTACGAATAATACTCAACAATTTCAACAAGAAATAAAGGCAAACCTTCAAAACTTAGGAAATCAGATCACTCAATTAGCTACCTTAATAAGTAAATTGGAAGCACAAGCATCAAGAAAATTATCTTCCCAAATAGTGGTGAATCCTAATGAGAATGTGAGTGCAATGAATTTGAGAAGTGGTAAGGAAATTCAATCTGGAACTTCTTTACCAATAAAGGAGGAAAAGAACGATGATGGACAAAAGAAGGAAGAACTTCCAACTCAAGAAGAAAGAGAGGTAAAAAAATGATTTATCTCCAATAATATCAATTAATGCACGTGTACCTCCTTTTTCTAGCAGGTTGGCTAAACCAAAAGAAGATGAGCATAAAAGAGAGACCCTAGAAACCTATAAAAAGGTGTAAATCAATATACCACTTCTTAAAGCCATCAAGCAAGTTTCAAAATATGCAAAATTCTTGAAAGAGTTGTGCACAAAAAAAAAGAAAGCTAAAGGACAAGGAGAGAATAATTTTGAGTAAGAATGTATCAGCTGTGATGAATAGGAAATTACTAGAAAATATAAAGATTCAAGTATGTTTACACTTCTATATGATATTGGTAATAACAAAATTAAGCGTGTCATGCTAGACTTAGGTGCATCTATTAATGTCATGTTATACTCAATTTTCCAAGCTCTAAATCTGAATTCTTTGCAAGAAACTAATGTAATTATTCAACTAGTTGATCGTTCGTATATGCATCTTATTAGAGTTATAGAAGATGTTTTAGTCCAAGTTAACGTTTCAGTATTTCTAGTGGATTTTTACATCCTGAAAATGGATGGAGATAGTGTTAAATATTTAGTTTCGATTTTCTAGGTCGTTTATGAAGACGACTAAGATGATAATCGATGTGCACAAGGTACTCTTTCCATAAAGTTTGATAGAGAGATAATAAAGTTCAATATTTTTGAAGTAATAAAGTACTCGAATGATTTTCAATCTATTTATCATATAGAAATTATGGATTCATTTGTGCAGAATATGTTTAGAGAAGAAAGTGATGAAGATGAGTGGGAGCTTAACATTAAATCAGAAGTAAACGAGCAAGTTGATGAATCTTGTAAAGTTGTAAAACCATTGTCAATAATGATAATAGATTCGGAAACTTTAAATGATAAACTTACTATAACTCACACAAAAAATCTTACCTTTTGCTTTACAGGCTTCGAAGATATAATTGAAGGTGTTACCTAATCGCCTAAAGTATGTCTATTTAGGTGATGAAAAGTCATTACCTACAATCATTTCAAAAAAGTTGACTAAAGAGCAAGAGGAAGGGCTAGTAGCACTACTTAAGGAGTACAAAACTGTAATTACGTAGAAGTTAGAGAGAAAAAAGTTATGTCTAGCATAACAATGTTAAACAATTACGCTTTTTTATATGATAGTTTTATTTTATTTTATTTTTTAGTTATATATGGTTTGCATTTGTTTGTTTTTTAAACACATATTTATTGGCTTAAGGGAAAAATAGGATCTTAAAATTCCAGACCACTAAATCTTATAAGGCGAGATCTCGCCTTATGTAATTTAGTGTTATGGAGTGAAGACCTTAAACTTTCAGACTACTAAAACTCATAAGGCGAGATCTCGCCTTATACAATTTAGTGTTCTGGAATTTCAAATTAATAAATCTCGTAAGGTGATATCTCACCTTATACGATTTAGTGTTCTGGATTGGAATCCTAAAGTTATCTTATACATTAATTTTTTAAATAAAAATTATTTACTTTCTTTCTTTAGTTAAATATTATTTTTCACATTTTAATTTAATTATTTTTCTTAGTTTTGGTATACACAAATAAGAAGCTTTACTCACGCTTTATGCAACTCATCACAAAAAGTTCCACCAACACACATCTCCACATAAGAAGTCAGTAGCAACAACATCACCAGCTCTTCAGGCAGACCAATAGCTAACTCCCCCACGCACATCTCACCCACATAGACATTAACAATAGACCATGCAAACCTTACCCATGCAGTACACCAACATATCGCTCACACTCCCAACGTAGATAACAACCCATATCTGCATGGTGCTAGATTGTTTATGGGGCCAAGGTGAGATCTAAAATGTTTTATAAACTCAATGTCAGTAGATTTTTTTCTTCCAAACTTCCATATGGTGATCAAGACTTTTGAGGGAAGAGCGTCGAGGTAGACATGCTCGAACTAGAGAAGACGTTTAGGATGAACCTTTGATACAAGACCTTCATTGCTTTGCTTAAACCAACAGACCACACATCCCTCCCAGCTATGTTTTGTTTTAATTCCGAAAGTGAGATTCATGCAACTTCAATGTAGTCTCAAAAAAGCAATCCAACAACAATAACCCTCCACTTTAGTCCTCCGACACCATAACACACATCCTTTCCGATGCTCACACCTCAAGGGAGTCCTCTATTTTTTATTTTCCTTGATTATTTGTGTTAAGTTGTGAGTATCTTATGCATATATTAGGGACAGTGTATGATTTACGAGTGGGGGAGAGAATGTTTACATTATGATGAACGTTGTGATTTGTGGTTAGACTTATGAATACTATGATTCATATATTAATTATTTCTCATAATAGCTTCATAATTTTCTGATTATTGTTCATGAATAATCCTTAAGTTATGATACATTTTTAGTTTAAGATCTAATGCATGAGAGAGACAAGTATGATTAGTGTTTTCTGTTTTGTTGAATGAAAGTGTGCAATACTTGATGCATTTTTTATACCTTCGTGAGCTTTAAGCCTAAGAGCATTCTTTATATAAATGTTCATACATATTTTTTGTTATGTGTTATCAAACTTAGCTTGTTTATCCTAAAACTTGCTTTTAAATACATGCTGAGATCACATTTTTGATGAATTTATGTATAAATATGATAAGGATATTTAAGATAACCATTTTTTTCCTAAATAAGCCTACCTTAATTTTTATCTCTAAAAAATTTGAGCCTTAACCTTTCTTTTCTTGCATAATAACATAAGTAGAATTTAACTGTTTTTTGTTAATATCCTTAATGATTTTGAACCCCTAAATTGAAGGAATTATATCGAGCTTATTTGCATAGGATTTTGACTATTTCCATGAAAAGTTAATTAGATGATTCAAGTTGCATTATTTTGATTTTTATAGAATGGAGGAGAAGTATAAAAGAAATCTCCTCTTTGATATTTGTTTTAAAAGGAAAAAGGAAGAAAAAAAAAGAAAAAAGAAAAAAAAGGAAAGAAAAGAAAAAGTGATTGAAAGAGATGTTATTTGAATAAAGTGAATTTTGAATTAAGTTGAAACTTGTGTAGATAAGTTTGTATGATTTCCTTCAATTTATTTAGCCAAGAAGCTTCTTCTTCTCATACCTTATCTAAATCACGTTACAACCTTTATAAAGTCCCTTTGATTTATACATTAAGTTCATTTTGTTTAATGGTGGAGATATGATTATTGAGCAAGCTTATAAAAATAACTTGATATACTTTGATTTGAGAGCTTAATGAACACTAAATGCTTTGAGCGTATGGAGTGAAATCCTTGTGAGGATGTCAAGTCTTGTTCATTTGATTTTGATGGAATTGATGAGATGCTGTGTTTTAACAATGTGTCTTATGAGTGCTTATTCTCTCGATTGTTCTTTTATATTAACCCTGAAATGTGTATTGTCTTTTGAATATTTCTAGATAACATAAAAGGAAAGAGAGGTTGTTATGAAGATGATTAATGTATTGAATTGATGTATGCTTAAGGACAAGCAAAAGTTCAGTGTGGGAGATAAAATGTTATCTTGATATATTATTTGATACTACCTCCTCTGTTTTGGATTTATTTTGGTGCTTAAATATGAAAATTAATGTTTATTTTGTTTTAGGAATTAAAAAATAGAAATTACAACAAATTAAGAAATTATTGGTGTTAATTACAAATTTTGGATAAAGTGAAGAGATTACTGCAGTGGATAAGACTGATCATTTAAAGAGTTGGAGTTTAACTGGAAAACTTCCTTCTATTCTTATCATAAAGGAATTTGAATTTTTTTGGATAGACATCTTTACAAGTTAGAATTAGATTAGGATTATATCAGGAAATTTTTATAAAAGGGGCATTCCTCGTAACAGAAAAAGGTTCTCTCTTCTTACATTTTTCTCAATTCGTTATCTTTCTTCTATTTTTGTTGTTGGAGTAAAAGCCATTGTGACGAAAACTCAATTATTGTGATTCAAGAGGACTCAATATTATAATTGTAACTTTGTGAGGTTTTGTATTCTTAACCTTTTATTCACGTTTTAATTCAAGTATTTCTTGTTTTGAGTTCTCATATTTCATGAATGATTAATATTGATTGATCTGACATTAATTTAATATCGATTATTCTATAGCTATCCATGAATTCAATGATTCATAATTGTTATGAAGTATTGGTACAAGTAACAAATAGGTTATTTATGAAATTGTATATTTAACTTATGATAAACAAGAAAACTATGTTGAATAATTGCAGTATCTCAATTATTTAATTTAGGGTTAGTTTTTTTACTAAGTTTATTGATATCATTCATTTGATATGAAATGTTATCGCACTCAGTTAATTGATGATAAGTTTTAGTTTGGATGCTAGGTTTGAACCAATTAATTTAGAAAATTTTAAGACTTGTTACGACTATCCTGATATGTTTCAGACTAACTGTTTGAATTGTGAAAATATTCTTTTTAAACTAATGATCAATGTTAAAATTAAATGAGATCTTTCCCTTAAATCGGAGTTTAGTAATCTTGACTTTCTCACTTTTATATTAAGTTGATATAATTTGATTTCTTATTAATTTTAGTTAATCAATTACTTAATCACAAAACCACTTTTAATTTTATTACTTGAAATTAAGAAACTACTTTCTAGTTCTCTTGGGATTTGACCTGGTTCTATGATTACTATAAGAAGTTTTAGATAAATTAAAAGTTGGAACGTCTACTTTTTGTATTTGTAGCTAGTATAATAAAATTATGTAAAGTTTAATCATTAATAATTAATCCAAATTAAAATAAAAATCAAACCATATGAGTATTACATGTAATTAACCTTATAGGTAACACTTAGTAATGTAAAAAGTCTCCAAATTAACTCAAATTAGCTGAAATTACACTTATGCATTAAGCTTAAATAGGATTGGTAATAGATTAGGCTAGACTAGACATAAGATTGCATGTGTCCTACTTGAAACCTCTTAAAGGGAGTTTAAACTTAATCTAAAATTCAATTAGGCTTGACTCATGTAACCCAAGTTTGAGTATGAATGATGAAGTTTTGAGCAACCTAAAGTTTGCATGAATCTCGAATTGCTCAGACCATGATTTTTGCATAAAGCTCGAATTGCTCCGACCATGACTTGTAATCCTTCTCCATCAATTTCATAGACCTCTTTCCATTGCCAATTCCAAAGATTCTTAATCTAAGTCCAGAATAATCATGTGAGAAAAGAGTTTTATTACTGTAACCCATCAAAATAATTTTATTACATTGAGGAGGCAAAAATAGAAAAGAGGGAGAAAAATTATAAGGAATATCTTGTGTTAAATCAAATAGAGCACGTGATGAGTGGGAGGAAATGCTATAACCTGCAAATTTTAGATTAAATCCTTTGAAGAATAGATAGAAACATTTATTTAGTCTTTTATTTGTAATTTTTTAAGATATTAAATCAATAATAACATTTTTTCATGCATTGATATCTTTTACTTCATTGTAGGGTTAATTCTTTACGAATTGTCCTATACGTGATACAATCTTGTAACATTACGTAATAATAGCTTATCAATAACAGTTCAAGTACTTTGAAACTAAAGGCAGCTGTTTGTAAGAACATAGGTTATATTTGGTTGGACGTAAAGTTTTTAATGCAATAGAATGTAATGTAAATAGATGTAATATTAAAAATTATTGTTTGGAAGGGATGGAATGGTTTATTATGTAATATAGAGAAATGTTGTTTGGATGAAAGGTTTACAATGTAATAAAATATAAAGTTGTTTTATCATTTTATATTTTATCCTAAATTTTCTAAATATGAGATTTTTATTTTTACCGCTTAGGATAAAATGAGTGTAATCTGAAACCTTCTTTTTCATTTCATTATCTTTCATTATAAACTCTCCTCTTAAATGATGGAATAATATTACATTATATTCCATTCCATTAATAAACCCTCAACCAAGCATAGTCTTATTAATCATTTAAACTAGATGCAATAATTTTGTAAGGATTTGTGATTCTTACAATAATAATAATGCTGAGTTTACACTTACGAACTATGATAATTCATATAATTAAATTATTTCTTATATTCATATCTAGTTTTAATATTTTATAAATTATGTGTTTAAGATAAAATTAAAATTAAAAATTAAATTCAATTTATGTAATTTTGATATATCTTCTCTTTTAACTAATTATTTTAATTTAAAATAAGTTACAATTTTTTTTCTACTCTCCGTCTTTTGATTTTTAAAATTAAAATTTTTTAAATAACTACATAATTAGATTACTCTATTATATGATTTGAGTATGTTGCACTTGCACATAAAATGTAGCTATGGACTAATTCAGGATTCAAATTTGGTGGTCAAGTCAGAGGCTCCTGCTCGAGCCTAATCTCAATCGGGTTTCGATGACCTAAAGCTCGATTGAGTCAGATCCTGCTCGAGCCTAAGCTCAATCAAACTTCAATTACCTAAAGTTTGATTGAGTTCCATTAGGCTTGAATTAAGCTTGATTAAATAAATATTTAAAATAATGTTATATTTAAATTTAAAATTTCGATTAGACTAAATTGAAATTTGATTAATTCAACGTAAACATGATTAGATTAAATTGGGCAAACCTTGGCAACTTCGATTGCTGAAAGCTCGGAGAACCTTGAGTGCTTGACAAAGGAACACTTGATCTTAGGTGATGGGCCAGATTGCTTAGTGTTGGCCCACTTTCAGAGGAAAATGTTTGCAGTCGGCAAGGTCCTACCAAGGACCAACCCTAGCATATGTGGATTCAGTTGCCAAATTCTTAGCTAACAACAAATATAACACTAGTAACTCTGTGAGTTGGTTAGGGGTTTTTCTAGTTTAAGTGAGACCGCGGGTTCGAATATTTTTTATGTATGCAGTTATTTAAAATTTAGGGTCAGAGTTTTACCTCTGTAAGGGACCTACTTGATTCAAGTAGGGATTAATTTGAGTATGAATAACTTAAAAGTGTCTTTTCATAATTGAGACTCACCTAAGATACCTCAGAGTTAACCCAAAAAAAAATACAACACTAGTCATGTCTCTCAGTCCAAGATTAACCTTTGGGTGAGCGTACGAGATGGAAATTCATAGTATTCTCATCTCTATAATCATAACGTGGACAAAAAGGGTTGTTTCTACTTCCTACCGACTATATAGGATTTCCACTCCAGGTCAGGTCTCTATCGTAAACCGAATGAATACTTCAACCTACCGTGAATTATTGATGCCTAAGTTTGAGTTGTTATGTAGGCGCCGGAAAGGGAACAATACTTGAAAACGTTCGTAGAACAATGGATCTGCTCTGCTTCCTTAAACGAAACTAACGTGTGATTTAGCAGATTCTTAAGAGACACAACAGCACTTTAATTCTGCTTTAGGGTTAAACCGGCAGAAAAGAACACAACCCGTCACACGCAGTTTCTAAAACCTGACAAATTGAACTGATATATAAAATTGGAAAAGAAAATTTTACGTCGGTGAGTCGGTGACACCATTTTTTGTTTCTTTAATGAAAATGGTAAAACAACTTGCTAAAACCAGAAAGTGAGTTGTTACATTTCAATTAAAAAAATGCTTAAAGAAAATGGAAGTTGTTGAACCTCCTGTCCTAGGATGGTGATGTGGATGACTAAGAAGTGGGAAAATGAGAAAGTCGTCGTCCATGACGACGGCTAAATACTAATACATTTGCTTGGGGACTTGTGAAATGCAACCCGTCAGTATTCAGCAAACAAGAAAGGGTAAGTTTGATATTTGATATGAAACGCGGCTATAAGACATTTCCATTTTGTCTTTCCTTCTACACGCGATTTCTTTTAAGTTTCTGATCATGATGGTCGCCGACGTCGACTCGATGTGGTCCCGTCAAAGAACAGACTCAGTAAATAGGACAAGAAACGGTACCTCTGGTAAGTTTTGAAGTATGGCTAATTGGAAAATTTTGACCACAGTTTTTATGTATATAATTATTTAAAATTTGATATCAGAGTTTTGTTTCTAATAAAAAACTTATTAGATTTAAGAGGAGATTAGTTTAAGAATTAATGGTTTAAAAATACCGTCTTATAATTAAGACTCTCTTAAAATATCTCGTTGGACAAAAAAACAAAAAAAGCAAGGTATGTGCTTCTAATCCTAAACTATCTTGCGGGTATTTCACTTTGGCATAAAATGAGACGTTTCTCTTCAACTAGAATGCCATCGATTGTCTGTTTCACAAATGAAGGAAAGGGTAGAGGCAACACTAACTAAGAGAATTATTAGTTGTTAAATGATATATTGCATTTCGGATGCTTGTCAAGTGAACTCCCAACCGCGAAATGCTAAACCACAGACTTGTCATTTGTTTGTGTCCGATATTGGCATCCCAACATTTAGGAATGGGTCGTATGAGTAAGATACGTTGGTTAACATAAGAACAAAATGGATATGGGCAAATAGATAGGTTGCTTACTTAGTAATATGTTGGTTTGCTTCTTTTCCAACTATGTATCGTCATTTCTGGATCCAAGATGCTTGGAGAACTTGAGGGTTTATTGAGTGAAGTGATTTTATGATACTTTTGTTGTCCTCTCTATATCAAATTTCTCACTCTCTTTTGTGTCTCATTCTCTTTTGTAGTAGGGTATGTACTAAATAAGCTTGGGCAACAACGCCCTAACATGTCATGAGGTACAAGAAAAGTAAACAAAACTGAGAATCAACGGATTTTAAAGCTTGAAGAAGACCGTAGGAAAAAAAAAAAAAACAACAAAGGAAAAACCGAAGCACATGAGAAGCTTAAATTTTTCTTTGCAGGAACGGTCCTAACTGATCTCTCTCTCTGTCATGTCCTTGTCTAAGCTCTATCCTTCACACTAGTACATGTACCATCAGTTAAGATTGACGTTGGATTTGTTGTTTCATGACAGTCGTTGGATTAAGGGAAACGGATGGTGATGATGGAGCTTGGGGTCCAATGATGTGTTTGTCAGCTTGAAGGCAGAATCACAATTATTGCTGGGTGGTTGTTGAATTATGGGATTACTATGGAAAGATAAAAGGGAATGAGCCGCTATCCTTTTGGTGCAATTATATGAGTTAGGGCATTTCCAACCAAGACATCTGGTGCAAAAATTCTTCTCCAACTAAGATACTAAAATGTATCCACAAATTTAGTATAATAAATAGTAACACATCTATTCATTGCATCAAAAGTACAAAAAAGACAATTTAGTCATGTACTTTTTAACTTTTTCTTTTATATCCCTTTTATAAATTGATTTATTTACATAATTGGCTAAATAATTAAATTTAACTTATTTATTACTTTACACAAAATATATCATTACAAATATCTCATTGAGACATTTAAAACGAGACTAATATTGAATATAATATTAAATTTATTTTAATATTTATTTATAATTCTTATTTATAAATGTTATAAATTCATTAATAAAATATGTAAGAGCAAAAAGTAAATTTGAAATAAAAAGTACATAAATTTAAACCACACAATTGATTTTAAAATTAAAATTCAACATAAATATTTGAAATTACGTTAATATTTGAAATGATGTAAATATTTGAAACTACATAAAATTAAAACTCAACATAAATATTTGAAATTACATAAAATTAAAACTCAACATAAATATTTGAAATTACATCTACACTTAAATAAATTACAACGAAATCAAACTCGAGATTATAAGTAAACTAAAATAACAACAATAAACTTAAAAATAAAACTAAAACACTTGAAATATTAATTTAACATAGATAATTAATAATTTGGAAGGTCATCCCATTTCTTCCAAAATCAAAATATTGGCTAAAGCCACTAGATGAGCCAGCTCCTCCTTGTAATAATATTAAATATATTTTGTAAATAATATTAATTTAATATAAAGTATATATTAATTAATTAAGAATAATGATTTTTATTTTATTTTAATAAATAAATAAATAAAAATTCTTGTATAAATATAAATTAATTTAGTTAATAACTAAATTATTGTGGTTATATAAATATAAATTAATTTAGTTAATAACTAAATTATTGTGGTATATTCTTTGTAAAGTTCTTGGTGTAAAAATTTGGTGTAAATGGTTGAAGCAACATCAAATTTGGTGTAAAAAGATGTTGAAAATATTCTATTTTATACCAAATTTGGTGAAAAAATTTGGTGCAATGTTGGAGATGTCCTAAAGAAGGTAAGTGGCCTGTACAAGATCTTTTTTACCTTAATACACTAGTTCGTACCTACCATTCCACATTTGGAATGTACATACATGTTTTTTGCTTATGTTAAGTGGGATCCTATCTATAATCTTTTTTTTTTATCCTTGTTAGTTTGTTAAATGTAGAGGGTAAGATTTACTCGACAATATGAATATTTTATATTGGATTATGTCCTCGTAGGATTAGCTAGTAAAACATATCACTGGTCACGTTTTCTTTAGAAAATTTCTAATATTATTTTTGAGTATATATCATCAATAACACACATGTAAACATACATCCGAGTTTGGAGAAGTTAAATGATACAAAATATTACCTATTTTCTTATTTAATGAAAAGATTGTTTTCGATAACTCACACGCTTAAATATATATAGATTGTTTCGAATAAACTAACATATTTAAATATATATAAATTTACATAAATAAATAAATATTTAAAATTAAATGACAGATTCAATCCAATTAATGAATTGATAATAAGTTATAATAAAATATTATTTTTATGGCAATTAATATAAATTCCTTATAAACTCCTACTTAAAACTATTGGTATTGGAGACTATCCCCACTCTTTGCCATTGGTTATGCTGCATAAGGAATCACCCACTCCCCAATAATTTTGATTCTGCCTTGAAGCTGACCAAGATATTAATAGGCCCCAATCTTCGTCACCAACATCCAATTGCCTCAGTCCAGCGGCTGTGACCTAGCAATAAATCACACAGCAAACATCAATATGGAGACTTCGAGTGTTCATAAAATATAAGATAAGGTGCAAGTCAAGTGTCTAATGTAGTAATAAGACAAGAATATGGCAGAGAGGTAAAAGAAAGTGGAGAGGATGTTTCCTTGTTTAGTTAGTTCAATACTTTTGCCCGTAAAGTGCAATCTAACCACTCTACTGGTCCAAATCTATCCCCTATCTCCATGCTTCCCATGTGCTTCTTGTTCTCTTTTGGGTTTTTACACACTTCTTCCTCTCCAATATTACCTCTGAAAAGGATAAAAAGTGTCTACTTTGTTTTACTCCCACTATAAAGATTATCTTTGTTACTTCTGTAGCCTACCCTCATCCTACTCTTGCTTGGATAACCTTTTGCCTGTAGGGTTTTGATCCGTTTCTCCAACTGGGTCTCCTTCTTTAACCTTGTTAAACATGGTGAGCCCTGAAACTAAGAGAAATGAAAGCGTGCCCTGTGATTTCTGCAGCCAGCAGACTGCGGTTTTGTATTGCCGAGCAGACTCCGCAAAGCTGTGTCTTTTCTGCGACCAACACGTTCACTCGGCCAACCTCTTGTCCCGTATGTAAATTCGTCGGGGCATGAAAGACATCGATTCGGGACAAGGCACGGGCGCTTGTTATTGTCACACCGATGATGGGGCGAGGAGGGTGAAAACCCTAATTGAGAGGAACGACAATAGCCAAAGGATCTCGGTCGAGAGAGTGGATAGAGCACGATATTCACCTCGATCTTTGGAAGCGAGCAACAACCGATCGCTTTTGGAGCTCCAATGAACGATTTCCACCCGAGAAAAACACGGCACGGGAGGTAGACTTGCGATCGTCAATGATCCAGCCAATCCGAGTCCGAAAAGCATGGATTTGCAAGGAGACGAAGAAGAGTGAAAAAGAGCTTGGTATCGGCGATGCCGTAAGTATCGAAGAACTCTCTTTAGGGCAACCCGATTATGGTGAAGGGATTGACTAAAATTGACTTAATTTGTTTACAATAAAACTAATATCCGTCGATTGTGGCATAGGTATTGCGGACCACCAACAAGGTGCAGAATCGACGGATTGTGATGGGATCACCGTCAAAGGCAGAAAGCTTCTGACCAGAGGCAACAGGGGTGGAACACGGCTTGCAGGTAACCATATTTGCCCTCTGTAGAAGATCATAAATGTATTTCTGCTGTGATAGATATAAACCAGTAGAAGTGCGATGAACCTCAAAACCTAGAAAATAATGCGAGAACCAAAGAGTCTTTAGAGCAAATTTGTCCTGTAAACGGAGAATGAGTTGGTGAATGGCCTTTCTGTCGTTCCCAGTGATAAGTATGTCATCAACATAGATCAAAATAAAAAGTTTTGTATGATGTTGATGAAGAGAGAAAAGTGAGGTATCACATTTGACGGTTTAAAACCCCATTCTTTGAAGAGTTTGTTTGAGAGTAAAGAACCAGGCACGAGGAGCCTGTTTGAGCCCATATAGGGCTTTAGAAAGCTTACACACATGAGTAGGATTAGAAGAATCAACATACCCTTGAGGCTGATTAATGTAGACCTCCTCATGTAGAATTCCATTAAGGAATGCATTGTTGATATCAATCATTGGATATCCACCGAAAAGAGACGCTAGGAAAGGATTACCTTGATTGTAGAGGATTTGACCACTTGGGTGAAAGTCTCATGAAGTCCACACCAGAGTTTGATTAAACCCTTGGCCACCAACCGGCTTTGGCTTTGTCAAATGAGCCATCCGGGTGATATTTAACCCGAAAACCCACTTAGTCCCCAAAACATTCATGCTAGGTTGATAAGGTACAAGAGTCCGAGTCTTTGTTGGAATGTAAGGCAAGTATTTCAGCATCCATAGCGACTTTCCAAATAGGATCTTGTAGGGCAAATGAAACAGATGAGGGTTCATGGATTGGTAAGGAAGAGAGAGGGGCATGGTATAGTTTAGGTTTGAAAATGCCACTCTTAGATCGAGTTTGCATAGGATGAGTGTTTGGGAGAGGAGCAGAAGGAATAGGAGAGTTGTGAGGGCAAGACAAAGGTGAGTGTAAAGCAGAAGATAGAGGAGGAGAGTTTACCTGTGAGGAGGAAGAGGTTGGGCGACTTACGGAGACCAACTCATGACGAGAGAACTTGCAGCGATGAAATTTGAATAGAGGAGGAGAAATCTTAAGAAGAGATAGGGGAAGGAGGAGAATGAGCTCACATGAGAGGCGAAGGTAAAGGGGAAGAGGTTGGAAAAAGGAGTGGATAGGCATATTCGGATGGATTGAAAACAACATGGCGAGAGATATAGATTTGACCATTAGCATTAAGACATTTGTAACCACGATGAAACAAGCTATAGCCAAGAAAAACACATTTAGTAGTGTGAAAGTTGAATTTATGAGGAGAGTAAGGTCGTAAATAAGGAAAACAACTACAACCAAAAGGTTTTAGAAGAGCATAGGTTGTTGTTTATGATAAAGAAGCTCATAAGGGATTTGAAATTGGTAATGGGACTAGGTAATTGATTAATTAGATAGGTGGTCGAGAAAAAAGCTTCTAACCAAAAGGAGAGAGGCATTGATGCATGAGAGAGGAGAGTGAGACCCATTTACGTAATGTGACGATGTTTCCTTCGAAACACCGTTTGTTGATGTGTATAAGGACATGATAACAGAGAGAGATGCCTTGTGATGCAAGGTAAGATCGAAAAGACTGATATTCCCCCCCATTATCAGTGTGAAAAGCTTTGATCTTATGATTAAATTGTAATTCTACATGTGTTTTAAAATTGATAAAAGTGGAAAGGGCTTCAGATTTAAGTTTTAAAGGATAGAACCAAGTAAATCTAGTGTAGGCATCGATGAAGATAATATAGTATCTATGTCCTACATTGATAAAGATGGGGAAGGACCCCATAAGTCAGAATACACAATTTCAAAAGGAGCAGTAACATTGATTGAATGAGTTTGAAAGGGAAGTTGGTGTAACTTTCCAACTTTACAAGCATCACAAAATTTAAGAGAGTGCTTATCAATTTTAACATTCATAGACTGTGCAATCTTGGATAAAATAGAAGAGGAAGGATGACCCATTGTGGCATGTAGCACATTGGCATCTACTGTTGTGACATAGACACTAGGAAAAGTAGAATCGGATGAAGGAGTGGCAACTGAGGATGAGTGAGAAGCTTTAGGTGCTGTCTTGAGTAGGTATAGCCCATCCTGCGAGTTCCACTGTAGAAGAGTGGTCCACAAAGCTTGTCCTTAAATAAACAATCATTAGCGAAAATTCAGCAACAATATTATTGTCTTTGGTAAACTTAGAAATACTTAGAAGATTGCGAGTAATGGAAGGCACATGTAAAATGTTGTGAAGATGTAAAGGGTTAGGAGAAGCATTAAATTTAAAGGAAGATGAACCAATGTTCGGATAGGTAAAATGTTACCATTTCCTCAGATTAAATGTTCATTGCCGGTATATGGAGAGTGATGCTCAAGTTACGAATGTCGGGAGTAACATGGTTGGTTGCTCCACCGTCAACAAACCAGTGGACTCGGTGATGGCTCGAACGATGCAAGCTGAATGCGAGGAGGCATGTAGGAAGTGGAGGAGCGATCGAGCATAATGAGCTTGAGGTGAGGTGTTATATGCGGTGTTGTTACGCACATAATTAGGAGAAGAGCGCCCGAGGTATGTGGAAGGAGTGGAGGACCGTGCAGTTACGTTGAATCTCTTGTGACACATAAGCGTAATGGTATGGTTTTTGGCACGCTTGACAAAATACCCGAGGAGTGGATCGCCCCTCTTCCTCTTGGACCTCTGCCCGACCCCAATGTCTCGCTACGAAAGTAGTTGAGGAGGAAGAATGACCGCAAGGTTGATTTGTTGGTGGTGGGGAGATTTGAGACACAAACATGTTGTTGCTCAGGGCGTGTTTCATGCATGAGAAGGGAGCTTTGTACATCCGAAAAGAAGTAAAAGCCCATCTACGTTCACAGATCTGTGACAACTGCTGTTCAGAGCCGGTTTCGATTCGCTGTTCGACGGATAATTTGGTTCTTTGTCAAGAGTGTGATTGGGACGCTCATGGAAGCTGCTCTGTTTCTGCTTCTCACGATCGCCTACCAGTTGATGGATTTTCCGGCTGTCCCTCAGCGCATGAACTCGCTTCCCTCTGGGGATTTGATATGGCGGACAAGAATTCCAATCAGTACGGTCACGTGATTAACAACTGGGATGTTGGTATACAAGACTTAGTGATGCAAATGGATCCTTGGGGATATAAATCTACTGTTGGTGGTGGTGGAGTTGGTTTCCAAGATTTGATGGTGCCAAATGAGAACGTGAATGTCTGCGGAAACGTGAACAACGGAGAGATGTTACCAGGGTCTAAGAGACAGCCGAGTCTAAACTGTGGAAAGAATAAACAAGTGATACACAAACAGTTGGTGGAGTTGTTAAAGAGAGATATCGTGGCCGGAGACGGCGATGGAGAGAATCTTTTGCCGGAAACAACGAGTAGGAACGGTAATTGGCATGGAAATGTGGAGACGGTTGATTTTGGAAATGGAAACGGCGATGATGTGGTGGCGGGGAATGGTGATAAAGGAGCAGCTACGACGAACCAGCCGTCTACGCAGCAACAGGGTTCGGTTCAGTCTACGCTTATGTTGCCGATGCAGGCGGATCCGAAGCCGAGCGGTCGAGTCAACGGTGGGGGTATGTTATGGGGTAGTAATGCCAATACTCAAGGAGCTCAGGTAAACGTTAGATATCAAAGTTTAGTTTTTGGAATTGAAGTTGATTTATGTTCACTAATGTATAACAATGGAACGGATAGGGAGAGGAGAGGTACTATTTTCCTGAATGTATGGATTCATGTGGGTGTTACTGCTTGATTTTAGCCTTCTTTAGGTTTGTTTAGGTATATGAAAGGATTTGATGGACAGAAATATGGGTTTTTTCCAGTTTCTAACACTCTTGCCTTTTTTCTTTATTTCTTTGTTGGATCTGACGTCTGAACTATATTTCAATGAGCTTTCTCCCTGCCAATACCAGTGTAAGGGATACTAATAACACATGAACTTATTCCTTCTCTTGCAGATTTGGGATTTTCATTTAGGACAGTCAAGGAAGCACGATGAATCTACGGAATTAGAAATTGCATTTGGTCCAAACAATGGAGGTTTCGTTATCAAGAACATCGATGAGCTTGTCAGGGAAACATCATTGGCTAACTCAAAAATGTTGGGAGACATTTACCAGATGAATTGTTCCATTACAGCTGATGATATGTCATCGTACAATGTAAGTTATTGTCCCCTCACATTCATGAGTATCCACTTCACCCGTCTTGGGACATGTTTTGACCTCTCCACCGTGTAGTTGGTGAAGGAGTAACTGATGAATTGCTGTGCACTTGTCAGGCTCCGTTTTAGATGGCAAAATCTTTGAAGTTTCTTTTGGAATTCTAAGTTGATAGAAGTAATAGAGGATTCTTTTTTTAACCTAACAGATGATTCCTTTTCAAGTGCATTGTTCCATGGTTTTGTTTTAAGTCTTCCTCTTCTGTATTATCACCGATCCAAGAAACATCGAATGACTAAGCCTGTTCCAAAATCTCAGTCATTAGAAGAACAGAAGCTAGATGGAATATTCTCTCCTCCTAATTCTTCATTACATAGGGAAAGCACTATAATTTTGATTATTGATGAGAATAGCTTTAAACCAAGGTCATGAAGTAAATCTAGAATGGGTTTTTCTATTAATCTTGGGTAGGGTGACTGCATTAAATGTCTGCAAACTAGATGCAGCTGGCTTGACCTCAACAAGGTTAAAATTATTCTTCTTCGTGCAGATTCTTTCTTCTTCCCTTGATTTTTTCTTTTTCTGAGCTGGCAGAATAACTTTGGTAGCCAAGGGCCAGCAACTTCTGAGAGCAACAACCTACCTATAACAAGGCCAACGAATGGTAAAGTGAAAGGCCCCAGTGGCTTTGAAGATCTCCAGATTACGGAACAGTCTCTTTTTTTGAGAAGTGAAACCATGATAAATCCAGTGGCAAAGAAGGCAGACATGGAACTGCTTGTGCAGAACCGGGGCAACGCCATGCAGAGATACAAAGAGAAGAAGAAAACCCAGAGGTTCGTCATAATTTTGATAATCATCTTTAAGCTGACTTAACATAATTTTAGACATATCAACTTATCTTGTAAACAGATACGACAAGCATATTCGATATGAATCAAGGAAAGCAAGAGCTGATACCAGGAAGCGAGTAAAAGGTCGTTTCGTGAAGGCCACAGAAACTCGTGATGGTTGAATTGGGAGCTCAGACAGAGCAAAAGCTCATTCCTTTGGCTGTATATATTATTCTCCATACACTTTTCTTCCACAACGATGTATAATTCAATACTTCTTTTGTTTCCTTGCACTTAATCTGCCCTTCCCACATGCCCACATTCTCTCTACCGATCATGTGCTCTCCGTTAGTGTATCTAGCTCCATATGGAAAGAACCCTTTCGTCACATCTAAACCAGGTTGTTGAAAGCTGTTCGTATGGTATCTTAGAATGTGTTTGGTGACATCTAGAAGTTTGTCTGAAGCATCCAAGGCTACTGCTGCTGCAGCTTTTGCTTTGACGTAAGCTGTTGGAAAATTGAAATTGCGATTCGATTCTTGCACATGTAAACTAAATTATCTTATTGAGATCGTCTCTACTGAATTGACTCAGGATCTTGGCATAATCTTGGGATTTGATGAAATCCACTCGTATTTTAGACCTAACTCATGATTTTGACCTTACAACTTCTTGATTACAATGTTCTGTTAGTAGGATTGAATTAAACTCGATTTTTCAAATCTAAATCAAAGTCTAAAGTTTTCTTTAGGTTTAAGTTTAAATTTGGGCTTTGAGTTGAGTCAAAGTTAAATTTTAAATAAAATAAATTAATTAATTTTAAGTCGAAATTGATAGGAACTAAGGAGGTGGTTAGTTGGTAGCACGAATAGTAATAGGAATAAAATAAAATAATAAAGAACGATAATGAATATTATCATTATAATTATTACGGTAAATTAAGAGGAAAAATAATTAACATTATGTTATTAGTTATTAATAATAATTTTAATGAATTATATTATAATTTATTTATTCATTTTAATTAAGTAATGAATTATATTTTAATTAATTATATTGTAATTAATTAATTACAATATTTTAATTAATGAATGAATTATAGTTTAATTAATTATAATGTAATTAATAATCATACTTTAATTAATTATATTGTATTTAATTATATTTTAATTAATTAATTATATTATTATTATATTATATTATTTAATTAATTAAATATAATATAATTAATTATATTATTTTAACTATTATATTTTAATTAATGAATTATATTTTAATTAATAATAATAATTTAATTAATTAATATTATTATTTTAATTAATTAATTGTATTTAATTAATTAGTATTAAAATATTTTTAAAAACTTAGTCATTACTAAAAATGAGTTTAATAAATGATACGGAGAATTTTTTAAAAGTAAGATGTCATATTATTGTCCCTATAAGAATAATCAATAACTAACCACTTATTTTTAATTTCTTATCAATGAATTTCTTCCCAAACTCATTGACTAAGAAGCTCCTACTATTGTTTTTGCATCAAATATAGTCGCTAGATCTTTTGTCAATAAAATGGGCTTTAATTTACCAAAAATGAGAAGTGGGCTTGTTGAAACCCTTTTTCTGTAAAGTAAAGGTACTTCAGTCTTATTTCAAGAAGAATTCTACCTATGTATGTATCAGGAAAGAGTCTCCATACTAGTTAAAGTTACGTAATACTGAATTTCTTCTGATCTCATGTATTAACAAGATTTTTATTAAATTGTTGTTGTTGTAGTTAAGCCTAAAAGTTAAAAGATTCATATTTTAAGAATAAAATTGGGAATTGAGTTTGATAAAATAAGATTCATGTTTTAAGAATAAAATTGAAAATTGGGTTTGATTGAATAAATAAGTTTGAAAATTTTATGAAAAAACAAAAGCTTAAAGAAAAGAAGACTTAACTTAATTTCATATTTATAAAATTTTAATATTATTTAATTTGACATTGAAAATTTGAGTTATTTAATTTTAAAAGAAATAAGTTCATTTAATATTATGTTTATCCATAAAACTTTATCATTGTGAGGTCTAATTTAAATTTGATATATGTTTCCTTTTACTTTAAAGTATGATTTAATATGAGCTTAGGCATGTAGAAATGATTGAAATTTGTAAAATTGGTCGACATCTGACAACTAGCAAGGACACTTTTGGTTGAAACTTTAGAGGCAGATTCAATCGAAAGATGGAGGGAATACTTAGAACCTTTGTGGTTCAACGACTTGCAATTCCCTGCTATGCATTATTCAAACTAAAGGTATAATCTTTTAAGTTTGACCTCTTTAGTCTTTCCTTTATGCAAACTTGTATCATTGTGCATTCAGCTTTCCAACAGCTTGTTCTCTTGGGATAGCTTAACCACTTTCACTATACGTTTCCTTACCCACGATGAACCTTTCCAACCATTTCCATGTTCAACATGACATGATACGATTATGTTTGTATCATCTTCAATTAATGACAATTATAACTTGTTGTCGTGATTATGGTGTGTTATTTATGAGCAAAACCTGGAAGGTTAATGGTCAAACATGAAGTTGTAGGGTTTTGATTAGTTGTTCGTGTGGAAGTGATTATACACTCAATTGGTCCGTATGGAAAGCTTTTCTCATCGAAGAAGATAGCTTTTTAACAAAAGTTGCAACTTTTTGCATGAACACGTACGAAAAGAAGAGAAAGGGGAAAAGAAGTCTACATTAGTGCTTGGCTTAGTCAAATTTCACTCCTTTTAAGGAGATAGCATATCTACACGGCTTGTTTGGTACTTGATGCCTCCTACACTATACCGACAATGCAAAGGTTGTGCAACCGCAACTGATGGAATGGAAGTAAAAGGAGTCCCAACTTTTGAACACCAGCTTGAAGAAGTCAAAAAAGAGTAAAAGACTCTTCAAATAGACAAATGCATACCCCACCACCAATTATGTGAAGCTTTAAAAGACGAGTCTCGTCACATGCCATGCTAACAACAACAACAATAACAATCTCTAGTTTTCCTTAAAGGACCAGTGGGCCTCATCCACCCACCCCCGATTAAGTGCACATGAGGGCTTAAGCTATCTTAAATCCATCTGCATAGCCATAAACTCATAAGAATATATAGTCTCTTTAATTAATATTTGTATTAAAATATAAGTCACAGTCTATGTTTTAAACTATATAAAAAGAAGCATAACATTTTAAAATCTTCAAATTTAAATTACTTATTGAGAGAATCATTAATTACAATAAGTGTCATGTCATTATTAAACTAGACGATTAAGCTTTATATTAACACTAACGTAAGTATTTTATTTTTATTTCATCAAAATTATGTAGACTCAATTATAGTAATTCAATCAAATAATTCCTAATCTATGAACTCAATCTGAAATTTTACTAGCATCTTTTGTAATAACTGAAGAGAAGCTTTTCATATACATCTTCCTTTTTACAGTGAAGAGAAATTATGTATATAACTTTTTTTTATTACAAATAATAAGGGACCTTAACAATTCAATTATTTTGATGATTGGTGTTTAATCACTCAATTATATCTAATAATTCCTTTTTGGATCACACATATGTTAAAAAAGCTCATTTCATGCTTTTACATATAAATGCAATAATACCCTCTTAAAAACTTTTCAAAGCTTTCTTTATTGCTAAAGTTTATTTTTTGTTTTGGGACAATAGCTAAGCCAGTCCAACCGGAGGTAGTGGCCAGCAGCTTGGGCTCGACTCGACTAGATCTAAAATACTTTTTAGCAATAACAATATCTTTTTCAATAAAACGTGTCGTTTTATTTATAAGAGTCATATCTCAAGATATGATTGAAAAAGAAAAAAACAAACTTGAAGATTAACCTAAACTTGATCAACATAAGTTTAACCTGTTTATTTTAGTACGATCGAGCTTAGTTGTCATTTCTATTCACAACTCATATATTTTATTCATATTCAAAAGTAACTCAAATAGTGATTATATACATAAATTATATGTTACAATGGTTAGCTTCTAGATAGGATCAACTAGCTAATCACCTATTTTCAACTAGCTAGGTATCTTTCGATTGGGGTAATTGGACCGAAAATCCCTCATTGGTAACTTTTGAAACTCACCATCAACTAGTCAGTTTTAACTATTTGGCTGGTAAGTGGTTCACGTGTTACCTTATCAGGTAGCCAAGCCTGCACGGATAGCTTGGTTGGTAAATTAACAGGATCAATTGAAACAAAGTTCTAGGTTCGATTCTTGGTAACATCAGAAAGGTAGTGGACCGCTCGTGTTAGGAGGTTGACCAAAATTAAATCGTAATTTAATTCTCCAGTGATAATCGGGCCTGCGACTAAGAACCCTTGAAATTAGGATCAACCTTTTAAAACAAGGTAGCCAAGTCACCCATTAAGTAACCTTTTTGACCCTTGGTTACGTTACAAAAATCAACTTTCAAAAACACTTTGAAACATTAATTTTTTAGAAGCATCAAAACACTCCATTTTTTTTCTAAAAATTTGCATAAAGATCAAAAGTTTTCTTAGAGCTCAAAACACATTTATTCTTTATTATGGAAAGATTTAACATTATGTCCTGAGATATTATATATAAGTTCTCCAAATTTAGGTATGAGCTCAAATATTAAAATTTTTTAATAGACTTGTATAACTAACTAAGTGTTGGAATATTATCTACGATCAAGTTAGAAAATATTTATTTTGTTTAGCTGTTTATTGGACTTTAGTTTATGATAAGATCTCTTCGTTTTAGTAGGAGTGCAACTGGGATGATGATGATATAAATGATTATACAATTATTGATAAATTGACTTATTAACTTCACTTGATTTAATAAATTTATAGATGATGATTTAACTCAAACCTATTATTTAATTTTGAAGAATTGCTTTATTAAATCTCTTGGCATTAATATAAAATTGTGGTTTAGCCTCTAAAAATGACCCAAAACCAAATTCCTCTATTTTCACTTTATTATAACCAAGTCACATAACTAATGTGCAACACAAATTATAATTCTTTGTACGTGTCCCTGATTAAACATGAAAATGAAATAACGAATAAATGTGAAAAATACTTTGTTTCAATTTCATGATCTCAAAGGAGTTTTTTAAGACCAAAGTGAGTGTAAATCCATAATCACCTTTCACATAATCTACTTATCGGATGCATTAAAGCTTTTATGCAACTTTTTGTATATGTTAACTTCTGAACGAGTCAGAGTGTCCTTATGTTTACGATTTGTTATAACTATTATAGAAAACTTTAACCTTCTTTACATAACATTCATATTGGGTTTTTCCTATTACAGGCTTAATATAGATCCGATTTATTTATACTGATCGAGGTCTATTTTTCTCTTAATTTTTGAACCATTAATTCATATTATTTATTGAATCATTTTATTATCTTTATCTCGATAAAACTATATAACGCTATTAAAAAATTAAATATGATAATTAATTATTGTCAACTAAATAAAAAACTTAAAACATAATATACGTCGGTGGTGACTTTGAAATGGTGTTAGATATACCTGAGAAAAAGATAAGTAGAGAGTTGGACGAAGGAAAAGAATGATTTTGGAAAACTAAAGCAAGACCCTATTCCTGCAACTTGGTTGACATATCTCCTTCCCCAAATCATTCACTAATGCTTCTTTTTCCATTTTGAATATAAGCATATTGAGATGTTTAGTTCATCTCTTGATGTTTAAGAATTTAAAAAGAGCTGCACGAGCATATCTAAGCAACTGGAAATAAATTATATTATGATCTAGACTTCAACACATTCCATTCCCAAGTAATTTAATTCTTAAATGCTTTGTCTTTGCGTCCATTGAATGTGTCCGCCTCTAAGTTATTTTAATGTCTGAAGATGCGCATAAAACAGTGCAGAAACATGAACATACGAAAAAGTTTTCGTATTCTTACGAGAGTTGCGATATGCGAGGACGACATTGAAACTCTGAAAGAGACCACTTTCAGTGTTTAATATTCTAGTAGATTTGTTTATTTCTCTTAAACAAACAGATTCCAACCTTCACTGTAAATATATGCATGTATGGTTTGACGTCGTGTATCTGGATTTTATACAGTCTGATATATACTTGTGTTTGGAGGCATCCCATCTTCTGAAGAGGGAAAAGTAAAAAGAGGGGCGACTTGCTGATATGTTGTTTGTCTCTTGCGTTTGTTCCTGAACGCCATGAATTGTCATTGTCGAATAGTCGAATGGGTCTCAACTTGTGACGTAAACATTGCTTGCAACTCTGACATGGTCGGGCAGGGAATAGGGTTATGTAGGATCTTGTTAGCGTGTTCTTCGGGGAGATTTTTGTCTTAATTTTACTATTTTTTATTTTATCTCATAAATTTTAATTATTTATTTATATAAATTATTTATTTATATATACGAGACTTATACATGATTCATATAAATAAATTATTAAAATTTATAGAATAAAATAAGACACCATAAAATTAAACAAATAACTTGGACTCTGTTCAAAGTATTAGAAAAGAAGGCTATAATTATATTGGCTTGATTTAATGGTGTCCCAGTCCAACATTACTTAGCCTAATCGTGTCCATTCTAGGTTGTACATGCTGGGAATAAAAATTTATGATTACCTAAAATTTGACTTGAGCATCCATTTGATTTGATTTTTTGTTTTTATTCTTATTTTTAAATTCAATAAAAATGAAATTTTATATTTTTCTATTTTTTAAAGACTTCTCTCTCATTTCTTTTAAAAAAATTGTCCCACTTTTTCGTTTTTCACAATCAGCCGGCATTCATACTTCTTGAATTGTATCACTGGTTTGCTCTTTGGAGCTACAGAAGGAACACTCTTCTTCCTTTGTTTTTTTCTTTTTCTTTTTGTGGGCTCTATAAATTCCATAACCAATGTTTGATTCCATGCTTCATACATGCTTTAAGCAAAATCAAGCAAACCCCTTCCCCCCTCTCTCTCTCTCTGTGTAGAGCCATAAGCATCTCGATTCTCCTTCAAGCGCTCTGAAAGAAACACCATTTGTATTACTGAGATGGCCACGTGCTCTCTGTCATCACTTCTTCTTCTTCTCCTTGTTCACCTATTAAAGGTTTCTGGACCTGTAAATGCAAACGAAGAAGGTAAACACTTGAAACGTATTAATGTCATTCTGTCAACTTTTGTGCTGGTTTTTGACTGTTTTCCTCATGAGTTCTTTGCTACATAAATGGGCAGGAGATGCTCTGTACGCGTTGAGAAGAGCAGTGAAGGACCCGGGACTTGTTCTCCAGAGTTGGGATCCGACTCTGGTGGATCCTTGCACTTGGTTTCACGTTACTTGTGACTCTGACAATCGTGTCACCCGACTGTAAGCGTCGAACTTGAAGCAATTCCTTTATTACTGCAGATGGTGTTTTCATCTACTATTTATTTTCTAGGCACTTAAATCAGTAACTTTCCTTGAATTTGGTCTAAAAAGTTGTTGGCAAGCAAGTTTTGAACACTTCTATACGTTTAGTTAGGGACTAGCAAGCAAGGCACATGCCCTTTGAGATTTCAACTCATTTGTGGTTCAGTTTTCTCTTGACATCTACCAACCTATTCTCGTAAAGAACTCGAGAACAGACAAGAACTAATCTTTGTTTCAACAAGAAACAAAAAGAGAGTAAAACCGACGAAATGTTAACAGATGAACATAAAATCACAAAGATGAAAGAACAGAGAAAATAAATGTCTTCACTTCGGATGCTTCTGTCTCTTACTGAAAGACATATTGGTACTGGATGTCTGCAGGGACCTTGGAAACGCAAGACTGTCGGGCAGACTAGTTCCGGAACTAGGGAAGCTTGAGCGTCTTCAGTATTTGTAAGCAACTGAATGCATTCTATCCGAAGTTCCCAGCAATTTTGTTGTTGATGTTTGAAACTATTAGATTGAGTAGGAATAGTTATATATATTACTTGGCCTTGGCTAGATCACTTTTGCATTCAAGACTTCTAAATTGCTCATTAGGTAATTTAAGACGGAGAAGATAATGGAGTTTTTTGATGATTATACGGCTTCTGATGGGTGACTGCCGGTGCTTACATCCATGGGATCTGTATTTCTTGAAACATTTTAAATCAACTTTTGGTTTCTTGTGTAGGGAACTGTACATGAACGAGGTGATGGGTCCTATACCGAAGGAATTTGGAAGATTGAAGAGCCTTGTAAGCTTGGATTTGTACCATAACAACCTTACTGGCTCAATCCCTGCTTCACTCTCCAAGCTGTCCAACCTTAAATTTCTGTAAGAGAGAGCTCACGACTTACTTAAACTGTGTGCTTTTGTCAATCCCATTCCTTTTTAACCCCTCTTTTCATTTGACGTATCAATGTGGACTGATGGGTCACTTCATGCCAACGCAGGAGACTGAACGGTAACAGACTTAGTGGAAGGATACCTCGAGAACTGATGAAACTGGGAAACCTCAAGATCCTGTAATTACTGTGGTTTATGTTCGAAGGAACCTTCTTGTTATATCATTCTTTACGCTTATGATGGTAAATCTCAATTCGCAGGAACGTATCTAATAACGACTTATGTGGAACCATCCCTACGTCAGGATCGTTCTCCAAGTTTACAGAAGAAAGGTGAGTAACTAATGATAAAACGTAGCAAGTGAAACCGGTTTTCGCAAAAATCTGGTTTAATGGTTGTTGGTTGTCCGAAAGCAGCTTCGTGAGTAACCCGAGGTTGGAAGGGCCTGAGCTAATGGGGTTTGTGAGATATGAGACAAGAGGAAGTTGCAAATGAGACGGGCCAGCTGAGGAGAGGCAATTGCCAATTTGACTTCGATACCCAGATGTTGCACATACGCGGAAAGAAAAGCTCTTAATGTGGGAGACAGAGAGTCTCGAGAGACGTTTGGCTACGACTTTTTACCAGTCTCTGGCTGTGATACATGAGTCGAGTCGAGTTGACCATGTAAAATTTTAAATTTTTAATCAAATCAAAGCTAATCCTTTTCCTGCCGGAATAAGGAATTGAATCTTACAATTCTTCACAACAACGACCATACAAATTCCCCGGAAAATGATTTAAAGAGGAAAAATTAAATAAAAGTAAAAATAAAGATTAAAATAAATAAAATTCAAATGAATATTAAAGTAAATAAATAAAACATAAATATATAAAATTATTTGAAATTAAATATATAATTTCTTAAGATTCAAAAAAGTTAAATTATGTAAATAAATACAAAATTACAATTATATTTGAATTTAAATAATACAGTATTGTATAAATATAAATTAATTAAAATAAATATTAAACCATTAAAAATAATTGAATTGAATTTATTTTTAAAAAATTTACACGACCCAAATCCATTTATTAAAATTTAAAACCTAATTTTTAAATTCAAACTTGATTTCTAAGCCCTTATTCTTAAAATTCTAAATCCTTTAATTTTCAAACTAAACTTATCAAATCAAAGGACCAAGTTAATTTGTACAGATCTATGACAAACATAAATTCACTTTGGAAAATCTCAAGAAGGAAAACATTGGAGGTGCTGCTTAATTGTTAATTCCACACAAAAAAACAGCTGTAATCAAGTCAAAACAAGCTTTTTAATTATCGTATTGTTCAGATTCAGTCAAAATATGAACATGGACTAATGATTCATAATAAAAATACAGCTGAAGATTGGATATTGAATCGCCTGATGAAACTAGCGGATAGTAGTATAGGCGAAAGACAAACTTTTTGGTGGCTTGTGCATTTATGCCTAACGTCACCGTCTTGCCAATACTAGCTTGCTGCTTTCCTGCTAATTCATAATTGATCAACGACTCCCAAATTCAAATCGATCGCGATGTGAGGGGAACAAGAAGTCAAGTAGTCTAACAAACAATTGTGTCAATGAAATTAATGGGGTGAAGAATGAGAAAATTAATGTTTGAGTAGGTGAACCTTTTAATCTTAAGACTTCCTCCAGCAATGGGTCGGGTCTAAGGAATCAAAGCTGACCGTTGATTCCAAGAGGACAGTAATACATAAACAAAAACTTCTTTTTCCATTGCAGAATCCAAGATTAAGTAGTGCAAAATTTTCCAGATTGAGAGGGAGGGATGACAAAGGAGATGGGACATTCTATTAATTTGTGGAGATCATACAAAATTTCTTCACCGATCAGGAATTATTCAATTGATTGATGTCGGGTGATCATCGTAAAAAATCAGAAACGTATTGACAAAAAGAAATAGCTTGCAAAAAAAAAAAATCATATATACAGATATGCACCTCTACTACGCGATGAAATAATCTTGCATGCTCATCTTCCGCTGGCCAAACAAAAATGAAATCTCACGACTACAAGCGAGCAAAAATAAATCTGCAGCTATGTTCATCAGTCAATATCTGGAAACAGCAAAAACTATTTCATCAGCATTTTTCAATTCAAAAGGGGGCATGCTTGAATATGAACAATCAAATAAGCATACACAAAATTTTCCAGCAGAGTGCAAATTACCTCTGATTTGAACAGTTTGATTGACAGTTTCAGGACCAGACTGCAATTTCTGGGTATCAGATAAAGTTATTGGTGTCAAAGGAGGTGAGGCATCACTCTCAGTAATCTCTGCATTACGGACAGCTTCCAGAGGCTTTGATACATTCAATGCCATTGCTCTAAGACCACTTGAGGGTATGGAGAAACTTCGAGTCACCACTTGGGAAGGGGTTGGCAGTGGAGAGGCAGCTTTTGGCACCAATGACTTACCAGTATTAGGAAGCACATTAGCTTTCGGCATCAGTGGAGCCGAGTGACCTACCAAACTCACAGGTTTGGAGGATTTGGAGGTTGAATTGGCTGGAGGCCTGGGAAGCTCATGAAGCTCACTTATTTTAGGTGAAGACATGAATTTGGGGGAAGCAGAAGGAGATGCTTTTGGGGATAATTTGGGAGACACTTGTGGTGGTGATGATGACAAACCCCTTGAATTCTGCAAAAGAGGTCCAGAGAACAACTGGGGCTGTTCTACAGAGATTTGCTTAGCAGGCCATGGTTTCCCACCAATGGGACCAGAGAAAGCATATCTTTTGATTTTCTTATAATCAGAAGCACCAAGAGGGTCAGGTCGTGAAGCAAAGAGCCCATCAGCTAGTGGTCGAGGCAACTGAGTTGATATCACATTATTGTTGCTTTCTCTTAGTACTGAATGCACATTTATAACAGTGGGGCCAGAAAGTTTGTCATCAACAAATTTGTTGTATTTCTTAGGATCAAGGGGAGATGAATGCCATAAATTGTGTGGTCGTCCGCTCAAACTAGTCTTTAATGTGTGAGGAACTAGACTACCAGGTGCTGTGAAATTTGGATTCTGAGCATCAAGTGGGGTGGGCAATACATAGGAGTTGAACTTTCTGGTAGATGATGGCCGCATTTGCTTCAATTTGTCAGCTGGGGTAGATTTGTTATCAGCAAATAGTGGGGCTGATTGGCTGCCTGGCCTAATTTCTACCCTATACGAAAATGATTTTCTATAACTTCCCTCAATATTTTCCTGCAAATATGCCAAAGAAGTATAAGCTAACCAGATAGCAAAAAAAGCTCAAGTGCTTCACATATTGCATTTGAATTGCACCAGCGTAGAGATTCTTTACCAGCGTAATCTAGCCCAGCTCACTTAAGTTCTCTATTTACAAATCCCTTACGTAAGTCAACATTTAGAAGAATACATTTTAATTACACAACAAAAGAAAATGATGAGAATGAAACAGCGTGGAACAGTATGCATGTTGAAACATGAGATCAAGCCAAACTTACACTGCGAAACCAATTTTTTGGTCATTAGCTCAAGCATAATAGCACACTAACATACAGGAATACCATCTTTAGAAAACTCTCTAACAAGATCACGACACTGGATTCGCTTAAAGGCTTAATCACAGATGACTGATTTAAAATTACCCTTATTAATAAGTTTATAAATTGATAAACAGTAGATTTTGTTACCTTTGATGTTTCCACTGGTGCAATACTGGGGAACGTAATGTCTGTCATATCCACCTGTATAGATTGACATACAGTTAGGTGAAGCTCATAGGATGTTGAGGGCATATTCCAAGGATAAAAAAGAACATTCTAGTATACAATAAATCGACCCTGTCCAAAACATATGAGCTTATGTCCTGAATTGATACTTTTGTCAGTAAATACAGTTGTTCAATAGTTTTAACCCAATGCAATGATTCAGTTAATCCCATACCTCTATGCTTTAATCCCTTTTAAATTTATTCAATCACAGAAAAAAAAAACGACATGATAGAAAAATATTGACTTCAACAAACTTCACTTCAAGGAAATGAACTACAAAATAATAAACTGGAACTTATCATGCACAACAATTCAAGTACTGCAGCTAACACTTATTTTTGTCAAAAAAGGAACACACTAATCAAAATTTCTCAAGAAAAAGTAGGAAAACGTTTAACTCTTCACAAAAACATTTAACTCTTACATCCATCGAGTTCCCTGATGTGGTAACAATGTTCTCCTGGTCATTTTGTCGATAATCAAAACTCAATTCCCCGTCATCGTGCGTGTCGTCATCATCATCATCATTGTCATCATCATCATTATCATCAGCAGCATTATCTCCATCATAATCTTCAATTCCAGTAAAGTTGTAATCAATATGTTGTTGCTCAGTGACTGATTTGACATGTGGCTCAACTGCTTCTAGAGATTTAAGAGCTTTCTTGAAGAAGCACAACTGTGTTCAAGCGACAAAAGGTCAGAGGCAATCACCCAACAGAGTGAACAAAAAGTATATTATCGGACAGAAAAATAAGTAACCTGAGCAGCATGGTGTCGAGCTGCCTGTGTAAGAAGACTACGGGATTGTCCTTGCTTCAAAGATTTCAGACGAAAGACAAATAAAGCTGCTTCGTCATCATATTCATCATGAGCAGCTTGTAAGTGCTCCACAGATACATTTTCCCCCTTTCCACTTCGTCCCCTTCCTTTGTCTCTCAGTCTTGTTCGAATAAACTCATATATTTCCCTGTAGATCAAGGAATAAAATGGTAAGAAATCCCATATTTACAACCCAATGATAACATTCTTTTCTGAAAGGGGACCCATTTGGGCGATGGTTACATAAATGCTTCAAGAATGAGTTTGGGAAAGGGTTGACCTTTTCTCATCGCATTGATGCTTCATCTCCTGCATGAATTTGAAAGCAGGAAGTTGAATTACCGTTAATTACTTCAACAAAATCAGGCAAGCAAGTAAACAAGAACAATGCCAAAAAGAGAAGAAGCATCAAAGTCATAACAAGCAAGGACGTATTAATTTTAAACCGTTGATGCTTTTCCAAAAACAAGAGTATAAATTTGAATCAGTGGATTACACTGCAATGAAAATAGGGAAAAACCTAAGATAGTTAATGTCTTTGACCATACTTGAATGGATGTTATAAAAATATATAAAGCTCCATAACTGTATCTTAGCTCCTGTAACCTTATGATGTTATAAACTCCTAAGATATAGCAAAAGTACAGCAAAGATATGGTGTATGTTATAGTAGAACGATGATTAGAAAGACAAATGCCAGAGAACATAGAATTTTTCAAACAAACTTTCAAAACTCATTAGAATAATATCAAAGAGTCAAATAACAAACCTCAACTATTCGAAGTTCATTGAGAAGAGATTCTGAAGGAATTGTGATTGTCTGGAATATATGAGAACGCTGAAATAAGCAAAAAGGCAAATAGTTACAACGGGAGACATTTGCATATATGCTTATAGTGTGCTTATAGAAAACGCCTTACATAGCTATCAACAAGTTTCTGAAGTTCAAACTGCACTTTTCCCAGCATCAGGAGGACTTTACCTGAGAAACAAACTAACTCTTTTTGTCATAAAAAATATATTGAAATAAACAAAAGATTAATTAAAATCCAAATCCTAGATTATCAAATGGTAATGACTATGAAATGCTTCTTCATTATTCTACTAGAATCATACATCTTAACTAGTTTACTCTGGTAATGACTATGAAATGACAGAAAATGACAGGTACAGAGTTTGGAGAAGGAAAGGAACAATTTTGGAAAACTAAAATGATACCATGTTCTTGCAACTTGGTTCTCATATCCTTCCATGAATCACTAAAATAATGCTTCTTTTCATATGACTTATGGAAGACAACTTAAAAAATTTTGTGCCAACTTACCACTTTCCTCATCATCATTTAATGCAGTTTTCTCAAGAAGACAAGCACCCATTTCCCGCAATGATTCAGAGAATTCTGTCAATAAATGAGAATATAAGAAGGTTAACTCTGGAATATTGGCAAGCGGTCATCTATCAGTGTCATTGTCCCCTGATCATCCAAAAGCCTAATTCCAACTAACTTCAAAAATAAGCACCACAATTTGTGATTTTCTCAACAATTGAGTACGCTAGTATTTTGGTGTCTTTGTTTGATTTCACATAATACTTCAAATCTTCAATGCAAACATGACAAGAAATGATGCTGCCGCTGTGTCCACTTAAATTAACGTGTAGCAGAGGAATTAGATCCAATATCAGTAGGAAGAATAAAGAAACAAATGCAGAAAGTACCGTAGGCACTATTAGCAGTTGCTGCAGCAGCAGAGAGTAAGCTATCATAGCAATCTCTCATGTCTTCCATGTCCTGATAAAACAATAGAAGACATAATTATCCACATTTAAAAGAAGTAGGTTAACTGCAAGGTGATCAAAACGATAGATTAGGCCATAAATTTCCAAACATGCAGTCAAACAGCCAACATTTCCTATTCCAGAACGTGGCTTTCAATTGCTCATCAAAAGTAATCATCGCTAACCACTTAATACATGTAGCGAGATACCATTTTATTCTTTTTATTGTTACCATTTCAATAAAGGGGGGAAAAATAGTAACAGGTCTTTACAAGCAAAAACTCCCAACCTCGTTTACAACTAAGTAGCTAATTTAAGCAGATCGCAATCAAAAAAAAAAACTCAAAAACTAAAATAAACCAAGTAATTGGAAAATAAACAAGAAAATCCAGTGTATTTCACAGTAACGACGAACGGCACGTCCAGTTCCCAAATAGAAGAAGAAAAATAGAGCCCCGGAAGTCGAAAATAGTAACAACGGGAAGGCGGCAGCAGAGTATGAAAAATTGAACGGAGAAAATTATCCATGGACTTTCTCAGCAACCAAGCAAGACATTAAGAGATGATGCGAGCAAACCTGAGAAGCTCTAGAAATCTCGTCCGATTGACGCAAAGGACGAAGATCCATGTGCTCCTTGTGGTGGTCTCCATGTCTATGATGAAGTGCTAATCCTCTCAATTTCTTCAGAGAATTCTTCATTCTTCTCCCACAACCGAAAATCAAACAAAATCCTCAAAACCACGAAAGCAATCGATCAACAGTCTTAGAGAAAGGGGGAGACTGATTTCTTTCTTCTTCTTTTTTTATTTTTCTTCTGTTTCCGTTTCTCTCTCTTTCTTCTTTTCTTTGGAATTTTAATGAAAGAAGTGAAACCAAAGGGCAAGCAGCTCTCCGAAATAAAGACAAATCCTTTCACTCGAGAATTATAATTTTTATATTTTCTTTTAGTCAAATTTCAATTTGATTGCCCTTTTATAATTATAGTAGTCAAATTCCAAATTTATTGGTCAACGGTCAAATTATAACTTACCAATTTGTGTATTTTGCTTAGATGTTCTACGTTAATGTGGTCCTTTCTTTTTGTTTTTTTTATTTATTTTAATCTTGTGAACGAAGTAAGTTGAATCCAAGATGTATTCTTTTCTTCTCAAACTTTACTAACAATTATTTATTATTTATTATTATTATTACTATTATTATGAAATAATTGTTGATATGACAACCACTTAGGATCTAAAAGAAAGATTGTTAAATATTTGTATGAATTTTGCACGGAGTGATTGTTTTATATTAAGGATTGAAAGTTAAATCAATAAAATAAGAGGTTTAAAAATATTTTGACTAGTATTAAAATGTTATAAAACTGACTAAATGTTTAATAAAATTAAAAATTTAAAATATGATCGAAAGAGATTGTTCTTACTCATCAAAGAATTTAAAGTTTAATTAAAAGATATTATTAAATAAAATTAATTAATTTATAAAAATTTACTAATTTACTTAAAACTAATAGATTAATTACAAACTGGTCGATTTTTAACAATAAAATTATTAAAATAAATCAAACTAAAATAAAATTTTATCTTAAGCTCTTAGCGCTTTGCGTTTGATTGTATCCTATGTTTAAAAACCCGGATCGGATTTGACCAATGACAAGTCCCATGGTCCCATTCGGTTGATCTTTCAAAATCAAGACAATTGATTCGATCGAACCGGCCAAACTCATCCTAGTTCGATAATTATTTTTTTATTTTTTAAATTTTTTAAATATTTTTAATATTATATATAATTAAATATAATTATTGTATAATTATTACGTCACATCGATTTGACCGATGGTTGAATCAGTCGAATCGATCAAATCAGTAATCAATAAGGTCACCATTTTAATGACCGGTCTAGATTTTAAAACATAGATTATATCAAAATAAGCGCGCGATATTAAATGTATTAAGATTGAGAAAGGCTGACATAGATATTATAAGACCTTTTATTTAAACCGAAAAAGATTTTGAAAATTATGTATATCTAGTCAACATTTTTACGCTAAGTCGGTCGAGGTTGAGTTTTTACTAGTAACAACTTGTATGGACTTGATCGTCCAACATAACTATCTACGCACGGTAAAAGCCATGTATTATGTCCAATTATCCAAAGAATAAACCTACAATCAAACGTCATATACATGCAATTAGCCTTCAAAATGTCGTCATCACCTAACAAAATTGAATTTTGAAGGCAGCAATTAACGCATGGCACCACACCCCCACGTCTAGGAATCAAAACGTTGACCATTGAACAGGACTCCATAACTTTTTTCCCAACTCTCCTCTCCTTTTCAACCCAGCACTTTTCATCAAAGCTTCTACGTAATTAGCCTCATTATGCTATTAATTTTCCCCGGTTGACATCAGATCGTATGGTTTTTTAGTTATTTGAGGTTAATTATAACTGAGAAGAAGAAGAAGAAGAAGAAGAAGAAGAAGAAGAAGAAGAAGAAGAAGAAGAAGAAGAAGACGACAACTTTCAAAGGTCAATAAATGCGTCTTTTGAGGTTTTCGACGTTTCTTATTTTCAAATCCAATATCTACATATACGGCCATTCTTTGCTGGGTGAGCTGCGCACAAGATTATTAATCTGTTGGTATGGAAGTTGATAATTATAAAACTCAAAACGTATATACGCTTTCAAGATCAACTTGTTTTAGGATATCCTAACTTATAATATTCTTATGATTTGTAATTACTTTCTCATCAATGCTAATAACTCTAAATCAGAAGAATCCTGTGACAGACTGCCAAGTGAGAACAACGTTGAGCCTCTCCTGACTCATAACCGTTAGCTATTTCTTCCTAATGCCTTGTCAGAGTTGTTGAGGATAGCGGCATTTTGAATGCTGCAGACGCCATTTTAGGCTTATTAGCCGCACGAAAGCAGCTGAATTATCAGATAGGCCCCTGGTGTTCATTAATTTGAAGAGAAATGAGAAGAAGCTGCGGATACAATAATTCGTTTTGTCTCTTCTGAAGAAAACGTAGGGGAAGTTTTGACCTTATATTCCATAAAAACTTAAAGCTCCTGGAAAAGCCCTGAAGGCAATTTCTTTCGGAGTGGAATGTATCAAATTCATCGGAAGCATACATAAAAAAAAAAAAAAAAGGCAGGCACCCTTTGGTCTCTCGTATTCCTACACCTACACGCAATAACAAGACTTCCCAAAAATGAAGAAACGCGTATTTGGCATTTGCATTGCATTTTCTTTTCTCTATGGTGAGTTCATGTTCATTGGTGGATGACATGACAGCATATATAAATTATTGTGTTTTGCAAGTGTGCTAAAAACTCTCCGCGTCATTTTCTCTGAAGGTGATAAGAAACTGATCAGTAGATATTAGTAGTGGCGAGTCAGGTTAAAGTAGGAAGGAATTGGTCTAGAAAGAAAGACGGGGGCGTGTTTACTCGCCGACTCGCGGCCACCTCATCGTCATTCCGCCATAACATTTGAATTTATTGGTCAAAATTTGCCGTTACAAATTGTTCTCGTTCACACGAACAGAGTGAATGGTTTTCGGGGCTCTTGGGTTACGACTCAGTTAAACTCGGTGAATTCAACCATCATTCGTTTAATATTAGTAAATAGTCTTCACTTTCAGGGAATTTAAGGAAAAATTAGACTAATTTCAAATGATTCTATATACAATTATATCATCATATTTCAATTTAAAATCTTAAAATAATACTATCGTGACTCTTATTCCTTCTTTAACTTATAATTTGTACAAAGTTATTTCATTTATGAGAATTTTGTCAACCTAATCTTCATATTAATATAGAATTTTACAGGGACTTAAGCATAAATTAGACTAAGTAAAGTAATTAGAACATTATATTTCAATTCAAAACTTTAATAAAATAAATTACAGCCCTATTTTATTATGTAACTCTTTTGTCTTTTTTTAGTATGAAATTTCTTCTTTTGAGAATTTGCAATTTTAACAAAAAAAACATAACATGTACGAACATTGTAAATTACGCAGGTGGTTCAACTTCAAGCCTTCAAGTATTATTTGTTCGTGAGATTCGTCCATGGTCCTGTAATGAACCTTCGGACTTGCCCTGTTAGTCTCTTGCTCACCTCACGCGGCCATTCCATTGTTTCCTTTTCTTGGACCAGCACCAGCAAGCTCGACAAATTTTCAGTTGAACAAAAGAGTCGGCCAGTTTTCTTATCATGATAAAGGCAGATTACGTAGATTAAGATTAAAAGTGAGCAGACCCAAAATCATTTGACATGCCCACCTTTTAAATTAAATTTAAGCGCATTAGGACCGAATCTCAGATTCCAAGAAATCTAATTGAGTCTGTTGACTTCACCCCCAGGGCTTGATCTTTTTTCCCTAGCCTGATCAAGAGATAGGCAATAAATCTGCTGTTGCTCCTCTATCCTGTTTCCCCGAGTATAAAAACATTTCTTGTTATGATATGTGTTACTGCACATTTATGTTCTTAATATCCTGACATGTATAATTGCTGTGCATCTTCAAGCACAATGCTATGTAAATCTCCAGGACATAAATCCAACCATGTTTTCCTCTTTATATTTAAGTTTACTAAAAGTTTATCCTAATTCAAGTCGCACCAATGTCACAGAAAACACAACTTTTACTATGCATTTCTATAGTATATCCTAGGATATGAATGATAATATCACCAGAAATATATACGAGTTTCTCATCTGTTATACTTACCATAAACCTAGAAAGCATCAAACTCTCGCCAAAACCAAGTAGACAAAGGCATAGTATTTGAAGACCACCTTGAAACGTCAACAAACCTTAAAAAAGAGTGATTAACAAAAAAAATCCGGATGTTAAATCAAATATCCAGTCCAGGGAACTGAACCCTGAAAATGAAAAAAGCCAAATTTCCAGCGATCAGCATTTTCTGCTGTTATTCGATTCTGTCCTCCTCTTCATTGACAATGCAAAAATGTACATCCTGTTCAATTCCTGAAACCAAAACAAACATATACTTTCTTAAGAGAAACTGACGAAATAAATGCTTTAGAACTACTGAGGATAGAAACGGTCAATGAGCTAAAACAAATTCTTACACACAGGCATCCAGAAGCAAAACAACCTAAATTGAAATGATCTTTGGACTGATCTGCATGATCAAGCAGTGGCAGCCAATGGTACAGATCTGTAGCAAGCTCTCTTTGCTGCACGGATGATATCATCAACCTGCAGAACCCACAAGCCAAAAGAATAACAACATATTTCAAGGAATCGCTAGATATGCATCACAATATCACAGCACAAATATAGTTTCTAAGTTTATGCACTAGCTTTGCTAAAAATGGCAGTAACAGAAGAACATGAGGTCTTAAGCACATGAATGATCAGCAGGTGCTACAATCATACAAATCAAAAGATAAACATGAACCTGTGGTACAGCCATCCTCTCAAGATTGGCCGCATAAGGCATAGGAACATCAGCTCCAGCAATTCTCTCAACCGGTGAATCAAGATATTCAAAGCTCTCTTCAACAACACTTGCACTGCTTGAAAAAAAAGGTGCATTGTCTTAGTATTCATGGGGCCTAATTAATGCAGCGTAGAATTTGTAGCATTTAGGGTAAAGATGTCAAACCAGATTTCAGCACCAACACCATGCTGAGGAAACCCTTCTTCAACTGTAACTAGTCTGTTAGTTTTCCTAACTGAAGCATTAATCGCTTGTCTATCAAGTGGCCTAATTGAGCGCAAATTTATCACCTGTAGCACAGATGATTAGATACAATGCCTCAATTATTTTAAAGACTTAACATTCTTTCAATTGCCAATTTACCTCAGCACTAATTCCTTCCTTGGAAAGTATCTCAGCTGCCTGTACCAAGAAAAATCAGATGGCAGGATGAATTATCCCAAAAAAGAAATCACGTGGCAAGACAAAACATAGGACCAACCAATCTCATTGATTACTAAATATTGTATGTTACACAGTATAGAATATGATGGACACAAACTGTTGGAGGGATAACAAACCTGAAGAGCATAGCCAACCATCTTTGAAAAGGCTGTAATGGTCACATCCTTTCCTTCTCTTTCAATCTGTCAAAAGTCCATGATGAAATTGTAAATTAGATAATACATGTATTATATTTGCATTGGAAAAAACAAAAGAAACAATTAGGGAAAAAAAAAGCTAGAAAGGATACCTTAGCTTTTCCTATTGGAAGGCAAAAGCTGGAATCAAGTGCTTCAGCTGAAACAGGGAATGATTCACCATATCTGAAACACAAAATACCAATCAACAAACAGAGAAGCAAAAGCAGTATAACTATACCAAGCATCACAAAGACCATTAAAACACTCACAATAACTCATTTTCTAGGAAAACAACAGGATCAGGGTCCCTTATGGCTGCTTTTAGCAGACCTCGGGCATCTTCAGATGAATACGGGGATAGCACTTTTAATCCAGGACAGGAGGCATACCATGATGCATAACACTGCAAGGGAATTCAACAATGTCATTTAGTAATTGCTCACTACTTCACACCAGCCATGCATCTAAATATATTAGATCCCCTTATAACCTTTTCCTCCTCTATTGGGAAAAATATGGAGGATCAATCCCAAAAGTGCAGAAAACTAGATCGTCAAAGATGTCACAGAGGAAAATTCAAGAAAGACAATACCCCATAAAGTATGAAACCAGAATGATGTTTCGCAAGTACAACTTAGTTTCAGAAATAGAGTTTGAAGAATGGGAACAAGTTCCTAGTTTCTCTATGTTTGAATCCATTTTACATTGTATCTCATTTCTAACATATTCTAATGCAAGAAAAGGAGGGTGCATAAGTATGATATCACAAAAATATAATTTAGTCGTAAAAAGAGAGAGAGAGATGAAAAATACTTGAGAATGTTGGGCACCAACTCCAGCAGCAGCACCATTAGGTCCTCTGAAAACTATGGGAACAGATAACTGGCCAGCAGACATGTAGTTTGATTTTGCAGCAGAGTTGATGATATGGTCTATTGCCTGCATCAAGAGCCAGAAGCAGATCAATCAAAGCATCACAGAGAAATATAACCCTCAGAATCAATTTGTTTCAGTACTATTGCTGCATGAGTATTATAACTTCAACTCCAAGGTCTAGCTGTCACCTTAACTCACTAAGTGGAAGGTACTGGGAAACTACCAATATTAAAAATACTAACCTGCATTGAGAAGTTAAATGTCATAAACTCCACCACAGGCTTCAGACCATGGTAAGCAGCACCTACTCCAATACCAGTAAATCCTGCCTGTTTAACATTTTATGAATTCGGTGTCTATAAGATGACATCCAATACCATCTACAAAAATAAATAACCATAAGGTAAAGCAAAGAACCTCCGTGATTGGAGTATCAAGAACTCTCTCAGGACCATATTTATCCAAAAGCCCTTTGGTAATCTAGAACAAAACAAAAATTAAAGATGAATGTCAACGAATGAACAAAATGCACAGATGGCCTTTCTTTTGTCAAACATATAAAGAAATGATTGCCTCTTCTGCTAAGAAAGTATCACCTTATATGCACCCTGGTATTCTCCCACCTGCATTTAAGAGTAGAACAACAACGTAAGAACAGACAAATTTTGGAATGACACACAAAGAACCATTTCCAAATAAGTTCACACCTCTTCACCCATCAAAAAGACTTTAGGATCAGCAGACATTTCCTCATCAAGTGCAGAGTTCAATGCTTCTCTAACTTGAATCTGGGAATGAACAGTGTTTCAGAAAACATATCACTTTTGCTTCCCCTCTCAAATAAAATAAGCCACGATCTCAAGCCAATAAGGAAAATGAATTAATCTTCATAAAGCAAATTTAAGTCGACAAGGTGAAACTTTTTGGACATCTAAAGCGTTAAACTGCTCAAATCACTACCCTAGTTGGATCAACAAACCTATGCATAAAGTCAACAACAAAAAGACAAAAACAAGCAAATTCGCATTGCAAGAGTGAGAGGCACAACGGCATACCTCTTTAACAGCAGTGGCATAACCTCTCCAAGCCACAGAACGAATCCTCTGCAGGGACTGCCCTAAAACCTGCACCAAAAATCCTACATCAGAAATCCAACTCAACAGAACTAAAACCTCAAAAAAGAACCAATAATTATTGAAGACGTATAATACCAGAAGAGGAGAGCTTCCAGCACTCGCTTTCTGCCTTATAATTCCCAACATCTTTACTTCTTCTCCTTGAAAAGAAAACAAACGGAAAACTGCAAAAGTCAACACACAAAAACCATCGGCAACTCTCAAGCCATGAATTTTCGGCCAGCAAAACTTTATCAGTTCAGATCTACCCACAACGGAAAACGGAACCCAAATGCAAAAATTCCATTAAAATCGACTTCTCAGCTCAATGAGAGACTAAGTTCTGAAAGATATCATAAGGACAAAAAATGATAGAGACATAGGGTAAAATACCTAGACAGACTTTAGGAACCCAGAAGATAATATTTGAAGTACAAATAGATTAGAGAGAAATGTTGGAACCTTGACAATCAGATGCCGAAGCTGAAGAGGATCCGATCGGGTAGCACCAGAGAAGTTGGAAGGCGGATGGAATCGATTGATATTACGTGCTTTATTTTTCAGACATTTTACTTATTTTGTTTTTCCATATAATTTCTGTTTCTTGCTCCTGTTTGGAATGCTTTAGCGATATCGTGTGGTCGAAAAAAGGTTCTATAAGTGCATCGGACGGACGATAATATTGATGAGGGAAGTAGCATTGAAAAATAATAACAGAACACGTGGAAATATCAACAAAGTATTCATGCCCTAGACGCCCCGTTTAAATACTTCTTCTATTTGGAGGTAGATGGGTGAAGACGAGTAGGCCGGGCCAACTATGCCCAACCACCATTAAAAACACAGGTGTCTTCTCTTCCGAATCAGACTAGTCATAAACTTTTAATTAGAATCATAGCCTCCCAAAACAAACTTCTTGAGAATTGAAATACTTGAATGGGTGTTTTGAGTGAATCTGGATTGTGTTGTGTTAATTGTTGAAAATTGAAATATGAAGTTTTGTGTTATATGAAGTGAATTATTGTTTCATCGTATTACCAAGTCAAGTATGAGGTGAATTATTGCTCCCGAGATTTTGATGATTTTGGATTATATAATGAAAGTATTGTTACTGTGGATCTCATTTTAAAAATTATTGTGTCGTCTCTTTTGTAGTTTGAATCAAATCATTTGTGTATACAAATATTATATTTAGTAATGTAATATTAAAATTAAAGAAATATTTAAGACGTGGTAATATTTAATAAATAATTAAATATACATCTATCTTTATATATTTGATCAAAATAACGCACAGTTGGTCGGTTAATTTGACTAGTCACCTCCGCATTAATATTTGTGACCATATTAACTAAAAATTTTAAAACAATATTAGGTAAGATAATATACAAAAGATAAATTTGATATATTAAAAGAAAAGAATTTATTATCAATATCTTCATTATTTGACTAACTTTGGGTACACATAAGAGCTTTCATATTACGAAGATAAAGTCAAGCACGATGATGAGTAATAGATAAAATTGATATATTAAAAAGAAAATGATTTGCTATCAATATCTTCATTATTTGACTAAATTTGGGTACACATAAGGGCTTTCATATTACGAAGATAAAGTCAAGCACGATGAGGAGTAATAACTAGATGACTAGAACTAAAAGCAGACTCCAAAGCAATGATGGATGATGGAATGGCTAATAAGTCTTGTGTAATGACTTGCAAGATCGGAAAAGTATTTCCACATTTCTTCCACTATAACAATTTATCGAAGTGATCACCTTCAATTTCAGGTATGCAAACATTGGTGAAATATTTATCTAAATCCATCATATTATAAGAACAACTAGCACTTTTCTTTTTCAAAAAATTTGAAAGATAATGTGTCAATAATGACTTAGAAGATGAGGTCGAACCTAAAATTGAACCCATAGTTGAACTGCCTGCATTACTAAAATCTTGATCATGAGTTTGTTGCATTATGAGTTGATAATCATTAAACAATTGATAACACAAATGTTTTATGCTATGTATATGCTTTTGAGCTTAAACACCGCACAATGAATTATAAATATATTCAACCCGTCCATCTTGTATCTGGGATCCAACACATATAACACTACAACAATATCTCTAAGCTTAGACTAATAAGAATTCAAATTCTCCATCATCCACTCCACCATAGTCAGAATAAATTTATTGGAGTCAAACATCCACGGTGAAAAACATGTTTTATGTTAGACATATTGCTAACGTAATTGTGCGAAGTTAGATATTTTGTTCCCGAAAACAATTTAGTCACATAATAGAATAATTCCAACTTCATACAAAGTTCTCTAGCCAAGTCATATTGATCTTCTATTGGCACAGGGTTATACTAAGAATTCCTTTCCCTTAATTTGATAAACACCTCAGCATATGAGGTTGCCGACTCTAAATATGAGGTTGTCGACTCTAACATCTTCAAGTTTGAGTTCCATCTAGTTGGACAATCCAAAACCAACTCCTTTGAACTCGATATACATAGAATTTGTGCAACTTCTTTAAATCTTTCAATTTTTTAAAGAGTTGAACTCTAATATAAGACACTATTCTAAATATTATATATTGCTTCCTTTACTATATCCAACCTATCCTTTACAATCAAGTTAAGAATATATGCAAAACAATGGATATGAAATAACCTACCTCCAACCAATAGGCTCCCAACTTGCATCTTATTCTTTAATTTCTCAATCATAGCATCATTCGTGCTACAATTGTCAATTGTGATGGTGGAAACTTTGCTGTCGATATTAAAATCCATTAAACAATCTCTTAATATGATTGCCAAATTTTCACTTGTATGTAGTGCTAACACATAAATGAACCTATTATGTGCAAATATTACCAACATCAATCATAAATTCATAGCATAATGAAAAAGTAAATGATAATAATAGTATATAATATAAATTACCTCAAAGTAAATGGCATAACGTCCAATCAGTGCCAATATAGTATGTCGTCACTACCATATAACCCTTCTTTTGGTTATCGACTGTCTATATGTTCGTTGTTATAACAATCCGTCCTTTAACACTCACTAATCCTCTTAATGTCTCTCTTTTCTTATCCTCGTAAATTTTCAAAATGTCCTTCTTCACTGTATTCCTTTTTGGAACCTTGAAAATTGGTTGCAATGAATTACAAAACATCCCGAATCTTTTATTTTCAACCATAGACAATGGTTGTTCATCTTCAATAATCATAGCATCCATTAAAAACCTTAATTTGTTGTCGTCAAAAGTTGTTACGATCAATTCATTCTTCCCTTTCATAAGGTTAGGGGTAAAAAAGGTTTGATCTCTTAATGTCATCTTCCTTCTACTACATGAATCCATATGTCTCTTTAAATGAGACGATCCACTTTTCGAACTACCAAAAATTAACTTCTAACAATACTTACACTTTGTTTTTCCAGTCTCATCCATTGATATAGTCTTATTAAAGTGATTACAAACTTCCTATTTATATTGACTTCTAATTGAACTTCTATCCTCACTTGGTGTCAGAATAAAAGTTCTGCTTCTATATCTGGTACTAGATTAGAATTCCCTACTGAAGAAATTTGCTCATCCATATAAAACAAAAAACATATAAATGCTTGAGGTTAGAAATAATCAACATATAAATGCTCGAGGTTAGAAACAATCAAAATGAGCAATTGATGTATGCATGCATTTATACTATACTTAAATATAAATATGGGGGTCATAAACAATATGAAAGAATAATTAAAGATCCAATTTGATAGTTTAGCTACAATGTTCTTCTCAAAGAAAAATAATGGTTGAAACATTACTTGTAATATCAATGAAAAGTTTAAAACAATTATTGCTTTAATAGCATTTGCCTCCTCTGATGTTTCTAAAACCACACTATAACCAAAGGATTAGAGAGAGTAAAACATCTAGTATATGAAAAAAAAAGTGGTTGAAACGCTTCATCTTATGAGAATGATAAACTAATAGCAACTTATATGGTTGATATCATTCTCCGATTTCCAAATAATAGGGAGTTAGAATGTTGTAGTGCTATTCAATCTAGGCATGAACACCTATATTATTTATATTGTTTCTAAATGTATTACTACTTTTGTTTTCGCTAATTAAGTACTCAGAAAAAATCATAATAGAACAGTGAAAAGTACTTGTACTATAACAAGTTCCATCTAAGTTTTAGAAAGACTCGACCAAATATAAAATTTGATTATTTCAATGAAAATAAAACTTAAAAAGCTAACCTTTAAGGCATTCTAAAGGTTAAAAAGAAGATATCTTTAAACAAGACCAGCTTATGTGTGGAGATATCATAAATACGGTTGCAGTTCTATAATTTATTAGTAGCTATTAATCATTCTTTTCTTAAATTAGATTCTAAGTGATCGAGTAAGAACTTGACAGTTAATCAAGGAGCAACTCTAGCAATTTAACCACAGAACCATCCATTATTTTGGTAGGGGCAAGTTATCAAATAATATACATGCATTATGTCATATTCCCATTTGACGTTGGTTAGTTAGTAACGTCAGTGACTTCACACTGGTGGCGCGATGGACTTGTGATAGCTAACGACGGAGCTGGGGGAGAGATAAACGATGACACAATACGAAGAAGAATAACAATTGGTGAGAGTTAAGAGAGACGATACAATTATGAAGAAGAATAAAAGAAACGAAGAATGGGATAAGAGGGAAAGAGGGAAAGAGGCTTGTGATTTTAGAACTTAATCAAAAGCAAAATGTTGCCATTTTGCTTCTCTTTTAAAGTTGTATGTTAGTTAAATGACGTTGTTTAACTAACATACAATTTAAAACAAGAAGCAAAACATAAATTCTATTTGAATTATAACAAAAAATGTTGTTTTGCTAAAAACAAAATGAAATTGTTTGGCTCTTAGATATCTATTGGGCCACGGTCAGGCACTAGCCAACTAGCCCAAGCCTATGCTAGGCTTGAGTTTATTAGTTCAAGTCCATAGCCTGGCCCATGACTACTTGAGCTTTTCTTACCTGATCGATCGGGCTAGTATTTTTTGGCCATCTATAGGTTATCTGTAATAATTAAAATTAGTGAATGAAATAGTGTAATTTAGTGAAAATAAAAAATTAGTAAATGAGATATTAAAATTAGTAACCAAATTATGGCGAAGAATTAGTGAATGAAAGATTAAAATTACTTTGTAAATGAATTGAGTATCACAAATTAGTTGTCATAAAATGGTTTATAAATTGAATTGTGTAATCATACAAAATGGATTAATTTATGATTGAATTATGTCTTTACATAAAATGGATTATAGTTGTGAATTTATGATTAAATTATGTCATCATATAAAATGGGTTATAGTTATGAATTTATAGTTGAATTATGTAATCATACAAAATGAGTTATAGTTATGAGTTTATATTTGAGTTATGTAATTACACAAAATATGTTATAATTCTAAATTTAAGGTTGAATTATGTAATCATACAAAATGGATTATAGTTGTGTTTATGGTTGAATTATGTAATCACTAATCATACGAAATGAATTATAGTTATAACTTTACGGTGGAATTACGTAATCTTACAAAATGAGTTATAATTATGACTTTATGGTTGAATTGTACTCACACAAAATGAGTTATAGTTGTGAATTTTGTTGAATTATGTAAAGAAAATAGGTTATAGTTGTGAAATTAGGATATAGTTGTGACATTATGGTTGAATTATATAATCATACAAATTGAGTTATAGTTATAACTTTATGGTTGAATTATGTAATCTTACAAAATGAGTTATAATTATGACTTTATGTTTGAATTGTACAAACACAAAATAGGTTATAATTGTGAGTTTATGTAATAACACAATATGAGAATTTCTTGGATAATGTGCTTAAACATCAATTTCTATTAAGAAATCATTTATATAAAATCATGAAGTTCACTTGCATGTGTATATTATGTGATTGTTGAGAAACTATTGTTCCTCTATTTCTTCCTATTATTTTACATAACTTTATTTTGATATAAAGTTATTAAATGGAAGAAAGTTTAAGACTTTTGACAATTCAACTACTTCAATAAGATTCAATAATCTAACTTAAGTTCATGCTAGATTTGTTCTTAAAATGAAGAACCATACCATTTGTTGATATTGTAATAAACATTTGAAAGGTGGGGGAATCACAATATTAAAGAAGATTTTAGCTGGGATAAAAGGTGACATGGAACCTTGTAAGAAAGTGAGTCATGATGTAAAGTGGTAAATAAAGACTTTACTTCAAGAATATCAACATGAGAAAGATATAATACAAAGACTAAACTATAAAATTGGTAGTGGAAGTTCCTTTTGTAGTGGTCAAGATAATAATGGGGATGTTGAAGGTGACAATACTCCTACCCAATAAGAAGGAAATGTTGGACTTGAAGTTAGAAAGAAGAAGACATGTGCCTAATTATTTTCACCACAATCAACTCCTAGAGCTCAACCTTTAATATGTAATGTCTTGCAATTTAAAGAATCAAATCATAGCAATTGATGTATGTATGCATTTGTACTTGGCTCAGATACAAATATGAGGGTCATAAACAATATCAAAGAATAATTAAAGATTCACTTTGATAGTTTAGCTACAAATTTCTTCTCAAATAACAATAACGGTTGAAACACTACTTGTAATATGAATGAACATTTCAAAACAATTATTGCTTTAATAGGGATTGCTTCCTCTCAAGTTTTTAAAACCACATTATTGGTTATCTCAAGTAAAAGCATTAATCACTTTACATTCAGCCAAAAGGATTAGAGAGAGTAAAACATCTAGTATATGAAAAAAAAGTGGTTAAAAAGCTTCATCTTATGACAAGGATAAACTAATAGCAACTTAAATGGTTGATATCATTCTCCAGCATCCAAATAACAAGGAGTTAGATTGTTGTAGTGTTATTCAATCTAGGCACGAACACCTATATTATTTACATTGCTCTAATTAAGTACTCAGAAAAAAAAATAGAGCAATGAAAAGTGTTTGTACTATAACAAGTTCCATCTAAGTCCTAGAAAGACCCAAACAAATATAAAATTTGATTATTTCAATGAAAATAAAACTTGAAAAGTGAACCTTTAAGGCATTCTAAGGGTAAAAAAGAAGTCTTCTTTAAACAAGACCAGCTCATGTGTGGATATATCATATATATGGTAGCAATTCTATAATTCATCAGTAGCTACTAATCATTATTTTCTTAAATTATATTCTAAATGATTGAGTAAGAACTTGATAGTTACTCAAGGATCAAGTCTAGCAATTTAATTATAAAACCAAGCATTATTCTGGTAGGGGCAAGTCATCAAACAATATACATGCATTATGCCATATTCCCATTAGTAAAAACTACAATCACAGATTAGCCAAATCATCACCAAACCATAATACTCTTAACTCTCTAAACAATCAAATATTAATAATAAACCAAATTTGAGACGAGAAGAGAGACTACCTTATTATTTATTATGATGACGTTGGCTAGCTAGTAGCATTGGTTACTTCACACTAGTCGCTCGGTGGTGTGGTGGACTTGCGATGACTGACGAGGGAGCTAGGGGAGAGACAGACAATGACAGAAGAAGAATAATAGCTGATGAGAGTTAAGAGAGACGATATGAATATGAAGAAGAATAAAATAAACGAAGAATGGGATGAGAGGGAAAGAGGCTTGCAATTTTGGAACTTAATCAAAAGCAAAATGACATTATTTTGTTTCTTTTTTTAAGTTGTATGTTAGTTAAACGATACAACTTTTAAAAAGAAACAAAACATAAATTCTGTTTGAAGTACAACAAAACAACACTGTTGTTTAACTAACATACAACTTAAAAAAAGAAACAAAACGTAAATTCTGTTTAAATTACAACAAAACAATGTTGTTTTACTAAAAACAAAATGAAGTCATTTGGCTCTTAGACATCTGTCTGGCCACAGGTTAGGCACGGGCCAACTAGCTCGAACCTAGGCTAGGCTCGAGCTTGTTAGTTCAGTCCGTGGCCTGGTTTGTGGCTATTCAGGCTTTTCTTACTGAGCCAGTCGGGCCAAGTATTTTTTGGCCATCCATAATTTGTCTGTAATAATTATAATTAATGAATGAAATATTGTAATTTAGTGAAAATACAAAAATAGTAAATGAAATATTAAAATTAGTGACCAAATTATGGCAAAGAATTAGTGAATGAAAGATTAAAATTACTTTGTGCATGAATTGAGCTACATATTGTCATAAATTAGTTGTCATAAAATGGTTTATGAATTGAATTTTGTAATCATACAAAATGGATTACTTTATGATTGAATTATGTCTTTACATAAAATAGATTATAGTTGTGAATTTATTATTAAATTATGTCATCATATAAAATGGGTTATAGTTATGAATTTATAGTTGAATTAAGTAATCATACAAAATGAGTTATAGTTACAAGTTTATATTTGAGTTATATAATTACACAAAAAATGTTATAATTGTAAATTTAAGGTTGAATTATGTAATCATACAGAATGGATTATAGTTGTATTTATGGTTGAATTATGTAATCACTAATCATACAAAATGAATTATAGTTATAACTTTACGGTTAAATTATGTAATCTTACAAAAATGAGTTATAATTATGACTTTATGGTTGAATTGTTCTCACACAAAATGAGTTATAGTTGTGATTTTTTAAAAGTTATGTAATCATACAAAAGAGGTTATAGTTAGGGGTGTTCAAGAAAACCAGCGAAATTGTGAACCGGACGTGAACCACATGAACTGAACCTGTAAACAAGGTTAACCAAACCTGAGTTCAAGTTTGGTTCAAACAACCTGAAAAATCAGGTTCATGATTCAGGTTTAGGTTTCTAACTTGCGATTCTAGGTTTAAACCTGAACTGAAACACCCAAAAAATCTATCATATATTTAGATATAATTTAAGAGGATATCAATAATAATAAATTCACTAGTATTTACTATATTAATTCTTGAGTAAAAAAAAGAAAAGGAAAAAAACTACTTTACTTATGTTATTAATGTTAATCTTGAACATTGCTACTATATTAATTATTGAGTAAAAAAGAAAAGGAAAAAAACTACTTTACTTCTATGTTATTAATGTTAATCTTGAACATTGCTATTATAAGTAACAACTAATGCATAACACTCAATACTTCAACTTCAAATAATAATTAATATGTGTTAAAGTTATTGATCAAGTATTAAACTATTAATAGAAAAATTCATTGACTAAAATAATATAATCATTTAGAGGTTAATTAAAGAAATTAATAAGTATAAAACACATTTGTTAAGAAATCCTACAATGTTAGTTTTTAAAGGACATACATTAACTTAGATATTTATGAGATATTATAAACATTAAACAAGCAAGTAATCTTGAACCTTAAAAATATATAATATAGTTGCTAATAAATAATAAGCATATAATAATATTGTCTTGTACAAATGCAAATATAGTTTTATTTATCTAAGCACTTCGATTGGAAAGTAATAGAGAGCTCTATTGAAAGTTTATTAAGAAATGAGACATTACCATAAAAACCTTACGTAAGGTTTTGTATTAAGTTTTGTTAATATAATGAATATCAATCATTTTACTATTTAAATTGAGAATAACAACGTAGTTTATTCTTATATGAATCATTTATATGGCAATGTAGTTTGTTCTTATATGAATAATTGATAAAATTGCTAAGATCAATTGTAAATTCAGTTCTTCTAAAAAAAGGTAATTCAATCCAACGGTCTTAATACAAATATTGTAAATTTATGACTAAGATCGCTTGAATCACAATTGATTTTTTATCAAATATCAACCATTGAAGTTGAAAAGTTTTTCCTCGATGAAAACAAAGAAAAATTAAGGATCATTCTATTCGTTCAAAAAAGAAAAACAAATCATTCAATCTTTCATCCCCCAGTTACTTCTCAACCTCTCATCTCTCAAACTACCATCCTACCATCATATTCGAAGAATAATTGTTTAATAATTTATCTCTTTTTTTCTTAGTATAGATCTTTTATAAGGCATTGTTTGGCTTATTTTTACTTTGCTTGGGTTTAACATATTGGAATAATCTTTGATGTATTTTATATGCATACTTTTATGAATAATTTGTAATTGTTTTCACCAATTATTTTTATAATTTTTTGTCATATATATTGATATGAATAGGTTCACATTACCTTGAGAATCGAAACTAAAAATAGGTTAACCGATCCTATAGGTTCTTTAGGTTCAGGTTCAGATTCGTGAAATTATCAAACCTGACATTCAGGTTCAAGTTCAGGTTTTTTATAAACGAGTCAGGTTACCCTACCATGAACACCCCTAGTTATAGTTGTGGATTTAGGATATAGTTGAGAATTTATGGTTGAATTATATAATCAACAAATTGAGTTATAGTTATAACTTTATGGTTGAATTATGTAATCTTACAAAATGAGTTATAATTATGACTTTATGGTTGAATTGTTCAATCACAAAATAGATTATAACTATGAGCTTATGTAATAACACAATATGAGAATTTCTTGGATAAATGTGCTTAAGCATCAGTTTCTATTAAGGAATCATTTATATAAATTCATGAAGTTCACTTGCATGTGGATATTATATGATTGTTGAGAAACTATTGTTCCTCTATTTCTTCATATTATTTTACATAACTTTATTTTGATATAAAGTTATTAAATGGAAGAAAGTTCAAGAACTTTGACAATTCAACTACTTCAATAAGATTCGATAATCTAACTTAAGTTCATGCCATATTTGTTCTTAAAATGAAGAACTATACTATTTGTTTATATTGTAACAAACACTTGAACTATTAAAGAAGATTTTATCTAGGATAAAAGGTGATGTAGAGCTTTATAAGAAAGTGAGTCATTATGTAAAGTGGTAAATAAATACTTTAATTGAAGAATGTCAACATGAGAAAAATAGAAGACAAAGACTAAACTATGAAATTGGTAGTGAAAGTTCCTTCTGCAGTGGTCAGGATGATAATGGGGATATTGAAGGTGATAATATTCCTATCCAATAAGAAGGAAATGTTGCACCTGATGTTTGAAAGAAGAAGACATGTGTCTAATTTTTTTGTATCACAATCAACTCCTAGAGCTCAACCTTCAATATGTAATGTCTTGCAATCTAAAGAAGCGGCTCATAATGTAGACATGGCAATGACTAGATGGTGATATGGCTCAGGTATAACATTTAATGTTAGCCAAACTTATTATTATCAACCTATAGTGGATGTTATTCCCTCTTATAGTTCAGGATATAAAGATACTTTAATTGATGACTACAAAAGTAAAATTTTGAGAGTCTATGTTTATATAATAAAGAGTTATTGAATGAAAGAAGAGTAAATTGGGCTACTTATGGATATTCAATTATGTGCGATGGTTGGACAAATAGAAGATAGGAGCCTATTATATTTTTTTGTTTATTTTACAAAAGAGACAATGTTTTTGAAGTTTATTGATGTATCTGGCCTTGTTAGAAATGTTGAAACTTCATTTCAGATATTTGATGAAGTTGTGAATGAACTTGGGCCCAAAAATATTGTTCAATTTGTTAATAACAATGATTTTGAATACAAAGCAACTGAAAAAGATTGTAAAACATGTAAGTTTCTTTTTATTAGATTCTTTGCGTTGCACATTGCACTGACCTGATGTTAGGAAGAAGTGCTACATATTTTTCTATCATTGATGAGTGTAACATCCCGTCCCCAGTGAAGGGTGAGGACAAGTGTGCAGAAGGAGAGACAAAGGAAATGCATTGGTTTTGTTCTTTCATGCATCTTATTAGCATACATGCATTTACATAATGATTACTAGCTCTTTAAGTGGTACATGCATTCATTGACAATTGTCAGGTATAAAAGATAAGAAATGTGAATTTCTAAAATTTATGGGTAGAAGGTGTTGAAAGAGTGAAAGTAGTATGTTTATGTTGCTAAATAGATAATTGTATGGGTATAAGTGCATGTTTATGTGAGGCTAAATGATTGAACATGTGTTGGATTGGTTTTGGATTTGGTTTTGATGTTTGAATAATGTTAGATAAGTGGTAAATTCAAATAAGAAGATTGTAGGTTGTGTGCTACCAAATTTGTGCTTTATTACTCAAGTAAGTGTCTTGATGAATTTGTGGCTGATCTCTTGGCTAAATGGGATGTTTATCGATGTGGCATTGATGTTTACATGAAAGGAGTAGGATTTAGTATGAAATCTGGAAAATGGAACTTGTGCATGCTTAAGGTATTTGTTTATAACTTTTGATGTGGTTATGCTATTGAGTTGAGGTTTGTTTTAAATTAAACTTGAGAAGTATGGCTAGAATTCCTATGAAGGAAGTTCTGGCCAATTATGGCTTGAAGAGCTTTGAATTTGGCTCGGAAGTTGAGATGGGTGTGTTGGGTGAACAGTATCCGGATCTTGGTTCCCTTATTGACGACCTAAACTTTGAGAATTTTTCTAGGATAAAGGAGACAGATTTTGTGAAATTGGTATTGCTGAAAGTTGAAGATTTATGTGTTATCTTTCTAACATCACTAAGTATGATATTTTTCGTTGTGTAGCTTGCAAGTTATGGTTTGATAATGCTCAGGTGGTAATTCAGTCCAAAATGTGTTTTGGTGTGCAAATGCTCTAAGGGTATAGATTTTGTGCTCTTTGTGTTCTGACATTTATTTGGGACTGTAAAGGGTGAAATTGGCTTGAGTGACATCTGGAAAGTTGTAGAGGATTGTTATAGTTTTTTAATGAGGTATTTTATGCGAATTTTGGATGTAAGGACTGTTAGATATAAAATTGTAAAGTTTTGGCTATGGATATGGTCATATGTTGTTTTAATACTAATTAACAGGGCAGCCACATTAATGGGTGGATTCGATCTAATTAGAGTTGGAATTTGCCTTGAAATCCTTCATGAGAATTGTAGTAGATTGTCTAAGCTTTTTATTGTTATATGGTATGGAAATTTTTGCCAAGGGGATGTGGAGTTATGAATTTTGAAAGATTGGATTTCTGTTGAGGATAAATGGGGTAGACTGAACCTTTGTTTGCGAATTTGATTTGGTTAGAGATGGAATTGACTTCTAAGTTATTCCTGAAAGATGTAACATTTGTTTTGCTCTTTCTATTGATATAAAATTTGAAATTTTTGGTTAAGGGGATGAAAAATTATGATTTTTGGAAGTTCTGATGCTGTTTAGCGTGAAGCTGATCGATCAATCACTTTGAGGGACTTTTTGATCTTTTTAGAGACTGAAATTGTTGTTAAGTCCTTCATGAAAATTGTAGGTCGGACTTTTATCTTTCCAACGGTACCAAGTTTGTAAAATTCGAAGTTCGGAGTCAAAAGTTATAAGCGTTCGGAGTCAACTGGTCGAGCCGCATTTCTGTCGATGTTTCGACCGACCAACCTCCTTTCACTCTTTTGAGCATAGCTTCTTCGTCCGACCTCCGATCGACCCGATTTTTGAAGCGTTGGATTCCTAAGACATTTTCTATCTTTTCATACCAAATATACCAGTTTTGTCATTAAATGGAGAAAGATCGACCCAATTAAAGTGAGCTGACCTGTGGAAAAAGTCTAAACATTGTTCGGTTGGAGATATCTTGAGATATAGAGCTCGGATCGATCTAATTCTTCTTGCAAATTAAAGTAGAGACATAGATCTGCAAGTTATATGAAGGAGCTGATTGACAATTTAGCCTCTAAGACTTTCAATTTCTGGACGGAAGTTAGGTGTAGTGTTCAGTCTCAGTTTTGTAACAGTCTGAACAGACTTCGATATTTTGAGATATTTTGAGCTATATAGCTCCAATATATCATATTCTTATTTCAAATGAAACTAGAGACATATATCTACAAGTTATATGAAGGATCCAATCAGAAATTTAGCCTCTAAGATGTTCAACTTCTGGAGTGAAGTTACGTGTAATGTTTAGTCTTGATTTAGCTTGGGTTCAAACGAAATATCTAACAGACTTCAGTATTTTTGAGATATTTTGAGATATAGAGCTCCGATTGATCTGATTCTTGAAGCGATGGATTTGTAAGACATAGAGGAACATCTCTCTAAAAGAAAGGTTTGTCAAATTGTTTTTTTTACTTGATCGAAATAAGGGGCCAAAATGTCAGTTTTAAGGTACAAAGGAAGGGCATTTTTGGAGCATCACTTAAAGGGTTAAGTTTATATTCTTAAATGGAGGGGCATATGGGTCATTACTCATTCATTAAATGACATGGCACTATAAAAGCAAGTGGGCTGTGCAAAACAGAAAAGAAAGAATAGAAGAAAAGAGAAGAGTCGAGAGCCTTCGGATGGGAGAAGAAGAAAGAAGAAAGAGTAAACTAGGTATTGATTTTTTTTAAGCTCTTCAAGAGGGATTTTCATGGTGCTCAAGAAGAGAAAAACGTGGAGGATGATGAGAGCTTCCATCCAAGCCAAGAAATTCATTGATGGGTGAAAGATCAAGGTAAGATTGAAAATTTTGATTTGTTAAATTTTGAAGGGGTTTGGTTCATATGGCTTAAGATTGGTATATGGTTGTATTTTCTAAGCTCAATTTTAGTGTTTATGCAGTATGTGATGTTGAATTTGGGTAATTGTGGCTTAGGGAATTTTAACTTGGATGAAGGAAAGAAATAATAAAGAAATTGAGGCTTTGGATAAGATTCAAGCATGGATATGAGGTGAGTGACCTAGACGGTACCTCAATTATTATGTATTTAGAATTCTATCTTTATAAAACTGTGGTGAATAATGGTGGGACTGTGATCAATTCAAAACTCCAGACCGAAAGTTCGGAGTATTATATGATATGATATAGAAGTGTTATGGGAAAGTGAAAATGTGATGATGTTTCTTTTTCATGTGACAAATTGTGAACCATTTATCCGTTTATGGTAATTTGGAAATAATTGTGGACATTGAATACATAAATAAAGTGAGAAATCGTGGTATATGTAATTCATATAGGAATGCATGAACAGAAAATTGATAGTTGTGACCGAGCAACCACTGAATAGAGCTTTTTAGCTCAATGATTAATGAGCTCCAAAAGAGGACAGTTTTAGAGTTTTTTAGCTCAACGATTAATGAGCCCCAAAAGGGGACAGTTTCAGAGCTTTTTAACTCAATGATTAATGAGCTCCAAAAGGGGACAGTTTCAGAACTTTTTAACTCAATGATTAATGAGCCCCAAAAGGGGACAGTTTCAGAGCTTTTTAGCTCAATGATTAATGAGCCCCAAAAGGGGACAGTTTTAGAGTTTTTTTTCTTTAGCTCAATGATTAATGAGCCCCAAAAAGGGGACAGTTTTAGAGCCTATAGCTCAACGATAAATGTGCCCTTGTAGGGACAGTACAGGCGCTCGGTCACAACACTACTTTTTTTTGATTTAGTTGATAGTTGATTGAATGCACTGCAAATTGCCATCTGCTGATGTGAAAACAGTCAGGGGGTATTTTTATAACTGTGAGACTATGAGAATAGTGATATGCCTTGTGTTGTATGAATTATAATGGCTGTTGACCAGAGTTGCCACCGATCAGAGCTTCTAACTCAACGTGTGAAGATGAGCTTGGAGCTCATGAGTGATTTAAAGCCTCAGGCTCAATATATTAATGAGCCCTATATCTACGATCGGATAAGTTTACGATACTAATGAGCCCTTCAATGGGACAAGCTTAGGCACCTTGGCCACTAGAAAGAGGTAAAATGCTAATAGATGGAAAGTGTGTGAATGTGCAATAGAGTTTTGACTTGTAATAGTACTTATTGAAGTAAATTTTAAATATTCAGCGTGTGAAGATGAGCTTGGAGCTCATGAGTGATTTAAAGCCTCAGGCTCAATATATTAATGAGCCCTATATCTACGATCGGATAAGCGACAGATACTAATGAGCCCTTCAATGGGACAGTTAGGCACTCGGTCACAGTAAAATGCTAATAGATGGAAAGTGTGTGAATGTGCAGTCTTGTAATAGTACTTATTGAAGTAAATTTTAAATATATGTGAAATTTTGAACTGTGGTCAAATAGGCAACAGTGGGAAAATATGTTATATATATTGATATTATTGTTGCAATGACTGAGCGGACGATCAATGATGGTCACTCACTGAGTTCGCAAAACTCACCCAAAATTTGCAATTATTTTTCAGGATCAGAAGAATACCCCGTTAAGTCAACGAGAGTATATTTGCAGGATTCAAATGAAGGATAAGAGTCGGGATCAGTTCGCGTCTGCATTGCATGTCTTTATTTATGTATTGAAGTGTATATTTGTAGATGAGAAATAAGCCCGAGTGGCTATTGGAAAATGTGTATAATGAAATTGTATATGATTGAATGAGGACCCAACTTGGGCATTGATTTCCGCATATATTGTTATGAAAAAAAAATACCGACTACTGAATGAGTGTTTTAGCACGCCATCCTCACGGAACACGGACTTGGATATCACCGTCGATGTCGGGTTCGGGTAGCGCGGGAGTGGGGTGCTACAATGAGGCTATATAGAAAGTAAAAAAAAAGTGACCAAGTTTATCCACAATCATGCATGGGTCCTGAATTTAACAAGAACCGTTTTCAGAATTTGTGTCATCCTATTATTATAAGATTTTAACTAATTTCTAATAACTTAAATGTTTTATGTTGATGAAGAAGGAGTTAAGAAAAATGTTTACAAGTGATAAGTGGGTTATACCTTAACATGTTGGGTCTAATGCTAGATTGGATGTTTTTAAAATTATACTTGAAGATCATAAATTTTTGTCCCAATGTCAATTTATTATCTGAATTTGTGAGCAATCAAGCCCGATATGAAAAATAGGCATTCTCCATATACACCTTGTCTTATAATCATGAATAAAAGATGAGAAAGACAACTTTACTCTCTGTCATTTGCATCAGGGACATCTTTTTAATCCTGGTGTATATTTTAGGCCTAGTTTTACAAATAAAGTTGAAGTTAGTAGGGGAATAATGTTAACTATTACAACAATTGTTGTCCATAAGATGATGAAAGATTTCTTAAACTCATGAATGGAGATTTACAAGGATGTTTTTGGTGATTTTGGGATACCCATTTTTATTCGTCAAAGAGACAAACTTAATCCAAGTATATATATGTATTTACTTTTGTTAGTTAGTGAAAATTAACCATCACTTTATTTTGTTTACCACATTACTTTTATTTTCTTATAGTTGCTTGGTGAGAACAATTTGGAAATGGTGTTTTAGAATTGCAAAGATTTGTATTTCGAATTTTAAGTCAATATGTAAATGTAATAGAATGTGAAAAGAATTAGAGTACAATTAAATTTATCCATTCTAAGAAAAGGAAAATATGAGAGCACAAAATATTGAACGACTTAACCTTTGTTCGATATGATTTAAAGCTTTGAGAAAGGCATGTTATTATTATTATTAAGTTGAATATAATTTAATTGTAATTTCTTAATAATTTAATTCTATTCGTTTACTAATACTCTTAATAAAACAAGTATTTTCGTAAATCTAATTTATCTTTTGACGGATTTGGTTTATGAGGAATCGAGTTTGATAGAAGAGAGTGATTTGAAAGATAATTTTGAATGGAAAAGTATTGATAAGTCATTTGGTTCAATGAATTTGAAGAATGGTGATGATGAAGCTTCTCTCATTTTATACCAAATTAGAGTTGGGGTCAATACTATTTTAACAGATATTCGATTGGATGAAGTTCCAAGTTTTCATTTCCTCTCTTCTTTTAATTTTACTTATATTTGATACATATGTTAAATTTTATATATGCAATATAAATATAATGTAAATATTTTTTAAGGTTTCTCTTTTAGTTAGTTGTTTCCTTAACACGAACTCTTGTTATAATACTTAGAGAGTCATGAAACTTTATTATTCTTTTTATTTTATGTTTTGATGTAGTTATTATTTATTATATGAAGAAATCATAACATTTTAAGTACTTTGTATTGTCCTTAATTTTATATATGTATGATGATTAAATCTTTTATATTAATTGTAGTTATTGCTTATATGTAAAATATGTGAGAAGTAATATTAATAAAATAAATAGATTATTATTATTTCAAAATTCTATTGTTATGATTTTAAAGACATGATTGATATAAAAATATAAATTATATAGTACAATATATTGAGAGACTAATTTGAAAATTTTAAAAATTCAATGATTATTTTATAATTTTAAAATTGCTTGAAATGGTATCCAGTATTGACTAGTACCAATACGATATCATACCAAAATTAAATTTGTCATCGATATTGGTACGGTATTCATAATATTAATTTTTAGTTTTCAAAATTTAAAAAATACAACATAATTACGAAAATATAAATATGATGTTTTTGTATCTTTTTACAACGGGTTTTCTTGGCCATAAAAACAACAAGAAATCTCATTTCTAATTTCTAGTGACCTTATTAAATTCTACTTCTCTTATCGTTCTACTCCCTTCCCCTCTTATTATTCTACTTCTCTCACAAAAATCTACTTCTCCTATAGAAATTTATTCCTCTATGTAAGAATCTATACTCTCTTCTCTCTGTTACAACCATTTTGTTTTATTCCTAACTCTTTGTTTTCTCTCTTATGCTTCTTTTTGTTGTGAAATTTAGCCTTTAAAGAATGCAAGATGTTTTTTTAATTTTTATTCTTCTCCAATTTGTTTTTAAAATTTGTTAATTTTTCTTTCCCTTTTTTGTCGATGCAGAGAGTTCGCAAAAATTGATCTTGGTCTTTTCACCAAGTGAGTTTTAAAAAATTGGTCTTGATCTTTTTCTGATTTTATTTTAAAAAATGCATTGAATTGTATTAAAAATTTTCATTATGGGTTTTTAGGTCTATAGATCCACTATCAAAACTCATGTATCTAAATCTTAAATCTTTTCCATTGTTCTTCCATAGTTTCTTTGACCTTTTTGTTTATTTCTCTTATTCTCTTAGCTTGTCGTTTTTGTGGTTTCTTATTTTTTATCCATGTTGCGTTTGTCATGAATGATGTGATTATGAATCCGAAGTTGTTGTTCAAATCAAAAGCTTTACAAAGTTATAATCTTTTTAGTGATTTGATGTATAATTGAAAGCAAAATCATATATGTAGGTTATTGTTATTTCTAAATCATCCTAACATACTTTTTATAGGAATATCATAGCCTCTTATATAAATCTTTAAGGATTATTTTTATGCCTTTTGTGATAAAAAAGAACATATAATATAGAAAAGATAAATAGATAGAAAATAGATGACCTTATGGCAAGTTGATGCTGCAAGACCCGATGGTCTTGCTCCTATTATAATAAGCTTATGAACATATATACACTTAGGTAACATCTTCATCTCTTGCTTTCTTGCTGCACGAACCTATATAGGAAAGCATTAGAAGAAAAAAGAAACTAGGAAAAGGAACTATGCAGTTGGTACTGAACTACTACTTTGGTTTGGATATTCTCTAAAACCCTATCTTTATGAGAAAAGAAAATCCTTTAGAGGGGGTTGATGAAATTAGAATTTAAAGGGAGAAAGTATAATGAATGAGAGAGAAGAACGAGGGTGTAAGTTTAATGAGGTTGTAAATTGAACATACATACAACAAAAGTTTCCAAAAGCAGATTATTAAGGTTGAGAACTAGGAATGGAAATAGTCTAGACCAGAGGGAGTTGATGAAGTTGGAATTTAAAAGGAGAAAGTGGGTACTATGAATAGGAGAGAAAATTAAGGGTATAGATTTGGTGGGCTTATAAATGAAACATACACACAAGGAAAAGTTTTAAAACAAATTATTAAGGTTGAGAACTAGTAATAGCAATAAGTCAGGCCAAGCTAAGCCCATTGCCAACCCAACTTAGCTTAATCACTTTTAGATATGACCTAAGTCCAACTTAAAACTAGATCGGGTGGCTCATGCCACCTAAGTCTGAACTGATTTTAAGCACCCCAAAGCTTGCATAAAACCTAATCTAAGTTCCAACTCACTTAAAACATGACCCAACTCTTCCCTCCTTTCTTGTTGGCATAAATCAAAATGGCCTCATTGTTTTTATTCTGCCCATCTCCTTACATTACCACCTACAAATAAAAAAATGATAAACACATACAATCTATTGGATCCTATTTCTAGAGCCCAACTATCCGGAATCATAAGACGTGAGCATATTATCTTGTAAGGTTATTTCCATAGAATCTCCTCTAACCAACACTAATTCATCTTCATTCTTATAACATCCCAAAAGTTTCCTATTTGATCAATATAGATCAAGATATGATTAAAAAGCCAAATTATATTAAAAAGCCCTCACTTTTTTTCCATCAATCTTTTTTTCAAATCAACACCAAAGGCTACTAATTTTTATAGAGAGATAGAAAAATGAGTTAGGAATCTATTGATTTAAGAATCACTTCATTTGGAGGTTGGATGAAGAAGTTATGGCCAAAAGAATCAAACATGATTATGTCCTCAATTATATTGTAACTGTTTTGGGACAATTGACATAACTTTCACTAAAATTATCATATTGAGGTCTTTTTAGCATGGTTTCGAAGAGGATTTTGAGATCTAAAACTTTCATAAAGAGCCAAAGAGAGATTTTGCCATCTAAAGGGTCAAAATTGTGAATTTCTAGAAGTGTACAATGTATATCCGTTAAACGGACATGCACCTCCACCTAATGGACATACACAGGCTCTAGGATGTCTTCCAGACCCTTGAAGGTCTGTTTAAAGAACCTAATGCCCGTTTAATAGACATGGACTGGGCTAGGGGCATTTTTAGACCTGAAAAGATTTGTTTAATGGACCTAAAATCCGTCTAACGGATATTGAGGAAATATAAGCCCTTCAAAACCTTCCCAATGGTTCCTACCTCCATTATAACATCACATTCACTCAAAATCTTCCCAAATTCAACTCTTCTAGTACAATATCACTTCATATCAACTCAACTACCAAGTTTATTTCATTAAACTCTCTAATATCTACTCTAATGTTTCATCACTTACAATAAATTCTCATCATTTACTATAGTTGTTTTGTATATGTATCCTATGCAATATCACCAATTTATAATGATCACGTCTCTTAACTCTGATATCTAAAAATTTCATACTTTATATCATTGGAAAGCTAGAAAGATAATCTACAACTTCCAAGAAGACAACTTTGCCTAATTCTGTTGGACCCCAAAATTTTCCTGGAAACTAGAAATTTTCATTGTTCTGATTTTGATCTATACGTGATTAAATTGCTGAATTGAGATTGAATATGTTAATTGATGTGATATGTGAATATGTGAGCTATGTGAATATGTGAATGTGTCTAGTATGACAAAGTATGAAAAGTTTGAAAATCAAGATTTCTGAAAAGTGCCTTCGGGCAATCCGAATTTTCGGTTTCGAATTATGTGTATTATGTGGGTTTGGTGAGGTCCCCTCCGTAAGAGTCAGTGCACTGTCTCCCTCTGATAGCCTTCTCCCAGCTGCCTGCAAGTGGCTTAGGAGTTCCGATTTCGGACTCCCCTCCGTTCACGGCTGCACAGAACCGCTATGCGAGAATGTACAGTACGTTCTTAGGACCGACCTAAACCATTTGATGTGTTATGTGTTTTGTTTTGTTTATGTTTGTGATGCATTCATGTTTTCAAAATTGTGCATAATTTGAAAGAACAATTGTAAGATTTTGAGAAATGAGTTTTGAAATCGTGAGAATTTTAGAAATTGATTAAGAATGTTTTGAATAAATTGAAAGGCCTAAGAACTAAGTTTTAAAATTCTTGCTACTGAGAAATGGTTATAAATGATAAACATTTTTACGAAATGATTTTTGCTTATTTTCGAGTATAAATATGTTATCCACGGAGCGAAAGCTTACCCCCCTTTCATCCTCATCTCCAGGTTTTCGAGCAGGAGATTGGATGGAAGACGATCATGACTTCAGTTCGATTTGTGCATGTTCTGTATTTATGTGTAAAGTTTGATGTTAGTGTATTCTTTTCGGATTGTAAATAAATGCTAAAATTGAGTATTGGATTTGGGTTGTGTATGATATTGGAATATGAACTGTGATTGTATAGGAATATACTTGGTTTGAGTTTAGATTGAATTATGAATATTTAATTTGATTTGAGATGTATATAAATGAGATTAATTCTGATGATGGATTTCTGGTTTGAGATTTATGAAGTGTATTAGGTATAGGATTGTGTTGTGTATGCTGGTTTTCCGAACGGGAGGTCCGATGATGGTTGTTAAGGTTGAATGTGATTATAGAATTGTGTTTTAAAATATTGCAGATTTTTGGGTTTTGCAAAATGCAGACGTTATGCTGCCTGATTTTCAATAAAATTGGTATAAAGAATAGAATAATAAGAGTTTGATTAAATTGCCTAGTTATGAGATGTGATAGAATTTGTAGGAATAAGTTTTGATTGAGGATAATTTTCCAAATGGGGAAATTATGTGGGTTTGGTTTGTCTAAGATTGAATAAAGAAGAAAAAAAATTATTATACCGGAATTCGGATGGGTTTAGTCTTAGGGTTTCCAACATGACGCGATAGTATTCTTTGTTCACGCTTCGGATGTCGGATCCGCATCGATTTGTCAGAAATTTGTATCGGTTCGAATTCGTTTTCGTCTGTTTCCGAATTCGATTCGCTTCCGTTCATCGTTTTGTATTTTACATTTTTGTCCTTTCGCTTTTGTTTTGATCCGAGCTAGCGCTTTCGCTTTTGTTTCCGTTTTTCGAGCCCTTCGATTGGCTTTTGAATTCATTTCACCTTCGATTCTCCCGCTTCTGCAAACTCTTTAGTCTTTTACTTTTCACTTTTCTGGTTGGGGTCCAATTTCGAGATCGGGTCCCAACAAATTCAACCTATAAAAGGATTGAAAAAAATGCAATATACTAACTTTGAGAATCACGAGCCAAACACAATCATATTTCATTATCATCATGACAAAACAACTTATTCAATACTCAATCTTATTGCTAAAACAAAATAGTGTTTGAATGTAGGTTTAGTTACATATCCACACTACATCATTAGCTTAATATAAAATACATAAGGATGCTCATGTTCGATATGCTGCTAAAGCTACTCAAAGTTATCGAACTAACTTAGTACGAAAATGCCAACTATCTCGGAGTTTATCCAATTGCCTTGCAACAATCACTAACCTTCTCGTTCTACACCTGAGGAGTGAAAATGATGGGGTGACTTATGAAGCTCAGTGGCTTATACATTTATAGCCATCGGTAACGAGTCACATATTCAAGCATATGTACATATATGTCTAGCAATTCAATACTCAACAATTTAAACTTACAACTCGTAGTTAACAAGATGACATCACCTAGAACATATCATGTAATTATCCATCAAAACATAACACTCAATTATGCATCATACTTAACAAATCAATGATGAAATGCACAACAAATAGCTCGAGAGTTCCGTAGAACAAAATGAAGAAATCGAAGTTTACACCGTGAACAAAACGAGTCTGATTCTTAGGATCTTGTATGTCTCAATAGAACAGTCGAGAGAAGGCTTTAAGTCAACGTACACATGACTAATGAAATGGATTCCTCTCTTGCCCAATCACAAGCAAATTTATGCTCAATTCATTTCCATACATTTTCATATTCTTATGCTTTTCCTCCTTTTTTTCTTTATACAAAAATGTCATGACACATTTCAATGGCATAACCTGATCCTACATTAAAAATCACAGTGTATTTTCAACAGTCACAAAAATTCAAAACAAGCAATTTAACACACAATATACAAGCAAGACAATTTGCCCATATTATATAATGTTGGGACCCGATCCGGGAACCGGATCCCAACCGAAAAATAGAACGGCAAGACGAAAAATTGAAAAGCGAAAAATCGCTAATCGGAATACAAATTGCATCATCGGAGCGAAACGAATACTCGGAAAATTGTGCATCGGAAATACGAATAACAAAGCGGAGAAACTCGAAAGGCAGAATTCCGAATCGAATGCGAATCAAAATAATCAAACTGAAACAAACACCGACATCCGTTTCAAACATGAAGCATAGCAAACTCATCGCGTTGGAAACCTCACGACATTTCAAAACCGGTATAATTTTTTTCATCTTATTTATCTTAAAACCATTCTCATACTAATCAAAACCATATCGATTTCCCTTTCTAGGAAACTATTCCTCATGAAATTCTCAATTTACTTAATTCTTATTAATCATCTTCTTATACATCCATATCAATTGTCAAACTTACTTTTTAAACCCTTTTTACTGAAATTTCGGCAGCATAACGGCTGTATTTTGACAGCCCAAAAATTTGCAAAGAGTCAAAAACACTTCTAAAATGTCCAAACACAATGCAGAATCATCGGACCTCCGTCCTAATCCAAACACCAATGACAGTAAACGCAATCCTATGTCTAACACTTCATAAATTCTCAATTGATCATACAAAATCTCAATCAATCCCATTCATATCCAAATTCATACGCAAATGCAATTTGGTAAATAAACCCATAATCATACACATTTTCAATTCCACAACCTAACTCAAATACATACATCCGAATTCATAACACATTCTCTACATTCGGACTAAATACACTTTTTCGGTTTCTAACCATCCACAAAATCCAATCTGAACATCGAACTTTACATAAATACAAATATTGCTCGTCTTTTATCCGTTCTCCTGCTTAAAACACGGAGATTGGGGATGAAAGGGGGGTGAGCACTAAGCTCGTGGATAACATATTTATAAATTGAACAATAAGCGAAAAGTGTCCTTTAAAACTTTTCAAACATTTCCCATTCGAAATTTATCCAAACATTCATTTTACAACCTTTCAAAACATTCATAAACCTTCATCAACATTTTCTAAAATTTCCAAATCTTCATTTGTTTCAAAATATTCATAAATATTTACTTTCTCATTTCTCATGTACAATTTCAAATATGAATGCATCACGTCATAATACATCACAACATAAACAAAGCAAAATCACATAACACGTCAAGTGTGTTAAGTCAAACCAGACTTCACGTATTAAATAATTTTGATAATAAACAAAGAGAAATATCTGAAAGAAAAAACGACGGAAGAAAAGCGAGGCGGAAGAAAAGCGGGCGGAAGAAAGCGAGGCGATACAAAAGCGGGCGAAAGAAAAAGCGAGCGGAAGGAAAAGCAGGCGATACAAAAGGCGAGCGAAAGAAAAGCAGGCGGAAGAAAAAGCGAGCGATACAAAAGCGGGCGGAAGCTTTACGAAGACAAAAAATGAGGCGATACGAAAATAAGGCGGAAGAAAGAAACATCGCTTTAAGGCAGTTACGAGCTAAACTGAATAACCGTTTCTTTAAAGATTCAAGCGAGATAGTCAAAAACAGTTGAAGTTCACTATAAATAAGAGTCGAGATTGAAGAAGAAATAACTTTTGGAAAAAGTGAATGAAACTCTGTGTATTCAATATCATCTCTCGAGAAAAATTGCGAACTATTTTCGAGTGTATATTGTGAAGAGCAACTCTTTTGTAAAAGCTCTTTATCGGTTTTCATTTTGAAAAGTCTTCTGAGATAACTGAAGAGGCTAAGAGTAAAAGAATACTTGATGTTAAGAGACTGAAGAGGCTCGATCTAAAGAATACTTGTAATCAGTTTGGAGATAGTGAAAATCTCGGAAGAATATCGAGAGGATCGGGCGTAGCCACGGTTTAGGGGTGAACCGAGGATAAAATTGTTGTGTTTCTCTCTAACTCTTACTTTTCTTAAATCGTAGTTTTCATTATTAACAAAGTTTTCAAACTAGTTAAGAATTGATTTACTGATAAGTTTTCCAAAGAACAAGCAATTGTTATTGAAGGGATTAAAGAAAAGTTTATCACAATTCAACCCCCTTCTTGTGTATCTTGGTCATATTATTACTCAATATATTAACGTGTGATTTACTTCAACTGTATCGAGCAAGGTGTTCAAGAATCACTCTAATAAAGTGTGAACTAAAGAAAATGGTGGAATCACACACGTATATTCTGAAGGAGCCTCGGTCACGGACCTCCAAAGATTCAATGGTGAAGAATACCACTATTGGAAGGATCGGATGAGATTGTTTATCGAGTCTACTCACATTGACCTTTGGGACATCATCGAGAATGGACCTTACACACCAAGATGATGATAAAATCAATTCCACGAGAAAGATGGACGGTGAGCGAAAGCAAGATTTCAACTAAACTCCAAAGCGAGATTTTTCTTGAGTTGTGCATTGAAAGCGTTTGTATGACAAAGTGCATGGATGCGATCTGCCAAAGAAATGTGGGATACATTATCAATTGCACATGAAGGAACAAATCAAGTGAAGGAGTCCAAGATAAGTATTTTGGTGCATCGATGCGAGTTATTCAAGATGAAAGAAGAAGAGACCATTGATCAAATGTTTGGAAGATTCCAAACAATTGTTAATGGGCTAAAAGCTCTTGGAAGAGCGTCTGTGAGTCAAGACTATGTTCGAAAGATTTTGAGGAGTCTGCCCAAAAGATGGAGACCCAAAGTAATCTTCTTGACTGAAGCCAAAGACCTAAAGCGTCTTCAAGCTTGATGAATTGCTTGGATCGTTGAAGATACACAAGTAGAGCTTGATGCGAAGATAAGCCCAAAAGGAGAAGTCCATGGCGCTCAAAGCAAGTCAAAAGAATCACAAAATCCGAAGAAGAAAACAAAAGGAATACATCAAAGGCGTTAAAGATTGAAGAAGCAAAGGATGATGATTCCGGCAAGTCGAATCTGAATCAAGTGATGAAGATGATGAGCTATCTTTCATTTAAAGAAAGATAAGAAGAATGTGGAAAAAGAAGTCCAAAAGAAATTCAACATTTAGAAGGAACAGTGCAAAGACGATGAAAAAGTCGATAAAGCATCCATTACTGTTATGAATGCAAGAAGCGGGACATTACAAGTCAGAGTGTCGAATGTTGAAAAGACAACCCGAAGGAGTAGAGATAACAAGAAAAGCATGATGGCAACGTGGGAAGATCTGGATTCATCGAATCGGATACAAGTTCTGGCGTCGAACATGCTAACATATGTCAGGTAGTGAAGAAGAAAGTGATGAGGAGGTAACTTCCAGCTATAATGATATACAAGATGCATATTCGAATTGTTAGAGGATTCTCATGCTATTCGAAGCGATACAAGTGTTGAAGAAGAAATATGAAAACCTCAAACATACTCATGAGATAGAGTGAGAATATAAGTTTGAGAAAGCAAGTTGAGGAATTGAATAACAACAAAGTTGTAGATAGATCTGAAGAGATTAATCAATTGAAATCGAAATTAATAATCTCTCAATTGATCTAGCTAAATTCTGAGATAGTACAAAAAAGATGAATGAAATGATAGGAGAATCTGAGACATCAGGGGATAAAAGCTGGATTAGGGTTTACTAAAAATAAGCCCCACATTACGTAGTAAAATCGGTTGCTCAAAAAATAAGAAAAGATATCAATCAGATTTTCGAAAGGTCATCAACATTATCATTCTACACATCATTATCATTCATTACATCGTTACTAACCTAAAGGACCCAAGAATCTGGTACCTAAAATAAAATAATATCTCCCATGAAATCCTTCGTTGGAAGAACCAAAGAAGCACCATTGGTATATGGACGATGGATGCTCGCGTCACATGACGGAAACAAGTCTATGTTCCTAGATCTTGATCTGAAAGGAGGATCGGTAACTTTTGGAGACAACCAACAAGGAAAGATAATCGGGTTTGGTAAGATTGGTAAGAATTCTCATGCATGCATTAATAACGTCTACTAGTTGATGGTCTAAAGCATAACTTGATAAGTATTAGTCAATTATGTGATTACGGTTTTGAAGTTTCTTTTAATCAAAATTTTGTGAAGTCGAAACAAAGATGGTTCCATCTTCTTTTCAGCCAATAGGCGAAACAATCTTTATAAAATTGATTTAGGCGTTTTCGGTCTCAAAATATTTCATGTTTTTATCTCATCAAGATGAAAGATCGATCGGCATAAAAACTAGGTCATGTCGGTTTTAAACATATTTCAAAACTTTTGAAACATGATTTGGTAAAAGGTTTGCCACAAATTCGTTTTGACAAAGATTTCTTTTGTGAAAGTTGTCGAAAGGGAAGCAAGTTAAAACCTCTTTCTCTTGAAAACATTTCATAACTTCTTCTAGACCACTTGAGTTGTTACATATAGACTTATTTGGTCCAACAAGAACAATAAGTCTTGGTGGAAAGAAGTATGGACTTGTGATTGTTGATGATTTTACAAGGTTTTGTTGGATACTTTTTCATCACATAAAGATGAGTCTTTCAAGTGTTTTAGAAACCTTTCCATGAGATTACAAAATGAAAGAGGAATGTCTATAGCAAGCATAAGGAGTGATCATGGAGAATTTGAAAATGAGAAGTTGAGTATTCTGCGAAGAAAAGGAATTTTCATAACTTCTTCCCCCAAGGACTCCTGACAGAATGGAGTTGTTGAGAGGAAGAATAGGACGATTCAAGAGATGGCAAGAACAATGCTTTGTGCGAGATGAATCTTCCTAAATACTTCTCGGCGAAGTCATCAATCAAACATGCTACATTGAGAATAGAGTCTTCTGCGACCAATCTTGAAGAAAACTCCTATGAGTTGTGGAATGGAAGGAGACCAAACATTTCTTATTTCCATCCTTTTGGGCTGCAAGTGCACTTTTACGAACACAAAGGAAGCTCTGGACAAATTTGATGCGAAGACACTTTCGTGAATTTTCTAGGCTATTCTCTCACTTCAAAGGCATTTAGAGTCTTCAACCTCACCTCAAAGGTCGTTGAAGAAACTATTCACGTTAAGTTCGATGATAGCTCTCAACCCGATAAGGAAGAGGAATCGGAAGATGATCTTTATTACGGTGCCCTTGGCCGCAGTTGTAAGGAAGTATCTTCATCAGGAACACTTCATGATGAAAAGACAGATATCTCTAAGAATTTTGAGTTAAAGAAAGATTGGAGATACAAAAGCTCTCATCCTAAAGAGTCAATTATCGGAGAAACCTCGGAAGGTGTAAGAACAAGGTCGAAGTTAGGAAGAGAAGCCAGCGTGGCATTTATATCGAAGTAGAACCTAAAAGATTGATGAAGCTCTAAAAGATGAAGCATGGATATTAGCTATGCAAGAGGAGTTGAATCAATTCGGTAGGAATAAAGTCCGTCCTTAGTTCCTAAACACGAAAAGAAATCCATTATTGGTACTAGATGGATATTCAAGAATAAGCTAGATTTAATCGGGAAAAGTAAGTAGATGACAAGGCAAGATTAGTAGCCAAGGCTATAATCGGCAGGAAGGAATAGACTACAATGAGACATATGCTCCGATGTAAGACTTGAAGCAATAAGGATCTCGCTGCATATCTTTGTTGCCATGACATAAAGCTTTTTGGATGGATGTAAAAGTGCATTTACGAATGGCTTTATAGATGAAGAAGTCTATGTCAAGCAACCTCCTGGATTTGAGGATATAAAGTATCCGGATCATGTCTATAGACTTCATAAAGCCTTATATGGATGAAACAGGCTCTAGAGCATGGTATGATCGTCTGCGAGCTCATTTCTTATTGAAAATGGATTTACTAGAGGTAAAGTTGACAAAACTCTTTTAGGAAGAACTTGTATAATGATTTTATTATTGTGCAAATCTATGTTGATGATATTATTTTTGGTGCCACCTCAAAAAAGTTATGCATAAGCTTTGAAAATATGATGAAAATGAATTTGAGATGAGCATGATGGGTGAGTTAAAATTCTTTCTTGGATTGCAAGTAAAGCAAACTAAGGATAAGATTTTTATCCATCAACAAAAATATGTCAAAGAATTGTTGTCTAAATTTGATATGTGCGGTGTTAAAAGTATGTCTACACCGATGCATCCTTCAAACTTGTTGTCGAAAGGCGAAAGTGGTAAGAAGGTGGATCAAACCCTATTTAGAGGATGATTGGTTCTTTGCTTTATCTTACGACAAGTAGACCTGACATTCTATTCAGTGTATGCTTGTGTGCAAGGTTTCAGTCGATCTGAGAATCTCATTACATAGTATGTAAGCGAATTTTGAGATATCTCGCAGTACTCTTGATCTTTGCTTAATGTATGAGAAAGGTAAAGATTTCAGTTGAATGGATATTGCGATGCGGACTATGCCGGTGATAGGATTGAAAGGAAGAGCACGAGTGGTGGTTGTCACTACCTTGGACCAAACACAGTGTCATGGTCAAGCAAGAGACAAAGCTCGATTGCATTATCAACCGAAGCTAAATATATGTCTCCATGAGTTGTTGTTCACAATTATCGTGGATCAAGTATCAATTGGAGGACTACTCAATACAAGAGGAAGAGATTCCAATATCTTTGCGATAACACCAGCGCCATCGACTTGTCAAAGAATCCAATTCAACATTCAAGGGTGAAGCACATTGAAGTTAGACATCATTTCTTGAGAGATTACGTTCGGAAGAAAGTTGTCGATCTACAATTCGTGGAAGCGAAATTTCGGTGGGCGAATATCTTCACAAAACCACTAAGTGAAGATCGCTTTAAAGAAATCGAGCCTGACCTCAATATGGTGATGTTAACGGACCAATCATCGGTTTTTCGCAAAGAAGAAATAGATGAGACGGAGGAGTTAACGGACCAATCATCTGGTTTTTCGCAAAGAAGAAAGCAGATAGATGGAGGAGTTAACGGACCAATCATCTGGTTTTTTCGCAAAAAAAACAGATAGAGCGGAGGAGTTAACAGACCAATCATCTGGTTTTTTCGCAAAGAAGAAACAGATAGACGGAGGAGTTAACGGATCATTCATCGATTTTTAAAAGACAAAGACAGAAAAGGCGGCGAGTTAACAGATTGATCATCGATTTTTCAAAAGAAAGACAATGAAACGGTGGAGTTAAGCGGCGTTGGCGGTTTCGAGACTTAAAACTTCTTTCACAAAGAAAATTTTAGAGGAAAAAGGTCATCGGATCATCGAGAAGTACAATCGTTCTAGAATTTGCTATAAAATCCCTAAAGCGGCGTTTGGGATCTCTAACAAATTCGAAATTGCTAGTTCTCTGAAATCTCTCTGAAATTCTTCAAGCGAGTTCCTATTCACTCGTAATCAACAAGATGAATGTCAAGCCCATTTTGCGAGTTGATCCAGAGCAAGCGGGGAAGATTGGTAAACTTTGAAGATCTAAGAAGGAACAAATGGATATAAAGTTTAGATAATAAGCGGCGAATGGAGAAACTTCTTTCAAATACGAGAGCAAGTTTATCTCAAAGAAGTTTATGAGTTACGAAACATACTAAAGCGTGGATAATACAATCGTATCGTATGTAGATACACTCCACATTATAGTAACCAAGGAGTTCTTGGAAAGAGTCCTTTGAATATCCAAGTAGTGGAGTTCAACCTACTAACATGGTGAAATGGATGACTAAGTGAAGTTAAACGAAGATGAAATTACTCGTCAACTTTATGGTCGAACAACCCAATGAAAGAAGAGCCTCTTGGCTTGTACCAAAGGCAAGGGTTTTGTTTGCTGCATTTTGTGTGTTGTGTGTTACCTAGGATAGGTTCAAGACATCAAGTCACTACTTTGGATGAACAATGTATCCTTCATCTCTTGAATCACCAACCAATAGATTTACCATTTTGATTTATCAATATATGGTTAAATTAATAAAGGATACAAACACTCTCCGTATGGGATGTTGTTGACAAGGATGTTTAAAGAATCAGAATCAGTTGAGTTGGGAGTCGCGGAAGGTATCAGTAAGTTATATAGATTCTACATCCATTGCCAAAATGGGTCCGAGATTTTCAGGCGAACAAGGAGCGAAGAATCAAGGAAAGCAACAACCGAGGGGAGCCTAAACCAAGAAATCCTCATGAAGGAGAAGATCACACTCTCGAGTCGAAGTCAAGATCATTCGATTTTTGAATCGGTGACTTAAAGCGGAAAGGGAACCTTTGGTGAGTGACATTCATAAGCAAGCAAGAACATCACCCACAAAGGAAACTCTCTGATGAAAAGAAGCCATCCTTCCAGAGATTCAAGCAAACCAAGCATTATAAGCGAGCGAGAGATCAAAAGCCACAAAATCATCGTCATCAATCCTTGAAAGTTTGAAACTCAATCTCAAGGAAATGAAGGAAAAAGGAAAGTAGAAGAACACGAGAAGAAGAAAGTTCAATCCAAGAGGTCACCAAGGTTAAAGAAAATGAGTGCAAGAAAAGAAGAAAATCCAACAACAGAGGCAAAGGCTAAGAAGACAAGGCTAGAAGAAACCGTTGTTGACATTTCTAAAAATCTGCGACATGTCTTTGTTAGTCTTTGTTGATCTTCTGAAGTTAATATGGAAGCTGCTCTTGAGCGATTGTCAGGAAGTCAGTATTTGTTCCTCCTCCTCTTACGCAAATCATTGAACCAAATTTCTTTAACAAGGAAGCTTATACAACAACAATGGCTATCGTTGAAAAGCAAGTTGTTAAGGCGGTACCCTCATTGCAGATGAATCATCAACTCTAAAGAAGCATGTTCGAAGCTTGATAAAGATATGAAGAAGATTAAGAAGATGCTGAAAAAGTTGGTGAAGCAGATTGAAAATAATTTTTGATCAATAACAAATAGGGGAGAAGGAGAAGGAAGAGAGAAGGAGAAGGAAGAAATCAATTTGGAAGGATGAAGATAATTTTTATCTCAATATACAGATAATTCATAAGTATATGATACTTTTCATATTTCTCTAAATTCACAGTATTTGTTATTATCAAAAGGGAGAATGTTAAGTCAAACCGGACTTCACGTATTAAATAATTTTGATAATAAACAAAGAGAAATATACTGAAAAAAAAAAGACTAAGAAAAGCGAGCGACTAAGAAAAGCGAGCGATACAAAAGCATACGAAAGAAAAAAATGGCGGAAGGAAAAGGCATTTATACAAAAGGCATTTAAAGAAAAAGCAGGCGGAAGGAAAAGCAGCGATATACAAAAGGCATTTAAAGAAAAGCAGACGGAAGAAAAGCGATTTATACAAAAGCGGGCGGAAGCTTTACGAAGACAAAAAAAGACGATCGAAAATAAGACGAAAGAAAGAAACATCAGTTTAAGGCGGTTACTGAGCTAAATCGAATAACCGCTTCTTTAAAGATTCAAGCGGATAGTCAAAAGCAATTGAAGTTCACTATAAATAAGAGTCGAGATTGAAGAAGAAATAACTTTTGAAAAAGTGAATGAAACTCGTGTATTCAATATCTATCTATCTCGAGAAAAATTGCGAACTATTTTCGAGTGTATATTTAATCAGTTTGGAGATAGTGAAAATCTCGGAAGAATATCGAGAGGATCGGGCGTAGCTCCACGGTTTGGGGTGAACCAGATAAAATTGCTTGTGTTTCTCTCTCTAACTCTTACTTTTCTTAAATCGTAGTTTTCATTATTAACAAAGTTTTCAAACTAGTTAAGAATTGATTTACGATAAGTTTTCGAAAGAACAAGCAATTGTTATTGAAGGGATTAAAGAAAAGTTTATCACAATTCAACCCCCTTCGTGTATCTTGGTCATATTATTACTCAATATATTAACGTGTGATTTACTTGAAGTGGTTTAGTGTTGGACCCCACCCCACCCGTAGTATCTGCGGAGTTATCTGCATGGCGTGTGTTTCATGAAAGTTATACCGCATGATCCAACACTAATCACATAACACATCAAATGGTTTGGTTTGGTTCGGTCCAAAACAGGACGTACTGTACATTCCCGCTTAGCGGTTATATGCAGCCGTGAATAGAGGGGAGTCCGAGATCGGAACTCTATGCCACTAGCGGGTAAATGAGAAGACTATAACAGTAGAGACAATACGACTCACAAAAGACCTTACCAAACCCATATAGCACATAAGCAAAACATAATTTCAGATGGCTCAAGGCACTTTTCAAACATCTTGCTTTTCACATTTTCATCCGTAACATCAAATTGTGTCATAAATGATACAAGCATATATTTACATGAATTCACATAATCAATCTAATGCAATGCACATCACCAAATTAATCACATAATAATCACATTCATGACCAAACATGCACTAATTTCTTTAAATCATTTAAATCATAAATCGAATAATTTGAAACTCATGAATTTCATAAATCTTGTATTTTCTCAAAATCATTTTCATAAAATCATTTATCAAAACTTTGCTTCTTAATTTTCAAATTCGCATTCTTAGCTTACAATTCAATAAATAAATATACTACCCACCTCATATCCATGCTAGCATCTTGTCCAATGCTTCAATTTGACCTTTTTTCCTTTCTTCCTTCCAATTGAAAATTCCCTAAATCAATTTCATCCAAAATTTAATCTCATAAATAACTTAATCCTTCAATTTGATTCTTAAGTCATCAATTCTTACTAATTCCAAGATAGTTACATCACTAATTCCAAAAACCCCCCAAATTACAAATTGAACCTAAATCAATCCAATCAAATTCAATATCATAATTGACTTAATTTCTCAAATTGAACTTAGGAAATATCAATTCCTCTCATATTCAAGCTATTTCAATCTTCAATTTTGAAAATCTCCAATTTTCAAAATTGGCGTAAACCAATTTGCACAAATTCAATATCATAAAACATAATTTCTTCAAAATTGATTCCATATTTCATCAATTCATGCTATTATTGATAATTCTACACCATTAATTCACAAAATTTGGGAAAATCCCCAAATTCCAAATTTAGCCTAAGCCTCCAATTTACAATTTTTCAAATTAAACTTCACCTAAAGCATAAACATCAAAATTAACTTAGGATATCTCAAATTCATCACTAATTCAAGCTATCTAAATCATCAATTTCAAAAATTCTCAATTTTAAAATTTGACATAAACCCCAATTTCATTCCATCCAAAATTAAACACAACCTAAAGCATATACATCACAATTAGCTTCATAAATCACATACCCATATCATTTTCCATGATTCTAAACCAAAGTTTAAGAAAAAACTCAAAGATTGAAATTTCTCTTACCTCTTTCTCTCTCTAGATTTTCGAAATTCCTAAGCTCCAATGGTAACTCCATCTTCTTTCTTCCCTTTCCCCTTGAAATCCATGCAAAACTCATGCTTAAAGACCTAAAAATTCGAAATCCCACTTACTCTTTATTCTTCTTCATTCTTTCTCCCATACAAAGTAACTCCTCCTTTTTCCTATCTTCTTTCTTATTTTCATGTAAGTTTCGTGGGTCTCAGCTCTTTTCTTTCACCCTAAACAACAGTCACTTGAGAGTTTTTCCATGTCACTTAAAATGGGGTACAAATGACCCTTATGTCCTCACTTGTTTGCTTATTTCCAAAATTGCCCCTGCAGGAATTTGAAAAACTGATACATTGTGACCTGATTTCGAGCAACTAAACGAAATAATTTGGACAAACTTTCTTCTTAAAAATTGTTCCTTTCGATCTTACGAATCCAACGCCACTGACAGCGCTTAATTCGGATCTAAAACGAAGAAATTATAGCCAAAATACTATCAGACCTTCACAAAATCCGAGACTGAACATTACGCGAATTTAATTCCAAAAATGAACAATCTTAGGGATGAAATTAAATTTCGATCCCTTCATAAGAGTTGTAGCCCTATATCTTAAATTTATTTTCCCTCAAGAATCAACTCAATTGGAGTTGTACAGCTCCCGAAAATTGCAAAATACTGAACCATGTTCAGAAAATTATCCAACTTATAACCTATAACCCATCTCTTACTTTGGTTCAATTAATCTCTTTCCATTTAATCTCCTAAAAATCATAATTCTTCATAAAAATGAACGTAATTGTCTTAGGAATCCAACGCTTCAAGAATCAAATCAATCGGATGTCGGACGAAGGATTTATAAGTAAAAGATTACAAAAGGGTCGGAGTTCAAACCAAGTTACAAGACTTCAAATACATACTTATACCTGAAATTTTCAAAAATCATATCTCTTAATCCCGAACTCGGAATTTGACGAATTTGGTGTCAATAAAGAGATAAAGGAAGCTCTACAACTTCCCTGAAGAACCCAAAATCAAATTAGGTCTCGAAAGAGGTTAAAAACTCAATCAAAGATTCTATCCAAAACAACTTTTCCTAAACAACTTCCAATTTTTAATCGCTCATAACTCCTAGCCCCGATATCGAAAAATTACAAACTTTATGGCGTCGGAAAGATCGACATACAAGCTACAACTTTCATTAAGACCACTTATTCTAATTCAAATTAAATCCATACGACCAGTGGCCTCGAAGTATAGCACATGCAAATATACACTTAGGTCATTTATACAAAACAAAGCTAGATCACTTAACTTTGGAAAATCATAACTTTCAATCCCGACATCGAAAAATAGCAAACTTTATGGCCACAGAAAACTCTCAACAAACACTACAAATTTCATGTAGATCATTTTCTCAAATTTTTCCTAGATCAAAAGTCAACTGTCAACCCCAAAAATCAAACTTCAAACAAATTTCATACTTAACTTTGACTGATCATAACTTTCACTCCCGATATCGAAAAATATCAAACTTTATGGCTACGGAAAGTTATTGACATAATCTACAAGTTTCCAGAAAACCATTTTATCAAATTTTGCCTAAATCAAAAGTCAACTCTCAAAGGCCAAAAAGTCAAACTTTTTAAATTCTTCAAATTTTCACACTTTTTCTTTTCAATTCTTGCTATTTAACTTCATTTCAATCAACTCATCCACTTTCTTCTCATAATCCATACAAGTTCACTCAAATATCAAAATCCTCAAAATTAAACAATTCTTTTCTCATAAATTTTTTCTTAATTTCATCAAATTTCCTTAAATTCATAAATTGTCTCACCAATTTCTTTCTCATTTAAAATCATTTTAATATTCTAATTTTCACCAGAAATTCAGGGTCCAACATATAACATCTATAAATATGTTACCTACTTAATTTGCTCAAAAATCCAAACTCAATGTTGTCTTCCTCTTGCTCTTGGATAGGTTTGTTTGGTTTCCTATAATAAACCAATTTCCCTTTCAATCCAAATTCAAGTAAAATTTATAAAGCTTCAAAATCACAAAAGGGTAAAATCAAGCTTGAATTAACCTACCCATAGTTTGTCTAGGTTAGTAAAATCAAAGCCCTAGCTTAGAAACCCTAAAATCAAATGGGTCTCTTAAATCATTTTCTTCCAACACAAACTTTTCATTCTCAACATAAAAACTCCTTTCTCTCTCTAGCTCCTTCTCTAACAAAACAAGAAGAAAAATGAAGCTTACCTCAAACAAATCTTCTTTCTTGTTCTTCCTCCACGTTTTTCCTCATCTTTCCCCACATTCCACGATTTCTTCTTCTTTCTTCTCTTCTTTCACACGACTTTTCCTTATGCTCTTTTCTATTTTACGTTTTCTCTTATTCTCTTCTAACTCCCACAATTTTGCTTCTCGTCATTAATTCAAGATTACATTTTATTAATCTTTCCCATTTTGCCCCTCATCAATTAATGAAATGCCCATTTGCTTTTTCTTTTGTCTTTACCTACTAACTCCTTTAATCTTCTTAAACACCATACCATACTCTAACTTAATTCTAATCTTTCCATCTAATTTCTAACCTCTATTTAAGCCCATTAAATTAATGACTCAATTCTAATAAACAAACAAATTATAAATAAATAATTAAATAAGTAATAAGTAATTTAGAATAATTTTAGGGTCCAACACAATTAGTGTCCATAACCACCACCCAAAACTGAAAGAGAGAGAACAAATCAAAAAATAGAACTTGAAACATGAAAAGAGAAAATAAAGGATTGGACCATGAAAAAGGAACTTCAATTGTTATATAGAAGGAGAAGGGAAGAGCGAATGAGTTGAATTAGCCACCTTCTTAATCACAAACAATTGTAGTGAAGCAAAAACCAAGATCTATGGTTTTGTTATATATATATAGTGAAGCAAGATGCAACCGGTAGAAGAGGAAACAAAAAAACTATGGCTATTAGCCACCTTCTAAATCACAAATAGTTGTAGTGAAGCAAAAACCAAAGCTTATGGTTTTTGGTATATCTATATAATGAAGCAAGATATAAGCAATAGAAGAAGAAGCAAAATAAACAATTTCTAGTAGCTAGGTTTTAAATTTAACTTATATATATAGTTAGGCTTTCAGGTCAACTGGGCCTTAAAGCTTAAATTCAAGCCTAACTTGAAGCTCAAAATTTAGAAAAAAATAAAGCTCGAACCCAACCTAAAGCCTGATCAACTCAAGCAAACAATGTTGACTTCAATCTAAGTCGGACTGGGCCAGACAAGGCTTAGGTTTCTTTTCCAAGCTTGTTGAGAATTGAACAAACATTAAAGAATAAAAAAAGTGGTTTCCTTTGCAACTTTTATATTAGTCTAAGCTAGTGTTTTAGCAAAAAAGAACACCAAAAGAGAGTAAGAATGTGATGTTTTCTTATCTTATTTTTTCCCTTTCTCTTAGTCAATATCTTACGAATTATATGCAAAGTTATAATGATTTGGGTGTTCTCAACAATCGATTGTTAGTTTATGTTCCAAGTTAATTAGGGATAAGAAAGATTAGACTCCTAGTGTTTAACAAAATGCCGCAAAGAATATATACGTGTAGCGCTCCCTTATCGTAGGGTATGCACCATCAGGGCGTCAATAGGTCATTAACAAAATCACCATATTTTAAAACTTTAATGCTTGATACATAACCATCGCTTCTCCTTGTCACACAAAAGCTATACTATGCTATCTTAAAAAAAGAAGTCTAACTTCTCTGAGCTAGGAGTCTAATCTATCTAATCTATCAGTCCTGAAAAACAATGGCAATTTTGGGTGAGTTTGCGAACTCAATGAGAAACCATCATCGATGGTTCACTCAATTCATGCATTACACAAATAGCGTACAGCACATCACAGTAACATTCAATACCTCATATAACAGTTTATAGAATACAGGCAATTCGCAAATCAGTTATCACAATCGTATCATGCAATGCATATGTGACTCTTTTCCAGTTTGTTTCAGTGTTGTGACCGAGCACTTATTCAGTGACAGTATTCAGTGGACTCGTCAGGGAGTAGGAGAGCCCTCATGCAGGATACACTAACTCCCCTCGAGCTCAAGGCTCGGTACAGTGACAGTGTTCGAGCTCAAAGCTCTTTTCAGTAATAGTAGCGACTCAGGTCACAACATTCATTATCTGTTCATGCAATTATGCATGTCATGCATATGCCTAGTAAATCACAGTCATATGGCTGTAATAGCCCATTTATCACAATTTCTCATAATCATGTAGTAGTCAAATCCAATTTATCAAAAGCATGCACTTCGGTCCTAAGCATTCACGTACTCATACAATGCACATTTGCAAACAGTTCACATAGAGCATTTATCAATCAGAAATTGAGGAATCAACTAGGTTACTCACCTGTAACTTCCGAGCTACTGCCTAGAAGTCCCAGCAATGTCCGTGAAATGACGATCCAACGGTGCCTCTATAATAGTTAAATAGTTACCCATTACTAAATGCTCAGTCAAAACAATTCAGTGCTGCATATGTTTAAATGAAAATATGTACGATGCATATTCATGATTTTTTGGCGCTAAAACCCAATTTCGCTATCTCTTGCCTCAGAACCACAATTTACTATTCACTAGATCAAGAGTATCCATTGATTTCATAAGTCTCCAATTTAAACTTCAATTATCAAGAACTATCCTTAGGTTGCAATAGGAAACCATAATCAACTTTTTTTCAGTGATTGAGACCATACTAAATTAAATTCTAACTCTCATTCATTTCCTCAATTGTAGACTTCTTTCTCTAGTTCCTAACAAATCAAGAATCACTTCAATTGGAGGTCTATACCATAAGTTATGCCCCTAAAAACTAACCCAAATCAACTCAGAAAATCATCCCCGTCGCGGCGTCTACACAGTGGCTCGTCATGACGCTCAACTTCGCTTCGTCATGACGTCGACTCACTCGTCGTCATGACGTCCAATTATTCTCACGTCACGACGTACGAGTCCTGGTTCGTCTTCTCCGATCGACCTATCATCCTTTCTCTCTCTAAAAACCAGTATTAATAACTCTCAACTACCCATTTTTACACCATAAATACCATAAATGCATCAAACAACAATAAATAACAACATTAAAGCCATTAAACTTACCAAATCAAAACCCTAAATCTTCAACCTCCAAAAATCACCTCCAACGCTTAAACCCACGGTTTTCACCCTCAAGACCTAGCAATTTCCATCTTCCTCAAGGATCAAGCTAGGCTCGCACAAGGGAAAGAAAGCAACAGCACACTCACGAAGGAGGAACGAAAATCACCGAAGGGGGAAAAGAGGATCGTGCTCTAGGAGAAGAGAAGATAAGCTTTTTACAATATTCAAAACCTAAGGCTATATAAAGGGTTGATTTAAACCTATAAATCATAGTCCTCAAATTCATTAAATTTCAGTCTCTAATTTTCAATGGCTCAACATTCTCATTCCTAAAATCACAATTCTATTTTTCCATACCATTTGCCCATCAATTTCGGAACCATAATCTAATTCATCAGTCTCTAAGTCATTTTTCCAGTCCGGACCCAAAACTCTAAAAATTCTAGAAAAATTCCTATAAATCCTTAAAAATATAAAACACAAGATTCTATACTCCAATTTCAATTTCCAAATCCCAAAAATTCAATTCTCACTCCAACTCAACTATACAAACCCAATTATTCCATAATTTCAATTAAATCGAAGTCAAACATAATTAACTCAAATTCACCAATCATGCTTACAATTAAATACCGAAAAGTATCATGAATGCATGTACCTATAAATGCACGTGCAGACAACTTATTCCTCTATAATTAAAGTTCAATGAATGATCAGTTAATAAAATGTAGTATGCAATCCTACCCAGTCCCAATTTACCAATATGCCCATCACATCGATAACGGGATGTTACAATTCTCCCCTCCTAATAAAAATTTCGTCCCGAAATTTTATACATGTCCGATCGAATAGATGAGGATACTGACTTCTCATATGCTCCTCAGTCTTCCAAGTTACTTCCTTAGAAGAGTGGTTCTTCCAAAGGACTTTCACCAATGGAATCACCCTTCTCCTCAACTGCTTGACCCGTGATCCCACAATCTGTACCAGCTCCTCGACATAACTCAGATTACTGGCCAATTCAATCTCCTGAGCCGGAATCACGTGAGTCGGGTCTGATCGGTACTGTCGGAGCATACTAACATGAAACACGTCATACAACTGGGACATCTCACTCGGCAAAGCCAACCGATATGCCAATGGTCCTATCCTCTCGAGGATCTCATAAGGACCAATATACCGAGGGCTCAACTTGCCCTTCTAGCCAAATCTCAGAACTCCTCTCCAAGGTGACACTCGGAGGAACACTCTATCTCCCACACTGTACTTCATCTCTCGCCGATGCTAATAGACATAACTCTTTTGTCTATCCTGAGCCGCCTTGATGCGACTCCAAATCAGTTTCACCTTATCAACAGTGTCCTGAATCAGCTAGGGACCCTCAATCGACCTCACACCCTTTTCATCCCAATACAGCGGCGATCGACACTGTCGCTCATACAAAGCCTCATACGGTGCCATCCCAATACTGCTGTGATAATGATTATTATATGCAAACTCGATCAGAGCCAAATACTGATCCCAAGCACCTCGAAACTCCAATACACAGGCTCGTAACATATCCTCAACAGTCTTAATCGTCCTCTTACTCTGCCCATCTGTCTGAGGATGAAACGTTGTACTGAAGTTCAGTCCTAGTACCCATAGCCGACTGCAGGCTTTTCCAGAACCTCGAAGTAAATCTAGGATCCCTGTCTGAGACTATCGACAACGGAACCCCATGCAGCCGCACAATCTCTGTCACATACTTCTGGGCCAACTGATATAGAGTATTACTCTCCCTCACTGGCAAGAAGTGAGCCGATTTAGTCAATCGGTCCACTATGACCCAGATAGCGTCATGCTGCCTCGGCATTCTAGGCAAACCCATAATAAAATCCATGGTAATTCGCCCCATTTCCACTCCGGAATGGGCAACGAATGCAATCTCCCTATTGGGGCTCGGTGCTCGACCTTAACTCGCCGCACGTCAAACACCGAGAAACAAACTCTGCCACCTGCCTCTTCATACCTGGCCACCAGAAATGCAACTTAAGAGTGTTATACATCTTGGTAGTACCAGGATGCATAGCATAGGTGGCCAAATGCGCCTCCTCTAGAATCTCCATTCTCAAATCATCCACATCAGGCACACACAGTCTTTGACCCATCCACAATGTCCCATCTCTCAACTCAAAATCAGAAGACAACCCAGATCTTACTCTATCAATCAATCTCACCAACATAGGATCCTGGTCCTGAACTCGCCTGATCCTGTCATGCAACATCGGCCTAAGCCTCAGAGTAGCAATCAGAGCTCCATCCTGATCCAAATCCATCTGCACATTCAGAGCTCTCAACTGAATCAAACTAGGCAATCTCTCAATCAACTCGAGCCGACCGATATGAGATCTCCTACTCAATGCATCGGCCACCACATTGGCCTTCCCATGATGATACTCAATCGTGCATTCATAATCCTTAAGCAACTCAATCCATCTCCTTTGTCTCAGATTCAGCTCTCTCTGACTCAGCAAATACCTCAAACTCTTATGATTAGTGAAGATCTGGAACGTCTCCCCATACAAATAATGTCTCCAGATCCCATACAAATAATGTCTCCAGATCTTCAGAGAAAATACAACTGCAGCTAACTCCAAATCGTGCACTGGATAGTTCACCTCGTGAGACCTCAACTGTTTCTAGGCATAAGCTATCACTTTGCCATGCTGCATCAATACACATCCCAGTCCCTGATGCGAAGCATCACTGTACACCACATAGCCTCCAGTCCCAGATGGAATGCCTAACACCGGTGCAGTAGTCAGCCGATGTTTCAGCTCCTCAAAGCTCTTCCGGCACTCCTCAGACCATCTGACCGACACATCCTTCCTTAGAAGCTTTGTCAGAGGGGCTGAGATCAACGAGAACCCTTCGAAAAACCTCCGATAATATCCGGCCAATCCTAGGAAACTCCGAACCTCAGATACATTCCTAGGAACCTCCCAATGCAGCACCGCCTCGACCTTGCGAGGATCCACCTGAATACCCTCACCAGTCACAATGTGCCCCAGAAACACTACCTCATTAAGCCAGAATTCACATTTAGTGAATTTGGCAAACAACTGTCTCTCTCTCATCACCTGCAGAACAATCCTCAGATGCTTAGTGTGCTCCTACCTACTCCTCGAATACACCAATATATCATCAATGAATACAATCACAAACTGATCCAGGTAGGGCTGAAAAACCTTATTCATCAAGGCCATGAAAGCTGCCGGGCATTAGTCAACCCAAACGGCATCACTAAGAACTCGAAATGTCCATACCTGCTCCTAAAGGCACTCTTAGGCACATCGACCTCTGCAATCCTCAACTGATAATAACCCGATCTCAGATCCAACATAGTAAACACCTGAGCTCCCTTCAACTGATCAAATAAATCATCGATCATAGGCAGTGGATACTTATTCTTTACTGTCACCCGATTCAACTGCCTATAGTCGATGTACAATCTCAGAGTCCCATCCTTTTTCTTCACAAACAGCACTGGAGCTCCCCATAGCGAAACACTGGGCCTAATGAACCCCTTATCCAGAAGCTCCTACAACTGAGCCTTAAGTTTCCTCAGTTCCATCGGTGCCATCCTATACGGAGGTATAGATATAGGAGCGGTACCTGGAACGAGGTCAATAGCAAACTCCGTCTCTTGATCCGGCGGTAAACCCGGTAACTCATCGGAAAATACATCCGGGAATTCCCTGATCACGGGGATATCTTGTACTCTCTGCTCAACTCTGGTATCTACAACGTGGGCCAAATAGGCCTCACAACCTCCCTGCATCAATCTCAAGACACTCAGAAAGGAAATCATCCTGGCTGGCACTGCCTGGCTAACACCTCGAAAAATAGCTCTGGGCTGACCATGAGACTCTAATACAACCTCCTTGGTGTAACAGTCCATGATAACCCTATGCGCAGTCAACCAGTCCATCCCTAAAATCACATCTATCTCCCTCAGAGGCAGTACTATCAAATCTGCACTCAATACTGCTCGATCTATCATAATCGGGCACCCCTTGCAGACCTCTCCTAAAATAGTCGTACTACCTAGAGGTGTACTCACCTCTAACCCATACTGTAACATCTCCCTATCCCCATTCAGTCTACATGCTAAATGCGGTGCAATGAATGAATGAGTGGATCCAGGGTCCAACAATGCATAGGCTTCAAAACCAGAAATCAGAAGCATACCCGCAACGACATCTGAGGAATCCTGAGCCTCCTGACGAGTCATATCATAGACTCTAGCCTGAGATTGCGGTCTGCTGCTCAGTCCCTCAGTCCTCACTACGGACCCCTCAGCTCAGCCTCGGCCTCTCCACCCAAATCCACCTCCACGGCTCTGCTGCACCGTGGTATTACTGCCAGATCTCCCAGTCATAGTAGACTGAGCTCCTAAAGTCTCGGGGCAATTCTTAACCAGGTGGTCCATCGAGCCGCACCTAAGACAGGCTCCAGTCAGCCATCGACACTCACCACTGTGCCTCCTCTCACAATGCTCACAGATTGGGGGAATCTGTCCTAAACCTCTGGCATTGCCACTGCCACTACCAATCTGTACAAATCTGCCTCTCTGTCCAAATCCAAACTGTCTAGCTCCTCCGAGGACTCAAGGGCCTACTCGGCGCCATCGAACCCTCTGCTAGCACTGCCCTGGCTATCACTCGGTCTCTTGCCCCTGATCAGTCTCATCTTGACTCTATCTCAGAAGCTGCTCAATCCGCACTGCAGCAGCCCGCAACTCGATAAAAGTGCCCATATCCGATCGGGCTAACCTGGTACGGATCTTCAGATTGAGTCCGCCCTCAAATCTTCGACACCTATCAGCCTCAGAAGCAATCAAAACAGTCGCATACCCCCATCAACTCGTTGAACCTCACCTCGTACTCAGCCACTGTCATCTGACCCAGTCTCAACTCCAAAAACTCCTGCATCTTCATCTCTAAATACACCTTGGGCATGTAGTTGTCTCTAAATGCCCTCAAAAGTCACCCCATGTCAGAACGCAGGGTCTGGTGGTACTGCTCGGGACAGTCTTCCACCACTGATAAGACGGACCCTGAAGGAGAGAAACTGCATAGTCGAAACGCTCATCAGAGTCGCAGTCCATCTGATCGAGGACTCGCTCAGTCCTCTCCAACCATCCCTCAATCTCAGCAGGTCTCGCCGCCATAAGTCAACGACTCACAGACACGATCGTCATACCTCCTCTCCCATCTCACGGGAACTCTAGGAGGCAATTCCTCATAATGAGGCACATATGACTCCCTACTAGCAGCTCCCACTGATCCTAGGTCAGCTGGTTGATCAACCTGATCTCCAAGAACGGAAGACCTACAACAAACAAGAGTTTTGATCAAATTTCTGCTTTTCTCACTGAAATTCGAACCTAAGATTACACTATACCCAAAAGATGCCAAATCATGCTCTGATACCACCTAATGTAGCGCCCCCTTACCGTAGGGTATGCACCGAGATGCCCGTAGGTCATTACGATACATAACCCACGATGAGGGTGCACTACGAATGATCAATTCTAAAAACCTCATGGCATCAATATAATAAAACCGCAATAACAAAATCACCATATTTTAAAACTTTAATGCTTGATCTCATTTCATAATATCGAACATAAATATAGACCAGTTTATCAGTTCCCTACTGTCTAAACACAATACTCTCAAAAAGGAAACTGATACAAAAGTCTATACTATGCTATCTTCAAAAATCAATCCCAGCTGACCGACTTGTGTACCATCGATTCTCTTGCTACACGCTCACACGGTAGGAGAAGTCTAACTCTGGAGCTAGGAGTCTAATCTATCAGTCCTGAAAAACAATGGCAATTTTGGGTGAGTTTGCGAACTCAATGAGAAACCATCATCGATAGTTCACTCAATTTATGCATTACACAAATCGCGTACAGCACATCACAGTAACATTCAATACCTCATATAACAGTTTATAGAATACAGGCAATTCGCAAATCAGTTATCACAATCGTATCATGCAATGCATATGTGACTCTTTTCCAGTTTGTTTCGATGTTGTGACCGAGCGCTTATTCAATGGATGATTCAAGGACGCGTCGAGGAGTGGAAGAGCCTCACGCAGATACACTAACTCCCTCGAGCTCAAGGCTCGATGCAAGGATGTTGTTCGAGCTCAAAGCTCTTTTCAGTAATAGTAGCGACTCAGGTCACAACGTTCATTATCTGTTCATGCAATTATGCATGTCATGCATATGCCCAGTAAATCACAGTCATATGGCTATAATAGCCCATTTATCACAATTTCTCATAATCATGTAGCGATCAAATCCAATTTATCAAAACATGCACTTCGGTCCTAAGCATTCATGTACTCATACAATGCACATTTGCAAACAGTTCACATAGAGCATTTATCAATCAGAAATTGAGGAACCAACTAGGTTACTCACCAGTAACTTCGAGCTCTTCGCTGAAGTCCCAAAGAATGTCCGTGGAATGACGATCCAACGGTGCATCTATAACGCTTAAATAGTTACCCATTACTAAATGCTCACCAAAACAATTCAATCTTCAGATATGTTTAAATGAAAATATGTACGATGCATATTCATGATTTTCCTACGCTTAAACCCAATTTTGCTATCTCTTGCCTCAAAACCACAATTCACTATTCACTAGATCAAGAGTATCCATTGATTTCATAAGTCTCCAATTTAAACTTCAATTATCAAGAACTATCCTTAGTTGTAATAGGAAACCATAATCGACTTTCTTTCGATGATCGAGACTATACTAAATTAAATTCTAACTCTCATTCATTTCCTCAATTGTAGACCTCTAGTTCCTAAAATCATCACTTCAATGGAGGTCGAAGGATCGCCCAAAACTAACCCAAATTAACTCGAAAATCATCCTCGTCATGGATGGATCGTCGCGACGTCTCACAAGTTAGCTCGTCAGTTCGCTCATCGCGACGTCCAACTCACCGCTCGTCGCGACGTCTCGTTCGTCGCGACGTACGCTCGTCGCGACGTCCAATTATTCTCACGTCACGACGTACAAGTCTTGGTTCGTCTTCTCCGATCGACCTATCATCCTTTCTCTCTCTAAAAACCAGTATTAATAACTCTCAACTACCCATTTTTACACCATAAATACCATAAATGCATCAAACAACAATAAATAACAACATTAAAACCATTAAACTTACCAAATCAAAACCCTAAATCTTCAACCTCCAAAAATCACCTCCAACGCTTACACCCACGGTTTTCACCCTCAAGACCTAGCAATCTCCATCTTCCTCAAGGATCAAGCTAGGCTCGCACAAGGGAAAGAAAGCAACAGCACACTCACGAAGGAGGAACGAAAATCACCGAAGGGGGAAAAGAGGATCGTGCTCTAGGAGAAGAGAAGATAAGCTTTTTACAATATTCAAAACCTAAGGCTATATAAAGGGTTGATTTAAACCTATAGATCATAGTCCTCAAATTCATTAAATTTCAGTCTCTAATTTCCAATGGCTCAACATTCTCATTCCTAAAATCACAATTTTATTTTTCCATACCATTTGCCCATCAATTTCGGAACCGAAATCTAATTCATCAGTCTCTAAGTCATTTTCCCGGTCTGGACCCAAAACTCTAAAAATTCCAGAAAAATTCTTATAAATCCTCAAAAATATAAAACACAAGATTCTATACTCCAATTTCAATTTCCAAACCCCAAAAATTCAATTCTCACTCCAACTCAACTATACAAACCCAATTATTCCATAATTTCAATTAAATTGAAGTCAAACATAATTAACTCAAATTCACCAATCATGCTCACAATTAAATACCGAAAAGTATCATGAATGCATGTACCTATAAATGTACGTGCAGACAACTTATTCCTCTATAATTAGAGGTCAATGAATAATCAGTTAATAAAATGCAGTATGCAATCCTACCCAGTCCCAATTTACCAATATGCCCATCACATCGATAACGGGATGTTACAATACGTCTCTTTGATAGATACTGATTGATTTATTTACTTCTCCTGATTAAATTAGTAAGATATGATTTTCTTATATTGCTGCATGTTTTAAAAGGTAATTTTGGTGTTAAAAGAACAACCAAGTAGCCCATAAGTGAAATCTATTACATTATATGAGTTATTAAACGATCTATTAATGTTGTTGATGTTGAAACCGCTTGGTCAATATAAGCTATATATATATAATTCAACTTGAAGATAAAATGGAATGTTAAATTACTAGTCTTAATTATTTAGGAATTTGATGAACAATATGAGATTATTCTTCGCAAACATTCCTTTACTCTTATGTTATATTTATATGATCATAGTAAGCTTACATGCAATTTCGATCTTGAAATAAAGATAATAAAGCTTGTGATGAAATTTTTCAACTAATATAATATTTTCTTATCACTTTTGTTATTGCCACTTATAGGTAATTACTTTTAGTGATGGAAGCTTTAAACAATATGAATGATTCCAATGATTATGTAGAAATAAATGAAAAGAATGTAATATGATGCTACTATAGAGATGCATTTAGTCTCATTAATGGTTGAAAAAATTAATAAAGGAAATCGAACAACTACAACCTTTTTCTAAATCTAGTTGGAAGAATATTAAGGTAGGTCTTCAAATTAAAATTCAATAAAGTGTATTTTGACGTTCAATTGAAGAATAAGTATAATGCATTAAGAACTAGATTGACAAATTTCAAGAACCTACTCAAAGAAATGAGAATCAATTACAACCCCTTCACCAGTGAAGTTAATGTTATAGATTAATATTACAAAAATCTATTTAAGGAAAAAATATATCTTTACTTATTGGTATATCATATTTTTTTAACTCATCTACAATTTTCATCTTTGTAAGTGCATAAAATGGCACACATGTTAAAAAAAGGATGCAAGGAGCTTTTGGGCTTGTTTCATATTTTTAGAGATATGCATTCACATCCGTTCACACAATCTCTATTAATTAGTACAAAAGAAGAATATAGAATTGATGTTGATGAAGATTGTACATCGATGAAAAAGGAGAACAAGTTGCAAATTCTCGTTTTAAGAAAAAGAAATCCCTAAGAAGAAGAAGAAGGTAAAGATAACATACTCTAAAATTTTAGAAAAGGTTTTGATTACAATTAGTGAACAATAAAAAAGAAAGAATGATTTACTTGAGAAAAAACTGGCCTCAACAACATACATTACAAAGGATGGATTTAAAGGTTTATCAGATAATCAAGAGACTAATATAATGATAGAATATTTAAATTCCTAACACTATTTGGGTGTCGAGGTTATGCAATATAGAAAAGTAGTTAAGCTTTATATAATTCTCCACTTTATAAGGAGATATTTATGAAGATGCAAATTACAAGGAAGATGGATTACATCTATTTAGTTATGTTTTCATGTTATGTCATAGTGAAGTCTTATTCGGTTAAGCACTTTTATATTAAGAACTAATCCACGGTTTGAACATTTTATGCATATGTTTTGTATGCATATTTAGTGTGAATTTTTTTACTGAATATTTGATATGAACTTTTAAATTTACGTTAAATGTCATAGTGTTTCATAATCATTTTAACATTTATATTTAATGTCTTTATTGATTATTTAATACTAGTATATGCATAGTCTTCTTATCAGATTTTGAATTAGATTTATATGATGAATTGATGAAAGTAGTTGCTATTTCTCTAGCTAGGAAAGAGTGAATATTTTCATTTACACAAGCAACCATGTAGAACTTATGCTTAAGAATGTCATAATTGGATTTTGGAGCTTTTAAATAGAAAGTGAACAAGAATTTATGATAAATTAAGAATGAACAAACTAATTTTATTAAGCTTATGTGATGAGTTGAAGAGTTTAGGAGACTTAAAGCCAACAAGTCATTTGATTTTGGAGGAACAAGTTGCAAATTTTTTTATGACTATAGAGCATAGTGAGACAATTAAAGCCAATGCAAAGCATTTTTAACATTCAACTTAGACAATTTTGAAGTATTTTTGTAAAAGTATTATATTCAATTAATCGTCTTGCAAACAGAGTCATTACTCTACCATCTTTTACTAATACACCTTATTCAACATAATTCAAAATAGTTTTGTATTTTCAAGTATATTGATATATTTACTTATTATTTGTATTATGTCCTTATATTTAATTAACTATTTTAATAATATATTTTATTTTTTAGGTTTGTGTTGGAACAATAGATAGTAAACGTACTAATACACATGTTCCAACTAATAAACAAATATAATGTATGGGTAAAAGAATAGATCCAACCCTAAATATAATATAATGTTGCTCATTTGACATATATTTTACATTGGTAATGATCTGGATAGGAAGGTACTACAAATAACTTGTAAGATCTTTTAAAATAGCAACAAATTTACCAAACCAATGTCCTATACCTCTACAAGATATTAAACTATTTACATAAATAGAGTAATTACGATTACATCTTAATAGAATTTTTAATATTATGTTCTTAATATGTGATGCAAGTTCTATTTGGTTAGTCATGCTATACTAATATGCTTAGATTTCTTTCACCATCTTAAGGTTAGAAATATCATTTACTAGATTATAAAGGAAGATAAAGACCTCAAGGTAAATACGATTTGTTTAACTATGGACATTCGTCATTAAGAAATGTTATGGAAAGATATTTTGACATTCTAAACACATATTTTCCTATACTTTCAAACATGTCAAGTTATAATATGAAAAAAGTAGATCGTTGTTGTTTATAAAATGAATGGATAAAGCTACAAATTATTTGTTGATTATATTGAAAATGAAAAGTAGATTATATATAGCATAAATAAAGATATAAATTCTCAAATGTTGTACAATATTACTCCAAAGACAATTTTGGAGTACGCCTAGAAAATGTGATAAAATTATTGGACAAATAAAGAATGATTATATTAGTTATAATTGATTTATGTTTCTTTTTGTAAATGATACTACTAGTATGTTTTAAAGCATTATATTATGATGAACAAATTTTATTAATTAAAATAACTCAATATAGACTTTTATTATATAAAATCGATGTGAAAATTTCTTTAATTATATTAAATATTCATACTTTTATTTCTAAACATAATGAGAATTAATTAATTTAAGAATATAATTTGATATAATAAAATTAAATTAAAATTTAAGAATACAAGTTGATAAATTAAAATAATTATATTAATAATTATATCTAATAATATAATTAAAAATAAAATAAAAACATGATGATGAGAGTAAAAATGTTGGCATTTTTAGTTTTTATATGAATTTCAACCAAATATGTTTTAAATTTTTATTATAAATTTAATCAAATAACTTTTTATTTTTAGCAAAAATAAAAACAGAAATAAAAACTATAAGTCACAATAGAAAATATAAATGAATGGGTCCTAATTTAACCTTATGCTTTATGATATATAATATGTGTTTGATGGATTTTATGTGATAGATATTCCTTTCTTATTTTTTATAAAATAACATCATAAATAGTTTTTGCCTAGATATTATAGTATCAAAGTCAACTAAAGATTTTTTCAGAAAATTATTTTATATTTTCAGGTGGGACATTATGCCAACCTTGTTTTAACTACCTCTACAGTTGTTGGTCCCGTTTTGTCGACTACTATTGCATTGCATGTAAGGCCACCACCTTCTTTTCGTGATTGTTTAGTAGGACAGTCATCCAGGGCAAAGTCCACTTCTTTGGTCAGACTGAGTTCAGCTTTTGATCTTTGTAGTAAGTGGATGAGAAAATTTTGTTTAGAGTATGAAGGGAATGATTACTTGCGACCAAAGGTTCTAGTTGATGATGATATTGCACAAGAGGTTAGCGGTAAGTGGAACGATGCTCTCTTTATTAAAGTTTACAAGCGGTCTGTTAATTTTACATACTTGGAGAATCAATTGAACTTACTTTGGAAGCCTTTTGTAGGACTAGATCTTATTGATTTGGGGTTTGGTTTTTACCTTGCCAAGTTTGAAGAGAAGGAGGATATGTTGTGAATTGTGTCCAATGGTCCCTATATTGTTGGAGGTCAGCCATTGTATATTCAGAAGTGGAAGCCTAGTTTTCAGTCATCTATGGCTAGCATTTCCTCAACGGTTACTTGGGTTCGTTTTATTGAATTTTCAATGGATTTTATCATGATGAATTCCTATTTGCAGCGGCTAGTGCTGTTGGAACACCTATTAAGGTGGATAGGCAAATGTCCATGGCTACTAAAGGACGTTTTGCTAGAGTTTGTGTTGAATTGAATCTTAAACAACCTCTTGTTTCCAAAGTTTTTATTGGAGGTGCATGGCGGCATGTGAAGTATGAAGGCATTTTAGGGTTCAATTCAGGATGTGGTCGTGTCAATCATCGTATTGAACATTATATGGAGGTGGTGGTTTCGATGACTACTAGGGCGGCAAAGTTGGTGTAACTAAGGATATGCTGTTGATTAATGCTAGTTAAACTTCTAAAGAAGATCTCTTTGACCCATGGTTGGTTGCACAATGTCCCGAAAGGTGTATCATTTTATTTCTTAGGAGAAGACCGTATCCAACACTATCACTAGAAATCGGTTTGAATCTTTACAGGTGGAGGATAGAGTGGTTCTTAAGGTGGATAAGGGCTTGGTCGGGCCTAGCAAAAGGATTTCTAGTGTTAGTGGGGCCTATGGGTCCAAGAGGTAAACATAAGAAGCCTGTGGTAGTTAAGGGGGTTGGGAGGTCTGGTAGTGAGAATGGTCAGTTTCAACTTAGGTCTGTTATAAGTAGGTATGTTTCTAAGGGTTCAATGGTTGTAACTAGGAGAAAAGAGGCTTTGGAGGTTGGATAATGTTCTGGATCGAATGTAGAGGGTCTGTTATCTGATGCATCAGACCGGATTTTGGTTAAGAAATCTTAGGTTCCTAGCATTTTGTTAGTAGAGATGCCTGTGCTAGCGATGATTGATAATGTTGGTGGTGGCGTGGTGGCAAAATTGGTTTTGAATGAACCAAAACCTCCCGACCTAATTGCTGATGACATCATTATGTGTGAGAAACCAGTGGTACTTTTAGAAACTTTGGCTAACAATGTTGATTGTGTGGTGAATAATGTGGTTTTGTCGAAGACTGATGATGATATTTCAGATAGTAATGGAGATTGTGGTGGTCGTTATCGGGGTCGAAGCCCACCAAAAAGTTGATTCTGGCTCCTTCTTTTAATCTTTTTTTAATGGATTTAAAAATAATTCAATGGAATTGTGGTGGAGCTACGAAGAGGAGTTTTTTTACTCATGTAAAAGAATTATGTCATCTTCATTGTCCAAAAATTTTGATTATCGTGGAGCCTCGAATTTTGAATGAAAGAGCGAATAGGGTGGCAAAGAAGGTAGGTTTTTTTGACTTATTCCTTTTTTATTCTGTTAGTTTTGTTGGTAGTGTTTGGTTGTTTTGGAATAAGAACATTTGTGATATATGTTTGTTACGGATGGATACTCAGTTTATTCATTGTTCAATTGATGTTAGAGGGAGTAGTAGTTGGTTTCTTACTGCAGTGTATGCTAGTACTATTCGTAATAGGCGAGATTTTTTTTCTGGTCTTAGATGTATGATATTGCAGATTATGTAGATGAGCCTTGGTTGTTATTTGGTGATTTTAATGACATTGCATATGTCCATGAGAAAAAAGGGGGTGATTTACCATTTGTTGCTTACTGTAGTAGGTTTTTACGGCATTGGAACTCTTGCTCCCTTATGGATTTGGGTTGTGTGGGTTGTTAGTTTACTTGGACACGCTCAATTGCTAGATTTGTGTTATCCAAGAACGTTTAGATCGGGCTTTGTGTAATACTAGTTGGCGGCTGAGATTTCCTAAAGCTTCTGTTATGTCTTTGTCTCGGCTTATTTCTGATCTTTTTCCTTTGTTATTGTCTTTGAGAGGTTTCTCTTCCTTTCTTTTGGTGAGGCCATTTCGGTTTGAGGCTGCTTGGACTTCACGGGAAGATTTTAAGCAAGTGATTTCATCGGCATGGTTTGTACCTCATGATTCTATTTCTAGTGCTCTTTTGATGGTTCAGGAACAAGCTGTATGTTGGAATAAGGAGGTTTTCGGTAATATTTTTCATAATGAGAGGGTTTTATTAAAGCGAATAAAGTGTGTTCAGTTAACTATTCATAATCATCTTTCTTCTTCTCTCTTGTTGCTTGGAAAAGATTTGTTATGCCAATATGATTTATGTTTGAAATAGGAAGAGACACTTTGGTTTCAAAAGTCTCGTGGTGCCTAGATCAACGATGGTGATCGATGTACTAAGTATTATCATGCAATTACTAGGATTTGTCGGAGATAGAATAAAATTGAATGTTTGAAGGATGATGCTAAGGAGTGGGTGTTAGATCCAGCTTTATTGAAGGATATGGCAGTGGGGTTCTACGAGAAGTTGTTCTCGAATGATGGGGTTTTTAATCCTGTGGGTTTTGCAGGTTTAAATTTTCCTCGGTTATCTGAGACGGAAGTTGAAGATATGTTGACACCTATTACTCGAAGAAGTTTGGATAACTGTTTCGAGTATGGGTTCTTATAAGGCCCTTAAGTCAGATGGCTTTCAACCTATATTTATTAAGAAGTATTGGGAAGTGGTTGGTGAAGAGGTTTTCCATTTTGTGTCGCAGACTTTTAATTCTGGTGTGATGGATGCTCAGGTTCTAAGGGTTTTATTGTGCTTATTCCTAAAGTTCATGCTCCATAATAGATTTCTCAGTTTTGTTCTATTACACTTTGTAATGTGTTGTATAAAGTGGTAATGAAGGTTTTGTCAAATGTTTGAAACCTTTTATTGATGGTTTGGTTAGCCTGTTCTAGAGTAGTTTTATTCCTGGTTGTACCTCTGCTAATAATATTATTATTACTCAGGAACTATTGCATTCTTTTAGGCGGTCTAAAAGTAAAGTGGTCATTTTGCTTTGAAAACTGATTTGGAGAAGGCCTATTTTATGGAACAACAACCCCTCTGCATCATTCTCAGCGACTTGAGGGCTTCGCCAGGGCAATCCACTCTCCCCTTATGTATTTGTTCTTTGTATGGAAGGTTTGACTATGCTTATTCAGAGAGCATTGATGAGTAAAAAAATGGATGCTGGTTAGTGCTTCTAAAGGTGGGTCAGGTATTAGCCATTTTTTTGTTGATAATTTGCTGATAGCTAATCAAAGTTAGTGCTCTCCCATAAAGGTGGGTTAGGAGAATTGATTATATCTCGTATTAGCCTCTTTTGATTGTTGATAATTTGTTCATTATAGCTAATCAAATTGAGTTTTTTGTGAAATTTAAAGTGGTCCGTGATGTTTATGAGATTTTCTTGGAATTTTTCGGGTTCTTGCTCTAGATGAAAAATTCTAACCGATCGGCCGAGTGAGCCTTTTGTCTTGAAAAGGATTGCCTAATGGTGTCATGTTTAGAGCTTAATTGGGATTAGTGTTTAATTAACTAAATTTTGTCTAAATTAAATGTCCAATTTATTTTTCAAATTCGCCCTTATCGTCTTAGGAAGTCCATAGTTATAATAGTTGTGTTCATTGAAATTAGTAGTTACTAAATTAAGAATTTACTTAGGAAGTCCCGTTATAACGAGCTTGTTGAAATTAGTAGTTACTTCGAACTTGGGCAGTATTTGGGTGTTTCATTATTGAATGGTCGTACTTCAATTGCTTATTATAAGCATATTGTGAGTTCAGTGGAGACTAGGCTGGCTACTTGGTGTTCTAACTTTCTAAGTCCCGCTGGGAAGGAAGTGCTTATTAAGCCTTTTATTTCTTCGCTACCAACTTACACAATGCAAACGGTTTAGTTACCTTTCTCTATTTATGATAATTTAGATCATTTGGCTTGTGACTTTTATTGGGGTTCCTTACAGGATAGGTGTAAGCTGCATTTAGTTAGTTGGAATTAGCTTATTCGGCCAAAAAGTTTGGTAGTCTTGCTTTAAAAAGTTCTAGATTGATGAATATTGTTTTGTTGGATAAGTTGGGATATAAGTTATTTTTGAATGATTTTGTTTTATGGGTGGAGGTGTTATGTCGAAAATATTGTAATGGTAGGACTATTCCCTTTTGTTAAGGGTTTAGCTTCTAGTTTATGGAAGGGGGTAGTTAAAAGTTTTAATTTGTTGTTTCCTCTTTCAGTTTGGAAGGTTAGGGATGGTTCTCATATTAGTCTTTGGTTTGATAATTGGTGCTCGAGGGGTCCTTTAGTGGATCATATGGCTGGTTTGACAGTAGGGGAAGAACATTTTCGGTAGTACATATAATTAATGATGGTTTTGGGATTTTTCAAGCTTACGTTCTTCAATTTCGGATCATCTCAAAAAGGTTATTCAGGCAATTCCTTTGCCTTTATTTACTTTGGTGCAGGATATTATGTCTTGGAGTTTTTCTTCGAATGGTGCATATTCAGTTCGAGCAGCTTATAAAGCAATTCTTTTGGAACAGGTGTCTAATATTTCTGTTTTGTCTATTTTTCTTGGTTATGGAAAGTGGCTAGTCCACCGAAATTTAAAAATTTTTTGTGGTTACTTGCGTACTCATGTCTTCCGATGAATTCTTTGCGGTTCTCCCAAGATTTAGCTACCTCTAATTGTGTGGAGTGTGCTCTTTATATGTTGAGTCTTCTTTACATTTATTGCGTGATTGTAATTGTGTAGTTACATGGTGGCAACAGTGAGATGTTCTTGATGATTTTTTTATTATGACGAATTTAGTTAATTGGCTAGCTTTGAATCTACGTGCTCATGCTGTAGGTCCTTTTAGTTTTGTCTGAGCACATTGGTTTCTGGCAGGTATTTGGTGGTTGTAGAAAGTTAAGAACTTATAGGTATTTCAAAAGGAGTTTCTTTCCTTAGCAAATTTGAATGATTGTGTCTTTAAAGTTGCAGTGGATGTGCCATTGACTTCTGATACAAAACCGAAGCTTCAAGGTGTAAGGTGTTGGATTGGATGGATTGCGTCGCCTACTGGTTGGGTGAAGTTGAATTTTGACAACAATTCTATTGTTAATCCTAGGCTGACTAGTGGTGGAGGATTGTTGCGTGATTCATTTGGTCGTTAGCTAGGGAGATATTCGTTTTGAATTGGTGTTTCAACTATCTTGGTGGGAGAGTTATGATCCATTCGAGATGGTTTGAGTTTTGTGTGGGATCACGATTTTCGACAAGTCGTGGTAGAATCTAATAGCATTGAAGTGGTGAGGATGGTAACATGTGGTGTTATATCTTCACATCCCATATCTGTTTTGATTGTGAATATTCAAGCTTTACTTGCTAGGAATTGGATTTATTCTATTAGGCATGATGCTTTGTGAAGATAATTTTGTAGCAGATTATCTCGCTAAATTGGGTCATGATATTTTTTCAACTTTTCAAGTTTGGGACGATATTCCTAAAGTCATCTCCTTAATTATATAGGTTGATGCTTGTGATATTTCTTTTCTAAGATAATTTTAGTTTTCTCTTATTTATAGAAAAAATAATTAAATAAAAGGCCCAGACTAAATCTAATTATTGAACTCTTTAATAGAATATAAAATTCAACAATGATAACTTCAATTCGTTGCCTCCTTGTTTGACTTTTCAATGCAATTTCAGATCTGCAAAATAAAAGGCCCAGACCAAATCTAATAATTGAACTCTTTAATTAACAACTTGCTTGAGCAATACGCTATGGACCCTTTTTCACAAACTTCGGAGTTCTGATTAATCGTTGTCGTCCTTTTAATCTACCCTTTGTTGTACGTTAATGTCACTATTTGTATATCTAATACGCAATTGTATAGAGTGTGAGTGTGCAAAAGATAGGTGGGGTTTATCCTTTATTGTAGGTTAACGGCACTATTTGTATATCTAATACGTAATTGTATAGACAGTGAGTGTGGAAAAGATAGGTCATAGGTGGGTTGTCACTGTGAATTGAACTGCAATAACTGGTAACACACGTGAACTGTAAGGTTTACATCAACCAACTAATGGTTCAAATGCAGCCATCAATGGTATCGTTTGTTTTCATTTTAGTAGTTCATCATACTGTACGTTTGTTAGATTTCCTAAATGTTGTTGCTTGCGGGATTTGGGTATTAATGTTACCACCTAATCATTGTCTCATCTCTTCGTGTTAAACAGAAATCATACATCCATTTTCCTTCCTTTGATTGTTTATAATGGCTTTTATATTTTAAAAGTTCTCCAGTAAAGTAATTTAGTAAGAGTTTAGGGGCATTCTTCTTCTGTTCTTAGGGTGGTGGAGGGTTTCTTATGAGTATTTAACTTATTTGGATTAGAGCTCAAAACAAGCGTCGCTACATTGTGGTCTTAATTTAACTTGCGGTGGTTACCCTAAGGAGCTTTCAAGTCCTTGGAATTAAAGGGTTCAAGTCGCGAATTGATTGACCTTGGGTTCATTCGATACTAAAGTTTAAAATGTTTAACACTGAAATTTATTAAAAAAATTAAGATTTTAATTTATTTTTTTAACACATACAATCCGATAAATGGTGAGCAGAACTTTGCACCATATCAAATATAAGCACTACTTTACAATATATCAGGTATACTCCTAACCAAGATAATCAATTTTTTTAAGTTATAATTTTCTAGTTTTTATTTTAAAATTATTTTTTATTTTTTATTTTCTATACATATATATATTTTTTAAATATATTCACATCATTTTTTAAAAAATATGTACATCACTCTTTTATTGTCACATCTGCATGTGGGTCTACTGGAAACAACCTCTCTATTAAGTGGGAGTAAAACTAAAAGCAGTAGAGTTGTATGGGTAAATGAATCAATTTATTCATGTTTTGTATATCAGTTTATATACATGTACAACAGTATATTTGAGTATACAAAATTGATACTATCTGATCATATATACAGAAGATTGTGATAACACCAAATCTATTAAACTTAAACTTGCTCTATCTTATCTGATTATCTACATTATATTTGTGGACTTGGGTTGTTACATGAGATGGGCATGTGGTAGCTTGAGATGTTGAAAAGTATCCCTCATATGGCCCCTCAAGCTGGTGGGCGTCGACGAACACCAAGCTTGATTCGCTGTCGGAGAAAGGGTTGTCTGGAGAGTGGTTTGGTGAGACAATCGGTCGTCTGGTCGGCAACGGAAACATGAGAGACACAGAGAGCACCAGATTGGACTAGATCCCGAATGAAGTGGAAGTCGATGGCGATGTGTTTCATTCGAGAGTGGAAGATCGGATTGGAACTCAGTTGGGTCGCCCCGATGTTGTCGCAATAGATCACCGGAGTGTGCTGCAACCCAATTCGTAGTTCAGTAAGAAGATTGCGGATCCAAGTTAGCTCAACATCCATATTCGAGACAGCTTTGTATTCGGCCTCCGTGGATGACCTAGTCACAGATCGCTGCTTTTTGGAGCTCCAGGACACTGGGTTTTGTCCTAGAAAGACAATAAAAGCACCAGTGGAGTGATAGGTGTCCTTGTCTCCTCCCCAATCAACGTCAGAGAAGGCGTGAAGATTCAAAGTGGAGTTTCGGAAGAGCTGAATACCTTCATCAATAGTTCCAACGAGATACCGAAGGAGTCTTTAAAAGCCAGCCAGTGCTCAATGGTGGGACAATGATTGAACTGAGATAGTTTATTCACAAAAAGGCGATATCCGGTCTGGTGAGTGACAGATACTGTAGATTTCTGATTATTCTCCGATATTCACTTGCATCTGTTAAGTGTGTTCCTGAGTGTAGAGTCAGAGTCGGATGACTCACCATAGGTGTGAGTACTAGTTTTGCTTCATGCATTTTGGTGTCATATATTAAATCAGTGATGTACTTTCTTTGAGAAAGTAAGAGGCCTTGGTTGTTTCGGAGAACCTCAATACCGAGGAAATAAGATAGACTTCCTAAATCCTTAATGGAGAACTTCTCAGCTAAAAGACTGATATAGTGATTAAGTAGAGGGGTATTATCACCTGTGACAATAATATCATCTACATAGACAATAAGTATAACTAGACCATGTGATGTGTGTTGGAGGAAAAGAGAAGTATCTGAGTGTGAATTGGTGAATCCTGATTGAAGCAGAAACTGTTTGAGTGCTTGGTACCATGCTCTTGGAGCTTGTTTAAGGCCATATATAGCTTTCTTCAATTGACATACATGATGCGGTTTGTCAGAATCAATGAATCCTCAATGGGCTGCCATGAATGATCAGATCATTAGTGGACCTTGTAAAAATGTATTATTCACATCCAGTTGGCGTAAATCCCATCCATTTGAGACAGCTATGCTGAGAATGAATCTAATAGTTGATGTTTTGACAACAGGACTGATGGTTTCAGCATAGTCAATGCTAGGACGTTGATGAAAACCTTTGGCAACAAGGCGGGCTTTGTACTTTTCATTGACCCATCCGAGTGGCGCTTTATTCTAAAGATCCATTTGCCTACAAGGTTTTGTGTGGCCTCAGGTGGAACTAGCTCCCAAGTACCATTCTTGACTAATGCATTGAATTCTTCAGAGCAAGCTTTGCGCCAATTGTAATCCTTTAGTGCTTGTGATATACAGGTTGGTTCAAAGTCTGCATTGCCTTGTAATTGGGCTGTGAGACTTAGCTTTTGAATATGCTTGTGGATGTTATTCTTTCCTCTACTGATCATCGGATGGCTCGAGACTGAAGGAGGATGATGCACTTGGGCTGAGGAGGAACTATCAACAGGAACGCCGCATTCTCAGGGGCAGTACCAAGGAGAGGTGAGGATTATGTGGAAGGAGAAGGAGAAGATGGTTGAAGAGGCAGTGGAGGTGGAAGCCAAGTGGTAGTAGGATCAATGAAGGTTGGGTTGGAGCATGTAATGAGTTGGCAAAGGGAAACACTGATTCCACAAATGTGACATGACGAGAGGTGTAAAGACAACATGTGGTAGGATCAAGGCAATGATAGCTGCTCTGAGAAGGTGAGTATCCTACAAACACACACGGTTTTGATTTTGGGTCCAATTTGTTAGATGTGTAGGGCTTTAACCATGGATACATAGGCAACCAAAGATTCGAAGTTTAGAATAGTTAGGTTTTGTATGAAATAAACAATAATAGGGAGTGGACATGTTTAGCTTGGCAGTAGGCATGTGATTAATAAGATAGACTGCTGTGGAAAAAGCTTGTGGCCAATAGGAAGAAGGCATGGATGCATGACTTAGGAGAGTGAGACCAGTCTCAACAATGTGTCTATGTTTCCTTTCTGCGATGCCATTATGTTCAGGTGTATGGGGTGGTGTGGTTCGGAAGGAAATACCATGTTTGACTAGGAAATCAGTAAGAGCAATAAATTCTCCCCCATTATCTGTGTATAAGGTCTTAATAGATGCATCAAAGAACTTTGCAACAATAGCTTTGAATCTAAGAAAAACCACATGCACATCAGCTTTTCTGTGTAAGGGATAGAGCCATGTGTATTTGGTGTAATGATCAATGAAAATAACATAGTATTTGCAATTGTCGTGAGAATAGATAGGAGAAGTCCAGACATCCGAAAAGATAACATCCAGTGGTTTGGTAGACACAAGAGTGGATTTGGAAAAAGGTAATTTGTGACTTTTATTGGTTAAGCATGCATTACAATGAGTATGAGATGAAGGTATTCTATTACTGAACTGAATGTTATACGTAGATAAAATGTGAGTAACAATTGGTTTTGCAGGATGTCCTAGTCTAGAATGCCAATCAGGGAAGGTCGCAATAGTGGTGGAGAGAGCCAGCTTTGGAGACGATGATGCTGGCCATACATAGAGTCCATTGTTAGGTGCACCCTTGAGAAGTGGTGTCCTTGTTGTCAGATCCTTCACAAGAAAAGAAAAGGTGAGAATGTAATGGAAACATTGTTAGAAACGCAGAATTGATAAACTGAAATTAAGTTTTGTTTCATTTCAGGCACACATAAGACTTTATCCATGGTGAATGTTCGGTGAGCAGCATGTAGTGTACCACTGCCTTTGTGGCTGATGTGAAGCCCGGAGCCATCTCCAATCAGGATATCTTCCGTGCCTGTATAGGGGGTATGCATAGCAAGATTTTGTAAATCAGTGGTCATGTGATGCGAAGCTCTAGAATCAAGGATCCACGGGTCTTGATTGGAGGCAGCAGCAAAGTTGGCTCTTGGGAAGGGAGATGAAGAACCAGCAGAGACGATACGAAAAGAAAGACAACGTTTGGCACTGTGGCCCTGGATTCCATAGATCTGACACTTGCCCAGGTATGGTCTTGGTTGATATTGAGTATTGGATGAGGTCCAATTATTATTGGTAGCATAGGAGTTGGGAGGTGGAGGCTGCATCTGGCCATGGGAAGAACGAAAATGGGCATGATTATAGTGCTGGAAATGTTGGTGATGAGTGGGCTAGGATTGTTGTTGACGCCCTCTGGGTATGTCCTGATTATGTTGAGTGGACTGTTGCTTTTTACTTCCTGACTTGTTGGTGTAGTTGGCTATTGCAAGGAAATGGGTTGTGACAGGTGTAGGAAGATCAGCCTCAGCAGTGATAAGTTTCTCATGTAGCTCATCAAAGGAGATAGGTGTATCTCTAGCATTGATGGTGCGAATTACTTCACTGTATTCTTCACCTAGTCCATCAAGAACTTTATCAGTGATGTCCTCAGGATCCATTGGAGCATTTAGAAAAATAAGTTCATCTGTTTTGGTCTTGATGGCCTGCATATATTCAATGATGGATAGCTGCCCTTTGGTAAGTTTCTTGACCTGAGTTTTAACTTGCTTTTGTTTGCCTCTTGATGCTTGTGCATAGGTTTTGGCTAGAATATCCCAAGCTTCTTTCGAAATATGGGCAGTGGCGATGAATGGAATGATGGTTGGTGATAGGGCACCAATGATTGCATTCAGGATCAATTGGTCTTGGCGGACCCAATGTTGATAGTTTGGATTTGGAAGAGGTATGTCATTGTTTGTTATAGTAGCTGGAGGACAGCTCTTGGTCCCATCAATATAGCCTTGCAAATCATATCTTATAAATAGACTGTTGAATTGCATTCTCCAGGCAAGGTAATTAGTAGAGGTGAGTTTCAAAAGGGCTTGAGCAGCTGGATTGATAGTGATGAGCTGAGGGGTTTCATCAGAGGTGGAGTTGATGATGGAGGCCATTGGGTTTGGGATAAAAAGGAGGACGTTAGTCAGTGGCTCTGATACCATAAAAGCAGAAGAGTTGTATGGGTAAATGAATCATTTTATTCATGTTTTGTATATCATTTTATATACATGTATAGCAGTATATTTGAGTATACATAATTGATACTATCTGATCCTATATACAGAAGATTGTGATAACACCAAAACTGTTTAAACTTAAACTTGCTATATCTTATCTGATTATCTACATTATATTTGTGGACTTGGGTTGTTACATGAGATGGGCTTGTGGTAGCTTGAGATGTTGAGAAGTATCCCTAATAAAAACTGCGTACTATCAGACCTCCTCATACCTCACTTTATTGTGGAACTTCAAATTAGATGTGATGATGATTATGATAACGACAATCAAATGACATAATTCAAAATTTTCTATTAAAAATTTGTTGCATCGTATATATTTATGTTAATAATATCTAAAATTGTATGATATATTGATGTTGAATGAGTCCATTTAATTCATAGTAAGTTAATTTATTTAACTAAGGTTAGCATATTTGGTTATTCTAAATATTTTTAGAAGGAAAATCCTAAATTAAAATAACACAAAGATGAAAAGGAATACTTGCAAACTTATAAAATTCTAAAATGTCTTAGTGATACGACACTTAAAATTAACAAGTAAAATTAACACATGAAATTTTGGAATAAACTTACATAAAATCTTAAAAGTATTATTATTTATTAATAAAATAAAATATTTTAAACATAAATTTGAGAAAACATTTTTAAATTCTCATTTTGCCTTGTAAAATTAATTTTTATATTAGTTACTAATTAAGATTGGTCATTTGGCTATATTGGACCCGAGCCCAATCCCACAGCCGATCGATCTTTCTCACATCCATCAGTGATTCGGCCCCACCCACACATCCATGGCCCAACAGAGAAGAACACCTCTCGCAGACACGTAAAGACCTAAACCTAGGTGAAAAACCAAATAAAAGGTATTATTCTCATAACAGAGGTACACACAATTATTAACCTAGCTTTCTCTGCGTTTATCAACCTCACCTCACCAAAATCGACTTAAGCATCGGAGGGCTAATCGACACAACCCCCGCCCAAATTCTTCCTTGTTTTGCGTGTATCTTCACACCAATTCACCATGTAGGCGATCAATCATATGGAGCACAACGGCGGCGTTCGCCCCGCCAGAATCTGGCAGAACCAAATGGGGCCCACCGTGGGGCCCGACTTCCGGGCACCACGTTTAGAAACACACAAATCAGCCAGGCGGCGGCGATGAATCTCGATATAGCTGCATGTCAGCGCTCAAGCGATGCAACGAGTAAGCTCACAACTTCGCGATCTGCGAGCACACCACATGTCTCCCGCATGTAATCCTCTAATCCTAACGATCAACCGCAGCCTCAAACCTTAGAACAAGAAGAATAGAGCGTGACTTAGAGGATAACGTTGCACTCAATGCGCGCTCAATCTCCAACACCGATTAAGCGCAGATCCTCCTCCGCCCACGCACACCACTCGACCGGAAATGAGAGAGGAGGCAAATGAATCTGGTGATTCGCCAGATCCTGCAATCTCAACCGACAAAGAACCTTCGTCATGCGCGCCACCGCCGACAAATCGCTTAACAACCGATCATCGCCTCAAAGCCCTAGAAAAATCGCGGATGATCGGATTAACGCTATGAAGCTTTCCGGACGCCTAATGGCGCATCTGACTCTCCCTTCACCCTGTAATTTGGACGACCTCCCAAGACCTGCACAAAAATACCGACCTCAGAAATATACTGGAAGACCGACCCTGGATTATCTCGCAAAGACTTCTAGTCCATGATGAATCTACATTGTGTTCGGACGCTATCCAATGTAAGGCTTTCGCACGCCTTTCAAGAGGGAGCTCGACGATGGTTCAACACTTGCCCCGAGTAGATCACATGCTTCAAGATTTCAGTTGTTATTCTGAACTAGTTCGCCACTAGTAAGCGGCCGAAAAGACAGCTCTGGAGGTGATGCAACTTACCCAAGAAAGAAACGAGTTTTTGGGGAGTTCATCACTTTGCTCAATAACGGCGGTCGAGGTGCCCGACCTCCGCCGCTTATGCTATCTTGGCTGCCATGACCAATACAAGGGACGAGGAGTTTAAGAAGTCACTAGCCCTCGATCAGCCCCGATCCGCTCAGAAATAAGAAATGCGGATAGGTATATTCACGAAGAAGTGCTGAAAATACGAGGCGTCGAATCGGATGATCGCTCGCCGAATGATAGAACAAACAATTCGCCAAAAGGCCACCGAAAGCCGGCTGAAGACCGATCGACCGACAGAGATATCGACGAGTTCACCCCACTAAACAAAGCGATATGAAGAGGTGTTGGCAAAGAATGAGAGCGAGATGGGAAACCGTCCGAGAACCCGAAAAATGAAGACCCCTACAAGGATGTGGAACCTTAATTTGTATTGTCGTTTACAAAAGGTCGGTCATGACACGGAAGATTGCTGGCGCTTGAAAAAGAAATCAATTCCTCGTACAAAGGGAAGGTTAGGCCGATTTGGAAGCAGGCGAGAATGCCGATCGGATAATCGACGCCAGGAGCGAAAATGCAGAAATGACGAAGGGAGGCGTAATCTAATTCGATAATCGACGAGAAGAGAGAGGGCGGTCGAGGAAAGAAATGATGAAATGCAACAACAGATGACCAACCGATGGGGTCATTAATATGATATTCGGTGGAAATGCAGCCGGGGAATCCACCAACAAAGGGAGAAAAAGATATGCCAAACAGGTCGGCAAAGACTCATACATCAAAAAGTCGAGGGAGAGCGACGGGATGATATCATTTGACGAGTCCGATCTCAATGGAGTAAGTTGCCCTCATGACGACGCCCTCGTGGTAAACCTGAACATGGACGAATACAAGGTGAAACGGGTGATGATTGACACGTGCAGCTCAGTCGACTTGTTGTATTATGAGGCCTTCAAACAGATGAAGATACCCGAAGATCGGCTACTACCCATAGACGGCCCCATCAAAGGGGTAACCAGAGCGTCGGCCTACCCGTTCGCACGGGTGAACTTGAAAGTGAAGTTCGGGCAGAAACCGTGTCAGATAGAAAGGAACGTTGAGTTCCTGGTCGTAAAGTTTCAAGGGGCGTACAATGCAATAATCGGGAGGGCAACTCAAAATGCCCTCAGGTCAGTCGTCTCCACCTACTACCAAGTTATGAAGTTCCCGACACCCCACGGAGTCGTATTGTCGAGGTCGTGAGAATCGCCAGGAATGTTATTTAGCGAGACTAAAACATTAGATGGGCGGTAGTCTTGACGAGCTCTCTCGATGTGAACCGACGAAGAGATTTGACAGATGAACCCGGTGGAAGAAACGCAGAGGGTCGTCTTCGACGGCCGAATTCTTCTAAGTTCACCAACCTAGGTTCCGAATGCAGAGGGACTCGTTAAAGAAATCATAAATTGTTTGGTAGAAAATAGGTCGGTTTTGCTTGGATACCGAGCGATATGCCCAATTTCTCGATCAATGATCTCACTCCCTCAGATTCTGGCATGACTATAAGTCGATCGCATAAAAGAAGCGATGGCACAAGAAGGAACGATAGGGTGATCGAGAAGGAAGTAGCGGTTACTTTGGGCCGGGTTCATCCGAGAGGTCAAATATCCCGAATGGCTCGCCAATGTCGTTTTAGTAAAAAGAAGAACGGAAGTGGAGAATGTGCATAGATTTCACCGACCAACAAAGCGTGTCCAAAGGATGCTTCCCATTGCCTAAGATCGACCAATTAGTAGACTCCACCTCGGGGCATGAGCCGCCACTTCTGGATGCTTTCTGCCTATCATCAGATCCAAATGAGCCTGGAAGACGAAGAAAAGACCGCCTTCATAACCGACCAAGGCACATATTGCTACCAAGTAATGCCTTTCGGCCTGAAAAATGCCGGGGTGACCTATCAACGGCTCGTCACAGAAGTCTTTAAAAAACAGATTGGCCGGACGGTGGAAGCTTATGTGGATGATATGGTGGTCAAAAGTAAGACGTCCGCGGAACATGTACAAGATCTCAAGGAAGTCTTCCAGACCTTGAATAAATTCCAGATGAAACTAAACCCGGAAAAATGCGTGTTTGGGGTGGCATCCGGAAAATTCCTGGAGTTTATGATCACTCAGTGGGGAATCGAAGCTAATCCAGAGAAGATTGAGGCCATCATACAGATGCCTTCGCCGCAATGCTTGAAAGATGTTCAGATATTGACCGGTCGGATAGTATCGCTGAGCAGGTTCATTTCTAGACTAGGAGACAAGTGCCTCCTATTTTTCAAAGTCCCGAGGAAAGCGAACGTGACCCAGTTTCAATGGCCGGATGAGTGCGAGAAAGCTTTCTAACACTTAAAAACAATATTTGTCTAGCCCGCCTATTCTGCAAAGCTCGGTAGAGGGGGAGAACCTGATTTTATACTTGGCGATTACGGAGGGGTCGATCAGCGCGGTACTTATCCGATCGGAAGGAAGCCAGCAGCATCCCATCTACTATGTCAGCAAAGTGTTGACCGGGCCAGAAACGCGATATTCGCCCATAGAAAAGCTAGCCCTCTCTTTGATAATGGCAGCCAGGAAGCTGAGACCTTATTTCCAAAATCATACCATTGAGGTATGGACTGATCAACCCTCGGCAAGGCCTTCAAAAGCCCAAACTTGAATTGATAAAGTGGGCGGTAGAATTGGGAGAGTTCGACATACAATACAAGCCCTGCACGACCATTAAAGCTCAGATGTTGAGCCAATCGAGCTCGAAGGACGAGCAGTTCCCCGCCTGGAGCTTGTTTGTCGATGGGTCATCCAATGCCGAGGGATGTGGAGCGGGAGTAGTGCTGGTCAACCCGCATATGGAAGAAAAGGTGGAATACGCCATTCGGCTAGAATTCAAGGCCTCCAATAACGAGGCAGAATATGAGGCTCTGATAACCGGCCTCCAACTAGCCAGGGAGATGGAGGTGAAGCACACAAGATATACAACGGACAACAAGTGGTGGTCGCCAAGTCACCGGCAAGATGAGGCCAGGGAACAACATGATCAAGTATCTGGAGCTAGTAAGCGAGAATTGAGCAATTTCAGCAAGACTAATCAGCAGAGAATAGAACGAGCTCAAAATGCTAAAGCAGATGCGCTCTCGAAAATGGCTTCCAACCGTGATGCCATAAGCGATTGTTCTAGTCGAACGACTTGATCGACCTAGCATTGAAAGCCGAGGAAGTTCTCAGCGTGAGTATCGGCTGATCGAGTTGGACAACCGATCGCTGATTACCTTTAGAAGGAAAGCAACCTAAGACGCAGCGAGGCCAAAAGTTAAGGATAAAGGCGGTAGAATACACGATCGTCAATCTGTACTCTATATAAGCGGTCTTCGACCGGCCGTCGTCCGATGCTTGAATGAAGAAAAAAGCCGAAGGTGCAATGGCAAGTCCGTGAAGGATGTCGGAAATCACATAAGTAGAATGTTGGCTCATCGATTGATCAGACAGGGGTACTACTGGCCAACAATGAGAAGAGACTGTCAGGAAAAGGTCAACCGATGTAAGGCTTGCCAGAGAAACAACAGCCTGTCTCACCAGCCGACCGAGCGGATGCAAATCGTGAGCCTCCTATCCCTTTCGCTCAATGGGGAATGGATATACTGGGGCCCTTCCCTCTCGGTCTCGGACAAAAGAAGTTCCTGATAGTGGCAGTGGAATATTTCACTAAGTGGGTAGAAGCAGAGTCTATCGCTACAATCACCGAGCGGAAGGTGGAAAGTTTCATAAAGAAGAATATACTATGCCGCTTCGGGATGCCTATGGTGTTGGTTACAGATAATGGTCGGCAGTTCGACAACGACAAGTTTAGAGATTTCTGCGACCGACTAAAGATCAAGCTACGGTTGACTTCGTAGCCCATCCCAAAGTAACGGCCTCGCAGAGAACACCAATAAAAGATAATGAACGCCGAAGCGCTGGGCGGCCGAAAGACACAGGTGGAAGAAGTAGGCGAAGTATTGGCATATAGAACCACACCGAACGGAGCCATAGGGGAAACACCGTTCAGGATGACCTTCGGGGCAGAAGCCCTAGTTCCAGTAGAGGCGGCATTGCACAATCAAAGGGTGTCGGGCTATGAAGAAGTGCGAAATGATGAAGCCCGCAGAGCAGAGCTCGTTCTCCTTAGCGATGATAGAGAAAGGGCAGCCGATCGCTCAGAAGCCATCAGGCAAAAGGCGACCAAGTTCTACAACAGAAGGGTCAAGCCGAGCAATGTAAAGGTAGGTGGTTACGTCCTACGAAAAGCCGAGGCGGCTGGAAAGCATCCCTAAAGCTCGCATGAATGGGAAGGACCTATCGAGTGATTAAGCAAGTCGGGCATGGTTCTTACATCCTCAGCAATGAGAAAGGAAAGTTTCTACCAAGGCCTTGGAACTCACAGAACTTGAAGGCGTTCTACCAGTAGATAAGTTTTATTTTAGTTAATCTTTCCTTGTTATCATTTTTGTATACATGTGGGTACCTTTTTCCTGTCCCTGCCAGACAGGTTTTTTAACGGCCTACGCCCTCGTTATCATCAATAAAGGGGTTTTCAGATTTCTTGGCAATAACGAATTCAATCATGTATGACAAAGAATAGAAAATCCAGGTACCCATTGCTCGGCATTCTCCATAGATCGACATGGTCGGTCGGGTCGCCAAGATAAGATCCTTGGGACCCTCGCCATCGTCATCTCTCGGTATTCTCCATAGAACGACCACGGTCGGTCGGGTCGCCAAGACAAGATCCTTGGGACCCTCGCCATCGTCATCGCTCGGTATTCTTCATAGATCGACCACGGTCGGTCGGGTCGCCAAGACAAGATCCTTGGGACCCTCATTCGCCATCGTTTGGTATTCTTCATAGATCGACCACGGTCGGTCAGGTCGCCAAGACAAGATCCTTGGGACCTCGCCATCGCCATTGTTCAAGACTCTATAGATCGACTACGGTCGGTCGGGTCGCCAAGACGAGATCCTTGGGACCCTCGCATTTTCGACACGGATCGACTAAGGTCGATCGATCACTAAGCGAAATAAGCGGACCGTAGTTCTACCTCAATTATAGGTCGACCTCGCTTCGGTTGGGCCATGAGCGATTTTACCAAACTACACTATGATCGAAAACAGAGCGAAAACACGGAAAGTAACTTCAAAAAGAATTTATTATTGTAAATCGATCCCGTCACAAGTCCGACCAGTGAGCTCTGAACTGGGAGAAGGGAACTACCAACACCAAGGAGAAGGAGAATACCAGGGAAGCCTCGGGCGGGCGGAAAGATGTAGGAGCGAGACCGGGAGCAACCGGAGGAATATCTTCACTAGGAAGCTCTTCCTCTTGGGAGAGCGACCTGATAGGAACAGGAGCAGGACCCAAGAGGAGCAATAGAAGGAACATCTTCACGAGGAGCTCTTCCTCTTGAATCGAGATCTAACTCTTCATCCTAACATCGCTTGGTTCCCCTCGACTTTCTTCGTGATCTCCTCTAAAGAAAGCCCAAAAGTCGGGAATAAGCGGCCAAGATAATCTTCGAATGAAGGGCATACCACCCTCTCGTGAGCATAGAGCTCGTGACCCTTCTTGAGCAAGAGGTTACCTCACGTAAGCTCCAAACTCTCCTCGTGATAAGAACCGCCTCTTCCATCGCTTGATCGCTTCAACCCGCGCTCCTCAAGAGGCGCCGCACCTCCCGCAAGGTGTTCTCGCTCTATCTCTATCCACCAAGGCGGAATGATGTCTTGGCAAGATTTCTGTTGAGCTCCGCTCCGCCTCACATCCTTCCTCCACCCTCACTCTCCTTCTCCTCCTCTCTCTCATTCTCCTTCTCCTCCTCTACTTTGGCGGTCAGAGCCAAAGCTCCCATCTCCCCTCCTGGGCCTTCTTCTCCTCTTCGAGGGGCGCTTTTTAGCCCGAGGAGGTCTCTCCCTCCTTCACCTCTCGATACCGCCTTCGCACCCTTCATCTGCTTCATGGAGATCCTGGACTTCTGGTCCAGAGTCTCCAAAGTCTGCAAAGACGACAAGAGACGTCGTCATGACCCAAGATACCGAGACGAACGAGCTGAGAACCCAACTCCAGGTTACCTTTCTTCTCCATGACCCGCTCATCCACAGGGGGAGTAACCCTCTCGGCAAGGTAGTGGGACACCTTGAGGTCCCCGATCGAGACGTCCTTACCCAACTTGATGGCAGGCTCCCACTACCCAAGGCTCACGGCTCGCGCCCTCTCCTTGCCTTTTTTCTCGCCACTTATTCCGACCGACTCACGGGCGGGATGGAAGGTCACCTAGCCGAACCAACCTCTTCCTCTTAAGAGGAGGACCCGCGTCCTCCTCCTCCTCCTCCTCTACCGGAGCAGCCCGTACCACAGCGACTGGCACAATCGACAATGGCTCCGACGGAATAGAAAGGTCCCCGGCAGGAGGAACACCCGCCAACACTGCCGAGGAAACCAACCCCGCAGACAAAGCGGCCTCACCGGTCTCCGCCTCACTCCCCTTCTTCTGAGAGGCCTGCTTCCTTGACGTAGAAGCTCGAGCTCCCATCCTCACCATGGTTACACAATGATAAATTGGGTTAGAGAACAAAACTAATGCACAAAAGTTCAACAATTAGTACAATCACGAGGAGTCAACCGGACGGGCGGTTTTCTCCTTTAGCCCGCTAATTAGTGGTGGGGATCGACGAGGAAAGAATCTACGAGGCCCCTGGGTATCCTCGAATGAGCCGAGCAAAGTCGATCGCCGAGCTCCTTGATCTGACGGACCACCTCCCACTCCTCCTCGCTAAGGGATGTGGTCGACGAATCATTCCATTGCTCGGCCAGAGGATACTTCCATGGTCGGCACTCGGAGGAAGATCACAGGGCTTCACAAAGAAATACTTGGTTCGCCAGAAGAAATTTTCGAGGGTGTCTTGGCGGGCGATACGAGCATCTCTATATTGCGAAAGGGGATTCCAAATTTCCCGAGCTTGACTATGGCTCATTCTCGTGAAGTGGCGCAAAATGCCGACGGAAGCGGATGACCGAATCGATGGCACAAGAATGCCAACCCGTTTATAAACCTCCAACTATTCGGAGGAATTTGCTCGCAATAATCCGAACATGTGCATACCTCGTCAACAATCGGACGTCACGGGAGCCTCGTGCCGCTGCGAGAAAAAACTACCGGAGACGCGGCATCCACTGAAGTTGTTGTGGATCCGCTCATGCCTAAAGGCGATCGGGACCCCAAGGCGGGCGGATATTATACCTAAGAGAATAATTCCCCGGTCCATCGATCTGCGCTCTTTGGCGGCAACTCCACAACTAAACCGCCTTTTCTCTCTCTCATCGACATCTCCTTCGCACCTCACCATGCTCCCGAACTACCGTCGATATGTTCACCAAGAAAATGATTTTGGAAAGAAGAGGGAATGAAGAAAAAGGACATACCTAATCAGAGGTTCGAAACAGGGAAATCGGACGGCGAAGGGAAAGGAAATTTCTGGGAACCGCGAACGATAAAGAACAAGCTAAGGCAAAGTGTAAGCGGGAGAACGAAAGCAAAAGGTGAAAACCGCCACAACTCGTCGATTATGAGTATTTATAGAGGGTCGGCAAAAGGAACACTCAAAAGTGACCCAATCGGACTACGACGCGTGGAGAAAATCCGAGCTATGCTCAGACACGCGGCATGATCTAAGCCACGGAATTAGGGTTGTTTGAAATCCGGAAGGAGCGGTAGTTGAAAGGATGTACGGACACGATGGCGAACGGTTACAAGGACGATCGTTTGATTCGAGCAATTTGTCGAGAGCACGCCGTCAAATAATAAATGTTTCAAGAAGTCCAAGTCGTCGCCAATGATGGCTATCCGACCTACTACAACAGAAGTCGTCACGAGAAGTCCGAGACCGATCGGTCGGGGCCTCGGCCAACCGACCCAATCTGAGCGATCAATCGACTAGTCAAGACCGACCGATCGAACCGCCTAGCTATCCCATGACCGAGCTCTGAGGCCAATACTGATCGATCGACCACCTTACGAGCCGCCTTGTTTACGAGCTATGAGGTAACCGACGAACAACGTTCGACATACTCCTCCGACCCCGCTTCTTCGCTCAAACTCGAGGAGTAGGGCTTATGGTTGGGTCGGCTATATTGGACCCGAGCCCAATCCCACAGCCGATCGATCGGCCTCACATCCATCAAGTGATTCGGCCGACCCACATCCATGGCCCAACAAGAGAAGAACACCTCCCACGCAGACACGTAAAGACCTAAACCTAAATTAAAAACCATATAAAAGGTATTATTCTCATAACAGATAACGCATAATCATTAACCTAGCTTCTGCGTTTATCAACCTCATCCTCACCGGAAAACGACTTAAGCATCGGGGCGAAATCGGACACAACCCCGTCCAAATTCTTCCTTGTTTTGCAGTATCTTCACAATCGAATTCACCATGTAAGACAAATAATCATATGGGCCTGACAATTAAGAATCGTTCGTCCCCGCTGTAATCTGGCGAACCAAAGATTATAATGATTTAAAATTGTTTTTAAAAGTTCTAAATAAGCCTTTATTGTTTTTTCTTTTAAAAAAGCCTTTATTGTTATTTATAGTATCACGTTGTATTTTAATGAGTGGGTTTACGTCTACTCTTTATATAAAGCAGCATATATATTGTATGAATTAAGAAAACAGGGTATCTTTTCTTCACAAACTTCTCTTCTTTTTGTTTTTGGTCCAAAAACGTTTTCAATACGGATGTTTAATACGTATTCTCTGTTCAAGTGTCTGATATAAGTAGGAATATTATTAATCTTATACAATTTATTTTTATTTAATTTAATTAAAATTTTATTTTAAAATATTATTTATGTAGTAAAACTTGATTATATTCCCTAATTGATTGATATCTTTATTTAATATATAAGTTTAGATTATTTGTTCACGTTTTTTACGAGCATCTATTCATTTAATTTATGTGGATCTCATTTATTGAAAGAATGAATGCTCATATAATAAAGTAAGCACCGAATAATGAGAATAGATGTAATTTTTAATAACTTTAAAAATTAAAAATAAATTTGTTGAATTATGAAAACTTCATTTCTTAAACCTTTATATTAATTTTCTATTTTAAGTAATCGCTTTGTTAGCATCAATATTAATTCAATAATTCACAAATATCTATCTACTTAATGGTCCCTTTTATACATAATTAGAGAATAGAGAAAATAGTATGTCGTATAGATTTCTGAAAATATTTTATTCTTAGTGGATCGGCCCTAACTTGGTTAAATTCTTGGTGCATAACATTAAAAATAAATTTAAGCTTAGGTCTATTCTCTAATTATATATAAAAGGGGACCATTAAGTAGATAGGCACTTGTGAATTATTGAATTAATAATGATGCTAATAGAATAGAAAATTAATATAAAGGTTCAAGAAATAAAGTTTTCATAATTCAACAAGTTTATTTTTTAATTTTTTAAAGTTATTAAAAAATTATTTATAAATTAAAATTTTTCATAAGAAATGATTTGGGTTTTTATGAACGTAACCTCGGAATTCTAAATTCCGAGTCTTGTTTGTATCTCCGGTAAGAATAGTGGATATTATTTATTAGGCCATTTGGCCTCCTACAAATCGGGGATCGTGTGTTCGTTGGATTCTTTAATGGCTCGTGGCCACTTGTTTCCATTAAGCATTGATGGATAAGTTGCGTGAGTAGTTACAGTCTGCCACACAAAACACAACTGTTGAAGCTATCATGTAGATCACTAACACTAAGTGGGGAGTGCTAGGGGTACAGGACATGCTCAAAAGACAAGTTCTTTAGATACTAACCAATTGAATATCTAAGTCTAGGAATATGTATATATCTAATCTTTTACACGACAAAGGATTTTAGAGTGATCACATAACTAAGTTCAAAGTGCTGCAGGTGTTGTCTCCGTAGAACTTATAAAACAAGTCACTGCCTTCACCAACCAATTTCACGTTGAAGGTATGTGTAAAAATATCCCAAATGCCTATTTCTTTGTATGTATCTGTGCGTGTGGTTTTCATTCAGCTTTTGTTTTGTATCACTAGTTTATAGTTAGTATAGATTTTTTCAGCAAGGATCTTGGAGAAACACCCCAGAAGCCAAAAAGGTTGTCAAGGTCCGTTCGTTTTTTCCCTTTGGCTTTACTGCTTTTTGATGGATCTTGCTTTGAAGTCTTTGAAGTTATTGATAATGGCGGTTTCCATGTACTGATGATGTCGTATACTGGGTATGGTTCGGTTTATGCAGGGAGTGGAGAGATGGGAGCAAGTAGCGAAATAAAGCCACCGCCTGAATGTCCTGAAGAGGCACCGGCGATGAGCATTACTGGAAAATCAGAGTCAATTTCAAGTATGAAGCTCGATGGAATCCACTTGACGGAGTCTGATAATTGGCATATAGGAACTACGCCTGTTGATATTCGCGGCAAACCAATTCCCGATCATCGTCTCCCAAAGACCGGTGGCTGGATTGCTGTTCTTTTCATTTTTGGTAATTAAAAAATCTGCTTTATCCACGAAGCTTGTTTCTTTTCCTTTTATGGTTAAGAGCACAGTTTCAGCTGTTGATTGCTTCTCTAAATCTGAGTTCCAATGTATGACTGAACACTTTAAGAGTTTCTATGAACTGATCCGAACTCCACCTTAAGCTTGAATAAAACCTAGTAATAGTAAAGGTGGAGCAGTTTAAGGGGACTTAATTGGCTGAGATTGTCATTTACAGGGAATGAAATGGCAGAGAAGATGTGTTATTTTGGTCTTGCAGTTAACATGGTGCTCTTCATGTTCAACGTTATGCACAAGCCCTTCAGTGGTTCGGCAAGTTTAGTGAGCAACTTTCTTGGGATATCGCAAGTATCCTCTATCATCGGTGGTTTTCTTGCTGATGCTTATCTGGGTCGATATTGGACAATAGCAAGTTTTACAACACTCTATTTTGTGGTAAGAAACTGTTACTTGAACAAAGTAGCTAACTTGTTTGTATTATTGCCAATGTACACTTCAGTACATATGCATTCTGTTTAGGTAATTTTCTCGAAGGATAATACTGATGATCATCAATATTGTTCTTTAATGTTGGCCTCCTGGAGGGTTTGATAGGTATCACGATATCTGCCACGGTGAAGGCCTTTATGCCGGATCAGAATTGCACCCAATTTGGCTTGCTTTTGGGTACTTGCGACAAGGCAAAACCATGGCAGATGATCTACCTGAATACAGTTCTTTACGCCAGTGGATTAGGTTCTGCAGGTATAAGGCCATGTGTCTCTTCCTTTGGAGCTGATCAGTTTGATGAAAGGACTAAAAATTACCAGGCTCGCCTGGATAGCTTTTTCAACTTCTTCTATCTTTTTGTATCGGTTGGGGCCATAGCAGCCTTCACGCTGATCGTCTACTTTCAGATGCAGAAGGGGTGGGGATATGCTTTTGGTGCACTAGCAGTAGGTATGGGCATATCCAACATCCTATTCTTTGTCGGCACTCCTCTATACAGGCACAGATTACCAGGAGGAAGTCCCCTAACACGAGTTGCTCAGGTTCTGGTTGCTGCCTTTCGAAAAAGAAATGCCAGTTTCGAAAGCACTGAGTTTGTAGGCCTCTATGAGATTTCTGGCAATCGCTCTGCTATCAAGGGCAGCGCGAAAATAGCGCATACCAACGATCTCAGGTACTGTTTCCCTTCCTTGATTGTGTCAGGACCAACCAATACCTTCTCAATTTACTTTTGTGAGATACATCAGTCAATCTTACAACATAAAACCAAGTATATTCTACGGACTTTAGGCTGAATCAGACACCAATGAGGATCCGTTCTAGTGTGCACTTGGACAATTGTTTGCCTGCTACTGAATCTGTTTCTGATTCTGCCTCTGCAGGTTTTTGGATAAGGCAGCTCTTCAATTAGAGGAGGATAGTCCTGATCCATGGAGGCTTTGCACTATTACTCAAGTGGAGGAAGTCAAGATTCTTATCAAACTTATACCAATACCATTACTGACCATCGTGATGAATCTAATAGTAACGGAGTATCTGACTCTCTCAGTGCAGCAAGCATACACTATGAACACATATTTGGGACATTTCAAGGTCCCTGTAACATGTATGCCTGTCTTTCCTGCACTCAGCATATTCCTGTTCTTATCTCTATATTACTATACATTTGTTCCATTGGCTCGACTCTTCACCGGTCATCCTCATGGTGCGACACAACTACAGAGGATAGGGATAGGTCTGGTGTTTTCAATCCTATCTGCTGCGTGGGCTGGGATTTTGGAGAGGTACAGAAGGAATTATGCAATAAAACATGAGTTTGAAGAAGTTTTCCTGTCTGCCATGCCCGGGTTCAGTGCATACTGGTTGGTAATCCAGTACTGCCTGATTGGAATAGCTGAAGTCTTTGCCACTGTTGCACTATTGGAATTTCTGTACGAGGAAGCTCCTGATGCTATGAGAAGCGTAGGATCCGCATATGCTGCGCTTGCGGGTGGCATAGGCAGCTTTCTAACGACCCCTATTAACAACATTGTTAAATCACTTACAGGGAATGAAGCTAAAGGAAAAGAATCATGGTTGGCGATGAATGTAAATAAGGGTAGATTCGATTATTTTTACTGGCTGCTTGCAGGACTAAGCGTCATAAACTTCATGGTGTTTCTATATGTGGCGAATAGGTACAAATACAGGGCAAAGCAGAAGAATTGAGACGAGGGAAAAGGTTGTATCAACTAAAATAGAAGCACTCCAACCTGGTTGATAAGTAGGAAGATCGATTGCCAACCCTGATATCCCATTGTCCTGAGAAAATCTGATGGTATCACAAGCTTAGGATATATTCACGTTAGATTATGACATAGTTTTTGTTTTAATACTTCTTGGCATAATGAGTAAACTTAGATTCTTATGCTGGTATTTATAAATTTCCTCCCTGGTTTTGATTAGTCGAACATACTCGTACTATAGCAAGATCGGAACTTACTAGTGGAATAAGCGTCGGGTCCATAACAGAAGCTGAAACCTTTGAAGGGGTCTATAACTTCTATTCAACAAGCGATTTGACCTTTTAGACTACCTTATATTCACATTTAAATGCTATTGCTGAGTTATCAAGAGGCCTATATATTATCTATCTAGCAGTTGAATATCAATCTAGCGATGGATCTTTCTATGAACACAATGAAACTGCGCAGAAGATAAACGAGCTTTATGGCATTAGTCTCCTTGGATTGGACGAATGATCTGAAGAGGATCGCTTAACTGTGGCAATGGCACGTCCCGTATAGCAGAAGCAAAGTGAACTTAATTTTGACACTTCAGGGTTCTAAATACTAGTAGTTTTTGGTCGCAGCACAATTCACAAACATGATATTTTATTCTAAAAATCAGCAAACGTCACCTAAAAGCAAGTACAAAGACTCAAAAGACTGAAGGGGTTCCTTTATTCTTGAATTACAATGCACTTGGGAGCACATTGGAACCTCTCAGAACTCCATCAACCAGCTGACTAGCATCAGCATTATGATTTTCATCATCAACTTTCTTGTTAAAGCAATAAGCAGGCGCTTGCCACTTCTCATCCTCCAGCACTGCTCCAACTTCAAATGTCATTACATGAGCCTCCCTCCCTGCGAATATCAAGAAACAAAGATGAAACATAAAACTCAACACCCCACCACGTAATCAACATTAGTAGTTTGTGGTGATAAACGCTTACCGGTGTAGAAGACCCAGTGAACGGGCTTCTTAGTAACAACATCCTCATAGTACCAAATGAAATCAACCTTCTGCCAGACATTGCAGAGGAATCCATCCACGTGGCGCTGACCCAGATACTCAGCTCCATCAAGCCAATTGGGACGGAGAATTCCAACCTCTAACTGGAGGGAGGAGCATTGGTGATTGTGGGAGTCTAAGTTGTAAATGAAGGAAGTACCATTGTTCCACTCCAGATCATACAGAACGTCGCCAAGCTGATGTTGGACGATGTTGAAGTTTCTGCCACCAGGCCAATCGTACCAAAGGTCGATCTTTTGAAGGATACCAGAGTAGTTCATGAAGAGGATGGCATGGAATTGGTGGGGCCATGGTGCGGGACTCGGGTCTTGCTCCTTGGATGATCCTGGCGAAAACCAGAAGATGAGAAGGAATAGTAGAAGTGAAGGTAAAATACCGAGTGAACACGAGGTTGCCACGCCCATTTTTCCTATCTAAGCCCCTTACTAAGAGCACGAGCACGACGCGTGGATTCTCTTATCCTTCGTTTCTCCAGTCGAGTGTCCGTCCAGACCACACACAAATTGGGTGGACTTATGAAATGGCCAATTTGTCCTTTAACTTTGTTGATGATGACCACCAACAATCATTTGCCATCTAATATAAGGCTTTCTGCGACCTTCAAGAGGGAGGACGTTGGTTCAATAGTCTACCTCGGATCAGATTACTTGCTTTGAGGATTTCACTACTACTTTTCCTCAACCAGCCATAAGCAAGATGTGACATAAAAAGCATTGGAGGCGATCTGACTCACCCAAGGAAGGAATGAAAGTCTGCGAGTTCATCACTCGGTTCGAATAACGGTTTGCCGGAGGTCTCCGACCTCACTTGCTTTCCTATCTTTGGTCGCGCTTTATGAGCAATCTGAGGACGAGGAGTTTAAGAAGTCGCTAGCCTCGATCAACCCCGATCTATTCAGAGATCGGACAACGCGCATAATTTCACCGAGGAAGTATAAAGAATCAAAATGTCGGCGGATGATCGCGGCCGAGTGGTAGAGCGATGAGTCTCCTGAAAGACGAGAGGATCATCGACTGGAGAAAGCCAATCGATCAGCGGTGGCATCAGCAAGACTTCACCCCTTAACAAACGATATATGCGGAAGTCTGGCCGTGCCAGGCGGATGGAAACTATCCAAGAGCCCAATAAAATGAAGATCCCATACAAAGCGGGAACCCGGACACTGTATTGCAGCTTCCACAAGAGGTCGGTCATGATACGGAAGATTCTTGGCGGTTGAAAAAGAAATCGAATCCCTCATACAAAGGGAAGGCTAGGCCGATTCGGTGAAGCACGAACGAAACACCTGCTCGAGACAATCAATGCAGATGTGCGGTCAACATCAGCGACACCGGAGGCGAAATGACAGGAATGACGGAGGGAGGCGTAATACTGAATACGATAATCGACGAGAAGAGAGAGGCGATCAAGGAAAGAACGATGGAAGCGTCGGGTACAAGACGATCGACCAACCGGAATCATTAACATGATATTCGGTGGAACGCATTGGCGGATCCACCACTAAAGGAAAAGAGATATGCCAAACAGTGGCAGAGACTCATCCACTAAAAAGCGAGGAGACCGACGGGATGATATCATTCGATGAGTCCGACCTCGATGGAATAAGTTGCCCTATGACGACGCCTCGTGGTAAATCGAATATGAGCGATTCGAGGTGAAGCGGGTGATGATTGATACGGAAGCTTCGGTCGATTTGTTGTATTACGAGGTCTTGGCGCGATGAAGGTACCAAGACCGACTACTACCTACTGACGACCCATTAAAGGAGTAACTCGGACGTCACTTACCGTTCGCCGGTGAATTTGAAAGTGAAGTTGAGGCGGAAGCGTGTCGGATAGAAAGGGACGTTAAGTTCCTAATCGTCAAGTTTCAAGAGGCATACAACGCGATAATTGGGCGGACTACTCAAATGTCCTCGATCGGTCGTCTCCACCTACTACCAGGTTATGAAGTTTTCGACACCCCACGGAGTTGTTGTCAGGGGTCAGCAGAGAATTTCCAGAGAATGTTACTTAGCGTAAACGAAGACATTAGATGGGGTTGTGAAATGACGAGCTCTTGATGTGAGGGCCGACGAGGATATGGATAGGATGAACCCGAGAGAAGAAACACAATGGCCTGGACGGACCGACGACGCCGACCCTTCCAAATTCACAAACCTAGGCTCCAGTGCAGAGCGACCGGTTAAAGAGATCACGCACTGTCTAGTGAAAAATAGATCGATCTTCGGCTTGGTGCCGAAGCGACATGCCTGAATTTTCCGATCGATTCGTCGCACTCCTCGGTATACGACATGACTACAAACCGATTAGATGAATAGCGATGGCACAAAGAAGGAGCGACGGGGGTGATCGAGAAAGAAGTAGAAAAATTACTCGAGGTCGGGTTCATCCGAGAAGTCAAGTACCTAATGACTCGCCAATGTGGTTTTAGTGAAAAGAAGAGCGGAAAATGGAGAATGTCATAGATTTCACTCGATTTGAACAAAGCATGTCCAAGGATAGTTTCCTTGCCCAAGATCAACCAAATAGTAGACTCCACCTCGGGACACGAACTTCTCGGTTTCTGGATGTCGGCTTTCAACGGAAAAACATTAACTTATGATTTTTGGTCAAAATTGGCAAAATTTATCAACTCTAAGGTTAAATGGATAAATCTGTTCATGAGAATTTTAAGCTCTGAAGGAAGATTGTCTTTCAAGCGAACGACTCACACCTTCTAGCATTAGGATTCAGAATAGAATATCTCCAATATTTGAAGATTTTAAAGAAATTCCACGAATTAGTTGAACCATTAAGGTTAAGTGTGATTAGACGTACAGTTCGTTTATAATATAGTAGAATAAAATGAAATGATTTATAATGAAATAGAATATAAATAAATGTAATATTAAAAAATTATTCTTTGAAAAGAATAGAAGAGTTCATAATGTAATGTAGTGAAATGTTATATGAAAGAATGACTTATAATATAATATAATAAAATATTATTTATTATTTTATATTTCATTATAAACCTTTTAAACGAGAAGTAACTTATTTTTACTATTTAGGATATAATGAAATGTAAAATAAAACCTTAATGAAATGTAATATGAAATATTCCCCTTTTATTTTATTATAAACTTTCTTCTCAAATAATGAAATAATATTACATAATATTTTCTTCCATTAATAACTACCTAATAGGTTGGTGTGAGTGGTTCAGCACTCTCATCCCTTAATAAGAGATTTCAAGTTCGAGTCCTAAGAATGAAAAAATCTATTTGATCAGTACTTTACCCCTTACTGGGTGATCCGGTACGAGTGAAGATTAGTATGAAAATGGATGACTTAAAAAAAAACCACCTAATCAAACATAACCTAAAGGACATTCTTTTTAAATTTTTTTATACCAAAAATCAAGGTTGACAATTTTTAATTGACAAATCCATTGGCTAAACCTAAGCCCAAATTCGATTATTATAAACAAAACAACATCGTTTTATTTAAAAGAGTTGAATTGAACTTGAAACTCGTATATAATTAAAATAATAATTTTGTATATTTTTAACTTTAAAATAATTAGCTAGTGCCCAAGGCTAACCAAAAAGTGAACATATGTTAGATAAGGATGGAGGTCAAGAACACAAAGTGTCCAACACCTTTGTACTACCATCATTCACAACCACTTAAAGGGCAATGTTTTTTTTTAAAATTAAATAATAACATTTAATATGAAAAGGGCAATGCTTTTTACTTGATATAAGATGAGAAAATTGTAATTCGCCTAGAACAAACAACTTGCAATATTTATGGCTTCAAAGTTCAAAAGCATAAATATTATAAAGTGGACTCATGCCATAAAACCTCAATCCCATGCTCCCTTGAAGCCATCATGAGAGCAGCGACATGAACACATATTCATATGGAAGCCTCCCATGCATTAATCCTAATACGGTCCATTCAAACATTATAAAGTTCTCCATACATACATTACAATTTTGTGTTGAGTTCCATTCTCAGCTTCAGTATGATGAATGCACACACGTGATGAATAATGCAAAGAGATGGCAAAATATGAGGCCGCCCAAGTCCAAGAATTAAGTAGAACCATATTTCCTAAAGATTTTGACCCGTAAAACCAAAAATGTTAAAGCAAAAGCTTGCAATAATAGCTCAAAAAAGCACAAATATATCAGTAATGCAGGCATACAGCTAGTCAAAATGACAAAGGGTAATTAGAAGCTCCAACCTGAAATTCAGCACCTCACTTGAAAATTTTCCAGTACATAATGTACAGTTTGTATTTGCCTAAATATACTTCAGTCCTGAGATGTATTGCTGCCTAGATATTATAGACTGGGTAATAGCATAAATAATACCTAAGATCCCTAATATCCTAATTTTCATCACATCCGATATTATGATCGAAGGCAGATTAAGGGGCAGCGTTATCAGTGGCATTGAGTCTGTCACCTTTATGTACCTCCACACAAAACGATTAAAAAGGATATGACTAGGGAATGTAAGAATGAGAAGGGCCAAATTCTTGACTGCGAAGAACCAATCAGGGCCACCAACTTCAAGGCCCCACCCAACATTCCCATGCCACACATCTTCCCATATGCTGTAGAGTGCAGTCAAGACCAAATAGGCTGATATAGCTACTGTAACAGGGAAATACCTTTGCTTATCCCCAAAGCCGGCAACAAAATCAGAATCCTGGTTGAGTAGCAGCAAAATAGGAGCCAGGAAAAATATAGCCTGATTCGAACCCCCTGTTAAATTGACATTCAAGATTAGGCATATGGCAAAACACAACACCGTAGCAACATTACCAACCGCAGGCATCCAAGCTCCCTCAGCAGCCATTCTCTTGATTGTGAATGTCTGTACAGTAGAGGCCCGACGCTGTTGCATAAATCTCATTCGAGGAGCAAATGTACCAGAACTACTGTGACTAGATTGGCTATGTCTCATTCCACCCCTTTCAAAAGCTTTTTCCCTCACCAGTGAGGCAAGCTCAAACTTGATTTCAAGTGCTATGAGCATGAAGATTGCTGCATATAAACCAAGAAGAGATGTTCTTGCCCCTCAACAGCCAAGAGAGTTGTAAGTTTTCTGTCTTCTTCTCCCATGTCCCTAGTTTCATCTCCAAAAATGCTTTTGAATCTCACCTGACCTTCCAATAAATATGTCACAGGGAAAAGTGCCACAAGCAAAGCAAATACCCATGGTAACAGCTTAGTGCTTGAAGCAGATGGATAATGAGTGAAGACAACAAACACGGAGGTGCAGACCATAGTTACCACAATGAGGGCATGCAAGACAGCGGCTTGAATGAAGTACTCGGCAGATATGTAAACTCCAAGAGCAACCCCTATGGCAATGGAATAGAATGCTCTTAGCTTTACAATGTACTGAATTGGTATTATAGAAGTAGTAACCGCCAGAGTAAGTATAATTGCCACAATAAGCAGCCAAGAAGGCCAGGTAGGCTTTGATGCCATGAAGCCATAAATGGAGATGTCATCGGAAGATTGACGAGCTGCCTTGATTATTTCAGATTTGTAAGTCCATGTCACCGGGATTGGTGGCTGCATTAGAATGAACAATAACCCTGTTGCCACTACCAGAAGTAGCCATCTCTTAGCAGCCTGAACAAGAAGTAGCAAGAGAGAGATCAAGTCAATAAAAGTTCAGGATGATGAGAAGAGGCAAAAAAAGATTGTGTTATTGAAATTCAAACATATGAAATCCAAACATATGAAACAGTCTCCTCAAAAAATTAAGAATATTCTGACCAAGCTATTGCAGCTTAAAGAAGCCATGGCGTAGTTAGGTGAAAATCTGTGATGATAGCACAGAGAAGCCTAGCTGAGATGAATATCATGGATCACCTATTGCTATACAATATACTTCTATCCCTTACAGGTGATAATCCAGCTTACTTAACTTTCCAATATTATTCACATAACTCACTTTCTCACAGTTCATCGAGGTAAGAGAGAGAGCAAGATATGCTACACTTAGTTGTCCCTATAAAGAACCATGGTTTATATTTTGCTCAACTAATGCCAATTGTTCTGAAGCTAAAATCACAAAGAGAGAATCATATACACAGTTCATGGAATATTTAGGGTCGACAACAGTTGATCTTATTATCAACTACATATTCACACAGACAAAAAGAGTAAATACAACAGGAGAAAAGGGAACTTACAAGGACATGAGAGAAATGAAGAACAACAATTGGTACACAAGCTAACCCTGTCAAAACAATACAGAAACCTAAAAGCAAACCATCAGTTGGGGCCTCCCACTCCACCATTGTAGAGCTTCGAAAATTGTTTCGCGACAGAACCATACAGCCAAAGAAACCACACAGGCATGCATATAACCTTGCCATGGTTTAATTTTGGAGGCTTTTCGTGAATTATCACCCCTGAAATGTGGTAAAAATGAATTGGCATTACTTGATGAACGGAAAACCTTGAGAAGAACTTAAAGACAGTGAATCAGAAGTGTAGAACTACATACTTGTAGAGAAGCAAGGGGGGAGAAATGGCCAGTAGAAGTAGAGCTGACACCCATACGACAGATTTAGATGAAATAAACAGCATGGCCAACTTTGAAGAGTACAAACAAGTTAGGATCCAAACTGCTTTTGCTCCAATTCGGTGATCTACTGATAGTCTCCTCACCAAAGCCAAACCCACTAAAGTTGTCATAATAACCATATAACTTGGATACATCACGTCATCCTCAAACCCATAGTAGTATATACCGAGTAATTAAAAAACCGATTTTCAACATGGCACAAGAGTAAAGTATGGCCTATCAAACCTACTTCAGCCAAAAAATGAAGTTTTGATGGTAGAAGAGCTAAACCAGGAACAGCCATAGCTAGTATGACATTTGCCACGATGAGTTTACAGAAGGACTTCAGCGACATGCCTGCCAACCAAATATTCAGGTCCCAGAAATTATGCAGCACAAACCAAGTAACCATTAAGCTCCCAAGTACAACAAAGGCAAAGTAAGATGGAAGGCTTTTCTTTGTGAAAAAGCGAGCTAAGTAGAAGCCAGCAATTGAAGGGAGTGGAATGAACTGCAAAAGAAAGAATAAACAAGTTTAATATTTGATACAAATAATAATAGGACTTGAAAGAGAGATAATATAGAAAAATATTAAATTGCAACTGATGGGAAAAGACATGGTATTTCTAACAGAAAACTGAAATCTTGAATTTGAAATCAATTTATGGAAATGGCTGCCAAGAAATAACAATTATGAAATGTATGCAGATTAGGTCTTGTGTATCATAATAAATATAGATTATGCCCTGCTTACTCAAGTCAGCATAGAAACCTTCCCATTTACTCAGCAAGCATGGCAATGACATTGATTAGTTTGCACAAGGTTAACTGAACTATATCTATTTGCCTGGCTTCATCCATTAGGCATCTATTCTTTAAGGAACGTTTGAAATCCAACACATATGCGTCTTGTATATTATTACAGTTAAACGAGAAATTTGAAGTCTGAGAGAGTGAAGTATATACCAGGATGGGAAAACCCACAACAATAGCTCCAGCAGCACTAACAGCTACAGCCAACGTAGTGAAAGCCAAAGAGCTGGAAGCATCCGAAATCATACCAAGCGCATAAGACCCAACTCCAGCAGCCCCTCCAAGCATAACCATTGTGACCAAGAAATAATTCAACGGCGGGGGAACCTGAATGTATCGCCCAAACGAATGAAACACAACTCTAACCTCCAGAGCTATCACCACAACAACCAAAGCCACCGCACCATTCACCACACGAATCATATGCAACTGGTGGGCATTCTTAGTAACCCACCAAAGCGCACCCCTTGTGGACGCATAGAGTAAGAACAAGAAAGGGATAAAAAAGAGTAGAAACAAATCGCAAACAGAAGCAGCAGAGGACAAGAGAACCGAGTAGTGAGACGCAACATGGAAAATCAAAGGAAAGAAGAGCAAATTCAGAGCATGAAAGCAACTTTCAAGAGGGCTTAAAATGAAGTTATCATCAGAAGCTTCACCACCATGATACTTAACTTCCTGTTTAGCTTTGAATGAAGACGCACGAGGAATTCCAAAGAGCCAATAGAAAAAGCAATTAAAAGTCATGAAATAGTAAGCGGCGTTGTGCATACCAACGGCTGAGATTGTAGCCCAGGTGAAGAGAGTCGAAGCAATGAACGGAAGACAACCAAACAAAAGCCGCTCGAGCGCGACGACGATTGAAGGATTCTCGAGCTGGATCCACTTGAACTGAAGAGACGCCCAAACACCAATAAGAAAATTCGACTGAGCGCAAAGCAAAGACGCCAAGACACCGAGAGCTGCTGAGTTGAAAGCGAAGACGAGAGACGAAGAGAAGAAGAACGCGATCTGCGCGGCGACTAGGGAGAACCAGACGCCGAAGAACGCACCGGACTTGAAGTTAAGTGAATCCAGGATGTAGGCGATCATCAGACCTAGGGTTAGAGTTGCTATCACGGGAGCGCCGCCAAGGTCTAGGAGGAAGGCGGCGGCGGGGACCAGAGCTATGGCGATGCGAGCATTGTGTGTGAAGGAGGAAGGAGACAAGCGAGATCTGGAGGAGGAGGAGGAGGATGAAGGTGAACGTAAGTTGGCATTAGGATTAGAGTTAGGGTTTCGATGGGGTGAGTAACTGTTGAAGGAGGAGAAGGAAGGAAAGCTGGCGGAGGATTCCATGTAGGGGCGGAACGATCGGGTTTGGAGCTCCGGCGGTATCATTTTAATCGCCGGGATCAGTCACTACTGAAATGGGATGTAAGCAAATAAGAAATGAGAACAGATTGGTTTAGACAAGAACGAAGGTGTTGGATTGCGTTTTGTCGGCTTCTTTGGGGATTTTGAGTCGGATAAATCGCGCAACTATTACATTAGAAAATTGAAAGTTCTGACGACTTTCAACTTTCAAACACACTGACACTGTGATGCTCGGGGGGGGAGGGGACTGAACGTCTCGAATTCACCGCCGATCGCGACGCAATAAATAAAAGGATGTGAACTGGACTTGACTTGACGGCGGTTCTTGCTTGGTTCAATTAAGGTGTCCGAAAGCCCAATGGGCTTCTATATGATTGATTCAGTGCAATGCCCACCCACCTCATGAACACAAAATCTTGTAAAGATGAGATTTTGTACAAGTTTATGATTAATGCTTTGGTGATTACACTAGATGAACTAGATATGATGTTAGGTATCCAATGGTTTTCTTAATCAAATCATGTTATCTACAATTATAAGAGGAGCACAATGAGTTTTGAGTGATAAAGTGAATGAATTGAACAATAGAGTGGAAAGAGGAAAGGAATGACTTCCCTCTCTAAAGGAGAATTTGTGAAATTATTGTAAGGTGTGAAATATACTTATCCGTTTTACATGCTACAAGAAAATTAACCAGTGAATTGGATGGTGTCACCTCATTGTTCTTAGATCATGATTTACGTTGTTTTAGAGACCATCAAACTAGAACAAAAGGAGTTAGCAAATTTGCTTGAGGAATTCCATGATGTGTTTACATAACTTACAAGCTTACCCTTAATCAAATTTACAATCTTATAACATTTCTTAATGAAGGAGTTTGAGGCCTTATTTTATATGACATTCTGAGTCTTTTAAATAGCATCCTAAAGAGTATCAGAAGTATTGAGAAAGCATTCATTTTTTGTTAAGTATATAAAATGCCCATTAATTTGGAACTCATAGAATGTAGCTAATAAAAAGAGGGTGTGTCTACTGATTCAAGAAAGATTGATATATCACATACTATTGTTAGTGATGAAAATCTAATTTTTGGTGTGAGTTTTTTAAAATTCAAGAAGTGGCCTTGCATTCATCAACGTTCTACCCATCATTCTCAGTTTGATGGGCAAGCACAATTAGTTAATAAGATCAGTGTGGAAACTTATGTTAGATGCATGGCTAGTGACTCTTCTAAGAATTAAGTTAGATATTATCAAAAGTAGAGTGGTGATATATAGGAATGTACTTTGATTAGGCATTTCTTATTTTGATAAGAATTATAAATTACTGAGAGTAGATCAAGTTGTAAGGAAAAAGGAGATTGAGTTACACTTGATCCATGTTTATATCAAAAGGGGTCAAAATAGGATGAAGCATATGATTGACATGAGGGGAACAAATATGGAATTTAAAATAGAGTTTATTCTCAATCACTTGAAAGTATGAATTTTTTTTTTCAAATTATATTATTAGTCAGGTTAATCAAATCTATTGATTAATGTTAAGTCAATATTAGGGATTTCTGTGACAACGATTTGCTATACTTATCCATGAGCAGGTTTTGTTATCCCCCAATGGTGACCGTTTCCAGATCAGGGCTCATCATCATGACAAAAAATAGAAGCCCACTATGTGAAACTCAAAGGGATTATTGTAATCAATTAAACATAAACACTCTAATCCACATAATCTTTATTGAATCAAATCAAGCGAAGGTCCTTCTGTTTTAGCTGCACTTAATTCAAGTGAAAATGGAGATACGTTATCAAAACTTGGTTTTGACAATTAGTCATAATGGTCTTTGTATTCAATCCTCATATTCAAGTAACGAATAGACATTTACTTCTTCAAGTACGAAACATTAATCTCTGGAAGTGTTTTATGGCAATGGTAGCAATAGGTGGAGGATGGAGTTCATAAAAGTCTATTCATTGACAGGGATGCATGAGACTATTTACAAAACCGGAAGGTGGAGGGCCTAGACGAACAGTATCCTTCTCTAAGTATACATTCTCATTTGTCTCTCTCGCTATTACGTCAATGCCTCAGAACCTGACTAATAACTCTATTTAGTCTCGCTATGCGGGAAACAAAGCCTCTGTCATGCATTATGCATTATCAGAAATTCTGATACAGCACAAACAAATAGACATTTAGTTACTTTTTATTTTTGGGACTTTTGCAAAATCGTTGGTAAAAGTAATCATATTGTGACGATTTTTTAAATCGTCATTAAAACTAAGCCTTTAGTGATTAACTAAAAAAAATGTCACAAAAGGAACTTTAGGGTGCAGTTGATTTGATAAGGAGCTTTCTTGATTTAAATGAGATTGCGGTTCAAACTGCCCTTATGTATACAACTGTTTAAAATTTAGATCCAGAATTTTGCCTCCTGTAAAGGATATATTTAGCTCAAGCGAGGATTAGTCTGGGTGTGGATGACTTAAAATTGACTTCCCATAATTGAGATTCTCTTAAGTCTCGTGGGCAATAAAAAAAGTCACAAAAAGAACAATATTTTGTGACGAATGACAAAAATGAACATTTAGTGACAATTACCGAAAATCATCACAAAATGATTCACAATGGGTGACGATTTTAAAAATTCGTTGTTAAATGAACTTTTGGTGACGTTTTTCAGAAATCGTCACCATAATTTGTTAAACATTTGATGACCAATGCTCGAAATCATCACCAAAGAGTTCACAATTGATAATGATTATGTAAAATCGTTAATAAAAAGACATTTATCTTTTAGCTACGTTTTTGACATTGTTGCTAAAAATGACCATTTAGTGACAAATTTTGAAAACCGTCATCAAATGTTGCATATTCAGTGACAATTTTTGAAAATCATCACCAAAGGTTCTACAGTAATTTGCAACACATTTGGTAACCATTTGCCTAAATTGTCACCAAAGGTTGACATTTTTCAAATTTGTTAAACTAATATTTTTATAACCTAATCATAGTGAAGATATGTGTTATTGGAAATTTATTTTGAATGTATACAACGTGTTGTTGAAAAAACACACATGAAATAATTTTAAATGTTAAACAGTAGTATTAATTAATCATTAATATTTACTAACATTGGAAAATTTAGTTATAAAATTTTAAATAATTGTATCATTATAATAATATGATATATGGAGTAGTACGAACTTTGAATTAGAACTTTAACAATTCATACAGTCATAGAATAAGAACAACAACAATCCACACTCAATAACAGACATTCCATATGCAGGTTATTTGTTCCACATGCAACCTGAAGACCTTTACTCATCCAGAGATAACAGACAAGAAGCTCAAAACTAATGAGGATTTCAATTAGGCTCTCGAGGTTCCACATGAGAGACCCGTCGACGCAATAAATCAGCACAATGGACATGGTAGTGGCTATCAGGTAGTATCTCTCTTTCGTTTTACAATTTTTGCATGGATGTTGGGTAAGAAAAGCTACTCCTCTTTGGCCGACAGGGGGGAAGACGCATCATCAGATACCTAAATGTATGCTTCTAACTTTTGCTTTTCTAAGTTTTCGATGCGAGTTTGTATGTATGGGGACAATGTCATATTCTTTGGTCATTCGTCATCAGTGCTCCCGTCTGTTGGTGGAGATAATGGGTGGAAGTTCCAGCTATCCATGTAGTTGCATTTATTATTTTTATGTCTGCTGGTGTGATCCTTGTTTTATTATAGATTTTTCACGGTTATTTCAAGTCCTTTGATTGGTTTTGTATCCTTCACGTTTTCTCGTTTGCCCTGCACGTTACCTGTGATACTCTGGTAATCCAGGTGGGGATCTCTTCTACTCAACCGAGTAGCGTGGGTAATGGGTGGAATGGCTAAGAACGCTCGTTGGGGACGGTGATGCGTGGGGGCATATAAGGTAGTCGTTTCAACGTAAAGTTACTGGCACTTCACACATCTTCTCTGTGGGCTTTCTCGAGCATCCTAACAAGTTTGTTGTTGTACAACAGAAGCTATCTTCCTGTCTCCAGCGACCCGTTGATACTCCACTTACCAACCTTTAGAACGTTTTCTTCTTCCTAATACACCCTTTTATATATAGCATTTTTCTTTAGGACCACACCTCACTGAACACAGATACCATTTCCACTTACCTGCCTCAACAGTGGATTCTCTAGGTGACTTTTATGCTGGTATTTTATATACATTTACTGAGGCTTCCTTTATCTGGCATATTATTTATTATTCTTCGTAGTTTCATTTTTTTACTTTTTTATTATCTTTATTATTATTATCATTTTATTGATCTTATTAGTATTAGTTATATCATTATTATTATTGTTTTTTTATTAGTATTATTATAATTATTGTTAGTTTATTATTATTATTATTATTATTGGGTATTATTATAATTATTTATTATTTTGCGGAATCTAACGTTGGTAATTTACTAAATCTACGCTTAGGGATATCATCAACACTAAGGATACCACCAACACTGCGTCGCCCACTCCTTCCCCTGCATGTTTTAATACGAATTGGACTTCTCGCCTCAGTCTTTTCTGCATACCATTTTAGTTAGCAATTTTTTTTAATCGTAAATTTATTTTATTTCTATTTTATTATGTATTAAATTTTGGATTATTTTTAGTTCCATATATTATTATTATTATTATTATTATTATTATTATTATTATTATTATTATTATTATTATTATTATTATTATTATTATTATTATTATTATTATTACTGTTTGAATTGCTTTTTATGTATTTATTTCGTGCTAGTTCACTAAATTTTTATGCGTGTCAGTTCTTTAATTATTGCTTATGTTATTCTACATCATTTTGTTACTTGTCACATCTGCATGTGGGTCTACCGAGAAACAACCTCTTTACTATGTAGGGATAAGGTTGCGTACTATAAGACCTCTCCAGATCTCACCTCACTACGGGACTTCAAACTGGATGTGATGATGATGACTCAATAATACGCAGCTTAACCCCTAACTAGTAGAGAGGTTGTTTGACAAATTCTTATAGATACAAAAATAAATCAACTTTTAAGTTGAGTCCAATTGATTGCATCGATAAATGACAATGATGTAATTAGTTTTTTGGATTTCAAGTCACATAAGAGTCGATAAAGGTAAATGAGTCCTTGATGTTTAAATTTCTTAGAAGGGTCCTTGCATGTTTGAAGGCATCAATTGAAACAATGATAGTTTTTCCCTCAAGTGTAGGGTTTTTCACATCCTCTTGCAACATCATCTCCTCTATAACTAAACTTATAGAGGATACAATGAATGAGTCACCATGTTTAGTATGGAAGACAGGTTCTCCAGATGAACTGCCAGTACGAAACGATTTACCTAAAATACAATTAGTATAGAACTTAGATATTGTCAGATTAGTAAATCGTTAAATGAATCGAAATTGAAGTGACATGTATACATGAATGACAAGATGAAGTTTTTGGAATTGACAAAGTTTTAAAAAAATCGATTTTCGTAATCCTTATGGACTGTTGTGACATCGCTCCCATCTCCATAAGCATACATGTCATCTTCGAGATTCAATGAAGCTTAAAATAACATGTAGTATATACTATCAAATGTGGATATATATAACAGCTTCATAAAAGGAAATGAGATGTACATAATAAGGAAAGTGACGTTGTTCGAATGATACTAAACACTTTGAAGCAGAAGATCGACCATGAAAGGCAAACAATGATTAGTGTATGAAATGGAGATTTTTTCTGCATTGTTTATTTTTTCAGTAGGGACAATTTTGTCACATTCCTCCCAATGGAATGAATTAGGGTCATTCGGAACTAGTCATTATATCAACATTTCTTGATTAATAATGTTAAGAGGCATATTCTGCAAATGTCGATTTAGAATAAAATGATGATATGTTCAACTCTAATTTCGATGGTAAGTGATAAGTAGTTCAGTTTAGCACTTATACATCTTCAATGTGTCTAATGATATAAAAGTTACTTTTACTAAAATTTCATAAATATATTGTGTAGTTTGTATCACATGCAAAATTTATAATTTAAAATATAATAGACATGACTATATTCTTGATGTACAGAAATATAGTATTATCTATATTGGGCTATATTACTATTAATGAAAATGAATTAAAGTAAAATACTCTTGAAGACCTTTCATTAAATAGTTACGAAGCTTTAATGAGGAAAACATTAAAGGTCGTTGAGAAGAAGCCAACCTATATACAAATAATAAAGACAAGCAGTAAATCATCTTCCAAACACAACCATACACACAACCCATACATCAAATGCATAATTAAGAACTCACAAGTTAAACTTAGCACAACTTTATTAATGAAAATAAAACAAAAGAACAATACCGACTCAGTTAATAATAATTTTTCAATAGTGATGACCACAATATGAACCCAAATAGAAGAGAGGATTTTGAGAAATGTTGACAGCTTGAACGAGAATGGAGTAGCTTTTTAGTGTGGTCGTCATTGAAAACCTAATACAAAACGACGTCGTTTTTCTTGTTTAAGTAAACTATGTCGTTTCTTATTTACTATAGTTGTTTGGAAGTGGTGTTAATTAATTTGCTACGATCTATTATATTTGGTTGACAAACATCAGATGTAGCGATTAATACATAGTTCGTCGTCAAAGTCCGCGGGTTCATAAATAATTTTTTATAAATTTATATTCCTTTTCCAAAAAAAACACAATTTGAATTAAAAATCAAATTATTCAATCGAAAACCATTTCAAATTAATTTGTTAACCCTTCAAATACATTATAGTTAACTTACTATTTTCAGAAAATTATACTATTTAATTATATGAAATTTGTTAATTTTTTAAAATTTAACAAGACATTATAATATAATTAGAGAACTATTTCTAACACATCTTTATAAATTACTATTTTGTAACATAATAGTCTATTTTATGATATTAAAAATCACTTTTAAATTAAATAAAACACTTACATAATTAAGAAAGTAATTTAGATGATTTATTTAGATGTTAATTATTTAGAAAGTAAAGAATTTGCTTCGGTTTTGACAACAATGTAGATATTTGGTAGCAAATGGTCAACCATTTGCGACTAAGTGTGGAAGCTACTTGCCGAAATCAATATTTTGTGACTCATATGTATTTGTCCCAAAAACTGTTTTGGGCGATGATGTAAAAATTTGGTAACAACTTGTTTACCATTTGCGACTAAGTATGGTGGTTAGTCATGGAAATAATCTTCTGCGACTAAACTGAATTCGTTGCAAAAACTTGAAGATATTTAATTTAAATGTATCTTTTTATACAAATAAAAAGCTTAATGGTAGATTAAGGGCTATAGGGTATATGTTGTCATGTTAATGATTAATTTGGTAAAAATGAAATATACATTTTTTTTAAAATTGCCCAATTTTATTTTGTTTATCCACCAAATTAAAAATAAATATTATTAATTCCAAAAATGAAGCAAATCAAGAACAATTGCATATATAAGTGTAAAAGACAAAATTTTATTTTGTTATTTGTAATAGGAGTACCTCATACAAATACTTAATCAATTAAGAAAATTAAGAATGTAAAGAAAATGCTTTAATTAGGGAGTAGGTCGAGATTAAACAAAAAATCGAGTTCCTCTGAATTCTCCACTTTTATTGTTTATATTATTTGAAATGTTATGTTCATAATTGTCTTATGTTGATGATGTTTTACTTATGTTAATTTACGATGACTAAATGCATATTTTTAATGTTTCATTTATGTTTTCCCGAAACGTTATACCGAATGTTTAATATTTGACTATTGATCTCCTTATATTCATGTGGAATATTGATGTTTGAGTTAAGATTATGTGTTATGTTCATATTTCGTTTTGCATAAATTCAATATAATGACACCTAGTAGAAATAATGGAAAGAGGGTGGTAACGATCTAACAAGTTCCTCCCACACAACAACCAACTCAATTCAATTATTCAACAACCAACAATTGCATCATCGAATGAATACAGTTAGCAACAACCTTTATCAACATCGTTTGTTAATGTTTGGGGATCTTCAAGTCTGTTATTATTAACCAAACATATTTATTTTAATGTTGAAATTACTCCTTACATGTTTTGTGTGTTTTTTTTCTTATTATCATTTTTTTGTTTTCAGGTTCCAATACTGGCATTAGAAAACGAGGTAGAGGTATCACAAAAGGAGTTGAGTTGAAAGGGCTGAATGTTGTAATTAACAGCAAGTTGTTTGTGACCATTGACCCCATGCAACGTCACCCTTTAGATAAGATCCAATCTGCAAAATTGTTCAATGATTTGGGTGTCATTTTGAGGAATGAATTGCCTTGCCTTCAATGTGTTAGGCAGTTGAAAGAAGACAACTTACTCCAAAAATGCTTTGTACAAAATTTTAATAATATTTCAATTCATTTGATTATATGTATTGCAATGTTACTTAACAAAAACAATAACTTAACTTATACGTGTTCTTCACAAAAGAAGCTCAATATCGTTGATGTCGACAATCCTAAGATTTCAAATTGTGTTAGCTCACTGTTGAAACAAAGGGCGAAGGATCATCGATATAGACTTTATAAATATTACCAGTCTTTCACTTCCAATGAAGAGGCAAGGAGACACGTTCTGGAATGGGTGATTCTAGAAAATTGGAGTGAAATGTGTGATTATTGAGCCTCAATGAAGGTTCAGGTTTTTTTTCCTCTTCATATTTCCTTCGATTAATTTTGTTTATACATTTCATGAATACTTCTCTTAATTTAGGAAAAATGTGAAAAAACCAAGGTGAACAAAACAAAAATGAAGACTCCTCATAACACCGGCTCCAAATCATTTGTTGTCGTCCGATAAGAATTTGTAAGTGTAACATTTTCAACTTTTTATATTTCTTAATACAATAAATTCTATTATTTACTAATTTTTTAAATTAATAAAATAGAGTCAAACTCAATTCCAAAGACAAGAGTGTGATAGGATCAAACTCTACGAGCTAATACACTACAAGGAAAGTGAAGGCTGGACGTCTGAAGAGACACAAAGTAATTATGTAAGTACGAACAAATTAATATTACAGTTTATTTTTCTATGTAATATTAAGTAAGAATTTTTTAGTTAATTTTGTACTTTAAATTGTAGGACAAGATGCAGGAGTTGTTGTAGACATCATTGTCTGAGGGGAATCAGCCCCATGTCGATGACATTTGCAACAGTGTTCTTGGTACAAGATTGGGGTATATCAAAAGTCACGGGTATGACTCTAAACTTGTTGGTGCATCTTTGTCATGACCAGCATATGTCAAGGCGCTTCAAGAGGAGAACCAAGCATTGAAGGCTAAGTTGCAATATATAAAGAGAAGTTAGATTATTATGTAAAAGAAGTGAATAAACTTAAAAAGATGGTCAAACAATTACTTGGCTCAAATTATGTCAATAGTAGTGATGACAATGAGGAGTCTTAATTTGTATATGACCCGTAGTTATTTTTTATAAAATACATTCCATTTTTAATGATTGTTTTATTTCAGTTTATTATTATTTAAAATATGTCACCAACATTAATTATAAAATGTAACTAATTTATATTTCAAATTGTCTTAAAATTGTAATAAATTAAATTAAAATTGTTTTTAACAATTATAATAAAATTTAAATTGAAAAATAAAATTTTGTCAATAAAAAGTATTAACTACCAAAACAAAATCGTCACAAAATATTATTACTTATATTTACAAAACGTCTCTAAAAATATTTACCTCGACAAGAAATTAGTAGCTAAAACTATTATGCTACAAAAACATAATCGTCACTAAAAATATTAGCTACCAAAATAAAATACTAAAAATATTAGCTACTAAAATAAAATCGTCACAAAATATTGTTACTTATGTTTACAAGAACGTCTCTAAAACATTTACGTACAATAAATAATTAGTGGATAAAACTACTCTGTTTAAAAAAATTGCCAGTAAAATAATTATCTACAACTATGACTTAGTAGATAAAACCTTTATCTACGAAATATATATGTCGCAAAATAATGCGTACTACGTTCTTTACTCTCATTAGTTATATGTTTTACCGACAAAATTATTGTGTATCTAAAATTTTTTTGTAACGATTAAAAAAAAACGTCGCAGATATTATTTTACTATCGAGATTTAATGAATATTAGGGTAACGATTGTTTTTATTCGTAAATTAATATTTGTGACGATTTTTTAATATTTAGCTAAGTTTGGTTTGGTCCGCAATAACATTATCAGATGCAGTGAGGTCTGATCTTCCGTAACTGGCAAATGCATGCAGACGCAGCCGGAGGATATTGAGCGATGGGTAGGCACTCCTCCTAATGTGAAAAAGAAATGCAGCAATGACCCACCTCTCAAAGTCCTCTCGCTTTCACGTCCATGAACACTAGGAAATGACCCTTATCCCCTGAGTGCATGCGATGCAGGGATTGCCTCATCATCACTTTGTTTTAGCGTCACGGTGGGGCTGCATTTGTTCGCAACCTCCCGCCACTTTGAGCGCTCAAAAGACAGCTACAGTGCAAGGATTTTATTTCAAAACGTCCCCAACATCAGTCCAACACACGTGTGCCCGCTCTTTATATACGTTAACTAGATGCTAAATGCCAACCACATTCACTATGCTTGGCCTCAGTCCATTCCTGCTTTAGACATTGATTGAAACACTCCAACTTATCATCCCATCAAAGCGTGTGCCTGTGCGCGCGCACGCAGCAGCATTACTTCTGAAAACTGTCTAATCACACGTACCATGCAAAAAAGGGGCGACTATCTTTCCAGCTTAGAGGATGAACAACACTGGAAAACGAAAGGGTTGGCCGTTTTCTTCAGTTTCGTCTTCTTCCTTGTTTGATGAAAGGATGAGGTTGCAGATGTAAGCTGAGGATAAAGAGGAGAGACCTGTAACTGTGAATGTAGTTGAAACCTCGTGAGGAATGGTTACTTTTAGGACATACGAATCCCATGTTGTCTAAATAGGCGACACGTTTTCAAAAGCCTTTGTCCTATTTGCATCAGCCAATTGGGAGGTGGGCTAGGCTTAGATTCTAATGGTCACGTTTGGTAGTCCCAAAGCAGAAAGAAAGGGAGAGCATTTTGAGGACAGGGAAGGATATGCATGCCTACTACACAAAATCTCCAGAGTTCCTAACATTTATACAACTAAATCACTCATTAATTAAAATTGCTGGCTTTTCCAACTGTTGCCTACACTTGAAGTTGAATGTTTGCTGGCTGCTGTTGCCGTTTGATTGAGTTGGCCTAGTTTATACAACATTTATCAGATTTATGAGTTATAGTAGATATGTAATAAGAACATAATTAAAAAACAATTAACAGTAATCTAAACATTTATCATCTGTATTTGAACTGTACACGCTGATTAAATATTAGTATATGGAAATTCTGCTGTGAGTAACAAAACAATGAGTTTATTGAATGAGTTAATAAAAAGAAGAAAGAAAAAGTGTGGAGCCAGAGTCGCAGTGGAATGGTGTAACCTAAAAGCTGGCGGTGGTTAAGACCACATGTTGAACATAAATGCAAGAGACAAAGGCGCTAATACACACACTTCTCTCCGACTCTGTTTCAACAGTTCTATGTCTCCTTGGGTTGCTCTCACTGTCCCCCTTGGCTTGTTGTTTATGTTTTTGGGTTAATGGATCTCCTCCTAACTTCCACTATTAGTATCCGTGGCTACATCTTGGCCTCTTGCCTCTCTACCTATTGCTTTTGATAACAAATTAAGTAAATAATAAAAAACACAGGTGTGAAGGATGGGCGGCTGGTTCGAGCTGTGAATGTAGTCAGGACTTCAACTCTCGATCACCTCAATTGTCGACCCTGTTTTATGACTCATCCTACGTACATAATTTACAGGTTACTACGTATTCTCATTCTCCAGAATTTATCAAACACATATCCCACTGCAAATGCATCTACACCCCTATAATTCTTTGCTTGAAGTAGCGTTTACAGCTATCACTTCTCAATCTTTGCTCTGGTCATCAGTTCTTCTCAACTGATGAAAACTCATGAAAAGAAATCTTATTTCTCTGTATCTTCTTCCATTAAATGTTCATCTCTTTAATCTTATGAGAGCCTATCCAGACACTGTTAATTATGCAGTAAGAATCAGTTCCGCGGTGCCTATTGGATATACTTGAAAATGACAATGCCCTGAATGATACTTTCAGAACTGATCTCAGCCGATCATCTTCTGAACTTGATCACTCGGTAGATCAATATCGTCATAACTAATCAGATTCCTACATGTTGATGGGTTTGACCCATGGCTTACTAGTCTGTCATAATTATGACAAGTGTTAATCAACTTTTGTCTTATATAGTTGTGACTGACTAATTCCTTCATATTGGCACTCAGAAAAGTCTCAAAAGGAAGAAGATAGTAGTCTAAAATTATCGACTTGCTTTCATATAAAGATGCACATTACACACACGAAAACATTGAAAAAAAACATTGAACTGTAAAACAAAATACTATGGAAAATTCTCCTTGCAAGCTGCACGCCAATAGGTTAAATATGATAGCTGTAATTTTATTAGCTATCCATAATTTTCAAATGCCCTCCCAAAATGGTGTTTTCTGACTGAAAAATCTTCCCACCACCCTGGAATCCAATAGCTTTAGGGCTTTCTCAGATTGAATGCACCTCGGTGTCTTGTATTGGTTGACAGAAGATCCATGGGAGACACATAAGTCCATGAGAGCATCAAACGTTCCATGTTCAACAACCCTCATCTCCAGTGGTCCAATAGATTTGTCCTTCTTCCTACACCTCCTGTAAACTGAATCCAAAGATTCCTCTATTGTGAAGCAACATTTCTCCATTATAACTGGATCAAGCTTTGTTACACCATTCCTACCCTTCCTAATGAGTTCCCAGAATAGGACATAGTGGCCTGGGATTAAGGAAGTGTCAGCAAAGCTGGTGTACTCAACCAACAGGAAGCCTAGGGGCTCAAGCAGGTTCTTTGCTAGTGTCACTGCCTTCAAGAGATCTTCTTCACTGGTTTTGTCAGTATCAATACTTAGAACAACATTTCGTCTTTGCACAAACCGAAACTGTGGGGCATTGTTGTAGAAGCCAGTCGCCATGAGAATGTCCCCAACCCTGTATCTGTAAAGGCCTAAAAATAAAAATATTGAAAATGTTAAATGAAGAGAGAAACCATTCACAGCGAACGGATATCAGGCTACGAAATCCTTGTTCCTGATGCATAAACATGGCTCAAACAACTAGCAGATTCTCGGCAGAACAAATATTTACCTGTAAAAGTTGTGACGACAAGTTCATAGTAGTACCCAAGTTTTACATCAGCAAGATCAACAGTTTCCATGCTTCTCTTCTCATCTTCTTCATCCCCACAATTCTGATCAGAAACGTCAGTCCCCTGGATATCTTGTAACTCTCTATGGTCCTTGGAGACAGGTAGAAACTCGAAGTAGGCCATGTTTGGGACGATGGTGTAAGAGACATCAGAAGGCTTGCAAAGTGGCGTAAAATTGATACCAATGAAACATTCAGAAGAGCCATACATGACGGAGACCAGAGGATCCCACCACAGTAGAATTCAAGCATCGGGATATACTGTGCCATAGAACCTGTAATAACAACGTCAATGTACTTTGTTTTAGGCCAAAGCTTTTTGATTATCCCTTCCCATGATGTGCTGCTACATTCATGCTCAATCAAATTGGCCAATTCAGCATTTGGACCAGTCAGAATCGAGGAGACAGCATTTCTACAACCAAGGTCTGTAATCCAATCACTAATTCTACCTTCTTTTATATTTGAACATAATTCTCTCCAGTATTCCTCTAGGAATTTGATGGCCCGCAGGAAAGCAGAAGCGAAAATTGCACCAGCCCTTAAAACCTCATCACGCTGTAACAAACCACAGAGTAAATGACAGTACATACTCTGCTTGCTGTCAGGACACAAGATGATCTCATCAGGACTTGTGTAGACATTATACCGATTGAAAGGCCGATGTGTGAAATGGCCGCTCTTAAAATAGCTCGTTAAGACGGGTCTTGCCTTCAACCCTGAGGGGGTGCTAAGTTCAGGTTTGACGAACAACAGCTGCATTGCTTTCCCCTGGTCCAAACCATAGAAGTACCTGAAATAAGATTTACAAATTCGTTTTTTTCACCTTAGTTTTCACTGTTACATTCATTCTATACAACTAGTTAGGAGTTAAGAACTAATCAGAGTGAGTGGAGCTACTTATTTATCACAGGTACGAGAAGGTTGTAGAAGAATGTTTTCCTGTCCAAGTCCTGAGCAGTTGAAGGCATCATCTTTGGTCGGCCTCCCGAAGTCCCGGAGCTGTGTACAGTATCAAATCAATGAAGTTGTGAATAATCTACACGCATAATCCACAGACGAAAATAAACTGATTCTACGTAGGAGCAACTATGCAAATCGTGCCTTGTGAGAAGTTCAGTAATGGGATGCGCACAAATGATGGTGGAAGGTTCTCCATCGGCAATTCGTTCGATGAAGGGCTTGATATCTTCGTAGTTTACAATAGGGACTCTGTTCTTGAAGTTCTCCTTATCAGAGTGACCATTAAGGAAGGCCATGAGATATTGTGTGTATGCATTTTTCTTAAGTATCTCCTCCAATACCTGTTCTTGAATTTGACGTGCATTAATGGTCAGGTCTTCCAAAAGCTTGAAGCCAGCTTCATTGTCATTAGGATCAAAGCTTGGCAGCATCTTTAGGTGATGTTAAAGGAAGCTGCGGAAGATGATGAGATGCGTGTGGTTTTAGATATAAAAGAGCTTTTTAGTTATGGCAGCCATAAGACCTGTCATATATAATGATAGGTGTTTGAATGGGAAGATTACAAGGTGATTTGGGCTACAAACATGAAACAGCCACAGCTATAAAGAGCAAGAGGGGTTAGTTACAGGATGGAGGAAGAAAACTACAAAATACAGTTAACAAAGTTCATAATTGGAGAAGCAGCTCTTAATTACTCTTATATATAGAGGTTTTAGGACATGTATCTCTTCAAAGGGTACTTTGGGCAGCTAAGTGAAAACCAAGAAAATGAAAGTAGGGAAAAGGATAAAGGGAAATGTGAGGGAAGTAGAGGCCAAAGGATGTCCTACACATGTGGCCTTGTCTGGTCAAAACTGTTAACAATTTCCTTCTTTTCTCAATCAATCCATTGTAAATAAACTTAAACATGTAAGTCTCATACATGCACATACACAATACTCATTCAGCCATAAATGCATCAAAGTGGTCTTTTGTGAGGTACTATATGCATACATATATATATGATGAATCAATTAAGGTGGTGGAATATACGTTAATGGAAGTTAGAGACATAGACTAATAAGCACATGCAAACATGGTTTTAGATTGTGGAAAGTTAGCTTTTGTTAACCACAATTTGTTGTTATTGTACATCTATTGTTCATCATTATGATCGCCACATTCACCGTAACTTAAATAAAAAGACCTTGCATGCAAATATCCAATTAGTCATCTACGTATTAAACTAAAAAGGTCAAGGACTTGACATGCAAATTCAAATGTTTTAACTTTTAATAGATACCTTCAAGTCTTAGGTAGTGTGAGTAGAGATGCCTTACACCACAAAAATACAACTGCACTGCCACCTACAGCCTCCACAAAATTGAGTAATGTATTAGGTGGCACACCTGTTGATAGTAAGCTGACGAAAGAGTGTCTCCACTTGATGTGGAAAGCGGCCACCAACAGGCATGTTGGTGAGATCCAGATTCATAGACTTTTGTGGCGTGGGAGGAAAATGAATTGCCAACTAACCAGTCTTTTGTTTCCTCTTACTTTAACCTCACAATTTATGGAATCATTCATCTTCTCAGTATTAAGTAGGATAGGGTTTTAGAGATCCATTAGTTGCGTGATTTATTCGAAGATAATCTCAAATAGAAACCAAAAAAGAAAAATTCAATCTAACCTTAAATTAAATTGTGTGACAAAGAAGAGAGTCATCAATTATACGTAACCTTCTTTTCGTATTTTATAAAAAGATTATTTTCATGATTCAAATCCGTGACCCTTCAGTCACATAAGAGTAATATTATCAATTGCTTCAAAACATCCACTCAAAATTGTTCAAAAATACAAATTTTGTTTCAACTAAATTTAAATTGTTGATTAAGATTAACTGTGATAATTACATCAAATCGAGTACAAAATGTAGTTCAAGAGCAAAATTTTGTATCAGTTAAAATTTAAATTGTATAACAAAATTGTAGCCAACATTTATGACTTGAATCATGTCTCCACAGGGGCATTAAATTGGAAAAGAGTAAAAACAGAAGCAGAACAAGAAGGGCAAGTGATGTGGGTTGGCAGTACTTATAACAGTGAATCACAAGTCACTTCAAGGACCCTACATGATATTGCCAAATTTGTGATTGGAGGCCGACAAATAATTAGGAACCCTATATGTTATGCTATCCAAACCCTTGGAAGCCATGTAATTTGATTATAAACAAATTCTCAAAGCTACAAGTCAAGATAGCAAATATTTACGTTTCTAACTCTTACTAGCTCATTGGAGGGACTATATGTATAATGTATGTCGTATTAGTTTTGAGTACTGAAAACCATGGTCCACGGTTACATAGCTAAAGACTCGACGAACATGGTTCCTGCAGGCTTCATCGATCCATTTCTATAGAAAAGCCAGGAGTGTTCACAGTCTTTTAATGATTGTGGGGTGACAAGTCCTCCATCGAAGCTGACACAAGGTCTGCATAAAAATTCCTGGTGCACCAGCTAGACGCCACTGCTTGAGTTCTTATGGTCAATAAACTGAACAGTTTACATGGTAGAGTTACATGTTCTTTCCCTTTGGGATCATGTTGCCTAACAGGCATGGAAGCATCTTGAGTTATCCAAAAGCCTTCTTGATTTCATTTTCTACGTAGGATCTGTAACCTAAAGTTAATAAGTAGAAAGGGCTCTTCAATATGTGCGAATAATACTCGCCAAATCATAACATAAATTTTGCTTCTTTAATTATGAATTTATAATTACAATCTGCAATATTGGAAGTTTTACGTGTTGGGTAATCGAAACAACCAAAAAAAAGAAAGAAAGAAACGAAAATAGAAATTAACCAGCTTAAAGGAAGATACAAGAAGGGTTTAGCTAGTTGACTGAAAAGACTAGACAGTACTACTCGTCTACGTTCACTAGCACAGATCCCTAGCGAATATAACTACAATGCAAACTATGTTTGACAAGATGATCTTTAAATTATTGGGACATAGCTAACTGTTTCAAAGATGCATATGTTCACGTTGAAAGACTAGAAAGAAAGGCAGCGTGGTCTTGTGGAAGCCACAGAATGAGCACTAAATTAGCAGGGAAAGAGGAGCAAAAAACAAGGTAGGGGCGTGAAGGAGAGAGTTGAGCAGTACTCTACTTTCCTTATAACAATCTTTCATAATCTGTTAAAGATAAAAATCAGAATTTGGAGAGAAAATATGAATGAAAAACGTTGTAAATATTATTGTATGTTCACACAAAAAATACAGAAGTAATTGTCTATTTAAACTAATATTCTGTTAGGAATTAAGCTATTCTAGGACTCCTATTACAACACATATTCCTTAATTATTAGACCTTATCACTCCTACAAATCAGCCTTATCTCTCCATTATTTATTCAAATCGGCTGCCTTGGGGATTTCTAGAATAATCTCTAGAATAATCTACCTTATCGCTCCTTAATATTCTATTATCCCCCCTCAAACTATGGCGAGGGCTGAGACATAGTTTGGTGATGACAGATCGAATGGCAGACTTGGAGACAGATTTGGTAAATATGTCCGCGAGTTGTTGTGCGGATGGAACATATTTTGTAATGAGGAGTCCTTGAGCAACTCTTTCCCGAACAAAATGATAGTCTAACTCGATGTGCTTGCTCCGAGCATGCAGAACTGGATTTACAGAAAGATACAATGAACTCAAGTTATCACAATATAAAATTGGAACTGAACTAGGAACCCGAAGTTCTTGAAGTAAAAACGTGAGCCAGGTGAGTTCAGCTGTTGTATGTGCCATAGCTCTATACTCGGCTTAGTGCTTGAACGAGATCGGTACTTTGTTTTTGGCACACCAAGAAATGATATTCTTGCCGGAAGGTACAATACCCAGTTGTTGAGCGGCGTGTTATGGGACAACACCTTGATCGACATCGGAATAAGCCTTAAGCTCAAGCGTCGAATCCTTTGTTATTTTGATTCCAAGCTCGAGCGATCCTTTGATGTAGCGTAGGATTCTATGAATGAGTTTCATGTGAGGATGTAGGAGCTTGCATAAATTGTGACGCATAGTTGACACTGAAGGCAATATCTGGCCGCGTTAGAGTGAGATACTGCAGTGCTCCAATGGCACTTTTGTAGACAAAAGGATCGGCCAGTGGTTTGGCTTCGTTGAAATCATGCTTCGTGTATTGTGGGCTTGGCATTGACTTACAATCCTGCATTTGAAACTTCTTTAAAATAGAAAGAGCAAAGTGAGTTTGTGAAAGATGTAACCCATCTGCCGTTGTTATGACTTCCATTCCCAAAAAATGATGAATAGGACCAAGATCTTTCATGTTAAATTCACTGCATAAAAGCTCCAGAAAAGATTTGATTAATTGATCACTAGACTCAGTTAATAACATGTCATCCACATAAACCAATAAAGCTAATGTTTCTGAACCGTAATGGCAAATGAAAAGTGATGGATCAGCTAAACTACAAATAAAACCATGAAAGTAAAATTTACTCAGCGATCAAACCAGGCTGTGGCGCTTGCTTCAATCCGCATAACGCCTTTTTAGTTTGCGGACATATGGCGCTTTGATGAATCAACAAATCCGGAGGTGAGACATGTAAAGATCTTCGTTCACATAGCCATGAAGAAATGCATTCTTGACATCCAACCGTCAGTACGCCAATTTTAACAACAATGATAGAAAGTACAAGGCGAATTGTACAGGTCGCACAACAGGAGAAAAGTTTCAAGAAAATCAATGCCATCTACTTGATTGTATCCTTTTGCTACCAAAGCGAGCTTTCAGCGTTCAGTACCATCGAGGCATAAGCTTTGCTTTAAAAACCCATTTCACTCCTATAACGTTCATATCTTTTGTTCTTGGCACAAGATCCCATGTACAATTTTGTTCTACGGCTGAAATCTCTTCCTCCATTGCCTTCTTCCATCCTGGATGTGCAATTGCTTCTTTTATTGTTCTGGGTTCTGCTGGAATTGAATCTGTCGTTGTAACAAGCAAGGCATACTTCGGATTGGGTTTCACTATTCCACGCTGAGATCGAGTTACCATAGTATGCTGTCGAGGTGCCTATTGAGCTGATGCATCCGATTCTGTTACACTAATATCTGTAGCAGCTGCTGAAATTTCAGTTCTCGCATTAACACGACTTCCTTCAGTTGAAACAGAGACTGTGTTATTTTCTGAAGATTGCTGAGGTTGAGATTGTGCAGCCTCCTCATAGTTCTCTGTAGTCTCATCGGTGATTGACTGTCGCGATTCAATTGGAGATGTATTTTCGATGTTTTCTGCATCGTTATCAGTACTGGACTCATAATTCAACTCACCCTCAGTATTTGAATCACCTTGGACGTCTGTATTGTTCCCATCGGACTGATTTTTCGTCGGTGGTTGTGCAGTATATTCGTCGGAAGAGGTTTGCCGCTCCTATTCAACTCGAGTTTCTTCATTATTTTGTAAAGCCTCCGTTCCGCCAGACGCATCAACCAAGTGAGTTTGCATGACAGTTAAATCAGCTGCGACTTGAGGATTTTGAGCAGTCTCTCCTGAAATCGTTGGAATAAAATTGCACGCAGAATTAGTGACAGTTTTTGACAACATAATCCATGAATCAATTAGATTAAGAACAAGCTGAGAATTCGGAGTTTCTTTTGATTTATACAGAAAGTCAGTTTCATCAAACGTGACATGTCGAGAAATTATGAACTTTCGTTGTTTTGGGTCATAGCATTTATAACCCTTGTATTGCTCTGTATATCTTGCAAACACACAAAGAGAAGATTTAGGATCAAATTTGTTTGTTTTGTTGTCCCAGGTGTATGGAAAGCATTTGCAACCAAACACCCGCAACATTGAATAGTCAGGATGTTTTTTGAATAATCGGAAAAATGGAGATTCAAAATTTAAAGCAGATGATGGTAAGCGATTAATCAAATAAACAGCGGATGTGAAAGCCTCAACCCAAAGAAATAAGGGTACTCGGCTTTGAAACATCATTGACATTCCAAGTTCCCGAATCATGCGATGTCGTCTTTCCACAACTCCTGATTGTTCGGTGTATGTGGACAAGAAAGTCGATGAACAAGACACTGTTTTTAAACAATGTTCAGCCATTTGTTTATTAACGAATTCACCTCCACCATCGGTTTGGAGAATTTTATTTCAGCGTAAATTGGCGCTTAATATAATTCTCAAATGCAACAAAAGCAGTAAAGAAATCAGATTTTGCGTGTAAAGGTAACAACCACATGAATCTCGTATAATCATCCACAAGACAAGCATAATACCGATATCGAGCAATAGACAAAAGTGGTGCAGGACCCCATAAATCACAATGAACCCGTTCAAACATAGAAGTAGTAGAAATTGTACTTGTAGTAAAAGGGAACTTGCTAAATTTGCCTAATTGGCAACTATCACAAATCTTATTAATTTTAAATGGACCATCAACACTAATAAGGCCCTTATTGGATAACCTAACAATAGACGAAGCTTGAGAGTGTCCAAGCCTCTGATGCCATATATCAGCACTGCACGATCGAAATCGTTGAGAGAAATTAAATGGTTACGCCGATTAGGAAGTATATATAGATCATCCTTCTTTGGGCCCTCCAAAATTACCTTCCCTGTCTTTCGATCCTTTAAGAAAACATTACTATTAGTAAACACACAGTTCACAGGATAATCACTTGTCAATTTTTCCATAGATAACAAATTCTTCTTCAATTGTGGAACAAACAGAACATTATTTAACTTTATATTATTCCTATTGTTTTCCACACATGAATCACCAATTCCAGTGATAGGAATCATGGTACCATTACCAATTATTACTGAATCATTATATTGATTTAAGGTAGAGAACATACCTTGATTTGCAACCATATGGTCAGTAGCTGCTGAGTCAGCAGTCCAATCGGTGTCCGTAATTGTGTTATCCAAGATCAGGGCTGCTAAGGCTTGTGGAAGCTTTCGGTGATCGATCGGACTAATTACCCACCAACAGATCTTTGCAATGTGTCCCTGTTTATTACATACACAGATTTCATTGCGGTACAGTTCCCTTTCTTCGGGTGTCATACGACGAAGACCAGGTGGTAACGTCCTCCGCTGTGTTTGCTGCGACTCAGGCGCACCTCCATCACCTTGCTCCCACATTCTTTGCGCTGAAAACCTCTATCGGCTGAAGAGAAATTCATGTTGCTTCATTCACGCCTTGATTATTGTTGCGAGAAGAAGTGCTTTGTAAAATGCCAGTTGCGTCGGCTGGGAAGAACTAAACCACGTTCGCCGTTGATCAAGATTCTGGAGTTGCGAGATCATCTCCGTATACGATGGTCTAGGCGGCTTCAACATAGTTGTGGTGAAAGTTTCATAATCGGCCCAAGACTAGTTAGAAGACGATGAGACCTTCTCACGATCGGTCATTGGCTTCTGATTGCAGCCAAATTATCACATAATGACTTGAATTTCGAATATGATCGCTAATTGAGGCGTTGTCATCCTTACGTGAATCGTAAGTTGCTGCCTCAAAGTAAATTCACGTTCTTGTGAATCTTTAGCATAGGCTTCCTTGAGTGCCTCCCAAACTGCATAAGCAGTATCGAGACCTATGACTAACCCCAAGGACTCTTCAGAGAGCGTTCCAACAATCCACCCTCGAAGTAGCCTGTCAGATTTTTGCCAAGCTTGGTATTGTTTTGTTTCCTCATAATTGACTGTTCCAACGACAACAGTTGGGGGTTTGGTGGTTAAATGATCATAAATTTCTTGGCTTTCAGCTAAACCAATGACCTGCTCCCTCCATAACAGGTAATTCGTTTGCGAAAGCTTCAAGGTAACAAAGTTGCTTACATTTAGGGAAGAGGTAGTCATGATGAGGGTGCGAAAATAGAAGCACAAATGCTCTGATACCAAGATAAAAAACAGAATTTGGAGAGAAAATATGAATGAAAAACGTTGTAAATATTATTGTATGTTCACACAAAAAATACAGAAGCAATTGTCTATTTAAACTAATATTCTGTTAGGAATTAAGCTATTCTAGGACTCCTATTACAACACATATTCCTTAATTATTAAACCTTATCACTCCTACAAATCAGCCTTATCTCTCCATTATTTATTCAAATCGGCTGCCTTGGGGATTTCTAGAATAATCTCTAGAATAATCTACCTTATCGCTCCTTAATATTCTATTAGTTAAGGCTTTTGAGTTGGAGATAGAATTATATTCAAAGCGATCAAGAATTAATAGAACAAAATGCACTACAAAAACTTTTAATAAGATGTCAATATGGCTTTCTGGCTCGAGTTCACCTCTTTTAGATCTTGTCATTTAGGAACCCCCTTCTTCAATAAGGTTTAAACCGATTGCGGAGTTTGTGGATTCAAATGGAGCTTGGATGTGGCACAAGTTTGCACCTCACTTACCTCAGCTTACGGTGCAACTTGTGGCTGCGACTTTACCCCTAACTCAGCAATGGAGGATGATGAAGCGTATTGGAACTCGTCGCCTTCAGGTAATTTCTCTTTGCGAACAGCCTACGCACATTTAAATGATACCAATTTCACTCTTCCTAGGCTGCCTTGGTCTTTAGTTTGGAAATGGATTGGTCCCCAAAGAATCAAATCTTTCTTTTGGCTCTTATGGAATTGTGGTGTCTTATCTAATGCTAAGAGAAATAGATGACACTTGACTGATGTTGATCGCTGCCATTTATGCCGAGTTGAGTCTGAAAGCTACTTCCACTTGCTTCGTGATTGTACTGCGGTCAAGGACATTTGGCTGCAAATTGTTTCAATCAGATTTCAAGCCTTTTTTTTTAATCCGTACATCTCTTTTGTGGATTGGTGTTTTGAGAATTTGAAAGAAGACTCACAGGTTTTTAACACGAAGTGGTCGGTTCTTTTCGGGGTTTGTTGTTGGCGCTATGGAAGAGGCGAAACAAGCTGATTTTTCATAATGAGATCTGTGAGAATCGTGCCTTTGTTTGGTATATTTTTCAGCAGTGTACGGTGATTGAAGGAATATTGAAAAAGGGGCTGCTACAGCCGGCTGGTAACACGCAGCTGAGGACTGTGTTTTGGTCTTGCCCGATGTTGGGGTTCGTTAAACTTAATTGTGATGCCTCGGTCACGGGTGCTCTGAGTTCAGTATTTGGAGGGGGCCTCATTCGAAACTCGAGTGGACGTTGGGTTGGTGGATTTGTATCCAATCTTAGTCGATGTCCTATTCTGCGATCGAAGATTTGGAGTATTCTTCGTGGCCTCGAATACGCACTCTCTATTAATGCTCGTAATATTCTGATTGAGTCTGACAATGCTATTGCGGTTGATATGATTAATGATGTTGTCTCACTTAGTGCAAGCTGTTTAAGTCTTGTCCGTCAGATTAGACAGCTTTTTAATGCTTTTGATTACGCCCGTCTATCGCACATTCATAGGGAAGGAAACTTCGTGACCGATAGCCTCTCCCACTATGCATATACTTTCGATCCGGGAGTGCATTATCTTTCGGAACCGCCTGATTGTATAGCCTCTTGGCTCTTCCATGATCTTGTTGGTGTCACTTATTTTCGTTAGTCATTTTGTATTCTAGGGCAGTGCTCTCGGAATCAACCAAAAAAAAAAAGATGTCAAAATTTTGTGGATCCAAGAACAAGCAAGCCTTATAAATATATTAAGAATTGGGATTACATCCTACAAAATGTATATGTGATCAACTAGTAAGAGAAAACTCTAGAAAATCCATCTAATGAGAATTAGAAAAATTAAATAGATGGATGATCGTAGAATAAAGTAAGTATAGGGTAACGAGAACAGATGATTTGAACCCGTTAATTAGAGTGTGTGGTAATATATAAGTAAAAGAGTTAACACGATATCGTAATTTGACTTTTATTTTTATTTTCTTATGTATGAAATTATTATATTTTATGAAATTATTTATTTATTATGTTTAGATTTATTTAAAGTAAAATAATATTAAAATTATTAAATTGACTAAAACTAAGAAAATAAATCAGAAGTAAATTATATGATATTAGAAATGATAGATCGCAGAGCGAACTGACATATGATGCATGTCCTAGATCAGCCAAGAAGGGTCCAGCACATACAAACTAGGCAAAAGTTCGTAAGCCCATGTAAAACCCATGTTGAAAGCACATAAATTTCAAAATATACGAATTAATCTTTAATTTTCCTAATTTATTTGTCTAAATTTGATAATTTCAAAATTATCATTATAAGACATTAAAAATTTAATAGATGGGATTTACTATTAAAATTAATTAAACATTAAAAATTTAAATTCAAATTTAATCTCTTATAAAAAGTTAATCATGGTGACGATGATTACAATTTTAAAATTTTATATTATTTATTTTGATTAACTTATAGTAGTAAAACAATTTACTATTAATTTTTAATTTTAAGTTTCGAAAATTTTAAGAGTTTGTTTAAATTTTTGTGAAAAGTGAATTTTAAATTTAAACATTAGGTAGCTAATTACAATAACAATAATAATAACCCTTGTCTGGCTTTGTTAATAACCTTGTTACGATTGTATTACACGTTTCAACATAATACGACACAAGCCTTTTTTAATATTGAATCATTACAACAGAGTATAGACCAAGTGATGACATGATGGTATAGTCCCTGACGGTGGTATTAACGGCGGACATTGGATGGTGGCAAGCGCACCGCCGGGAAATGAGCGCAACTGGCAAAGCACGTGAGAAGACCTTGTTCACAGTTGAACAAGCACTTGACAGGCTTAAATCCTCCCTCAGACCCGCAACCTGTGACACAAGTCCCAAATGTTTTGTCACAATCCAAGAAACACTCTCCGAAAGACGGCCCGTCCTGAGCCTTGACACCGCCGCTACAAACTCCCATGAACACCACCACCATCAACACCGCCACACGCCAGGCCGCCATCGTTGTATGTATAAGAGCTCCTAGTAGTTTTGGAATCCACAGTGCTCAATGAAATGTTGAAGCTCTGTTCCGTGTATATATATCGAAGAAGTGCTAATTCTGGGTCTGTTTGAGAGACTTTGCGTCCAAAAATTGGATAACATGCAAGAAGCATGATACTTTTTGGTTGTTTCAATTAATTCCCACCAGAATTTCCAATGCAATTTGATTTTGTTATGTTTAATAATTAAAATTTTTCATTAATTTAATTATACTTATTAAATTTTAAATTTTATTGGTTTAACTTCTGATCCAATTTTAAAAATATTAGTTATATTGTTGTAAGAAAAATTTTGTAATAAGGAGATTCCAAATCTTATAATTATAAACATGTTATAATTATAAAACTTTGAAACTGTTTATTCTATAGTACTGCTATTATTATTTAAATACTGATTTAAGAATTGTGATAGATGATTAATTGAAAAATCGAGAATCATAAACTAGTGGGCCGGACCCTCTATATTGGTTAACACAAATGAGTGGCTAGGTAATTCGGTTGACCCGATTACAAAACCCTAGATGCAAGCGCGAAACGTAAAAGATAAACGGTTGAGATGAATGGGCTGGAATCTCCTTAAACGCCTTTATATTCATCGTTAATCGAAGCCGCCTTCGGTCTCGCGAAGCAAAGTTCGAAACTTTTCCCGTGCACTTGTGCTTCTCTTCCGGAGTTTTTCGGTGCACCTGATAAAGATGGTAAGCCCTGAAGATCCGATCTTTTGCGATTTCTTTTAGTTTCGGAAAGAATCTGTTAATGGGTTTATGATTGTTTTGCAGGTTCTCCAAAACGATATCGATTTGCTGAATCCTCCTGCGGAGTTGGAGAAGAGGAAACACAAGCTCAAGCGTCTCGTGCAATCTCCCAACTCGTTTTTCATGGTACAGATTCTTAATTATCATTGTTGTTTGATTGTCTCTGTATTTTGTTTATCGCTTTCAAAATTTTTGATAAAAAATTACAATTCTGGTTCCAGGATGTGAAGTGCCAGGGATGCTTCAACATGTAAGTTCTTATTCAGTGACATGAGATTCGAAAATTTTGAGTTTTTGGTCTTGCAATTAAGATTGTTTGATTAAGCTTATATTTTTATAAACAAACGGTGTGGATTTGTGCAGAACGACCGTGTTCAGTCATTCGCAAACAGTGGTGGTATGTGGGAACTGCCAGACGGTGTTGTGCCAACCAACAGGAGGCCGTGCTAGGCTTACGGAGGGTTGCTCTTTTAGGAGAAAGGGTGATTGAGATGGAATCATACTGATTGTTTGGTCTCTGTCGTTTACTACTGCTCGAGTTTCAAGGTGTTGAGGATGAATATATTCGGATCTTTGCCGTAATATAGTGAAGGCGTACCTTTTCATAACCTTTTATTAAGTGTTATTTTATATGTCGTTTGCTTTTCCGTTGGGAATTTTGCAAGGAAAGTGTTGTTAGAACTCCATTGCTGCTGTGCCTGATCTTATGCTGTTTTGTTGCATCCAAGTTGTCTTTGTTTGGCTTTCACATTCTCGCATATGTTTCTCTTTCGTGAACAGATTTTTGCTTGAGGTGATGTTCTACTTCTCATTTACGAAATTAATCTGAGCTGAAGGTTGAACTTCTGATATGTCAATAACCTTGCCCATTGCGGTCGGTCATTAACGAGATAAATGACGATAGTTAATCCAAAACGGTAATACCTCATGTCGCTTGTACACTCCCAAGAATAAGATACATCAAAGAACTCTCTAATCTTTCCTCAGCTCACTAATCGATGCCATCTCCGGCCAATATCCGGACTGTCTAAGACATTTGCAACCTAAATATCTTCCTAATCCTTCTGCCCCCTGATATCTTCTATTGGAAGGACCAACTAGTCTACAGATTATCTAGTGTGCTCGTTAAGGACATGCTTAGTAGAAGGAATTCTGTGGTTTGAGTGGCACAAAGTAATTTGGTGTAAGGTTCTATCACCATTAAGAATAGGCTCAATACAACCGATAGAATCAGATATATCATATATGGAAGTAGATTGATCCTGCCTTTTAGTGATAGAATCAGATATATCATATATGGAAGTAGATTGATCCTGCCTTTTAGTAATGTCATTAGTTTTATGCATTGATTTTCAACCCAGAGTGCTCTTCCACAGTCAATTAATCAAATATACACGATTGCACTGGGAATTTGCATGCGGATTATCTAGAAAGAAAGAAATTCCAGGAGATTCACAACAAAGAATACCTCCATTGAATCCCTCACTGCAGCAGCTATCAAGGAGATCAGAGAAATTGTCCTGCTGAAGTACATTGCACAAAGTTGTTAGTCCAACCTGTTTTCTTCTTTAAATATTTAAACTAATTAGTGGCCAGTTAAACACCAGATCCTGGGTAGCATATACAGAGAGTTCTGCAACAAGTCAAGGGGTATTCTCCGGTACTTTTTTTTTTGGATTACAAAGGAAAAAGACACAATAGAAAAACTAACTAGTTGCTAGCTCTGGGGTACTGAACGCCTTGCTGGTCCCAAAAAGGAGCTCCATAAGGGACATGGGAAGTTCTGGGAGATAACGTAGCCTTGGGCCGATGCGAATAGCGAGGGCTGCCAAGAAGTCTGCACACTGGTTCCCTCCCGTAGCACGTGCTGGATCTGTACTTCCCAATCTCGCCTGAGTAAATCCCTGATACTTGTCAACAAAGAAAAATTCTCAGTAAAATTAGGTCGGACGAAGAGAGAATATTAATCACCTCTAAGGAGTCGGTTTCGACAATGACGCGTTGATACCTCAAATTCCAAGTTAAAGAGAGCCCAGAGTGGAGGCCTCAGAGTTCAGCAATTTGCGGGGATGCACTGCTAATATGTTGGGTAAATCCACCACACCGGTGGCCGATGCAGTCAGGAATAAGACCCCCCGTGGTAGCAATGGACGATCCGGGCTGATAAGCTCCATTTGTGTTGAGACCCCGCCCATTTCCAGATTAGCATCCACAACCTAGCATGGGTATCTATAGTGCGGCCTTCAATAACGTCATAGGCAAATGCGACTGAGAACCGGCCATGAGTAACTGGACCCCACCTCATGGTATTCTCCGCCGAGCTGTCGGGGTGCAAACAAGGATCCGGCAGATCCGTACAAATCGAGGAAAGGAGGGAGTGGTGAAACAGGTGCCAATGTCAGGATTTATCTGCATTTGTCATATATGTAACTGTCGCATACAAGGAGGCATCGGGAATCGGAGTGGCGACCACCCGATATAGAGGCCCCACTCCTTAATCCAATCATCTAGCCAGAATAGATGCGTGTCCCGCACCCTCAAGTACTATTTTTTGATTGTAACACTTTCCTTATTCAATGATATTTCATTTCTTTATCCAAAAAGAAATGCTGTGGGTTTAGTCCCATTTTGTAAATATTTGTTCACCTAATAATACTAAATTTGGGCTTGGGAAGTATTATCTGTCTTCATAGATCAAAAGGAATGGAGTTCAAGTAGATTCGAGGTAGAAACTAATGAGTAGAAGTCGTTTCTGGAGCACACGTTTGTGTATGAGTTGCACATGCCCATATCAATGGTGGACACGACTGTATGGATGAACATATAAGCTTCTGTTACGAGTTGAAGGACGACGCTTGAGGATAGATACGCCCGTATCAAAGTTTGATAAGGCTGTGTAAGTGGAGGACACAGGCATGTTCGTAGCTCGTGTAAGTCACTAAAACTATGTATTAGAGTGATGTCGAGTTTGAGTGACATGATCACCCCACAGTCTTGTATGAGACCATGTGCATTTTAAAAATCTTGTCTTTTCAGATTTTGAAACTTTATCAAGATAAAAGTTGCATATATAATAGAAACATATGATGAAAGAGCTTCAAAGTTCAAAAGTTACTAAAAATATTTGATTTAATAATTTAGACCTTTATCTAATTGCTTGACAAAATAATATTTGCAAGATATTATTAGTTGATGTTATGATCATTTAATATTTTGTTAAGTATATAAACTTATAAATTGGGTCACTTATGTATGAATATTAAATTTTAATAATAAAAATATCATTTTAAAATTTACATGTTTATATATTACCAATTTATTGGGGCTTTTTTTTTACTTCGCCCAAGGCCTATAAAATGTTAGGAACGATCCTGAGTACTGGCCAGCTAATAATACCGAAACATACTAGCTTGTACACCTCACTGTTGCCCTCTCTCTCTCGCCTATCACTCTCGCTTCTCACCGCCACTGTCGTCGTCGACTCTACCCCTCCCTGGTTTCTGTCTCTCCTCCTTCCCTCATCCTCCTCGGCTCCTCCCTTGATGTCGGTTGGAGACACTTTCTCCACCGAAAATGTCGCCGCTACATTGCCTGATGCCACCACATCGCTACACCGCACCGAAGTTCACAGCTCGGGCTCATCTTGACAAGAAGCCATCAGAGACAACTCTGACCCGTGAGAAAACTCAAAGACCTGCCGAAGATTCGAAGCAACCTGAAGCAAGTGATTAGTTTTGTGATTTTGAAATTTTCATACTTAATTACAATTTTTATTGTGTTGGATTGGAATGTTGGAATGGATGATGGATTACAGTATTGGACCTTGGTTGGATGATGGACGATGTTAGTTTTGTGATTAATGTTTTGTGTGATCTGAATTGGTGGGGTGTACGACAATGAGTGTATCTGAATTGGTTGGAATGTTAGAATTGAATTGTTGTGTTCTGTGACTTTTGATATTTGTGTTGGTTGTTCACGGTTGGACCGAGAGGAAGTTGCAATTTATAAATGAATGAGATTAATTGTTTTTAAGCGATTTAAGATTTTAAAGACATAAATTGGAACATAATGAAATATGTTTATGTTGGAAGTTGAATGGATTTATCGAGTAAAAGTTGCAATTTAAGGCACAAAATTAGAATATAATGAAAACCCTTTTTACATGGGAATCAACAGTTTTAGAAATTGAACTTGTATTGAAGAGATCGTCAAGTTCTGTTTGGACATTGGTTGTGCCATGTATGCGTTGTTAAACTACTTTGACCTTTTGGTGATATATATATATACATGATTTTATAAAATTAATTATTGGAATTATAATAAAATGAAACTTTTATAATAAAATGGAATGAAAATGATAAGAAACGAGGTTTTATAATAAAATGAAATTGAAGAAGGCTTTATAATAAAGTAACAAAATGTAACTCTTTATTTAGAAATGGAATTATAATTGTTTTGCGATTATTGGAATTGAAAATTGTTATAAATGGAAATGAAATTATGATTGTTTTGTGATTGTTGGAATTGAAAATTGTTGTAAATATAAATAAAATTATAATTATTTTGTGATTGTTGGAATTGGAAATTGTTGTAAATGGAAATGAAATTATAATTGTTTTGTGATTGTTGGAATTGAAAATTGTTGTAAATGAAAGGAAATGGAAATGAAATTATGATTGTTTTGTGATTGATGGAATTGGAAATTGTTGTAAATGGAAAGAAATGGAAATAGAATTATGATTGTTGGAATTGAAAATTGTTGTAAATGGAAATAGAATTATGATTGTTTTGTAATTGTTTAAATTGGAAATTATTGTAAATGGAAGGAAATGTAAATAAAATTATGATTGTTTTGTAATTGTTGAAATTGAAAATTGTTATAATTGTTAAAAATGAAATTGAAATTAAGCATGTTTTGTGATTGTTGGAATTGGAAATTGTTGAAATTGGAAATAAGTTATTTTATATAAGATGGATATGTATATTGTATACTAAAATTATGTGTTATTTATTTTTATATGTACATATAAATGAAAGAAAGTTCAAGTACTCCCGATAAACCAACTTCAGGAAAATACAATGATCCAGCTTGAGCTCATAGTGGTATGGTTCTCGGTATGAAGAACCATACATTTGTTTGTTTTGTAACAAGCATTTGAAAGGTGGAGAAATTACTCGATTAAAAAAGCATTTAGTTGGGGTTAAAGGAGATGTGAAAGTCTATAAAAAAATAAGTCGTGATGTAAAGTGACAGATGAAAACATTGCTTGATGAACATCAATTTGAGTGAGATAGAAGGAAATATTGAATTTTGAAATTGGTAGTGGAAGTTCATTTTTTAATTTCCATGATGATTATGGAAATGTTGAAGGTGAAAGTGGTAGTGGTAGTGGTTCTGGTAGTGTTCCATCTCAGGCTCATGAAGAATTTGATGTGAGAAAGAGAAGAAGGAAGGTGACTAGCTTCTTTGCAACACGAACAACTCCTGGAGCCCAACCTTCAATTCGTAGTGCAATGCAATCAAGAGATGCGGCTCACAATGTCAATATGGCAATAGTTAGATGGTGATATGATTTAGGTTCGTCATTCAATGCTTATCAGTCTTATTATTATCAACATATGATGGATGCAATAGCTTCTTATGGTCCAGGATATAAAGGTCATTCGATTGATAACTTAAGAGATAAACTTTTGAGTTGTACTGTTTTTGAAATTAGAAATTATTTGCTGAAAGAAGAGTGAATTGGGGTACTTATGGATGTTCAATTATATGTGATGGTTGGACAAATAGGAGACAAGAGCCTATTATAATTTTTTGGTTTATTCTTCAAATGGCTCTATGTTTTTGAAATCTATTGGTACATTTTGCCTTATTACAAATACTGAGAGTTTGTTTAGGATATTTGATGAAGTTGTTGTTGGATCGAAAAAAGAAAGCATGTCATATTTAGAGAACTAGTAGGTTTCAAAACTTTTTAGAAATCTTATTTGCAGCGAAACTAATATATCTAAATCAACATGCCAATCTATACATGATATAGTATTAAGGATAATATTAAACATAAACAAGATAGTGATATTACCGACTCTTTCGCTACAACTTTAATTCCTCGTTGCGCTATCCTCTCCTTCTTCTTATATCCAAAGCCTTTGCTTTTGAATTCTTTTCTTTGTCAATCTATCATCTCCTTGTTGTTGTATCCTCACTAATTTGATTTACCTCTTGTTCTTCCAGGACAACTTAGTTAATAAAATCTTTTGGTGGGAAAGGAGAAGAAATGCTTGGAGGAGATTTTTCTTAAAAGAAATGAACCAAAAAAATTAGACTCTTCTCTTGCAAATTTTGGCTTACTCATACGTGAAAGGAAAGAGAGAGTCAAACCATGCAAGAACACTTTCTTACACACTCAATTTCGGTTATGCATGGAATGGAAGAAGAGAATAGTATCCAATGTATCACTTCTTACTTCACTCAATTATAAAGTAGCCAATAAATGAGACTCTTCTCATTTATCTTTAAGATGGCTATATGAAATGACTATTAACCTAAATATGACTTACCAATTTCGATTTTGGAAGATGGAAGAAGGAAGATGGTCCATCGAATGCACATTTTTCTTCTTTAATCCAATGAATGCTAATAGGTTATATGTTAACATTAAAAGATAACCATTAAACTATTTAATGGTAAGTTCATAACTCTATTTAATGATGATAAACTATAATAAAGACCATCTTTATTTAGCAATTTAATGTCAAACAATCAGTCCATTAAAACCGAAATTTCTACTCCTTTCTTTAAAAAATTGTTTTAATATACTTAATCTAATCAATTACATTAAACCAAAGTCTAGCCCATTTCTAAATGAACATTTGGGTTTCAAATTAACTATTAATTAATGCAAGCTCAACATTCAATTATGGGCTTCTAAAACCTCCATTTATATTTCTTACTTAACTTGATAACCTTTCTTAAAGTCAAGTGGGGAATCTTATTGGACTTTGATAATTCAAGCTCCAATAAGCCTAGATTTAATTTAATCTTATTAAAATTAATTCTAGCTTATTAACTAAATGTCATTCCACTAAAGACAATTAGTTGAACTCTTGAATTATTAAATATTATGAGAATACATATTTTATGTCCAATTGCAAACCCTATTTAGAATTTTATTATAGCCATCCACACAATAAAGGGTAAAATTACCGTTTTGCCCTTATGTTGGTTTTTTCTTCTAGATCTCCCGTTTTACTTTATATGGTGATTAACACATAAGATCTCATCTTGGTATTAAGACTTGATGGGTAGCTAGTCTATCAAACTACTGGCGCTAGTTTAATCAATAAATCTCCTTAAAACATCTAAAAGTGATGATATCACTATAAATTCTTTATTTGAGTGAATATTTCCTTATATATGTTTCAATTAATAATTCAAATATGTAGACACTAGATTAATACTTTGTAAAATTATATTCTGATCATATCAAGAATTATAATGAAATATATACGAGTTTACTACTCGTCAAGATTGTGGTTCATAATAAGTGAATGCTTAAGTTGTATGTTTTAAGATTAAAGTAACGACTCACTTTATTCTTGAAAACATACTTAATTCCATATTCATTTAATAGTATCATTATCGATAGTCAACTACTATCATGATATGAAACTTATCATTCTCTTGAAGTAAACTTCTTTATTTACACGGAGATAAATTGTAACACTACAGTCTAAACTATAATCAAGCAACCAACTTGATTATTCAACCGTGAATCCATTACTTTAGATTTTAATAATATATATATTTTCCATACATCTCTATGTATATTTATATTACTTACAAAATAATCTTGGTACCTTATAACTAGATATATAATGCCCATTAAAACCAAACTCTTTTATTTTATTAATAATAAATATTTCCATTACAAAACTGTAACTGAAGAAGATTAAGGTACAGGTAAATACACTTACTTTTCAGAGCACTATATTTACATAACTCCAACAGTTGTGAATAAAGTAGGGCATATTGTTCAATTTATTACTGACAATGATTTCGATTATAAAGCGACAAAAAAAGGTTACAGAATATGTATAATTTATTTTTTGGACTCTTTGTGTTATACATTGCGTTGACTTAATGCTGGAGAATATAAAAATCCTAGATATTTTCCTGTTATTGATGAGACTATGCAGAAAGCTAAAAAGGTGACAAAGTTCATTTATAATCGTACAAAGGTATTGAATTTGATGAGAAAGAAATTTACCAATGATAGAAATTTGTGTCATTCTGTTGTGACAAGGTTTGTCACAAATTTCTTATCATTTTAGTCTTTTGTTTCAATGAAGGAGTTAAGACAAATATTTATAAGTGATAAGTGAGTTGCATCTCAGCATGCTAGGTCTAATAATGGAGTGGAGGTTTGTAATATTATATTAAAAGATAGAGAATTTTAATCTTAAAGTCAATTTGTAATCCGAGTTTGTGAGCCTTTGGTGAGGATGTTTTGCTTGACTGATAGTGAAAAAAAGCCAATAATGGGTTATATTTTTGATGTCATGGAGAGAGCGATCAAGAAATCAAGGCCAATATGAAAACTTTATTTATACACACTATATCTTGTAATCATTAATGAAAGAAGAGAATGCCACTTTCTTCTCCATTGTTTATAACTGAGGCATTTTTGAATCTTAGTGTGTATTTTAAACTAAATCTTAGAAAACAAACTGAAGTTAATAGAGAATGTCTTTAACAATTTCAACAATTGTTAGAGTTGACGCGATGCTAGATCTTTTAAGCTCACAAATGGAGCTTTACAAGTTGTCTTATGGAAAATTTGGAATGTCGATTGCTATTCGAAAAAGAGAAAACTTTCTCCAAGTTTTAGTTATTTCTTTTTTCTTATTTGTTAGAAATTAATTATCATTATATATTTTTTTATAACACTACTTTTGTTATCTTATAACTTACAAGTTTTTGGTGGGATTAATTCAAAAATGGTGTTCCAGAATTGAAAAGGTTTGCGATTCAAATTTTAAATCAATATGTCAATGTGTGAGTGTAATATGCTGTGAATGAAACTAGAATATATTTGAATTTATCCACTCAAAGAAAAGGAATAGATTGGAGCATAGGAGATTGAATGACTTGATTTTTTTTGTTATAATTTAAAGCTTCGAGAAAGGTATGTTATTTTTATTATTATCATTATTAATTTCGATATAATTTCTTATAATTTTTTAATAATTAAATTTAATTATTTACTAAGGATCTTAATAGCACAAGTAGTTCAGCTGATCCAATTGTCGTTAATCATAGTGATCTTTTAGCGGATTGAGTTTCTAAATAACCCAATTTGATTAATGTGAATGATTTGGATTTGGAAGATAATCTTGTATGAGAAAGCATTGACATATCATTAATTTGATGCATTAAATTTGAATGATAATGATGATGAAGCTCTTCTCAATGATGAAGATTTTGTATCAAATGATTACTGGAGTCAGTGCATTTCTAGCGAGTATCCTCCCATTAACGATTGAATTTCAGGTTTTTTTTTCTTTTAATTTTACTTGTATTTGATGTTTATGTTAAATTCTACATATATAATGTAACAGTAATGTTTTTGTTTCAGGTTTAACTTCTACAAGATTGTATCTTCGTCATAAACTCTTTTTGTAAATTGGTTAAGGATGTTTATTGTTCTTTTAATTTTTATTAAATGTTTTGAATCTTTTGATGTAATATTATTTATTAAAATGATGAAATTATATTATTGTAATATTTTAAATACTTTATATTATTATTAATTTTATATTTATATGATGGTGATTGTCTTTATTTATATTAATTGTGGTTATTATTTATATATGAAATATTTAAAATTATTGTTATTGCATATTAATTATCCTTATTATGATTTTTGAAAACATGGTTGATGTAAACAGTAATTTAGTAAAGTATACAGATATAATTACAATAATATAATATACCAATAGACTATTTTACAAAATTTAAAATTTTAGAGATTATTTTATAAATTTAAAAATTTAAAATAGTCATAAAGTTAGAGTGATAGCTTTTACCATCCAATTGTACAGCGAGAATCGATAATTTGAGACTTAAGAGGATTTACAGTCCTAATTCTCGTTTAGTTTTGATAATAAAGTTTACTACTGTCAGCTGGATTTCACATCAGCAGTGGTAGGCCGTGTTAAAGAACTGTTAAAACTCTGACATAATTTTTTGTCAGTTTGAAATTAGATTCGAGATGTCCCGAAAACAATAGATTCCTTTTTAATCACTTTCAAACCTTAAAGTTCGAAAACATTAGATTCCCTTTTAACCACTTTCCAGCCTTAAAGTTCAATTTATATTTTGATTTCAAACGAGTGTTTTCTCCATAACTAAATTGTAATGATCTCCGAAAACAGACGCTTTCAGACAAAGTTGGCCTTCATCTGTTTGACTGGAGAAACGGCTGAAGGTAGCGTACGTTTAGATGTGCTTTCTGAGTGGACAAGGCTCTTCAGCCGTGATGAAATTGCTTAACCCCTGTAATTCGTTCTTATTCAGCCGTAATGAAATTGCTTAACCTTGTAATTCGTCTAATCGTTAGTATGTTATAATTTTTGCAATGCCATTAGAAGGTAGAGCAATAAGAAAAATGAGACATGATTTTAATATTTTAAAAAATTAATTTAACGACATATTCGTCAAACATTAGCAATTTTTAGTACTTTTGACGTATCAAACTAGACATAAAATAAATGTGAAAGCCAAAAGTCGTGCGTGCTTCCACTGGGGCTTTCGTACCGTTATTAGTTATAGAGTATGTGCTGACGACCAGCACAGTTTCTTCTTGATAATCCTTTCATGGCCCAACTGGAGGATGTGGAATTTTATTTGATCTTGTCGTGTTTTATTATATTAGACTTATAAGGGACCTGCAACTTTCAAACGTACTTGATTGCGAATCGTGTCATACGATATATTATGTAGTTTCAGTCTTGGCATCGAATTGGTGGGACTAGGACGACAACGAACGAGTCAATCTGAGGCGTTGTGCTGTTTCTACGAAGGATCGTCGCAGTGAAAAAAAAAAGAGAGTAGATCTTTGGTCTAATATTATGATATTTTATTGTATCCAATAAATTTTAGTTGTTTATTTATGTGAATCATGTGTAGATTTTACGTAAATTTTATGTAAATTTTATAAAATAAATAATTGAGATTCTATAAAACAAAATAAGAGACGATAATATTAAAGAAGGTCTTGATTAAGTGAAAAGCGTTAGATCCATCCCGAGTGTCTATGATTATAATCAAGTTTAACCGTAATTTTAAACCTTATTTATTGCAGTATAAAAGTTAATTTACTAGTCAGATAGAAGGACTGGAAACGGCAAATGTGAATTTGTTCTGACGGCAAAACGAGTCGCCATTGTTGACCTTGACCCACTTTTAGTTTTTATTAAACAGAACACAACAGATGCAATTCCTAACGTATCTCCTGTACTTCGGTCATCGACGGTGTCAACCCTACCTTTCTTTATTTATAGTCAATCCTGGAAATGCTTCGCAATGACCATTCTATATATATCTATTTAGGAGATGCTTCTTAATTCGCAGCTCCCTAGTTTCTGATTTCATTCCTATCCTGTGACCCTTCTTCTGTTCTTTCCATATCCACCGAACTAACAGTGAAGCTTTATCACCAGGGTGGTCAATCATGTCATCTTTATCAGCACGAACAGGAAGACACCGACAACGTTACGACGGTCAGTTCAGGCTTGTAGCAGGGTATGTCTGTTCCTTCATTAAATCCCACTTCTGCTTTCTTTCATTCATTTGAGTTACTGATTGCTAAACACAAAAGGATAGATGCTAACAATTTTCCAAATGATATAAACTTATTTTGTTATACAAACACAGACACGTGAATTTTAAAAAGGCGGATCCATAATTTAAAATTGTGGGTTGCAGATTATATTGCAGTTATAATGATAATTACGATAATTACGGACAACACAAACACATTATAAAAAACAACCGTATATAGCAGCACTCAAAGGGATACGATGTCTTTAAAGAAACGTAGTTGCAGCTTTTCCAGGAAACGTCGACTACTTGGAGGATCAACTTTTCCAATTGTTCTCCAATTGAAAATTACCTAGTACTTTTGTTAAGGTATAAGTTCAAAACACTGAGATGTTTCAAAGTCAACTTGCATTTGTTGGGCTTTTTTACGTCATATAATTACACAAGTTTGAAGTTTTCAACTCTGATCTTCTTTCCATTGATATGATAACAACGCAAATAATTTCTAAGCACTCTTTCCAAGATAGTTGGTTTGGGATGATATATGTACATGTCGTACCAGACAAAGAGCAAGTTAACTTGTGTCTTCGGCAGCTGACTTTTGGAAATCTAATTCGCATAATTCAATGGTTGACATTGGGTAACAGGAAATATTGGCCGATATGTCGTGCATTACCATGTTAATTCTAAATGAGAGTGATGGATTCAACTATCTATTATGAACTTCGATCTCATATCTCTATCCGCATAATTCAATAGGATGCAATTCATTTTTAGTCAATTGATTAATTAGCACTCCGTCGGTAGTCCTATCCTGTAAATGAGACTTCTTAAACTCTGTTTAAGGTTGTCTAATGTGCATAGTCCCTTACTAGGTCAAAATATGATGATTGAGTGTGTAATCCCTTTTCCATTTTGTCCAAACAAAGATGATTAATTAACTGAAATTTCTTTTATAATATTATTTTATAAATGAAATTACTTGAATTTTTCTAGGACATTTATATATAAAATTTTAATTTGAATGAATTGCAAAAAAATTGAAGCTTTGGAGTAATCAACAAAGTTACTTCTTTATAAGGTCAAAGGGTTGCCGTCATGACGAGAGTCTTGTACATTGAATATGTTGACTTTTTTGAAAAAATCTAAGACATTTAAAGAATAATAAAAAAGAATAGCATATCTTATTCAAAAGCTCAAGATGTTGGAGTATATATCTTTTATTGTACAATACACTTTTATGTTCCTTTTATTTAGGATGCGAGATGATTCTTGTGCTCTTTCAACATTAAGTTGACCTAGTTGTGATGTTTATTGTTTGAATAAAACCGGTAGGTGTATTCCTTACAAGCTTGTGGTTGAGAAGGATAAATATTCCAATGCGGAGAAAGACATTATTGTTCTCATGATTTCAACTCCAAGTCGAGAAGATCTTGTCTTCCCAAAGGTTTTAACTTGCTGCAAGCTATTTCTAATCCAAATTTCTGGCGTCTTTATTCTAGTTCATATATAACCTAGCTCCTAACCTAGTAAGTAATGAAATATGTTATAAGTAAGAATAACAGTATATTGTTGCCTCTGCATGTCTCCATTAATTTCGATGTCGATACGTAACATTATTAGGGTGGATGGGAGGACGATGAGACCCTTGATCAAGCAGCATGCCGTGAGGCCTTGGAGGAAGCTGGAGTGACAGGAGTAATTGGTGTAGGTCATCTCTTTATTTACCCTACGAATACTTTCTCTCTTTTTTTTTTTTCTCGATTCACAGACATTATCATGTGCAGGAGAGAGAGCAATCATGGCACAATTAGAACCTACTATGAAATATTCAATTGAGTTTTGTTTGATTGATGGAAAACCAAATTAATAACCTACTTATATTTCCATTATGCAGAGTCATCTATTTAATGATTATTACAAATTAATTAATTAGTAGACAAGACAAACCTGAATTAATGCATTTTTATCTCAAAAATTAGAAAAATACTAATCTTGTATAAAAACGACTTTATATAATGTCTCATCCAAGTTATTTTATAAATTTATATCTGTGATGAGTTCAATTTCTAAAACAAAATTTAAAAAAATTGTGATTAAACTGTGTTGTAGTATTTCTCAATCAATCATTTTTTTTGTTATCTACGAGATATCTTAGGAGGGTCATAACTATAGGAAGATACCTTTCAGCTATCCACACCTAGCTATTTGTACGTTTACTCCCTCACTTTAATGGCATGTCTTGACATAATTGAACCTACAAAGCTTATTATGTTCAACAATTTGTAGCACCTAGGTAGTTTAAAGTACTTGAAATTATTTGTAACTGTATGATCATCTAATAAATTAATCAACAAACCTAAATTGCTTCCCATTTCTCAACAGGAACAATCTCTTGGAGTATGGGAATTTCAAAGTAAGAGTAGCCAGAAAGACGAAAACTCTCATCAGGGAGGTTGTAGAGGCTATTTGTTTCCATTGGAGGTAACTCAGGAGCTGGATCAATGGCCAGGACAGGCTACTTACAACAGGAAATGGGTCAGCACCGCTCTTCCAATGCATATATAGTTTATATGTTTTATAATAAATTATCATCAGTAAAATTTAGTTAAAATATCAAATAGAAGTATAACAAAAACAATTATAAAATCATTCAATAATTTATGCACTTATTAAATTGTAAAACTACATTAAGAAATGATACTTGTTTTTAAATATTGTAAATAATCCTTTATATTGATTTAAATTAAAGTATAAATAATGTAAACATAATATCTTATATGATACTTACATATAGGATTATAAAATAGCAATGGTGATCAAATTTATTAGTCATAAGTTTGAACCCCATTGTTAAGGTATTTTAATAGTCCTACACAATAATTATATTATATCCATTAAAATATTAAATCTCTTTAAAAGATAACAAATATAAATAAGAATTTTAATATCTTTATTTGATTTAATTATAAAATAAAAGAACAATTGATTATAATCAACAGAGAAAAATTCTTGTTTATAAATATCAACAAGCTATTGTAGTTCCTCATACTACATTTCTTTATTTTATAGCCTCTGAAATATATAGCTACAAATTCCTTTATAAACATATAATGTTGAGAAAATACTGATTAATGCAGCTAACCATTAAGGAGGCGTATAAAGTGTGCCGGTACGATTGGATGAAGGATGCTTTAAAATTTTTTGAAGCAACTATGTCTCTCGAGGGCAAGGAGGAGGGTGCATAGGGCAGACTTTGTTATCCACAGGGATATCCTCTGAATATTGTAATATGAAAACATGTATATATAGCGTTCCATAAGTTCTCTAGGATATATTAGTAATGTTGGATTATGTCTTGCAACCAATTAGTTGGTTTTAGTTTAATAACAATTAAATAAATTGTTTATCTTATACATATTCAGTTGTATATAATAAAGTTCATAGGATAAATATAATTGTAAATAACAAATTTATGATGAAATTATAATTATAATTATGATATTCATATTGCATTTATATATTATCCCTAAATTGTTACTAATCATTGTTCTTAGACATGACATTAATAGAACATAAAACTAGCGTATATTATATTTCTTTCTTATGAAGAAAGTGGTCGATTTCATAGACAAAAATTTAGAGATACTTAAAATAAATATATAGGTACTTATTAGAGAATAAGTTTACTTAAATAGTCTCATATGAGAATTTTATTTGAAACATTACTTATATGTCTATGGAAATTATCATTGCAATGATTATATAAGTGAATCTTTGACTTAAGATTTCTAAAGTTATCTTATATAAGAATTGTTATATTTGAATACTACTTATGACATGTTTTATTCAAGAACGACTCATTGATAGTTATTGTATATATCATAAACTATATAGAGATACTTGAGTAATCAATATAAGAATCATCACCTTAAAGCGATTATGAGAATGTTTCATTGTTCTTGATTAGTATTTAATTAAGAAAATCCTTGGTCAAGAAGAAATGATACTTTAAAATTGTTTCCAAATGTTTTAATTTAATCATTGCTAATGATAAAGAACTAATATGATTGGATTCAAATAAAGTCGATATTAATTAAATGCTCGACGCCTAGTTGAACTATTATATGATGAAATGATTGAATTATAAGAAAATTATGTATAAAAGATTTGTCAATTCACTTTGATATTTCTAAATATTTGGGTAGTCATAATTAGTTGCTAGACGAATCAATTTTGATCTATGGATATAAATTGTTAAATTAAATAATTAATGATAAATTAAAGGAGTTTAATTATCTAAACTTAATTATAATTTAGGGTTGTGATTTATATTCATTATTAACATATTTGAGAATCTAATCAATTACATACAAAAAACAAAGTTAAAGAGAGAAAGTGTTTTAATTAAGTTGGGAATTGATTATAAAGTTTGAGAACTTTATGATTAAATATGATATATTTAATAAATAAGTATCAATATGAGATATTTGATCTTGTTTGAAAATTGGTATTTAATTATAATTATTGGTAATTTTAATTAAATTTTATTAAAATTAGAATTTAATTTCTTTTAAATTACCATAATATCTAAGACTTATTATAAATAGGTTTAGACTCCAAGGAGCTAATACTCCTTACCTAACCCTCTCTCTAATAGTTGCAAAGTTCTCTCAATATGTTTTGTAAATATTTTTAGAGGTTAGACATTTATGTGGCTAAGATAGTTGAGATGAGTCAATTTCAAAAATGGTTTGAGCAAAACAAGAAAAAAAAGATCAAGCTTTAGAATAAAATACAAATTAAAATTCATACAATTAAAACAGAAAAGTTTTGTTATTATTCGCTATGCATGAAATCAAATCTTACCCTAATTTCTCAATAATAATATTAGAGTAAAATTAAATTATATAATTTAATTAAAATTGTTTGATTATTATTGCTCTTAAAGTATGAAATTGAAATTGAAATTGCAAGCGTTGTAAACCTAAATTATTGAATATGAAAATTTTACATTTATGCCCTGAAACTAATATTGAATTCAATTTGGAATTGAAATTAATACATTAGCTTTAAAAACGAATTAGATTTGATTATGAAATTTGAAATATTTAGATGAAATTTTAAAAACCAGAAAAATAAATATAGTTTTGATTAATTAAATATGAAAATTTCATATTTAGGTTTATGAAACCATAGCTCCTATAATGGTCACTCCAGTAGGGCTCAAAAATCTTAACCCCGAAAATGACAGAAACCATGTTTTTGTGATGATTTATTGAGTTGTACGATTACAAATCTTGAAGGTCTAACGAGGTTCAAGATAGAGGATCGTCATAGATTTCATCCCTTTAGGTACAAGAATCTAGGGCAATTTACTCCACTGGAAAGAGAGCAAACAATGGATGAACTTCTTGGCGATTGGGTTTCCATTATATTAAGCACTCGATGGCTTTAGTATTCTATCAAAACAATTTTGTTAGTGGTAGTGAGCTACTGACAATAATGATACGAACGATAAGATGCATTACCAGGTACCTGGAGAAGCAGAGAAGATGAAATATCTGTAATATGTAACGATACCTTAGTTATATATCCCGAATCAAACATGAAAGAGCAATAAATGAAGAAATGTGAAAAATATCAAATTTTGGTTCCATGACTTTAAACGAGTTTTGTAAAGCTGAAACAAGCGTGAATCCATTGCCATCTTCATGGAAACCACTCATTGAGACTTGATCAACGTCTTTATATAGTTTTCTCAAAACGTAAACTCTTTTAATGAGTCAGAGAATCCTTATGTTTACGAATGATATAAGAAACTGCAAGAGATCTTAACCTTTATATATAACATCCATATCGAGTTTTTCCATTATAGGCCCAAGATGGGTCCAATTCATACTGATTGAGATTTATTTTTCACCAAGACTTTGACTCATTAATTTAGATCATTTATTGGACCACTTTATTATCTTTATTTGGATCAAATTATGTAACTTAATCGATAAGTTATTGAAAACAAAAAATGTAATTAAATGTTGCCCAACTTTATGAGAAAAATAAAAAATATCCAACATTCTCCCTCTTGGACAATACTTAATTACAGTATTGACTCAAGTTTAAAATAGTTTTAAAAACTCAGTTAAGCTACGCTACTATATTAGTCGACTAAGTTTAAAAGCAAAACATTTGATTCAAAGATAAAGAAAGTTCGTCATTCTGTCTTACAAGGCTTTTGATATCGAAAAATATCAAATATATATTTACAATCACGTGTATCTAATACCTCACTAACATAAATAAAAAAATAGAGTGTGGCAAACTAAGATGATACGTGTATGATCTAAATTATACCATTTTCGTTTGTAGGTCTCGATTTCTCCAACTTTATGTTAAACCACATATGCTAAATTGCATTAGAGAAATCTTGTTTTCTCTCACGAAATGCTAAACAACATTAAAGAAACTTGTTTTCTCTCACCAAATGCTAAACTACATTAGAAAAAAAACCTTTTTGTTCTCCTACTAAATCCTAAAATGCTTTAAAGAACCTTTATGGGAATGAAAGCTTATATTGCCTATGTCATGTCAAATTTTATGGATATCCATATAAAACTGTATGCATTAAAGTTACATAGACTCAAGGTCAACCTGTATATATGCCCAATGACTTTTAAATGCTTAAGATTGACACAAATCTTAAAACTTTCATACGTATTATGACAATGTACGATAACACATATTATTAAGGATAAATGATGATCCTCTTTATTGATGAACCATCATACCGTCATTATACATCAAATGTAAAAATGTATATGGAGCAAACATAACGATCCACTAACTAACATTGTCTAAGGACTTCAAAAACATCCATAGTGTATACTTGTATTTCAAACACAAGTGGCTAAAGTCCTTTAGTTAAATGATTGACTAATAGTTCCTCAGTCTTTAAATGCTCCTAACCTTAATGTCATCTTTTCGTATAAACTCCTTTATGGTCAAACAATTGACATACAAATGTTAAGACCCTATGATATTCAATGTTGTTATCAAACAACATCGTAGCAAGATTATCACAGTACAATCGAATGGGTTTAGCCACTGAATTAACTCCAGACAACTCAGAAATCAAGTTTTTAAGCCAAACCATTTGTATAGCAGCCTCATAGCATAAAATTTGTATGCATGGTCGAGGAAATCACTCGCGTCTACTTGACACTCTTCCACGACATTATACCATTTGCAAACATAAAAATGTAACCTTAACTGAACTTTCAAAAATCCAGACACATAGCTTAAATCTAAATCTGAATTTTCTACGAGGTTTAGTCTGTTGACTTTGCTATATGTCAACATATAATCGTTGATTCCCTTTAGTATCTCAACACTTGCTTGACTGCATTCCAATGGTCTAAACCTGGGTTAACCAGATATTGTCCAAACAATCTAATAGTAAATGCAATGTCCCACCTAGTACATAGCCGAGAATACATCAGACTATCAACAGTACTAGTATATGAAACATTCCTCAAAACCTCTCTTTTTACTTTATTCTTTGGATATTGTGCCAAATATTAACTCTCACTTTAAGAGATAGATGCTACAACAAGTTCACAGTTAACCTTATTAAACCTTTGTAGCATATACTCAATGTATGCGTCTATAAGAGGCTTGATAAGTGTTAAGATCTGTCCCTGTAAATTTGAATACCTAGGACAAAAGATGCTATGCCAAAGTTCTTCATACCAAAGTTCTTGATCAAAAGTTGCTTAACCTCATGCAACATGGTTAAGTAATTTGACGTGAGCAATATATCATCCACATGCAGTAATAAGAATATAACTTTGCTCCCCCTGATCTCATGATACAAACATCTATTTTAATTTTATTTTTCATTAAGTCAAAAGAGGTTATAACCTCACCAAATATAAGGTATCACTTTCAGGAGGTTTGATATAAACTTTATATTAATCTGCTTAACACGCAAACCATGTCAGTTCCATCTAGATCCTAAAATCCTTCAGGTTCTACTATATAGCTCTCTTCAAAAGGTCTTTATTCAAGAAAGCGACTTTGATAGCCATCTAATGTAACTTTATATCATCATGAGCTACAATTTCTATAATCACTTAAAATATATCCTACGAGGATATAATAGAAATAGTAACATTAAAGTCAACCTTTTTCCCTTAGTGAACCATTAGGCAATTAAGCGAGCTCATAAATCGTTGAACTTTATTATGAAATCCTTTAGGTCTTAAAACTTCATTTACAACTGACGAGTTTGCAATTTCGTTGTAAATCAACTGACTCCTAAACCTTACTTTGCTTAATGGCTTGCATCTCATCAGTCATTGCAACATACCACAAATTCGCATTGGATCCAGAAATAGCTTTTGTAAAAGTAACTAGATTTGTAACATGTCTAATATCATAGTCCTATTCACCTAATAGACTTTGTAATCAAATGAGATAGCATGTCATCTCACTCTGGTGGATCTACTTAACGACATTAGATCTTGTACCTTCAAAAACCTATGTGTGTACAGGTATGGGATCATGTTCCTGTATAGAACAATACAGAGACCTAGATCCACCGAATCTAATTGTATGAGTAGCGAGTATATGATAACTGTAAGATCCGCCATACTATCATCTGAAGGGTTAAAGGGCCCACCATCATCATAGACATCGCATTTTAGAAACTTAGTTGTTTGTGATTTCACTGTTCTAGTCCCTCATTCTTTACAGTAAGATCTGAAACTTTAAAGTGGTCAAGATATTTTACTAAATAGCGATGAGTATAACAAGCATGCAATTTTTCTTTATAAGGATCATACTACCTTAATAGGACAACCCTAGACATAAATGTGGGTAAGACTAGATTTCCACACTTTTAGATAATCAAGTAGATTAGTTCTATTATGTATTGACTTTTCCAAGTTTTTTAGGATGCAATTATGCCTTTCAACATCACACCATTTAGCTCAAAACAACCCGGTATAGTGAATTAAATTACTATTTCAACTTATTCCATATATATGGAAAACGAACCTTTCAAGCCCTAAAACACCATGTTTACCATGATATTCTCCTCCACGGTCAGATCTGACACACTAGATGGATTTTTCCAATTGGTTCTCAACCTTTAATCTTTAAGCAATAACACATAATTGTAATGGGAATAATCATCAACAAATGTTAGAATACATGCGGAATTAAACAATGCAACTGTCCCTATGATAAGGAAGTTCTACCATTATGTTTTGCATTAAACAATAATTGTATAATAGAAGCATTAAATAAAAAACGTCAACCTTCTTTGTCCAAAATTGATACAAAGTTCACATTTAAAATATGTCGTGTAAAAACCAAAATGAACCTTGCAACAAGGTTCAGTACATACATCCCCTATAGATATTACATCTACTTCTTCATTGTTGTCAACCATCAATTCCTCCTTCCCTTGATTTGGCTTTATCCTAAATATGAACCCCTACATCATGAAAGCACCATGATTAAATGATCCACTATATAGCTACCAAATACTTAATACGACTATCACAAATTAGATTCATAAATTAATAAGCCAAGGAGTTACCTGATGGTCACAATCTTTCTTTCTAGGTCTCATACTGTTGACTTTTTTATGTCATGCAAACCTTTACCAGCACTATATTGACCAACATCAACATGTGGATAAGATTTTGACTTTCTAATTTTTATCTTAGTGGGTTTCATCTTTGCCTTCCCTTTAGTTGTTTCGAGGGTTGTAGGAGTAGCAAGCTTGAGTTTCTTTTCAACAACACAATAGGCAATCAAAGCATTAAAGACCCATTCCTCATTTAGTATATAATATGTCATCACTATATTACTAAACTCTAGAGGAAGTGTATTCAGAGTCTGGTGAATTATAAGGACATCAGGAAGAGGACGGTTTAGCATCTTCAGTCTACTATGAAGATAGATCATTCTTGACATGTACTTCATTACTCCTCCTTCTCCCATATACCTTATAGGGAATGACTCATTCATCAAGGCACTTGTCTCAACATTAGGTGAGTCTATATACCTTTGGGAGACATTACCAAGAAATTCCTTCGCTATAACTGTGTCCAAAAGTCCACTAAGTAGATAGCCAAGTATGGATCTCTTAATAGTCATAAGACATAATCTATTAGACCAATCCCAAGCTTCATAGGTTGCTTTATGAGTTCGGTAGAGATAGCCTATCCATCTGTATGGCCATATCAACCTCAGCTATCTCCATAGCATTCAATACATCCTCAGTCTACTTTTTTGTATTGAAACTGGTTAGGGTTAATTGTTGACAGACAAGGTGACTGCAAAATAACAATGATTAGGTCAACACAAATGTAGGATAACAACAATACTTAAAGCCATTAAATAGTATGAAACTAGGCCTCCACATAAAAGCTATCAGAGTACAAAGCATTAACTCTTATGACACTACCACTTGTGGGTGAATAGATCATTCAAAAATAAGTTTCCTCTATCCAATGCCTTTATACACATCTAAAAATTCTCATGTAAGGCCGACACTTGTAGCTAGAATAACCAACCATAAGACTAGAGACATCCACTAACGTGCAAACAAAAAAATTCAAAATACTAATTCGAAAGGCCACTATGGTGACTACATCCTCATCAACACATAAAAAGTTCACAAATATAAAGAATACATCTTTACATTATCCTCACATTCTTTATGGGCATATGGTAAGTGACAATGTAACATCAATAAATGCGAAAAAACCTAAATGCATAGTCTCATTGTCACACATTCGTGTTGAAGACATTATCTGAAAACTTCATTTGAGACTTTTGTAAAGGAAAAATCTCACTAGAGCAACTATTGTGCATCACCAGACACTGAACATGACACCTAAGACACGAGAACCTCATGTCTCTCCCTTATGACAAGTTCGTTACACCAAAATTCACTTAAAAATGGCTTCAGAATGTCTTAATTCCTTTTTCAAGCAACTATTATGCTATCCCGAACACTAAATATGAGACCCGAGACACGAAAACTTGAAATATCTCCCTCATGTGATGTCTGAAGCATGAAATTCACTCAAAATCGGATTCAAAATGCCTTAATTCCTTTTCTGGAGTTAAACTTAATAAATTCAAAAAAATGGAAAAATTCACTTTATAAAATTCTCAAACCTAGAAACTAACCCAAAACACCACGAGAACCCTTACAAGAAATCTAATTTTTTTGTTTTTATTTACTGTAGAAATTTAATATGAATAGCGTTAGCACGACATCAACACGTGTCTAATACGCGCGTAGGACATGCCCACCACCGTTGGCATGTGCGACACACGTGTCAGATACGCATCTAGTTACAATTGCGTCATGTGTCAAGCGCGTGTAACACACGCACCAAACCCATCACCCCGCGCCCGTTACTGTTCACTGGTTGGACGCATGTACCACACGTGCTTGACGATGAGGCGCTTCCTTACTAAAAAATGTGATTTTTGGGTCTATTTTTCACGCTCCTGAGCTCATTTTCACCCATTTGCTTAAGGCTAAACACATGTATACTACTTTCATGTAATAAAAAACAATAAAAAACCAATAAACAGAAGTTAACTCTTCGAAAATCTTATGGAGAAAAATAAAAAAATCTTCGTTATTAACCAACCAATCACGTCACCACCTGATGCCACGTATAATATGTAACGATACCTTAGTTACGTATCCCAGATTGAACGTGAAAGGGCAATAAATAAAGAACTACAGAAGATACCTGATTTCGAATTCATAACTGCAAATGAGTTTTCCAAAGCCGAAACGAGTGTGAATCCGCCGCCGTCTTCACAAGAACTACTCACTGGGACGCGATTAACGTCTTTCTATAGTTTTCTCAAAACGTAAACGCTTTTAACGAGTTAGACAATTCTTATGTTTACGAATGATATGAGCAACTGCAGAAGACTTTAACCTTTATATATAGTATTCATATCGGATTTTCCCATCACAAGCTCGATATGGGTCCGATCCATACTAATCGAGATCTATTTTCACTCGAGCTTTAACCCATTGATTTAGATCATTTATTGGGTCACTTTATTATCTTTATCTAGATCAAATTACGTAACTTCACTGATAAGTTATCAAAAAATCGAAAAATGCAATTAAATGTTGCCCAACTTTATGAGAAAAGTAAAAAATATCCAAGAATATTAGCTGGGTAGGTGACACATGCGTGGGAGTGTTAGTGGTCGCGATGCAAGCAAAAGCTAACTAGTGGGACTTCCCTCTAACAACATTTAGTGGTAGTTGTAGAAGAAGCAACTAGCGTTTGAACTTCCAGCGACAATGGCGACAATAACCTTGAGAGTGGTGTTTATGGGTTTGAAGTTAAATGTCTTTTCATAAAAAAGAAGAGGTTTGATTGGTACACCGGCTAAAATACATAAGAATTTCAATAGTTTAGGTCGAGTTGAGTCAGGGGTGGTCTGTGGCCTGACTGGTCGGGATAGGTTAGCTGTGGTCCAGCCCGACCACGAATTGACCGACTCGTGGCCTGACCCGGCCATAGACTGATCAATCTGTGGCTCGACCCATGGCCTGATGGGCCACAGACAGGGTTGGGTTGTAAAACGATGTCATTTTTTAAATTTGTTAAATATATATATATTGGGTAGGGTTGTAAAGCAACATCGTTTCTGAGCTAAAAGAAAGGCTATGGGTTGGGTCAATCGGCTCGTGCTTGGCTCAACCTCAACCAATGGCCCGATCAGGTCAACCATTTTTGACCTATGGCCTGGTCAACCAGGGCAAAAACTGGGTCGGGTTGGACAAGGACAAAATTGACATCCTTAAAAATAAGGTTGTTTGGCAACTAAGATAATGTATCCTAGTGTTGGAACAAAGTTAGTTTAAATACAAGAATATACTTATTTTAGTCTTTGAATAATGTTTGTTTGGCTATTGGATTAAAATAATTCAACCCTTGTTCTAGAAAAGAGTATTCAAAGATATATTTGCAAATAAAATTTTAAAAAATTTTAAATTTAAAACAATTCCAAATTTATATTAATTATTTTCATTTAATCAAGATTAATAATTAAATTGATTCCTAAATAAAACCTAGAAAAGTTGTTTCTAACATTAAAATTAATTATATTTCAATTACATTAAATTAATTAATTAGATTTCTTAAAATTAAAAAACATTTTTAAGGAAATTACAATATATAAGAAGTATAATTTATTAAAAATTATTTTCAGTTAATTTTGCAAAAGGAGTCAAGATAACTAAAATAGTTTCCAATTGAATTTAAAATTATCTTCAAATTTAATTTCTATTCATAATAGGAATTTAATTTATTTAGGAATCAATGTCTTTAATTTAATACTTTTCCCAAAGACTTGAAATTATTATTTTAGATTATAAAGATCAATAACTAAAATCAATTGAAGCTTGAAATTTTATACATTTAATTTAATTAGGAGTGCATATGTGACGCCTTAATATCTCCTGGAAGATACGGGATGCCACACAGACAACATAACATATATGCATACAGAATCGAGACAAAACCAAAGCATGCGAAACATTCATCATGCATTCTCAATAGCTCAAAGCAAAAACAATTCAGAGCAAACATACATCATAATACACTGAACTTATTACATCTTGTTCCAAACCTGAACCAGCCTAAATTAAGGTTATTACAAACCTTCAAATAATTCCAAAATCATATACATCAAAGACAAACCAAAAACAAAATCTAAAAATACAATTTTAACATAACAAGATTCAGACTCCATGGGCCATTGTGGTTGACTCGTCTCAGTCCTTATGTCCTTCTCTTTAAACCTACACGGGCAAATCTAACGTACTAAACATATAGCTTAGTGAGTAATAACTAATCTATGCATAGACTGACAACTAATTATACACAATCATGATATATCAAAATATGCATTAATAGTTTATCGAACGAACAATTCAAACATTTTATATTGGATCTCAAACAAATTGTACAAAACCAGAATTGAGTTTCAAAAGAGGGTATAAATCCTTCATACCATAATTGGTATCAACAGGAGAGACATATGTCTCTATATCAGGAGAAATCGAAGTGTCAATACAGGAGACACCAAGGTGTTAATAACAGGAGTAGCTGTAGACCCTTCCAGACATGCCTATTTACCTACGACTAGGACTTAACAGTTTTAAAACCAAATAAATTCATTGCATGTTCAACATAAATAGCCAATCATTGCTTTCATGCCAAAATTCAAACATATCATTCTGACAGCTTTGCAAATCATTCAATGGATTAAAGTCAAACAGCAAACAAACAGTCAAAGCATAACTATCTAAACTTTCTCACTAGATTTATTACTGAATTACCCACAATTATTCAATAAGACTTACTTACAGATAAGACCATCTAAATTACTTACAAAAATTAATGTCTAAAATTACTTACAAAAATCTCCCTTATTGCCTATTGCCTCGACGACCCGATAATATCTGGAGTCGATCGCTCGATGGATTCCTCTAAAACATTTAATACAAGCACATATCATTATTGTGCATAATTATAAATTCAATTATGCACATTCATGTATACTGAATATATATAATGCATGTTCATCACAAATTCCAGGTTTCTTATCCTCAATCTTGTTACATTAACAATCAAGTGAAATCATACTCAATCCCTTAATCCAAATTTATTTCACAATCAACTTTTGGGTCTACTTTTCTCAATTATTCTCATCAAGTAGATAAGGTAATTAGGTAATACTTCCTAAGTTGTCCTTATTTGTCTTAGGTTTCCAATGACATAAAGTTCATCCAATTTGGTTTAGTATACTAAAAGTTATACTCAAAAGATTTTAGACTTTTCTTAAGCTTCAACAAAATTCTTATCTCAACTTCCAATTAGATTTTGAAATTCTTAGAGGCAAAATTAGAATTTAATCTCTTCAAAAAATTTGTAGCCTTATGTCTCTAATTTAATCCAAATTAAAATTCACTCCATTCGGATAACTACACAGAAAGGTATGCTTAAAATACCAAAGTATGTTCAAGTTATCAAAAAACTTCATCGCAGCAAACTTTTCAGAGAGCAAAATTCCTCGCAATTTTTTTAAAAGTTTGCGGCGGCGAACCAAAGAGTTGACTATGACGAACTTTCATAAAAGCGAAATCCTTTAAATTGGCTTCAGCGAACCAAGGAGAGTTGGCCGCGACGAACTTTACAGTGTTTTAATCATCTTCTTCCTCTCTCTCTCTCTCTACTGTGTTTTTATCTGAAACTCAATCTCCATCAATTAAATCCAATAAATTGCAAACATTCCATCTAACTCCATTTTAACTCATCAGTACACACACACAATTTACAACTCCAAACTTCACACTGAACATCAAAATACGATTAACACACATGCAACTTTAAATTTCCTACATTTTCCCACATTCATAGTTTCAAATCTTCATCTGAGTCATTTAGGACATGCATTCTCCGAACTCTACTATTATACCTTCACATGCATGCATTCATTTCCAACACTAGCATATCATCCAAATCATTCACAAAACTCAGACAGTTAGAATATCATTTACTTGATTTTTCTTCAAATTCTTCGATAGTGAAGGTGAAGAACAGGATTCGGTGGAAGGTTGAAGAAGTAAAACCAACGAGAAACAAATTCTTAGCTGGGATGAATTGTTTTGTTTACAAAGGATAACACTAACTTAAAAATCAACAACAATAATCGGTGATGAAGGTTCGGTGATTTTCAAAGAGTACTCCATAATCGGAAGAACAACAAAGAGTTACAGTAAATTGCCTTTCAAAACACATGCTTGAGTGTTTAATTGATATCTTGACACATGGCCCCATTGCCTGTGAGCCATTTGTCATCCACAAGGAGTGCTAAATGTCATTAAGCCATTTGTCTATTTTTCTAAATATCCCAAAATTTCCAGAAAACTCATAAAATTCCCAAATTTTTTTGAAATATTACTAATAATTTCCAAATAAACCTCCATCACTAGTAGACCAAAATTCTCATCTTAATCAAAATTCTAAAACCAATTGCACCCGGAATGTCATGAATGTATGTATAATAATTTGTACGAGTCTAAAAATGCATATGCATAAATAAACAAAAACTCAATTATGTAAAGCATACTATGCATTGAAATTCCTCAATATTCTAACCTCTAATATGGGGCGTTACAATATAAGTTGCTTACTTTATTTATATGTTTCATATATACTGTTTGTTTCATATGTATGATATTTTACATGCAATTTTTATTTGATGAGACGAACAAAATCAAATCCCTCATTAAAATATAACACATTGAGAATGTGATTATTGCCTTCCAGAATTTAAGTATTGTAACACATATTGAGTGAGTCGAGGCTCTTTTAACCATAATATGTTTTATCTTAAAGTAATGAGTCCTGCTCAATTAAATTTGTATAATTTGGATGAGTGACTCCTAATTGTATGATTTTAGAGGGAAGGTTATAAATAATATATTATATATGTTTTGGCAAGAGTTATAACCTAATAGATCTAGGAGTCACATGAGATATGATTAATAAAGTTGTTATCTACCTAATTTAAATTTAGATGGTTCGTGGAGTGAGTCAAGGTCAACTAAATTTTATTTGGATCCTAGTCCATTAGAAACACTAAAGTAATCTTTTGAATAGTAGCGAGGACTATTATTTCGTATAAAATAATGGAAGAAACTAAATATATGATTAAAGTTTTAATCTTAGTAGTCATATCATATAACCTATTACTTGCTTTTCTTACATTTATATTTTATTTTGAGTTGAATTTACCTTGTTGAGTATAACGATACTAAGATAGTAAACCAAATTTCTTAGAAGTATGTTAAATTTGATAAGAGTTCTTAAGGTTAGATAGAAGAATTATATGTCTATTATGCAATATTGCTATTAATCCCTATTGGGCATTCAATGTCAAGTTTTAAAGATATGTCAATATCATATAAATGACAAAATGTGATGACATTTTAAGTTTATTAATGTCTTATAAACTTTGATGACCTCATATAAGATAAATGTCAACATCATAATAGAAAGATGCAAAAGGTCGCATGAAGTAAAGCTATAAACTATAACACTTTGATGGAATTGTTTCATTTAATTTAGCCTACTAAAAGTATAAACATGGGCTACAAATGAATGCATTTGTTATAGAATGATAATAGTTGTCATTAGAAGAAAAATGATTGCATGACTTTTCTTGCCTATATATAATATGATCATATATATTTCTAGTTTATACTTATGAGTATTTGATAATAAATTTATATTCAAAATAATTACAGTGTTCAAGGCATGATAAGAAATAAAATGTTGAGCAAAACTAGTTAAGCTAAATTTATGCAAATAGTTTGTATGTGTTAGATCAAAGCAGGCTTATGGTTAACATAAGTGGTAAGAATACAAAGTTGGATAATCAAAACTATCCTTTATGCCCTATTAGTTAAATTAATATAATGAGAATCATAAAGTTGCATACAAGGATATATGTTTCCTTTAATTATGAATTGTATGAAACAAAACTTGTTAAGTTGAAGAAAAATCAAATCAATATTTAGTAAAAGGATGATGATGGTATTGAATTGTTAATTTTATATTTGTGATGTACTGAATAAAATAACAATTCATAAATGGATGATTCCTATATTTAGTTAGAATTAATAATAAATATAAGTGATATAGTTATAAGTATTAAATGAAATATTGATTTAAAATTTGAAAAGTTCAAATTATTTAAATATAAGTAAAATTAAGAATTAAGAATGTTGAAGCACTTCAAAGAGATAGATGTGATAAGATACAATTTTTTCGTTTATCCATAAGGAATAAGATTTTTTAAATACCTTCAAAATAAAATTTCATAAGAGTATAACTTTATGTAAAGAGGAAAATATAAAATAAGATATTATATAATATAATATTTGTTTCTTCTATAACTATGTCTAGTACTATAATTTACCTTTGAAAGTTTCAATTAAATTAATTAAAATGATTTCATATTAGATATGAAACGCTAACACGTTGAAAAGTTAAAGTAAATGATTTTAGGATGTGATGCTTAGTTGAAGCATATATTATCTACTAAGTTTTAAATTAAATTGGATAATAAAAGGTTATATGGTATTCACAAGGTTGGATATAATCTTACAAATTAATTAAACAACTTGTTTGTTTTAATGATAACTTATTGGAAAATATTTGCAAGATAAGCAATAGGAGTAAGATAAATTTGAAAGATTAAAATCTCATAATAATATATCAAATTGGAACTAGTGCCTTTGTTAATACATTTGATGTACAATGAAAAGTTATGAGACATCGAAGATTCACTTTTAAGATAAATTTACAGAGTTTGCTTTATAAATTATTGTAAATTTATTATATCTACAGGAAGGTTAATGAAGTATAGTTGTCCTTTTCAGTGGGAGTATATAGAGGCATATTACTCATAAAGAGAATAATAATTTGTATTTTCAATTGTTGAAAATATAATCTTCCAAGAACAATTCATATTGGATATAAAAGGTAAAAACTTAATTATGAGAATTAGATTTATAGAGATAGATTGGAAGTTGTTACCTATTCTACTATAAGTACATAGACAATGTACTAAAGGTGTTTAACATTTGAGATATCTAATACTTGTAAAGTATTGAAGATATACATTAATCTATGTATGAGTTGATATTTGAGTTCAAGGTTATATGGATATTAACTTTAAAAGTATATCCTTATCAAAGTACATTTTACTTAGAATGTTATTAATTTGATATTAGTAAGGTTCCAATGTAGCAACATTTGCTAATTAAGCTATAATACATATTTCATTTAGTGGAAATGATTATTTGGATCAATAAATTCTTTAATGAACTTGATTTAGTTTCCTACATTGTTCAAGACAGTAATATACTGTAAAACATTATAGCCATTAGGCATATAAAAGGGGCTAACATCTCATCAAAGATCCAAGGATGTATTTAGCTAGTTTCTCTTAATTATGATGATAATTAAGATGAAAGTGGTAAGATTTAAGCAACTACCTACTATATTGAATCTTGTAGAATTCTCTTACTAAGTCACTATCCTAGCAATAACATGTTTGTCATATAGTGATACAATATAAGATACTTAAATGTTTGTCTTGCTACAAATGGAAGATTATTAGTTTATACCATATAATCAATTGATTGGCTGTAGTTTAGTGACAAAATAATTTAAAAGTTTGCTTTATCTTATACATATTCATATGTATATAAATAAAGTCCATGAGATGAATATAGATGACAAATGAATTTATGATGAAATTATAATGATGAGATTCATATTGCATTTATATATTATCCATAAATTATTTTTAGTCATTGTTTATTAAAGCATGACATTAATAGAGCATAAAAAGATTAGCAGACATTTTATTTATTCCTTATAAAGTAAGTAGTTGATTTCATAAAATAAAGTATAGAAAATTTAAACAAATGTGTGAGTGCATATTAAAGATCAAGTTCACTAAACTGGCCTCATATGAGAATCTCATTTAGAACATTACTTGCACGTGTTGGACCAATGGTGGTTGGAAAATTAATTCCACTTATGTTTTGATAATAATAAAATGTATAGAATTGGTTAAGAAATTGTTTCAGGTATTTTGGGATTGATGTTCAATGAAAGAATTGTACAAATCAAGAAGAGCAAGTGTTTAATCAATGAAGAATCAAGATGGGAGTTGTCTTCTAAGTAAATATGGCATAAAACATGAGGATTATAAAGGATTTGGTCGGATGCTACCATTGAAGGCAATACAAGTCGACTTACAAAGCACAAGTCGACTTACAGATGAAGAAATGTCAACACAAGTCGACTTATCATACACAAGTCGACTTATCGAGGACAACAAGTCGACTTACATGTCACAAGTCGACTTATTGGAGAGCGGAGATGAAATTTTACGTAAATGGTTGAAACAAGTCGACTTATACATTCGACAAGTCGATTTATACATTCGACAAGTCGACTTATGGATGCACGAAATCAGCTCCAACGGTTAAATTTGATAAAAATGGAATGGAGATTATCAAGGAACGACCATCACAAATTAAGCAACGGCTAAGAGAGCTCCAACAGCTATATTTCTTCTTATATAAAGGGTGGATGATTGATGAAGAAGTGACAGAAGTTCAACAAGCCAAAATACTCTTATCTTGCTCCAAATTGCTCATCATTGTTCTTACTTTGTTTACATTTGTATTGAGCACTTGTTCTTAGATCTTTATACTATTTCTTTTACAAATTGAGTGACTAGTGGTAGGTCACGTGTGAGGTAGCTTGAACCGGAAATTAAGTGTTGTTGGTAGGATTTGTGCCGGAAGACAAATCATCTGTAAAGGTTGCTTGATCCGGAAATCAAGCGGTGTTGGTAGGATTTGTGTCGGAAGATAAATCAAATTGTAAGGTAGCTTGAGCCGGAAATCAAGCGGTACTGTAAGAGTTCACACTGAACTATAAAGTGTGTAATAAAGTGGTTGCAAAATCCTAAGTGGGAGCTTAGGTAGAGGACGTAGGTCTTAGCACCGAACCTCTATAAAAACAGTGTTTGATCTTCTTCCCTACTCTTTATATTTAGATTTGATTAAATTGTTTTTGTGTGAATTAACTTCTGATTTTATTGTAGAAATTCTCAAAGAATTTTAAAGATCTATTCAACCCCCCCTTCTAGATCGCTTACAATTGGTATCAGAGCAGAAGTATCTGGGGATGGCACACAATAAACTAGCGGAAGAAGGTAACACAAATTATCGCCCTCCTTTATTTAATGGTACTAACTATTCATCTTGGAAAAATCCTATGAAGTATCACATCATAAGCGAAGGAGTGGAAAATTGGAAGATAATTATCTTCGGTCCACAACCACCGTTGAAAGAAAATGGTGAGTTAAAAACGGAGTTGGAATACGACGACAATGACTGGAGGCAAGCGTACATCAATGCGAAAGCCATGAAGCTAATCTATTGCGCTCTCACGGTTGAGGAAAGAAACCGAGTCAATTCCTGTACCAGCGCCAAAGAAATGTGGGAAAGGCTTCGCATCACCCATGAAGGAATCAACCAAGTCCGAGAGACAAAGATCAACATGCTTCTCCACGACTACGAAATGTTTGTAATGAAGAAAGGTGAGTCTATTTCTACTATGCTTGATCATTTTGCAGAAATCATTAATGGATTAGGCAACCTTGGAAAGCATATGACGGATAGCGAAAAGGTGAAGAAAATTCTTCGATCACTACCTAAGGAATGGGATTCACAAGTTACCACTATAATGGAATCCAAGGATCTAAACCATTTGGAATTCAACGCCTTGGTGGGATCACTTATCAACTATGAAATCATTCTCAAATCCAGAGGAGGTAGAGGTAAGTCACAAAAGTCAATTGCTTTTAAGGCTAATATTTCCTCTCTTGATGAAAGTGATGAAGAAATAGATGAAAAAGAGGATGATGAAGAGATGGCAATGTACGCCAGAAATTTGAGAAAATTCAAGGGACTTCTCAAAAACCGGAGGAAAGAATTAAATGGTGAAAGAAATGGAGAAAGAAAAAGGTATGCCTTGGAAAGAAATGAAGAATGTGGAAAACGGGGACATCTCGCAAGAGAATGCAAAAGTTCATCCTCCACATCAAACTTCCAGAAAAATGACAAATACGACAAAGGAAAAAGGAAAACCAGCCTGGTGGCAACTTGGAGTGATGATGAGGAAGCATACCAAAGCGATGATGAAAACAACCTAGCGCTTATGGCCAATAGCTCCTCAACAAGTGATGATGAAGATGAGGTAACATTCTTTGATCAAGATCTTATAGAGTCTTTTAATGCTTTGCAAATTGATTTTGAAGAAGCTATTGAAATCAACAAGAAATTGAGAAAGAAAATAAGAGAATTGGTTGCTGAAAATAGTGCCTTACATGATACTATTGATGATTTAGATAGTCCTAAGGAAGATCATTCTGCATGCCTGGATGAAAAAGAAAATCTTACTAATGAGCTTGATAGACTTAGAAAGGAGTTTTCTTATGTGGTTGGAAAATTTGTTGGTGGAAATGCAAAGTTTGAAGATATGTTGTCTTTACAAAGATATTCTATTTCTAAACATGGTTTGGGATATGATCCTTATAATAGAGATTGTTCCTTAATTTCCAAATTTACCAGTGATGGAAAAGTTGCAAAATGTGCTAGATGCTTAAAGGATGGTCATATAGAAATTGCATGCAAAAGTATTAGAAGATGTATTAATGTTAAGAAAATTTGGGTGATTAAAGGTACAACACCTCCTAATGTGGTTTATATGACTAACCAAAATGGACCCAAAATGGCTTGGGTACCAATGAGTAGAAAGAATGTTTCAGTTGTAGGTACAAGCAAGGAATGAAAATTCATCAAGCACTTGGTATATTGATAGTGGATGTTCAAGGCTTATGAGTGAAAACAACAACAAAGGTAACAAGTCATCTTGTGTGGAAACAAGTCGACCTATGAAGTACGAAGCTCTTTTGGACATGAAGTTATTTAAGGATAAGTCGACTTATACTGTGCGACAAGTCGACTTATGAGGTTTGATAAGTCGACTTATGGAGGTAAACAAGTCGACTTATGTCTACACGGATTCTTATGTTATTTCAAGTGTGTGGTGCTTCTTATGACTTTCTGATATTTGTATTAATTGTTGGATTGTTATGTTATGACTCTGCATTTTCTTTGTGTTTGCTGTTTTGTTTGTTTATGGACTGCATTGCGACTATTTTTTTCATTTTTCATATTGGTTTTTAATTATGAAAAAAGGAGGACTAATATTGGAAATTGATAATTGGTATCGTTTAGTCACCGTCATTTGATTGAGGGGGAGTGTGTTTGATTTGAGACTATTTGTGTTTGATGACTTGTTTCTCTATTTAATGTGATTGTGATATTTCATTTATTGTTGGTTTGTATTAGTTGTTTTGATTATGACAAAAAGGGGGAGAAAAATGAGAAATTGAATATTCTTTAGTTACTTGATTAAGGGGGAGTTTGTTAAAATTTTATTTGATCTTACAAGGTTATTAAATTCAGTGATTTATATGATTGAGGGGGAGACTTCTAACCAAAATGACAAGGTATAAAAACCTTGATCAATGTTTCTTTGTTTTCATTTTTTAAACAATTTCTAAGTATTTTGTCATTATCAAAAAGGGGGAGATTGTTGGACCAATGGTGGTTGACAAATTAATTCCACTTATGTTTTGATAATAATAAAATGTATAGAATTGGTTAAGAAATTGTTTCAGGTATTTTGGGATTGATGTTCAATGAAAGAATTGTACAAATCAAGAAGAGCAAGTGTTTAATCAATGAAGAATCAAGATGGGAGTTGTCTTCTAAGTAAATATGGCATAAAACATGAGGATTATAAAGGATTTGGTCGGATGTTACCATTGAAGGCAATACAAGTCGACTTACAAAGCACAAGTCGACTTACAGATGAAGAAATGTCAACACAAGTCGACTTATCATACACAAGTCGACTTATCGAGGACACCAAGTCTACTTACATGTCACAAGTCGACTTATTGGAGAGCGGAGATGAAATTTTACGTAAATGGTTGAAACAAGTCGACTTATACATTCGACAAGTCGACTTATGGATGCACGAAATCAGCTCCAACGATCAAATTTGATAAAAATGGAATGGAGATTATCAAGGAACGGCTATCACAAATTAAGCAACGGCTAGGAGAGCTCCAACAGCTATATTTCTTCTTATATAAAGGGTGGATGATTGATGAAGAAGTGACAGAAGTTCAACAAGCCAAAATACTCTTATCTTGCTCCAAATTGCTCATCATTGTTCTTACTTTGTTTACATTTGTATTGAGCACTTGTTCTTAGATCTTTATCCTATTTCTTTTACAAATTGAGTGACTAGTGGTAGGTCACGTGTGAGGTAACTTGAGTAGAAAATCAAGTGTTGTTGGTAGGATTTGTCTTGGAAGACAAATCATCTCAGAAAGGTTGCTTGAGTCGGAAATCAAGCGGTGTTGGTAGGATTTGTGCCGGAAGACAAATCAAATTATAAGGTAGCTTGAGCCAGAAATCAAGCGGTACTGTAAGAGTTCACACTGAACTATAAAGTGTGTAATAAAGTGGTTGCAAAATTCTAAGTGGGAGCTTAGGTAGAGGACGTAGGTCTTAGCACCGAACCTCTATAAAAACAGTGTTTGATCTTCTTCCCTACTCTTTATATTTAGATTTGATTAAATTGTTTTTGTGTGAATTAACTTCTGATTTTATTGTAGAAATTCTCAAAGAATTTTAAAGATCTATTCAACCCCCCCTTCTAGATCGCTTACAGCACGTCTATGAAAATTCTCATTATTATTATTGTATAAGTAATCTTTTGATTTGAGATCTCCAAATTTATCTTGTATAGAAATTGTTATGTTTTAATACTACTTATGACATGTTCTAGTCAAAGATAAGTCATTGGATATAGTATAAACTCTATGGAGGTAGTTGAATTATCAATATAAGATTCATTCCCTAAAGTGATTAGGGAGAATGTCCCGTTGTTTTCAATTAGTGTTTAATTCAAAAAAATCCTTAGTCAAAGGTGAAGTGATACTTTGAAAATAATTTTTTAAATGTTATTAATTGAATCAGTTACTAATGATAGAGAACTAATATGATTAGAATTAAGCAGAATTGACATTAATTTCATAATTTATGTCTAATCAAAATATTAGATGATAAAAGGATTGAATTATACAAAAATCATGCATAGAATGATTGGTCAAAATCACTTAGACATTCATAATATTTAAATGGTTATAATACGTTGCTAGATGCTAATCTTGATTTATGAATATAAATTTTTAATTATATAATCAAAGATAAATTGAAGGAGTTTAATTTATCTAAACCTAAATATGATTTAGATTTATAATTTAAATTCATTGTCATCATATTTAGGAACCTAATGGGTCAATCACAAAGAAATTAAATAAGGATCAATATGAGATATTGGATTTTATTTTAGCATAATTGGTATTTAACTACAATTATTTGTAATTTTAATTAAATTTTAACTAAAACTAGAATTTAATTTCAATTAAATTACCATAATGTATATAACCTATTATAAATAGGCTTAGACTTCAAGAGAGCTCACACTCCTTACCCAACCTTCTTTGCAATAGTTGTGGAGTTTTTTTTCAACACGTTCTATGAATACTATTAGAGGAGGGACACTTGTGTAGTTATAGTGGTTGAGATGAGCCAGTTTTAGATACAATTCAAGGAAAACAATAAGAAAAAGATCAAGTTTCAAAATAAGATACAGATTAAGATTTATACTTTATTATGATTTATGTGTTACTCATTTTATAAAATTTAAAATGACTATGATTTTGAAAATTAAAACAAAAAGTTTTCTTAATTATTCTACTGCATATAAGATCATATTTCATCCCAATTTTTCAACGAGTAATACTTCATGAACCTAAACTAGCCATCTAAATTTTTCTCCATTTGTAGATCATATATTTTATAAAATTGATTGTATTTAGAAGTTTAAGAAGGTGATGTATTTGAACTAGAAGACTTATTCTAGAAGATTTCTTCTTTCCTTTTTTATCCTTATTTTCAGGTCTAGTACTTATATATATTGATCTTTTAAGAATCAATGTGGAGAGTGAACATTCATTCTATTTATCAAGTATTATATTATCTAAGCTCAAGATGAGTAACAGATAAATAAATCAATATATCAACTAAACACTTATACAACTTCATATCATCAAATAGTTTTCCATTTACAAAGTTAATGTGTGATTTTGCTCAACCAGAATGCTAGTAGCTTTTGTTGGGAAACTAGGTTGAGATCCGATCTCGACCACAGCGAAATAATCACGAAATTTTTTCGTGATTTTTGATTTCTCAAAAAATGAAGATGTATTTAATTCTATAAAATGATTAACATAAATTATAATAAATTGGAAACTTAATTCATACTTTATTTCAAAGTTTGATCTTTATCTTGTTAGATCCCTTGAATCATTTCTGAAACCGATTCGTCTCAACCACCGTAGCCACACAAGTGTTCGACCTTTAACAATATCTACAAAATAAGTTGAGAGAATTCTGTAACTCTTGTAGAGAAGATTAAGCAATAAGTGCTAGCTTCATAGAGTTTAAGCCTATTTATAATAAGTTTTGGACATTTTAGTAATTTAATTGAAATTAAATTCTAATTTCAATTAAACTTTAACTAAAATTATAAATAATTATAATTAAATACCAAGTATGCCCATATAAGATTCAATAACTCATATTAATCCTTATTTATTAATTATCTCATATTTAATTATAAAGTTTCTCAAACTTTACAATCAAGTCCAACTTGGTTAAATTAACTTTGCTCTCTTCAACCCATTCTATATATGAGACCCATTAGGTTCCTAAATATGTTGGCAATAATTATAAAATTTAATTTTAATTCATAATTAAAATTAAATAAATTAAAACTTCTTTAATTTATCTTTAATTCTCCAATTGAACAATTTATAATCATAGATTAAGATTGGTGTCTAGCAACGTATCATGATACCCAAATATTTAAGAATGTCAAAATAGTTTTTACTAACCTTTCTACAAATAATTTTTGTGCAATTCAATCATTTCATCATAAAATATTCTGATTGGAAATAGAGTATGAAATTAATATCTGCTCTATTTTGAGTCTAATCATATTAGTTTTCCGCCATTAGCTATTGATTTAATTAATGACATTTGTAAACTATTTATAAAGCATCATTTCACCTTTTCCAAGGATTTCTTGAATTAATACTAATCGAGAATAATGAAACATTCTCCCTAATTACTTTAGGGTGATGAATCCTATCTTGATCAATCAACTATCTCTATACAATTTATGCTACATCCAATGACTACCAATTAAACGACCTATGATTAAATGGATTATAAGTAGTATCAAAATATAGCAATCTCCATACAAAATAATTTTGATGACCTCAAGTCAAAGAATCACTTATACAATTATCACAATAAGAATTCCATAGACATACAAATAATGTTCCAAATGGATTTCTCATATCGAATATGTTCAGTGAACTTGTTCTCTAGCAAGCACCCACATGTTTATTTAAGTATTTCTATACTTTAACCTATGAGATTGACTACTTCCTTCATAAAGATAAACAAAATGTGTGATAGTCATTTTACGTTCTATTAATGTCCAATCTTAATAGAACAATGACTAGGAGCTTTTATGAATAATACATAAATGCAATATGAATCTCATAATTATAATCTCATTGTAATTTCATTTGAAATGTACAATTATCCCATGAAGTTTATTATATACATCTAAACATGTACAAGATAAAGAATGCCTTTAAATAATTTATCACTAAACTACAACCAAAGCGATTGATTGTAAGGTATAAAACAACAATCTCCCCTTACATTAAGCCAATCGTTAAAATATCTCATACCATATCACCATATGACGATTATTCTACTACTGGAGCAGTAGCTTAATGAGAGAATTCTACAAGATTCTTTATAAAGAACACTTGATTAAATCTTACAACTACCATCTTAATTATCATCATAATGGAACAATGACTAGGAATATTTAGGAATAATACATAAACAGAATATGAATCTCATAATTATAATCTCATTATGATTTCATTTGCAATATACAATTATCCCATGGACTTTATCATATACATCTAAACTTGTACAAGATACAGAATGCCCTTAAATAATTTGTCACTAAACTACAACCAAAACAATTAACTGTAAGGCATAAAACAACAATCCCCCACTTGCACTAAGCCATTCGTTTAAGTATCCCATACCATATCACCATATGACAATTATTCTACTACTGGGGCAATGGCTTAATGAGAGAATTCTACAAGATTCTCTATAGTGAGCACTTAATTAAATTTTACAACTCCCATCTTAATTATCATCATAATTAAGAAAATTTGCCTAAACAAATTCTTGAATCTTTGATGAGACATTAACTCCTTATGCATGCTCAATGGCTCTAATGTTCTACACTACATTGCTGTCTTGAACAATGCAAAGAAATTATATCAAGTTCACTAAAGAACTTGTTGATCTAAGTTAATCATTTCCACTAAACGAAAAATGTATTATGGCTTAATTAGTAACCAATTGTTATATTGGAACTTTGCCAATCCTAAATGATATTGTTCTAAGTAAATAAACCTTAATTAGGATTTACTTTTAAAATTATATCCTTATAATATTGAACTCAAATATCAACTCACATATAAAGTAATGAATATCTTTAATACTTCACAAGTATCGATATATTAAATAATAAACATCTTTAATACATTATCTATACACTTGGACTTAGAATAAGTTAACAACATCCAATCTATCTCTATAGATCTAATTCCCATAATTAAGTTGTTACCTTTTCATATCCAATAAGAGTTGTTCTTGAAAACTATATGTTCGACAATTGAAATTTAAAACTTTTATTCTCTATGAGCAATATGTCTCCACATAATTTACCCAAAAAAATGTCTCCACATAGTCCCACTGAATAGGACAACTGTACTCCCACTTACCTTCTAGTAGACGTGATAAATTCATAATCATCTCCAAAACAAACCTTTTGAATTCATTATGAAAGTGACTCTTTCAATGTCTTGTAGCTTTTCAACTATACATCAAATGTATGATTAAAGGTATTAGTTTCAATTAGATGTAATGTTATAAGATTTAAACCTTTCAAATTCCTTCTTACTTCCACTACTTATCTTGGGAACCATTTTCCTATAAATATACATTGAATTAAACAATTTGTTCAATGAATCTATAAGATTATATCCAACCTTTTGGATATCTCATAACATTTTATTATCCAATTTAGATTTAAACTTAATGGATAATGTATGCTTCAACCAAGCATCACATTCTTAAGTCATTAACTTTAAGTCTTTCAAAGACTTAACATTTGATATCTAATATGAAATCTTACTAATTGATTCAATTGGAACTATAGAAGTTAAGTTATTATACTAGGCATTGCTATAAAAGAAATGTTGTTCCATCATACAATATATCATATTATATTTTACTCCTTACATAAATTCATACTCTTATGAATTTAGTTATGAAGGTATTTACTAGAAAATCTCATTCGATTTAGATAACCAAAATTTAAAACTAACTAAATCTATCCCATTGAAATGTTTCAACATTCTCAATGCTTAATTTCTCTGAGATTCAAACAATTTGAATTTTTCAAAATTTTAAATCATTATTTCATTTAATACACATGACTATATCATATAAAGTCTTTAGTAATCTAATACAATACAAGTATTATCCTTTTATGAATTATTATTCTATCTAATACATTACATGTATAAGATTTAACAATTCAATACCATCATCATCCTTTCACCAAAGCTAGATTTGGTTATTCTTCAACTTGACAAGTTCCATATGATTCATAATCAAAAGGATACACACATCCTTATATGTAACTTTATGATTCTCGTTTTGTTGATTTAACTAGTATGACATAAAAGGATTGTCTTAATTATCCAACTTTTTATTCTTGTCATTGATGTTAAGCATAAGTCTCCTTTGATCTAATACATATACAAACTATTTACATAAATTTGGATCAACTACTTTGACTTAACAATCTATTTCTAACCATGCATTGAACATTACAATAATGTTGAATCTAAATTCAGTATCAAATAGTCATAATCATGAATTGTAAATACATATGATCTCTATCATATCACATATAAGTAAGAAAAGTCATGCAATCGTTTTCTTTTAATGAAAACTATTATCATACCGTTGCTAAACCTTTAATTGTACTCCACAATTATGTTTTTAGTAGGTTAAATTCAGTGGAACAATTTCATTAAGATACTATACCTTTTAGTTATACTACATTCAACTATTTGCATCTTGCTATCATAGTATTGACATATATCTTACATGTTGTCATCAAAATTTATGAGACATTAATCAATTCAAAAAGTTAAAAAAAATTTGTCATCTATATGTTTTTCACATATCTTTAAAACTTTAACACCAAATCCTCAACAAGGATTATAACAAATTTGCATAATTGGCATACAATTTTCTTGTCTAACTTTTGAGAACACTTTTCAAACATATCCTACATCTAAGAACTTAGGTTCACTAACTTAGCATCAAATATACTAAACAAGGAAAGTTTCAATCATAACAAAATAATTTAAGAAATCAAGTAATCAATTATATGTCATGACTACCAAATAAGATTAGGACTTTAATCATGCAGTTGGTTACCCAAAATAATAGCCCTCACTATTATTCGGAAAGATTACTCTAATCTTTCTAGTGGGCTAGGATCTCATTCAAATAAAGTTGATTTTAAGTTTGCTCAACAAACCAACTAGACCTAATTTAGGTAGAAAACAACTTTATCAATCACATCTCATATGACTCCTAGATCCATTAGTTGACAACTCGTACCAAAATTTATCTTATATATTGATCATAACCTTGCCTCAAACTTCATATGATCATGAGTTTGCTCATCCAAATCACACAAATTTAGTTAAGTAGAACTCATTATCATAAGATTAAACATGTTCGGGTTAAAGCGACCTCGAGTTTGCTCAACAAGCCTACAATAAGCAAAACTTTGGTTTATTCTTATAACAATTGAAGGCAATAATCACATTCTCAATATGTACTTAATATTTTAACGAGGGATTTTAATTTCATTCATCACTTCAAATGCAAAATTACATGTAAAATATCACATATATAAAACATACAATTTAAAATTCATTCAATATATATATATATATATGGCAACCTCAAGTTGTGATCGCTCAATACGTCTCTGGTGGAAGGTCCCTGAATTTTTGTTGCTAACATACTAATATATGAACTGTTAGTCTCTGTTGCTCCAGATATTTTGTCATATTTCCACTTAAAGATATCTCCCCTTCTTCAAGACATAGAAACAAAATAAAATTTGACATAGGGAACTTAATCAAAAACTATTTTCCTAATATTGAATTGCAAGATTGTTATAAAGTGTTATAACTCCTATTTATATACAACTGAAGAGACTGTTATTTAACATAGCAACTCAATTAGTAGTTTTTTTTAAAAGATAGCTTAACGATAGTGGTGTCCTACTTGTTAAACGATGTCCCATTCTTCACCGTGTCCATGTTGGTTTCAATAAAGTATAAATAAAGTATGCAACTTATGCACTTATAATCAAATTATATGCATAAAACACAAAGCTTCGTTTGATTTTAGTTATTGATCTTCATAATCTAAAATAACATTTCTAACTCCTTAAAAAATTAAATTAGATTAAAACCATTGATTCCTAAATAAATTAAATTCATATTCCAAATAGAAATTTAATTTGATTTGAAAATAATTTTCAAATCGAATTGGAAACTATTTCAATTTATCTTGACTCCTTTAACAAAATTTAATTGAAAACAATTTTCAATAAATTATTCTTCTTATTATAATTTAGACTACTTTCAAAATTAAACAAAACACCTTTAAATTTAATTAAGAAATTTATTATATATTATTTATTTATAGATTTATTTCTTGACTAATTAGAAAATCTTTTGTAATAAGTTAGAGAACTAATTTTCAAAATGTTAAAGAAAATAAAATTTTCTTAATTACTAAACGAAAACACTTTTCAAAGTTTAACCAAGAAAATACTTTTCTAAAATTAAAAGCTTATTATTCAAGAAACAATTTCTAAACAAATTGAATAATAATTCTCTAAACAAATAAAATTATAAAAATAATTTATATCAATCATATTGAGACAAATAAATTTAATTAAGAAACAATTTTATTAATTACCTAAAAATAATTTTATTAATTTTAAGGAGTCTAATTAATTAATTTCAATCTAATTGAAAAATTAACTCTAATTTTAGAAACTACTTTTCTAAAATTAATTAGAAATCAATATAATTATTAATCTTAATCAAATTAAAAAATAATTATCTTAAGTTTGGAATTGATTTGATGATTAATTTAATTTAATAATTCGACTCTTTGAAAATTAAGCTAAATTCCTAAGCATTCCTAATGAAAATCAACCATTTGAAAACATTTTGGAAACATTTTTCAAAATTTTTAGGAATTTATACCCATTTAATTAAAAAGAACAATTAAAAACATATTAAGAATTAAAGTAATATAATATGGGTTTGTCAGGCGCGTGGAATCCACGCACTTGATAGTTTGCAATCGGTCAACAAAGAGAGTTGAGTAGCATGTGCAATGTACGCGCCAGACGACTTATCCTTCAGTCAACATTCCCTAACGTGTGTGCGTGTCTCATTTTTGGGATTAGGGTTCTGTGGTCGCTAGAATTTCTGCCACCAACTTCTCCGTTTCGTCATCGCCAGCCTACATCTTCTCCAAGCATAGGTTGCTTCTCCATGGCATGACGCAGAGGTAGCAACCCCTAATCCTACTCCTTGCTCACACCGTCACAAACCTCTTGTCACTGGTTTTGAACAAGCCTCGCCATGTTGGGCCCCGATTCACTTTAAGCAGGTTTTCTTTATTTTGAGGTTTAGATTGATTAATTTTTTAGTTAGAATTATTTGAGATTTTAGTGTTTAGTTAATAAAAATAAATTGAAAGGATTTAGTTAAGATTATAATTTTAAGAAATTCTTAGAAATTAAAAAGAATAAGAGGATATAGGGAATTTGCATATGTTTAAGGCTTAAGGCTTAGGAGATGGGCTTTTAGCCCATTTTACATGACATTAAATGAAGAAGGAAATAATTAAAAGGAGAGAAAAAGGGAAGCAAGTGAAGATGTCGTATGGTGAGGAGAAGAAATGAAAATTTCATGGATAAGGAAGACTTAAGTGAAACTACAACGTTTTGGAGGCTAGGTTAGAAGTTAGAAATAAATTCCCTAAGTCTTTTACAAGGAAGCTTACGAAATTCACTAAAGAAAAGAGAGGGAGAGAGTGACCTACGGTGAAGAAGAAGAAGAAGAAGAAGGAGCTTAGGTTTTTAGACTTTAGAAAGGAGAGTTTAATAGAAGAAAGTGGAAGGGAAGAGTTTAAGCTTTCCTTGGAAGCAAAAAGAGAATTTCGTGGGTCATCTTCTAAGGTAAGAGAATTTTAAAATTCTTGGGTTTTTTAGGTAGGTTTTGGTTTAAATAGCTTAGTTTAGGTATGAGTTAAGTTAGGTAGGTGTTAATTCATGTTTCCCATTCCTTAGAAATTCCAATTTTGCTATCTTTTATCCTTATGGGATAATCATGTTTAATGAAGGTGAAGTGAGGCTAGTGGAGGAAGAAGCAAGGCCATTTGATTCTAAAGCTAAAGGAATTAAGGTGGGTGATTGCTTAATAATTGAGTTATAGGCTAAATAAAAGTTTTATAATAAAAGTTAATTATGCTTTCCAATGATTTAAGAATTTTAAATGAATTACCCTTTGTGTTGATTATAATTTGTATAAAGTATCTTTTATATGTAAGTTTATGTTGAAAGTGTTTGTTAAATGATTTGTTAAGTGAATAGGTTCGGATATGTGATTTTTGGCAAATTGTGAAAATCAAATGAAAGTGAATTTAGTAAAAGCTATTTGTGGTTAATGTATGTAAATTGTTTGAATTAGGTGATATGCATGTTTTCTTTGGATTTGTGGTGGTCCAGTCTGAGTCAGGTGCACCTGTCTACCCACAGGCTTCTCCCGCCTGCCCGCTAGTGGCCGTGAAGTTCCTCTCAAGGACTCCTATCTCTCACGACTACATATGACCGCTTCACAGAAATGTGTAGTACGTTCTGTTTTGGATCCACCCGAACCATCTTGTTTGTGATTTTGTGAAAAGTTAGATTTTTTGTGATATGTTATATTTGTAAATTGTTTGATGTGATAAATTCTACAAAAAGATTTGAAAATTGTCAATGGTTTTCTTAATGTGATGTTGTTTTGGAAATGAAAGAATGAATAATAATTTTTGCTTATATTCTCGTTTATTAAGTTATTATCCACTGAGCCGTCGAGCTCACCCCCAATTTTCCCTCCACAGGTGTCGAGCGAGAAACCGAGTCACCGCATCGGGATTGAGGCAACTCCGATGCATTTTGTTTTTGAAGTCGTGTTTTGAGAAATCAAAACAATAGCATTATTCTTTGTACTTTCACTTTGCTATTTTGGATGTAATCGGGCTAAACGCCCTCTGAAACTTTGTATCGACTTGTTTTCATGTAAATATAAGGGTTTTGAAGTTGAAATGTATTTTGTATTTACTTGCTAAGAATGTATAGATGTAAGATTAAAATTGATAAAAGCAAGGATGATATTGTATTTCTTTAGATTTGAAATTGATAGATGCCTAAGAGTATGTTACTGCCATTGGAATGTGGGATCTTTGGTTGAGTTGTGTTGTGGAAGTTTGGATGTTGAGTTTGCCTTATGCAGGTAATGGAGTTTAGAAGAACAACTTGAAGTTTTGGCTAGGGCATTTTTAGGGGAAGTGCTGTCCAATTTTTCCTAAATTGGACAGAAACTTGTTTCAGATTTTAAAGTATTTTAGAGTCAGATTTCAGTAAGATTCCTTCTTGAATATTGTAGTGCATGATTAGAGCTTTCCAATGACATAAAGTTTGTCACATTCGGACTTAAAATAAAAAAGTTATGAGAGCTGAAAGGTTTCAGCTACTATTGTTAGTCATAAAATTTTGCAGAACATTTGGAGGGCTTTTTCACCCTCTTAGAGACAGATTTGACTTTTGTTTTCTGTATAGAAAATGTAGATTGTCTTCTCCTCTTTCCAATGAGGTATAATTGGTCAAATTTAGACTAAGGATGAAGAAGTTATGAGGTTGAGAAGATGACAGTTACTATTCATTTGAATTGAGTTACTGTTTTATTGAATTTTTGCAGGCAGTAACTTTGAGAGTGTTTTTACCTCTCTAAATGATTGAATTAAATTTTTCTCCCTTCATGAAACTTGTAGATAATCCTTTCTTCTTTCTATGGAGGTATTCCATGCCTTATTTCGAGTTAGGAGTAAAAAGTTATGGGGATTAGACCTAGTTCAGTTACTGTTCATTTGGCAATTTTGGACAGAACATTTGGGAGGGTTTTTCACTCCTTTAGAGCTTGTTTTGGTTTTTCCATCCTTCATAGAACATGTAGATTATCTTTTCACCTTTCCAATGAGGTATCATTTGAAATTATTGGAATTAAGAATAAAAAGTTATAAGGTTAGAAAGATTATAGGTACTGCTCATTTGGTCAATTCTATCGTTCCATTGGTCTTTTATAGGTAGAAACTTTGAGGGTGTTTTACCTCTTTAAATGACTAAAATGACTTTTACACTCTTCATGAAAGTTGTAAATTATCTCTTTATCTTTCCAACGAGATAAAATGTGTCATTTTTTGACCTGTGTGCTAAAAGATATGAATGTTTAAATTCTTGGCATTGTGTAGGGAAATTAATTTTAGTGGCAGCAACTTTAAAGCAAAATTTGACCCTCTTAATGGCTAAATTAGTGTTTAAATCCTTCTAGGAAGTTGTAGAACTTTCTTTTACCTTTTTATTGATACCAAATTTATGAGTTTTGGAGTTCGGGAGCAAAAGTTATGATGTTTGTAAACTCTGAAATTTTCCTACAAATCCAGACTTCATCCTTAGACGTGGCCACGTCTAGTCTCTAGATCTCTTAGACGTGCCCACGCCTAATCTCTGAATGTCCTCTCACTCTTTTGCTTATAACTTTTTCGTTTGACCTCGGATTCACTCGATTTTCGAAGCGTTAGTTTTCTAAAAAAAATTTATACCCCTTTTTAGTAAAATGAGAGTGTCGGGTTTGGGTCGGAATTTACGGATAATATTGAAGAGAGTCAATTACGTGACGGTTTTGAATGTATTTCCATTTTCGGGCGATTTTGTGAGCTATAGAGATCCGATTGAAGTGATTTCTGATTCTAATTAACCTAGAGATATGGTTTTTCAATTTAGCTTAGGAATCGGATTTTGTTAAGGGCCCTATGCAAATCAATTTTATTGGAGGATAATTAGGGCGAATTTATCAAGTTTTGTCCGGATGACTTTAAATTAAGTTCGATTTGAGGTTTCTTTCGTGGTGAGGAATTCCTCTTTCGTGAGATGCGCGTCCAGATGTCACGTAGGACGTCGGGCACGCGACTCACCAGGGAGGGGTTCCAACACGCCGTCATCGACCCTATCTCATGGAATCACACAACCAAAAATCACATAGCCGTGACTTATGAAATCGTAAAACCCCATCTTATTCCGACGCAGAACAAAAATAAGGAGAATGTGGGATGTATTTTTCAGAACAAATATAACCAAAATCGCAACAACCACAAAACTAATGTTTTCTAGAATAAACGCATATTCAATTTACAAAACCCGCAACAATCGAATTCTACGTTCAAATCACACAATCGAAGGGAACTGAATTATCTTATTATGATTTCATACAATCAGAACCAGAAAACCAACCGCCACAAAATGCAAAACAACACATATTTACATAAAATAACATGCAATGCGTTTTTTAAAATGCACAAAATTAGAAAACAAACTCAATCGTTGGGCATCTCCATGCCTCACTTATTCCAGATACTCATATAACTTCTTCAACAACATCCAGAAAACAAGCAACAAGTGCATAAAAGAATTCTATATTCTTAATCAATTGGCTTTAGGGTTTATACGGTATTAATATGCAACATTTTTCATATTTAAGTCGCAAACCTTTTGCAATTCAATTCCAAAATTATAATCAATAACAATCACTAAAATTTAATCACATCATATAATTAAAGATTTCTCTGATACCATCGTTAGGAAACTAGATTAAGATCCGATCCCAACTGTAGTAGAATAATCACGAAATTTTTTCGTAACTTTTGATTTTTCAAAAATCAAAATCTTTTTAATTCTATAAAATGATTAACATAAATCATTAATAAAGTGGAAACTTAATTCGTACCTTATTTCGAAGTTTGATCCTTATCTTATTGTATCCCTCGAACTATATTCAAATCGATTCGTCTCAACCACCATAGCTACACAAGTGTTTGACCTCTAACAATATCTACAAGACAAGTTGAGAGAACTCTTTAACTCTTACAAAGAGGGTTAAGCAAGAAGTGCTAACTTCATAGAGCTTAAATCTATTTATAATAAACTTTGGACGTTTTAGTAATTTAATTGAGATTAAATTCTAGTTTCAATTAAACTTTAATTAAAAGTACAAATAATTCTAATTAAATACCAATTATGCCCATATAAGATTTAATATCTTATATTGATCTTTATTTATTAAATATCTCATATTTAATTATAAAGTTTCTCAAACTTTACAATCAAGTCCAACTTGATTAAATTAATTTTGTTCTCTTCAACTCATTCTATACGTGAGACCCATTAAGTTCCCAAATATGTTGGCAATGATTATAAAATCTAATTTTAATTCATAATTAAAATTAGATAAATTAAAATTCCTTTTAATTTATCTTTAATTCTGTAATTAAACAATTTATAATCATAGATCAAGATTGGTGTCTAGTAACGCATCATGACTACTCAAGTATTTAGGAATATCTAAGTGGTTTTGACTAACCTTTCTATTTATAATTTTTCGGTATAATTCAATTTTTTCATCATATAATGTTCCGATTAGATATAGAGCATAAAATTAATGTCTACTATATTTTGAGTCTAATCATATTAGTTATCTGCAATTAGCTATCGATTCAATTAATGACATTTGTAAACTATTTAAAAGCATTATTTCACGTTTACCAAGGATTTCTTGAATTAATACTAATCGAGAACAACGAAGCATTCTCCTTAATTACTTTAGGGTGATGAATCCTATCTTGATTCCTCAACTATCTTCATATTGTTCATGCTACATCTAATGACTATCGATTAAATAATCTATGATTAAATAGATCATTAGTATCAAAGTATAGCAATCTCATTGATAACCTCAAGTTAAAAGATCATTTATACAATCATCACAATGAGAATTTCATAAACATATAAGTAATGTTCCAAATGGATTTCTCATATCAAATCTGTTCAATGAACTTATTCTCTAATAAGCACCCACACGTTTGTTTAAGTACTCTATACTTTAACTTATGAGATAGACTACTTCTTTCATAAGGAAAACAAAATATGTGCTAGTATTTTTACGCTCTATTAATGTCCAATCATTATAGATCAATTTCTAGGAATATTTAGGAACAATATATAAATGCAATATGAAATTATAATCTCATTATAATTTTATTTGCAATGTACAATTATCGCATGGATTTTATCATATATATCTAAGCATGTACAAGATAAAAATTTCTTTAAATAATTTGTCACTAAACTACAACCAAAGTGATTGGCTATAAGGTATATAAAACAACAATTTTTCACTTGCACTAAGCCAATCGTTTAAGTATCTCATACCATATCACCATATGACGATTATTCTACTACTAGGGCGGTAGCTTAATGAGAGAATTCTACAAGATTCTCTATAGAGAGCACTTGATTAAATCTTACAACTCTCATTTTAATTATCATCATAATAGAATAATGACTAGGAACATTTAGGAATAATACATAAATGCAATATGAATCTTATAATTATAATCTCATTATAATTTTATTTGCAATATACAATTATCTCATGAACTTTATCTTATACATCTAAACATGTACAAGTTAAAGAATGCCTTTAAATAATTTGTCACTAAACTACAACTAAAGCAATTGACTGTAGGGCGTAAAACAACAGGTTTGACACCCAACATCCTTGCTTTAAAGATAACATCTAACACATATTTGCATTGACATAAGAAAATTCCTTCAAGACTACGAGCAACCTTGGTTCCTAAAAAATATTTCAACACTCCAACATCATTTGGAAACACTCATTCAAATACTTTTTAAATTTCTAAATTCATCATTATCATTGTCGAATATAATTAAATCATCAACATAGGACAAGAAATTTATCTTAATTTTACCCTTTTTCATACTAAACAATAAATGATATGAATGAGACTACCTCCTTAGAGCAATAACTAACTTGGTAAACCAACACTATGGTCTTTGTTTCAAACCATATAATGATTTTCTAAGGTGATAGACCATCCTTAGTTGTTGTGGATGAAACTTTAGAGGCAACTTCATGTATACATCCTCTTTTAGAACACCATGAAAGAAGGCACTATGAATGTCCATTTGATGAAACTCTTAATTTTTCGTAGTTGCCACTACTAAAAAGTGCAAATAATTACTATCTTCACCACTTAAGCAAGAATCTCATTGTAGTTGATTCCTTCAACTTGGTTATTTCCTATAATCACTAGTCTTGTCTTGTGTGACTCAATCAGTCTATCTTAATTATATTTTATCTTATATACCCGCTTGCTTCCAATAGCTTTTTTTTGTGTAGCATCCTCCACTGTCCACATATCGTTGTTCTTCAAAGCTTGTGTATTTTTGCGCATAACATCTCTCCAACATTCACGCTTAACAGCCTCAACAAAAGTACTAGATTATGTTCCTGCAATTATATCTGTCAAAAAATTTGAATATCATAAAGAATCTTTTTCGTGTTTAAATAAACTAAAAAATTCTTTTTCTGAAAAGAAAGTAGAAACAATGTATTTATTTATGTATATATTAGTTAAGAATTAATTAATATTTTCGTACTTTTATAAAGACTTTTATCTCATCTTCTCTTTTGATTTATTTAAAACTCATCTTTGACATGAGATATTACAATTTTCCTCTTTAAATCTTTAATATCTTCAACATAACTCCATATGCAATTCAAAATCTCCTAATTAGAAGTTTCTTAAGGCCACTCATTATTCATGATCCTACTTCGATGCCACCTCCACTTAATCCAACATTATATTAGCAAAAATATTTTGATATTGTTTATAACATCCCAAATCTAAATAATTTAAATTTAAATTTAAAATAATTGTAAATAAAATTAATTATTTAAGTTTTGATTATTAATTGACTTCTCTTGTAGACTTCCATCTCACCTCTTCTTCTTCTTTTTTTTAATATGATATGTCATGAAATAGCATACTTTGTAAGGTAAATTCATATTCTGAGAAATTCGACCAGTAATTAATTGAAGTTATTGATTCTCATGCTCCAGGTGTGAAACATATGAAACGTACACACGAGTACGTGCAAGTTACAAAAGAACCGATCTCTTTGAAGAAAAATATGAAAAAATAAAGTGGGAGCATAGGTCTTTTCCCTCGATATAGCTAGTGTAGGTATATTGAGTCAGTCTTCTGGTACCAAATCTTAGTCAAATGATTCCATAAGAAATCTTATTGAGGATAATTTTATAAACTTTTTGTCCTCTATCTTTAAAAGAAAAAAGATAGGAGAAGCTAAAGCTAGTTTTGCTAATTTCCATACACCTCACACTACCTGGAAAAGTTAGGTATCACAAAGCTGCAGATGTTCTATTGATATTCTTTCTACTTTCTTAATAGGTTAGTATTTAGTAGTTGGATTTTCATCGTCGTCCTCCACCTCTTCTTCGTCGTGACACAAGTCGTTTTGTGTCTCATGGGAATTTTTTTCTGTTTGCATGCACATCGAGCAACCCCACGAAAGTTGAACGGGAAATAACAGTCTTTTGTTGGTCAAATACTATGGCAATGATCGATTTAAACGTTAATGCAACATTGTTAGATACAAAATTACATCGTAATGTTGACAAAGGCATACAAAACGATCCTCTTCCTGTGAAGAACTTTGATGATTTATTTTAACATTCCAGGTAAATCTCTAACTAATTGCTTCTCTATATTACGTACATGCGTGATAAATTTGAGTCTAATTCTACTTTAAAAGGTGATAGGATTTGTCATATATTTATAAAATATTTTAATATTCTTTACTTATTCAATATAAGATTCTTGACACACACCCCTCAATTCAAAATAAAATTAAACATTTGATGAATATATTAGACAAATGGCTACAACAAGCAGAGCACTTTCCCAAACCATTGAAGCAAGTTTAAGCTATGATATCATGATAAATTTGAGACTAATTCTACCCCAAAAATACCTTTTAAGGAGAGATTTGTTATATATTTATAAACTATTTGAACATTCTTTACTTGCTTAATGTGAGATTCCTGATAGTGGGTTATATATGATATATATATTATAGCACTGCACAAAAATGAGTTTATTAAAATAGGAAAATATAGAATAAAAAAGGCATTAAAATATGTAAAAAAATATAAGCATAAGATATAATAGAAATAAAATAAGCATAATGTTTTTATATTTTGATTCCAATTTGAATAACTCTAACAAGTGATATAAATTAATTATATACAATAAACATAAACTTAAGAAGAAAATAAGAAAGAATTAGATAACTAAATTAAAAATAAAATGAAATACAAAATTATTTTTAAAGTATAAAATTATTTTTTGTAATATTTAAGTTCTCAAGTTTGTATATGTTAAATGACCGTTTCACCACAATAACTTAAGTTATTGTGTGAGACCAACTTAATTGATTTTATATATTTACTAACACATTCCCTCAACTCGAATTTTGGGTAGCAAAGTGATATCAGAACTTTTGTGATCAAGTAGTTGTAAGTTCAAATCCTACCACCTACATTTTATGCAACACAAGGTAGAGTGAGTCTGAACAATTTTCAAACTCAAAGAACTTTCACTTGAGAGGATGTGTTAGTGAATATATAAAACCAATTAAGTTGACCTCATATAATAAATTAAACTATTATAATGAAACGGCTACTTAATAATATAAACAAAAGAATTATCGTCAGTAGGAGCATATCTAATTTATGTGCTTAATTAATTGCATTGTTTTATTTTATTTAGTCTGTAATTAGGAATTTGTATCCACTTTTCAATGTACAAATCACTTACAGACTTTGTATCCACTTTTCAATGTACAAATCACTCGGCAAGATTCTCTGAAGTCTCATGTGACATGGTGACAATTAAATATTGACTCAAAGTCTTCACATATCGACAGGAAGACAAAATCACAATGATTTATGAATGTTAGTAGCATTTACCTATCAAAACGTGCCCATCTGGTCATTTTCTCCTTAACCCAAATCCCAATGCAGTGGTCAAAACAACTTTCCCTCAAATTTGGGGCCAGTTCTGATATAAAAACTGCATGTCTATCCTCCAAGTCATCACACATTTTTGACCTATACTGACTTTGGCCACAACTACATGACAAGTGGGGTGATGAAACTTAAAGTAACTTAGCATTCTTGGTCAACAAGCACATTAAAAGTATCGAAACTTGGAACTTTAGATCACTTACTAGTACCTTCATTTAAAAAAACAACAGATCACTAACTCTATCCTGCCTATAAATCCTTGTGGGTTCTGAATTATCAATATGAAATATAATAAGATTTTAAATTGTGAATTATAAATTATATTTCTCGTGATTTTAATTAAGACAAATCATAGGAACGTACAAACCCAAATGTAATTACAATATGTTACGTGCACAATTACAATTTCACTTTATAATGAAATGATGTTTATGTTTAGTTGAAACACAGCTCTTGAAAAATGAAATCTCTCGAAGTCAAGAAAATAGTAGAAATATATGAAAATAACAGGACCACACGACACATGTATGAAGATGCACCCCTGAGACAAGCTATATATAGTTGAATGCATGCTCACGGAGGTATTAAAGGTGTTGTTTTGTATATTATGGGTATTTAAAGGTAGTAGGTTAGGTGTTTGTAGTGATTGTTTCGTTCGAAAAAGTGTGCCTATTGTGTTCATATCACATGCACCCCAACATGCCTTTCTTTCATCATGTTCATACATGGACGCTGGTCTCTGCTCATATACCAATGTGGAGGTACCAAATAATGCCCCAAGCTCCACAAAAGTTGAAGATAATAATTTGGAAAAGTCGCTTCCATTTGGAATTTAATCAAAAGCTCTAAGAAAGTAACCATTGGATGTAATGAAAAGCTGATGAATGGATTGTGGAACGTATCATTAATTATATACAATTTTATCACAAATTGGATGCACATGGATGAGATAATTATCTATTCTTTTTGTGTTCCAACCTACATAAAATTAAAGCCTCCCATTGTGTTAATATAGGGTAACATGACCCTTCTACGTGTGTATTTCTTTCGACATTTGTCTTAATGAACAAGTAAAGAGCATGTTATAATATAAACGAAGAAATTAAGAGTCAATTATCTTTTATGAACATTTTAAATCATTTTGTGTTAAACGATAAAAAGTAAGATTCATAATGTTCTAACTATAACTATTTTATAATTTGTAATTAATGAATTTTTTGGAGATTTAGTAATCAAATTTTATCAAAATATGTGTGGAGATGAAAACAAAATAATAAATTAAGAAACAAAACGACCTCATCGTAGCCGAATCATCAAGTCGAAGGCATCGTGGGAACGATAATTGGGCTCTAGAGGGTTCATGTATTGAGCAATCATGTAAAGGTCAGAGTATGGGAAGCTTTTTGCGTATGGATAAAGTTGTTCTAAAACATGCATGCTCATAATAATACTTGTGATCTCGTTGGTACAATCTATCATTAGTCTCTGATTTCAGCAACACCTTACACCTCTCCTAATTCTCAGAAGACTACATGTGATAGCTTTGAGTGGATCTCATTGATTGCTTTAGCCAATTTAATTTGATTAACAATCATAAGAGCAAATTAATGCCACATGATTGCTAGTAAGCTACGCTCATCATTACAAAGTAATAAATTATCAAATGTACTACCAATTCTATAACAATCATGATCCAATTAACTATATTCTTTTGTAGTTGTTTGAGTATTTAGGATAGAGAAGAGATTAAACAGCATCGAGTACAAGCGATTCTGTTATTTCTTTCTAAACACAAGAAGATACGTATAAGGGCAATGGGTATTATTCTTCATGAAATAAAATAAAATAAATTAACTTATTTTGCGTCAAATTAAGCCATACTCAGTAAATTAAAGAAAATTAAAATAAAACTAGAAGGCGAAGCTCAAATTTGACCCGATTAGCAATTCAACATGATAACGAGTGATTTCCACGAACATTCTAAATTGAGAAACGTACTTTTATCTTTATTAAGGAGTTCTCCTTGTGAAGAGAGGAGTTAAAAACAAATATGTAGAAGAAACGCTTTTACACACGTACCATGTGAAAAGACTTAGGATTACATATATACCGGAGAGGACAGAATTTTCTGTTTAATTTTATGATGTTTTATTTTGTCTCATAAATTTCAGTTATTTATTTATGTGAGATCCGTGTTTATTTATACAGGACCCATATAAATAAATGGTTAAGATTCATTAGACACAATAAAACACCATAAAATTGAACGAATGATCTATCTTAGTGCCTCAGCTTTCTCGAGAGTGGAAGTATATATAAATGCAAAACTATGTGCCACGCGAAGACTACTAGTCTTCCCATTTTAATAATACCAGTCGTCTCGTCAATAAGAGAAAGCAAAACGATATGTGTTTGTGGGTGTATGTATATATATATATATATATATATCATGACTTAACTAGTTAAATGACCTTGATAGGATCAATGGTATATTGGATTAAGAAATTGATTAAAGGGGTAATTACAAAAGATTAAGAACGTTGTTGTACGGTGAAACAATCTTCAAAACCCCTATATAAACCCTACCATGCCAGGGCATATAATTATTTCTTTGTTCTTACAAAAAAGAGGAAGTGTTTCTTCCCTCTATCCTCTGCCTAGCTTCCTTTGCCTTCTATCATCACAGCCTTAAACATGGATATTAACAACGTCAAGACCAACTCAGCTTCGCCATCAAAGACCAAAAGGAAGCAACAACAACTAAACCAATCACAGCAACAAGAGCAAGTACAAGAAGTGAGGTTCTTAGGAGTGAGGAGAAGGCCATGGGGCAGATATGCAGCAGAAATAAGAGACCCTTCGACGAAAGAGAGGCATTGGCTCGGCACTTTCGACACGGCCGAAGAGGCAGCTTTAGCCTACGACCGTGCTGCTCGCTCCATGCGAGGCTCCAAGGCTCGCACCAACTTTGTCTACTCTGATATGCCTCACGGCTCTTCCGTCACCTCCATTATCTCCCCCGACGAATCTTCCAAAATGGATGACCATCATATCTCAACCCTCAATCCTCCTCATCCTCCTCAGAACGACATCAACCAACAGTTGCTGTTCAACCTTCATGACCCCAATCTGCACCATAACTTCAGTGCTTATCCTTACGAGTATTGCTATTACAGCAATGAGAGCAACAACTCCGGGTTAGAGGTTGGAGTTGCTGGTGGGTTTGAACAGCCCGTAGCTGGTGGTGCACTTGAGAATGGAACTATTGGCCTTTACAAAGATGAAGTCGAACTGCCTCCTTTGCCTCCTGATGTATCCTCTTCCAGCTGTTATGGAATGGACGTTGGTTTTGGGTTTTGGAGTGAAGCTCATCAAGCTTTTGGTCTGTCGGGAGACAACACAAACGGGGCTGAGACCATGTCATCTTTAAGCTTCGAATCTAGTGAGTTTAACCAGCATAGCACACTCTTTGGTGGGCTTGATGTGGGTCCAACATCTTCCTATTTCTTCTAGGTTTTTAGCTACCCTTAAAGGTGGCACTATTACTAATATACTACTACTATGCATATTAAATAATCATCAAACAAGGTGTCGGTTTTCCAAATTAAGTGGTTGTGGGAGGACCATTTTGTACTTTCAATTCGTTTTCCAGTCTCAACTATGTTTGGATGTTGGAGAAGAGTGTTGGATTTGTTATATAATACATAATCATATGCATTGCTCTTTCAAAATGTATAACCGTTGAGTGCATGACTTTTACATGTATAAACAAAGCATCAATTCTCTTTTTTTCTTTGTGGTTCAAATTTGGACACCAAACCCTTCTTATGACAACTTGAATGTGTGCCAATATTGTATTTGGTTCTTAGGGATAATTTTGATCAATTTGGAAATTGAACACTAACAACAGTTATATGAAGTTAATATCTCTGATCTAATTACATAATAACTATCATGTGATAGTGCTTATGATGAGTGATTTCAAATTTTTATGTCAAATGTTATGCCTTGCAATTGTAACCCGTTAACTAAGAATTCTTCTTATTCAAAATATAATAATTTTTACTTTGAAAAATATTTTCTTAATTAGTTTAGATGTATTCTATAATAACCAATTTTCTTAGTGACTAATTGGATTGAATCTATTATACAACAACATCCAATAGAAATTTCATTGAGAAATTTCGCTGAAGTCTGAATTTGAGGAGATCGATAGTTTGTAGTCTTAGTTAAATTAGTAAAAAGTGTTTTCAAATGAATTGAATGTGTTATAAATGATGATATATTTTCAATTATTTATTAATTATACATACTAAAAAATAAGAATTGTAACTTTTAATATTAGAAAGATCTTCTCTTAATATTTTCTCTTTCAAATTATAGTCAAATAATATAAAATGTGTTCAAATTTATCTTTTATCATCAATAACACATGTTTTGTTTACCCTTTAAACATTACATAACTAATTTGGACAAAAACATATGCTTGTACAAAAACTAATGTTGGAGTAACTATCTACCTCCACTCCCCAACTTTCCTTATAACTGTTCCTATTTTCTCGGATCGGGCATTGAAGAGAGGCCAGTCCTCCATTGACCTAATTGGTACAGAAGCAGTCAAAGCCTTGCAACAAACTCGGAGACGATAAATAACGGATAATCAGAAATGTAGTTTTAATCAAACAAAATCCCCTCCTAAAGTGAATGAATGCCATTTGCCTTCTCTCCCCACCATTTCCTAATGTTGAAATTCACCCAGGACTTGTTCTTTGCATGTATATATCCATGAAAATCGAGACCTCTTGTTCATATGCTCACATAAAATTAACACTACTTAACCCAGTGATTCCTTCTTTTCTCAGTTGTCACATCCATGGCGTTCAGGGCAACTGTAATTTTTTCCTTGTGTTGTCATTGTTATGCGTATGCATGTGTCTAAGCTTTCACGTGCATGACCTATGTACTAATATCAACAACTGAATGCCATTGCAGAGTAAACTGTGGACTTCGGCAATGCTCGGCCGATCTTTTGCATCAGCAACTGCTCCAAAGTTTGGACCAAGCATCGGTGCTACTCCCTCAAACCCTCGCCCTCACAACAAGTCTCACCCTTTACCCTAATGTAGTTATATCATCTCCTTGAGTTTTTTCCCTAATAAGTATTTACGACGCTCTTTACATGAACATGAAAGGTATTCAATAAGTGGAGAGTTTGCACCAGTATATATAGTGGCGGGGTTTGTGACGGTAGCAGTGGGAATGGCACTGCACAGCATGAAGCAGCAGTTGATTCATTCGCCTTCAGTGAACCTAACCAAGAAGAGGAGAGGAACAATGGCGGAGGTGGAGTTTCCTGATACAGTGGTTGCAAATTCTGACAAGTTCATAAACAAATCATTCCTGAGGAAGGTTGCTCACATTCAGGATCCTTCTCAACGCACCCTTCAGGATCCTTCCCGCCCCAATCCGTTTACCAAGTTCGTTTTCTATCTATATCCTTCTCCACCTTCGTTCGTAATCTTAGTGTTAGCTATCATAGCATTCACCAATGAGTTAAGCAAGTCGGAGTTAATACATATAAAAAAAGTTTATTTGTCCGCTTATCTTGTAATATGAATGTTAATAATAAAATCAATAGCGCAAGATACATAGTAAGTGAAACCGATTGATAAAGTATATGTTCTTTCACCTATCCCAAGGGGTAGAGAAGTGATCTAAGGAGGCATTTTAACTCATAAATCATTTATAGTGAGGTCTTGAGTTTGAGTATCTTCAATGATAAAGTAATTTATCACTTTGCTTGTCACTTTCATTTGCTAAATGGCGATTTAAAAATAATAATTATAATTCCTACTTTATAATTTATATGTCCTTATATAAAAAGATAAATAAAGTATCAATGCACCTATTGTTCGTTGACCAAGATCTTGATAGAGCCTTCAAATGGTGGGACAATATTGATATAATCAATATATATTGATTTATTGGTTTATTCATTATAAAAAATGGAAATGGCGAGTGAGGATTAATGCTTTGTTGTGTTTGTAAACTTTGTTGCAGGGATAGACAAGCAGAAACCCTTAAATCTGTTGGGGTGAATCCACGCAGCAGTTGATTCCACAACACATGAAAGTCTGTTTCTTTCAGTTATAAGTGTTTGTTTTTTACTCCAGTGTAAATTAGGTTTCCTTATAAACGTTTTGTACTTGAACTAATTTTGGATTTGTTCTCATATCTTTTATATGTTATTAGGTTTCAGATTAAAGTATTATATGTATGCAACATGATGACTACATAAATTTTGATTCCTGTAAAGTAGCAGAAAAAATGTAATTGGTTAATTACGAATATTAATTTTAATAATACAACTACGTTATCAATTTGGATGTCCTTACAAATTTGGAATGGCCATTCAACACGTTGTGACGAATCTTTAACTTTTGTTGGTTAAAACTTTTGTGAGTAAATTAAAGCAACATGCTTTATTAGCTATTAACTAGCCGTTTACAAAATTCTTATTGATAAAAAAAAGCTTATATAAGTTTAATGATATAATGGATGAAAAATTATTACTGAATTGAATAAACAATTGCATCATATGGACAATACTAGAAATGGTTTTGAAGTTTGTAATACTTATAGCCAAGTTTCAACAACAACATCAACGTTCATAATGAATTTTGTTGATATGTGAAGTCTCAAAAAACCCAATAATACTTAACTTTATCCCTAATTAGTAAAGAAGTTATTTTCAAATAACTCACGTGAGAGAGATGGAGAGACTTGTAGCAAGTTTCATATAAAGAAATCAAAAGAAAAAACATATCAATTAACACTCATCATGTTTGATATAATTATGTTAAATAAATGTTACGAAATTAAAAAGAGTAAGAACATAAACATAAACATTCTAAAGAATATCTCAATTTTCATGTAAGTATTGGATTAATTTTTCTTATATTATTTGATTATAAAGAAGAAGTTTGTGTAACAAAAAAGATAAAACAAAATGTACAACTTGTCCTTTTCGAGATTACGAGTATTTAGAACCAAAAGAAAAGAGATTAAATGATTATAGTGTAATTTTTAAGTATTTAGTAGAACAAACTTATACAAAGAGGAATAGAATTCAAATTAGTTAAAATGTGCATGTCAAAGATTGATAAATAATTAATTTAACATGTTGCATGTTTGAAATGTAATCAATTTTATTGTATAAATAATAAATTCATGATATAACTGTTTGAATATCTATAAATATAATAATATTTTCCTTTTAAAGAATTTTGAATTCAAAATACTATAAGCAGGCTCGACCTTGGGCAAGGGTACGTAAGGCACCTGCCCATAACCTATTTTCATGAAGAATAAAATATGACTCACTTTTAACTTTTAAAAAATAAAATGAGATAAAATAAGTTCACTATTAACTCTTACAAAGAGCAAAATAGGGTCATTTTTAACCATCATAAAGAACAAAATAAAGCAAAATATGACACATTCTTAAGTCTTAACCTCATAAAGATTTTTTTACTTTACCTTGAGCCTATAAAACGTAAGAACGGCAATTACCATATGGAAAAAGAATAAAGTCGTATTCTCTTTTTGAAAAGACAAAATCAATATATATGGGCACACGATCGGATTCATGAATGTCTAGATTGAGCCGTGGGTAATGTATACTTCATTGAGAGTTTCCCTCGCACCACTGTGCTCCACCTCCCACGTGTGGGTTCAGATCACTGTCCAATCCTCACTCGCACTTGACGAAACCTAGTACACTATCAGTCCAATAGGAGGTTTCAGTTTCTGGCTCCCTGGCTAGTAGGCAAGACTTTTCTGCCCTTGATGTGTGTTGCTTGGCCTATCACTGGTGACCATCCCACAAACATACAGTCTTTTATTGGTGAAGCGACCAAGTGGAATGTAGATGTTTTTGGAAATATCTTTAAACAAAAGCACATTCTACTCTGGAGATTGAATGGCATTCAAGATGCTTTAGAGCAACACATGACATTGGCCTTGACTCAGCTGAAGGTGGACTTGAAGCGGGAGTTGGATCCTTTCTTAGCACAGGAGGAAGTTTATTGGCAAAAAAAAGCTCGAATAGACTAGCTTGTCTACAGTGATCGCAATACGACTTATTTTCATCCCATGGTAATTCAAAAACGTCATACTCATCACTTGGAGTTCCTTAAGGATATGTTGGGCATGGGTTTCCAAGGTCAAGCGATGTGCAAACATATTGTTGAGTACTTTACTAACCTATTCACTCAGTCTATAACCGAAGCAATTCACATCGACAGGGACAGTCAATTTCCTACTCTCGACGTCCCGGTATTGGCAAGCATAGGGGGCATGGTTATTGCGGAAGAAATCAAAATGGCCATTTTCAATATGAAACCGATAACAACTCGCAATCCGGATGGTATCAATCTCATTTTTTTCCAAAAATGCTGGAGCGTGGTTGGCTCCTCTATTTATGACTATGTGTGGGAGATCTTCAGAACGCAGTACCATACTATCAAACCTGAACGACACTTTCCTGGTGTTCATCCCGAAGAAGGAGTTCACCGGTTCCCTCTCGTTGCATCACCATATCAGCCTTTGTAATGTTATGTATAAGACCATCTTCAAGGTTATAGTCAATCGGCTCAAAGGCACTCTTCCATCTATTATAGGGCTTGTGCAAATGAGTTTTGTCCCAGTCCATCAAATTACTGACAATATTATCCGTGCACAATAATTTATTCATTCTATGTGTCAAACTTAGTGAAAGGGGTATATGGTGATCAAAGTAGATCTTGAAAAAGCTTACGACATGATCTCTTGATTTTTTTACATAATGTTTTAATCAAAGTGAGACTTCTCGAGGACTTAATTAAATAAATTATGGATTGTGTGCTAATCAATGACCAAATATCTTAGATAAGGTGACCCTCTCTCACCATATCATTTTGTTTTATGTATCGACTGTTAGGTAAAGGGACTTTGTCCCATATTGGAAATGAGAGAGGGAGGGGGGAGGCTAAACAAGTATAAATAAACCCCCTCCCCCTCCCATTTATCTCATCCCAAAAACCAAAATAACTCTTAGTAAGAGTGGTAAATTTTGGTGAGTAAATTTTAGGTGTATTGGGGTAAGGGTTGAGAGTGTGAAAACACTAGTGAGTTGAGTGTTGAGTGTAAACACTTGTAAGTGTTGTTTTCTCCCTAATAAAAGGGTATGCAGTAGCCCCGAAGACGTAGGCGCAATTTGGCCGAACTCCGTTATCAAATATTGTGTTGTTTTATTGGCGTTTTTTCGTTGCGTGGAAATAGTTTAATTTCCTAACAATTGGTATCAAAGCCTTGGAGCATTGAGTATGCTCAGAGTCGCCACAATAGTGGATCTTCTACATCGAAAACTTTCTTGGGTTTGTTGAAGCTTGGAGTTAGTATGCTCTGCGGTTGCCACAGAGTGGATCCTCCAGACGTAAAACTTGCCTCACCAGGATAAATACACCGTGCACGTAACTTCTGTCTAGGAGGCCGGGTTTTAAGTGGGACCGTTTGTGACCCCTCCGCCCTTTCCTGAGATTTTACGTGGAATGGTAATACTGTCTAAGGAGTCTGTTTGACGGTCTTTCCTGGGTATTACCGAATCGGTTCACTTCACTAGTTGTCTACCTCAGAAGAAACTAGAAGTCAGTGGGAGTAATGGCGCCAGATGATATGCTCAACAAAATCGATAAGTTCGATGGCACGGATTTCGAATACTGGAAGATGCATATAGAGGATTATTTGTATCAGAAGAACCGCTTTCCGCTTTTAGAAAGAAGCCGAAAACATGTCGAAGAAGAATGGGTTATTCTCGACAGTGCGGGCCCTTGGAGCAATCCAATGACCTTATCCGAATATAGCCTTTAATGTGTTAAAGGCAAAACCACAAAAGCCCTTATGGAGGAATTGACGGAGTATTATGAAAAACCATCAGCAGTAAACAAAGTACATTTGATGCGGCGTTTGTTCAACTTGAAGATGGCGGAAGGCACCTCTGTAGATCATCATATCAATGAATTCAACAAAGTCTTGAATCAGTTGAGTACAGTGAATATTGATCTTGATGATGAAATACAGGCCTTAATACTTTTATCATCCCTCCCGAGAGTTGGAGTGCTACTGATCACATCGGTGAGTAACTCAATGGGAACCAATAAGTTGAAGTTCAAGGATGTTAGTGGCCTGATTATTAACGAGGAAACCCGAAGAAAAGAAGTAGGTGAAACCTCATCCTCCTCCGCCCTTGCCGCAGAATCAAAAGGAAGAAGTAGAGGACGTGGAAAAACTAGATACCGTGATAGATCAAAGGACAGGAGGTCCAAGTCATGGAATCCTGCTACTTCCCAAAACTCAAAAAATATTGAGTGTTGGAATTGTGAAAAGTTTGGGCACTACAGAAATCAATGCAAGAATGGTTCAAAGAAGCAGGAGTCAAACAATCAGGAGGCAAATATAGTTTCCACCTCAGGTGAGGATGACACGTTGATATGTGCCTTAGAAAACAAGCAAGAGGCATGGATATTGGACTCCGGAGCATCGTTTCATGCAACTTCAGAGAAAGATCTTCTTGAGAAGTATGTGCTCGGAATCTCTCAGTGTATATCTTGGTAATGATCAACCCTGCAAGATTGTCGGTAAAGGTGTAGTTAAGCTCAAACTGAATGGAGCCATCTGGGAGCTGAAGGATGTCAGACATATCCCTGATCTGAGAAAGAACTTAATCTCAGTGGGACAATTAGCAAGTGAAGGCTACATCACAACTTTCCGTAGTGATGAATGGAAGGTATCAAAGGGAGCAATGATTGTAGCACAAGGAAAGAAGAATGGTACTCTCTACCTAACAGCCGGAGCATGTTGTTCAATTGCAGTTGCACAAGGGAGTGGAGATTCCAACTTGTGGCACCGGAGACTTGGCCACATGAGTGAAAAGGGAATGAAGTTAATGCATTCCCATGGAAAACTATCAGGTCTACAGTCAGTAGAGCTTGATACGTGTGAAGACTGCATCCTTGGAAAGCAGAAGAGAGTCAGCTTTCAAACAGGTGGTAGAACGCCAAAGAAGGAGAAACTTAAGCTCGTACATTCTGATGTTTGGGGACCAACAACTACTCCATCCATTGGTGGAAAGCACTACTTCGTGACATTCATTGATGATCACTCCCGTAAGGTGTGGGTTTACTTTCTGAGACACAAGTCAGAAGTATTTGATGTTTTTAAAACATGGAAGGCTATGGTTGAAAATGAGACGGGTCTCAAGATAAAGAAGCTCAGAACTGACAATGGTGGAGAATATGAGGACACCAGATTCAAAAAGTTCTGCTATGAGCATGGAATTAGAATGGAGAGAACCGTGCTAGGAACGCCACAACATAATGGTGTAGCGGAGCGTATGAATCGAACCTTAACTGAAAGAGCTAGAAGTATGCGGATGCAATCAGGTTTACCAAAGCAATTACAAGTATAGCCAACACAAAGAAATTATCTCATCAACCGAGGTCCATCAGTTCCATTGGAGTACAAGATACCAGAGGAGGTTTGGAGTGGAAAAGATGTGAATCTTTCACACCTCAAGGTATTTGGTTGTACAACATATGTACATATCAGTGATCAAGGCAGAAATAAACTTGATCCAAAATCTAAGAAATGCACATTTATTGGCTATGGTGAGGATGAGTTTGGATATCACATTTGGGATGATGAAAACAAGAAGATCATTCGGAGTAGAGATGTGATCTTTAATGAAAAGTCGATGTATAAAGATCGACATGCATCGGAGAACACCTCTCGTAGAGACCTCAGATTTGTTGATATCAATGATATGCCAAATTTTGCGATGAGACAAATGGAAGTAAATCCTCAATCGAAGAAACTGTTGAAGAAGAAGCTCACTGAATCACCACAACCCACCTCTCCTGTTCACGAGTTAAGAAGGTCTTCTCGACCTCATGTGCCAAACAGGAGATTCTCAGACTATCTATTGTTGACTGACGGAGGCGAGCCTGAGTCTTACAAAGAGGCATGCCAGACAGAAGATGCCAACAAGTGGGAGCTTGCAATGAAAGATGAGATGAGATCTTTAATCTCCAATCAGACTTGGGAACTAACAAAGTTACCAAATCGAAAGAAGGCTCTTCACAACAAATGGGTATATCGGGTCAAAGAGGAGTTTGATGGTTCCAAAAGATACAAAGCTCGGTTAGTAGTCAAAGGTTTCCAGCAAAAGGAAGGAATAGACTATACCGATATTTTCTCTCCGGTGGTGAAGCTTAATACCATAAGAACAGTGTTAAGTATTGTTGCAAGTCAAGATCTTCATCTTGAGCAGCTTGATGTGAAGACAGCGTTTCTTCATGGAGACTTGGACGAGGAGATATTTATGCACCAGCCAGAGGGTTTCTGGAGAAAGGAAAGAGCATTTAGTGTGTAAGTTGAAGAAAAGCTTGCGGTCCGAAACAAGCCCTAAGGCAAATGCGTAAAGTTTGATAACTTTATGCATAGGAAGACTTCGAAGTGCAATGTCGACCATCGTTGTTATATCAAGAGATATCACCCGTTATATCATTTTGCTACTTTACGTCGATGACATGTTAGTAGTGGGTTCCAATATGGATGATATCGAAATTTGAAGAAACAATTGTCAAAAGAATTTGACATGAAAGATCCGGGTCCAATAAGAAGATTCTTGGGATGCAGATCACCGAAATAAGCGAGAGGGAATTACAGTTATCTCAGCGAATACATTAATCGTGTTTTGCAACGGTTTAACATGGCGAATGCTAAACCAACAAGATTCCACTTGCCGATCATTTCGCTTATCCCAAAATCACCACCTCATAAATGAAGAGCGAGACTTGATGGCGAAAATTCCTTATGCCTCGCTATTGGAAGCTTGATGTATGCCATGGTATGCACAAGGCCGGACATAGGCCATGCAAGGGGGGGCAAGTTAGCGATTTATGGCAAATCCGGAAAGTCCACCGGGAAGCAAGAAGTGGATTTTAAGATATCTTCGAGGCACTACCAAGAAATGCCTGACTTTGGCAAAGGAGAAATAAAAGTACACGGTTATGTTGACTCAGATTATGCAGCGGTTGATAGAAAAGGAGCACCACTGGTTACATTTTCACTTGTAGGTACAATAATTGTGAGTTGGATATCGCAGATTCGGAAGATTGTTGCCTTATCTACTACTGAAAGTGAAGAGTATATAGCAATAACTCAAGCTAACAAAGAGATGATTTGGCTTCGTAATTTGTTGTCGAGTTGGGTTTTATGCAGGAGAAGAATGTGCTATATAGTGACAAATCAGAGTGCAATTCATCGCCAAGAATCCAAAGATTCCACCCGTAACCAAGCATATTGGTGTTCGTTATCATTTCATCGATCCTTGCTAGAAGATGAAGTGTTAACACTTGAGAAGATCCTTATGATTGAAATCGCCTTCAAGTGGGAATTAATGTATGATATCACTCATCCCAAAATCAAAGTAACTCTTAGTAAGGCTCAAGAGTAAATTTTTGGGTGTAGGGGTAAGGGTTGAGTGTGTGAAAACACTTTTGATTTAACCGTGTTGTTTTCTCCCTACTAGCCCACCCCTCTCTTATTTGTTTTTTTGTGGATGATGTTGCTATTGGTTGAAACCTCAATGGTGTAAGTACGTGTGGTCAAATAGGTGATGGCAGAATTTTGCACTCAATCAGGGCAATGCATCAATAATTCTAAAACTATCATTTTTTTCTCATGTAATGTGAACAAACAAACTCAAGTAATGTTGTCTCACATACTCGATTTTTAGGTCACTGAGGGTTTAGATCGACATTTGGGCATGCCAATTTTACATGGTCATATCACCATGCGCATTTATGCAGTGCTCTTAGACCGTGTGACTAAACAGCTCTCGAGGTGGACTGCTTCGAGCCTTTCGTTAGCAGGGCATGTCACACTGGCCAGGACAGTGTTGTAGACCCTTCCTTTCTTTGCCATGCAAATGACCAAGTTGTCGTATTACATTTGGGACAAGATTGAGCAACACGTTAGACTTTTCATTTGGGGTTCTTGTAATAATAAGCATAAAATAAGCTTGGTAGTTTGGGAGAAGATTTGCCACCATAGAGAAAATGGGGGATTAGGTGTCAAAACCTTTGAGTGATGAATGCAACATTTCTAACGAAGGCTGGATTGCAGCTAATTCAATTCCTAAAGAAGTTCTAAGTCAAGGCACTCTGGGTCAAATATGGGGTGCCAGACCCAGTCCTACCTTTAGTACAAAAAGGCTCACCTTTTTGGAGAGCAATCAGCTCATTGTGGGGCAATCTTTATGATGGATTAGCCTGGACCACCGAGAATGGGCATCGTCCTTAATTATGGACTAACAGATGGCCTTTAACTGAGAAACCCTTAGCAAACTATAAGCAAGGTGCTAGTTCAGAATCCAACTTGAGTGCCTTTGTCAGTGCTTTTGATCTTCTGATGCGGACCAGTTAGCTTTGGATTACATGGAAGACCTTGACAGCGGCAAGGTTTGTGGCAGGATGCGAAAAAAGGCTTAAATTCTATTTAGGGGCAAAAAAAAAACTATTTTTCTATTTCTATTTTTATGTCTTTTATTTTCCTAATCTTGTTAGGATTTGGATTAGGATTTTTGGCCATTATAAATAGGCCTTATTTATATTTTCGGGATATGATCAATTTTCGGAAAATAAATTTCATTCTAGAATTCGACTTTGTCGTTTTTTCAAGATCGCTTGTCGTTCTTGTTTCTCTTTTCGTCCAATCAAACAACATTGATTAAACTCCTGAACGGAATCTAAACGTTCTTATTCCGTTCTGCGTCAGTTGGTATCAGAGACTATCCTCCATGGCCGCCAATTACGAAGAACGACTTACTACCTTAGAAACATCCGTAGCAAACTTATCCGATCAAATAGCATAAATAAGACAGATGCTTGGAGAGCAGTTAAACCTAGGAAGGATTAACCTTCCTCCTGCAGCGGCAATTCCTAGGGTTGCAGATCCGCAACCAGTTTATGAAGGACCACCAGATCAGATTAGAGCAGTTCAGAATTACAGGGGTCGTGCAAATCAAAATGATGGCTACAAAATCAAGGTAAATCTTTAGAGTTTTAATGGTACATTAGATGTAGAAGCTGTTTTAGATTGGCTAGTGGAGGTTGAAAGATTCTTTGAGGTCATGAATGTGGAAGACGAGTGATTGAACCCAAGTTTAATATATAATTGGCTACACTTTCATGATTGTTAATGCACTTTTTGACTCTTAATTTATGATTTTTTGTGTTTAAATTAGTCTCTTACGGTGAGCTTAGGTTTTATGCAATTTGCTAGTAAAATTGTACAAACAGACATTAATTGCATTATAATTTTTCTAAGAACAATTGATACTGCAAATTGTTATTTTATATTGTAGGAGAAAATGAGTCAAAAAGGATCAGAAGAGTCAACACGGCATGAAGTCCTTAAGGCAAGTCGCGACATCCGCGGCGAAATGTAATTCCCACGTCGCGGCGCATCAACACAGATCGTACGTCGCGACGTCAACAATTCAACACGTCGCGGCGAGCAAGCCAGATCGTACGTCGCGACGAGAATTAATTCATACGTCGCGGCGAGCAAGCCAGAGCACACGTCGCGACGAGAATTAATTTATACGCCGCGACGTGCAGACGGGTATTCGGACTTTAAATGAAAAAATCACTCACTGTACTGACCCGTCCCATGAACAATCCTTTAAATATTGCTGAATTAGGTTAGAACGGGTATCTTCTAGGCAAACGACGATCGGGGAGAAAAGAGGAGATCAACGAGCGAGAGAGAAGAAGAGGAAGCAACATCGTCCACCACCCAGGGTTCCCTTCGGGGTTCCCTGGGGACAACTTCTGCATTAGTTTTTATCTTCTATTTTTACCGTCGCGCCACCATGGATATCTTGGAGTCGTTACGAGTTGTGAGGCTTCCGGTTGCTATGCGTGGCTTGGCATTTCTTTCCTGTTGAAGATGCAGTGATGGCTGGAGTTCACCGAGCTCCCAAGGGGAGTAGCTTAATCTATAGTTTAGCTATAATTTATAAATTCCTAGTTCTAGGGTTTGTAATTTGTAGTGAAACTACTTGATTATAGTTAAATGTTGGACATTTAATGTGTTGTTTGGATTAGTAGTTTACATTGTCACGTTTAACTACTTTGTTATGAACAACCGAGTTGGGGTTTATTGCTTTGTAGTTAGATTTGCTTGATTAGAGTTTAATTAAGCGTTGAATAATGTAAGGTGTTGTGGATTTGTTTATGTAGAATTCTATGCTTAAATATATGAAGTCTCATATATGTCAATTTGTGATCTTGTTGATTCTCTTTTATCTGCCTAGTTGTGTTTGATATTAAGTTGATACTAGATTCTATTTGACCCATTGCATTGGCAAATCCACCGCATACACTAAGATGCTTTTAACAAAGTTTTACGCAATGGAGTTCATTGACTAAAGCCTTGGACTTAAAGAATCCTTTAAGGTTCTGAGGCTCAAGAGCACTCAATGGGGTCTTGAAAAATGGAGTCGAGAGTGACAGGAGTCCATTAATCAAGATCCTGGACTTAAAGATAGTTCTTTAAGGTTTACCATTCAAACTTAGTGATTTCTAATCCCATCGCACACACTGAGATGAGCTTAACGGGATCTTGAGCAATGGAGTTCATTGATCAAGATCCTAGACTTAAAGAGTCCTTTAAGGTTCTGAGGCTCAAGAGCACTCAATGGGGTCTTGAGAAATGGAGTCGAGAGTGACAGGAATCCATTAATCAAGACCCTGGACTTAAAGAGAGTCCTTTAAGGTTTTCCATTTAAACTTAGTGATTTCTAATCCCATCCGCACACACTAAGATGCTTTTAACAAGGTTTTAAGCAATGGAGTTCATTGATTAAAACCTTGGACTTAAAGGTTCCTTTAAGGTTCTAGGGCCCAAGAGCACCTAATGAGGTCTTGACAAATGGAGTCGAGAGTGACAGGAGTCCATTAATCAAGACCCTAGACTTAAAGAGAGTTCTTTAAGGTTTACCATTCACACTTAGTTTTGAACTGTGATAGCAAAAGCTCGTTTTCAAGAGGATTTTATCACTTGTTTTAGTTTTTTTTTCTATTTTCAAAAATCCAAAAATACTTTTTACATGCTTTTTAGTTCATTAGTGTTCTCAAAATCAAAACCCCCCTATTTTCTTACTAATTTTGCTTGCATTTTATGACATATAGGCTAGCTTAGGTTCATTTCATTAGGTTCCGATCAAGAGAGACGACCCGACGTTGCATCCTATACTGCAATCCTTGGTATAAATTATTTTTGACCGGTTTCCAAGGATCGACTTTAAGGTCGAATCGACAGAGCCGTGATCAACGAGCGTAGGATTCCTATTGTGGCTTACAAATTTAAGGGAGGTGCAGCAGCATGATGGACTTCTGTCCAGAATGAGAGATATCGCAGACAACATCCACCTATTCGAAACTGGTTGGATATGAAGCTTATAATCTAACAAAGATTCTTACCTAGTGATCACGTACAGGTACTGTACAACCGTTATCATGATTGCACGCAGGGAAGTAGGAAGGTGGATGAGTATACAGAAGAGTTTTTGAGGCTACAAGCAAGATGAGATAATTGTGAAAATGAAGCCTGCAGGTAGCTCATTACCAGAGGGGGTTAAATCATGAAATTCGGTGTATGATGGGTGTTGCTGCAATTTTCACATTAGCAGATGCTATTGAGATGGCGAAGAGGGCTGAAGAGCGAGTTGAATGGCAGCCTCGATAACAGGGTAATCAAAATTTAAATTACCAAAATTCGGGTTCGCCAGGCAGTCAGACATATCGAGGGTATTATGGTGGGCAATCTTTGAGGACTGTAAATTCGGTAAGTAATCATAATGCTATAGAAGAGAAGAACAACAACAAGGTAAAGGCACCTGAAGCGGACAAAAGAAGAACCAATCCTTATAAAAAAACCAACTAGAAATACCTGTTATCGTTGCAGAAAACCGAGACATACGTCAAATAATTGTTCAGAAGAAAGAGCATCTATTAATCGACGACAGGTTAACGTGATTGAGGAGGTAGTTAACTGTGAAGAAGAAGCAAATGGGGATGAAGGTTCAATTGCTGGGTCGGAAGATGGAGAAGTGACTTTTGTTGTGAAAAAATTTTTATGTTCTCCAAAACAGAAAGGAGAGACGCAAAGGAGGAAGATATTCCAAGCAAAATGTTGAGTGGGAGAAGCGGTTTGCAGATTGATCATAGATAGTTGCAGTTGTTGAGAATCTAATCGCAAAACAGTTAGTGGAGAAACTGCAGTTGACCACTCAACCTCACCCTTCACCGTACAAGGTTGGGTGGATCAAGGAGGACCAATGATCGAAGTAAACAGGATTTGCAGGGTTCCTATTTCAATCGGTAAACATTATACTGAATCTGTTATTTGTGATGTTGTGGATATGGATGCTTGTGGAGTTTTGTTAGGTCGTCCTTGGCAATATGATGTCGATGCTGAACACAGAGGGAAGGAAAACTCATACAGGTTCACCTGGAACCTGAAGAGGATCATTATTTTTCCTTCTGATTCAGTGAAACCTTCTAAAGTGGAAGGGCAGGATGTTGCTAAGGGTGTGCAGGATGTGGCTCTACTACTTAGAAAGAAAATTAAAGAGGACGAGACACCAACAGAGGAGAAGACACTATCTTTACCAAAACCCATCAAAGAGCTGTTGGAAAAATTCCCTACCTTAGTTGAGGAGCCATCAACACTCCCACCTTTAAGGGATATTCAGCATCAGATTGATTTCATTCCAGGTTCTACATTGCCTAATCTGCCCCATTACAAGATGAGCCCAAAGGAGAGTGAAATTCTGCAAGAACAGGTTGAAGAATTGTTGAAGAAGGGACACATCCGTGAGAGCATCAGTCCTTGTGGAGTTCCTGCGTTACTGGTACCGAAGAAAGACAGTAGTTGGAGAATGTGCGTTGATAGTAGAGTCATCAATAAAATTATTGTTCAATATCGTTTTCCTATTCCTCGCTTGGATGACATGCTGGATCAGCTATCTGGTTCTACAATTTTCTCAAAGTTTGATCTTAAAAGTGACTATCATCATATTCGGATGAAGGAGGGAGATGAATGGAAGACAACCTTTAAAACTAAGGAAGGCTTATATGAGTAGCTGGTTATGCCATTTGGGTTGACGAATGCACCAAGCACGTTCATGCGACTTATGAACTAGGTTCTACGCCCTTTCTTACGCAGATTCGTGGTTGTTTATTTTGATGATAACTTAATTTTTAGTCGCAGCATTAAGCAACACGTACAACACCTTCGAGAGGTTATGATAGCTTTAGAAGGAAATGTGTTGTTTATCAATCTGAAGAAGTGCACATTTATGAAAGAAAGAGTTTTGTTTCTTGGGTATATTGTTAGCTCATAAGGGATTCATGTAGATGACAAAAAAGTATAAGCAATTCGAAACTGGCCTATTCCTAAAACTATTACGGAAGTTCGCAGTTTTCATGGACTTGCTACTTTTTATAGGAGGTTTATCAAAAATTCAGTAGTATTGTGGCTCCAATTACTGATTGTTTGAAGAAGGAGAGAGTTCAGAAATTTAAATGGACTGAAGCCGACAACAAAAACTTTGAGGAGATTAAAGATAAGCTTACTTCTACTCCTATTCTTGCCTTACTTGATTTTGATAAACTGTTTGAGGTTGATTCTAATGCGTGTGGTGTTGGAATTGGAGGTGTTTTATCTCAATGTGGCAGGCCCATTGCATTTTTTAGTGAAAAGTTGAATGAAGCTAGGCAGAAGTGGGGTACTTATGAGCAGGAATTTTATGCAATTTTTCGAGCTTTCAAGACGTGGGAACATTATCTTATGGGGCGAGAGTTCATTATCCATACAGATCATAAATCATTAATTCATCTGCTAACTCAGAAGCATGCAAACAAGATGCAGTTGCGTTGGGCAGCCTATATGGGAGCTTTTAATTATATCATCAAATACAAAATTGGTGTTACAAATAAGGTCATAGATGCATTGAGTAGAAGAGCAACTTTATTGGTTACAGTGAGTCAAAAGGTTGTGGGATTTGAGTATCTGAAGGATCTTTATGCTGAGGATGTAGATTTCGCGGAGATATGGCAGCAAGTACAGAATCGTGAACCTACTGATGGGTTTACGATAAATGAAGGTTTTCTTTTCAAAGGAAACAGGTTATGTATTCCTCGTTCCTCATTGCGAGAATTGTTGATTCGAGAAATTCATGAATGTGGGCATCTAGGTCGTGATAAGACTATTGCGGGGTTGGAAGAGCGTTACTATTGGTCACAGCTGAAGAGAGAAACAGGTAAGATGGTTCAAAAATGTTGAGTTTGTCAAACACAGAAGGGTCATTCGCAGAACACAGGGCTATACACCCCATTGCCTATTCCCGATCATCCTTGGGAAGACTTGTCAATGGATTTTATTCTTAGTTTGCCACGTACCCAACGTGGTTCTGACTCTATTTATGTGGTAGTTGAAAGGTTTTCAAAAATGACACACTTCATTCCTTGCAAGAAGACTAGTGATGCATCTCATATTGCCAAACTGTTTTTCCAGGAGATTGTTCGTTTGCATGGCATACCCAAAACAATTACTTCTGATCGAGTTGTGAAATTTCTTGCTCATTTTTTGAATGTTTTGTGGAAGCATTTTGGGACTGAACTTCGTTACAGTAGCATGACACATCCTCAAATTGATGGACAGATAGAAGTGGTGAACCGCACGCTTGGCAATCTATTACGTTGCATATGCAATGATAAGAAGACTTTTTGGGATCTTGCTCTTCCTCAAGCCGAATTTGCTTACAATAGTTCTGTCAACAACTCTACTAAGAAGACTCCCTTTGATATTGTTTACAGGAAGGCTCCAGCATAGACAGTTGACCTTATTGCACTTCCTGCAGGTGTTGTTCCTAGTGTTGCAGCTAACAATTTGGCCAACCAACATGTTGATATTTTTAAACAGGTGAGGCAGAACCTGAAGGAGTCTAATGAAAAGTACAAGATTGCCGCTGACAAGCATAGACTTTTCCAGTCCTTCAAGGTTGGTGATCAAGTTATGGTGTACGGAAGGAACGTGGAGGAGGACAACAAAAGCTAGATCCAAAGAAGATTGGTCCTTTCAATATAACTCAGAAGATCAATGACAATGCTTATGTTCTTGACGTTCCAGATCATATGAAGATATCCAAGACGTTTAACGTGGCGGATCTTTACCTTTATCACCCTGATGATGGTAACTCGAGGTCGAGTTCTTTACAAGTGGAAGGAAATGATGCGGACCAGTTAGCTTTGGATTACATGGAAGATCTTGACCGCAATAAGGTTTGCGGCAGGATGCAAAAAAAGGCTTCAATTATATTTAGGGGCAAAAAAAAAACTATTTTTCTATTTCTATTTTTATGTCTTTTATTTTCCTAATCTTGTTAGGATTTGGATTAGGGTTTTTGGTCATTATAAATAGGCCTTATTTATGTTTTCGGGACATGATCGATTTTTGGAAAATAAATTTCATTCTAGAATTCGGCTTTGTCGTTCTTTCAAGATCGCTTGTCGTTCTTGTTTCTCTTTTCGTCCAATCAAACGACATTGATTAAACTCCTGAACGGAGTCTAAACGTTCTTGTTCCATTTTTAACTTCCGTTCTGCGTCATCTTCCTTATGGGAGTCCCGGATTGGCGGCGGATTGAATTCTATTGGTGACATTCCGTCACTAGCTTATTCTCCATTAATTCACGACTTCCTACCGGTATTCTTATTAGCGAAGGATAGGTTCCTAACCAGATCGGAACTAGTTAGACGACATGTAATTCAGGATTCTCAATGCCCAAGATGTGAGGAGTCTGCGGAAACGTTACCCCATGTCCTCCGGGATTGTCGTTGGGCCTGACTAGTGTCGAACCAATTGGTGCCAACGTCTTTCTGGTCTGACTTTTTTCCTCTGGCTCTCCCCATTTGGCTCAAGGTAAATTTAACTTAGTTTGGGGTTTCGATGGGAATGGGGAACGTACTACTTGTTTTGGAATTGTTGTATGGAGCTTATGATAATGGCGAAACATGCAGATTTTCCAGCAACAGGATCTGAATCCAACAATCCAACTGGAAGAAATCTGACACAAAATTTATGAAATTAATATGGTCCATAAAAGATACTTAAATAGTCAACCTAGTATGCAGTCGGGGTGAGAGAGGCTTTGGCAGCCTCTGGTGTATGGTTATGTGAAATTGAATGTTGATAGGGCAGTTAACCCACACACTAGCCATTCTTTTATGGGGGGTTGTTACGTGATTATAATGGAGTTTGGCTTAAGGGATTTGTTCTGAATTTGAACAAAGGATCTGCTTTAATAACTGAAGTTTTGGGAATTTCGCATGACTTGCTTTTTGCCTGGAATCAAGGTATAAGATCTGTCGTGGTGGAGACTGATTGTGAGATGGCCATATCTCAACTTATGGGAATCTATCAAGGCCCTCCTTTGTCGAGACTGGGTTAGTGCCTAGGGAGGCCAACGGGTGTGCGGATTTTCTAGAAAAGTATGGTTGTTTCCTTATGCCGAGAGTGCAAGTTGTGATTGTTCCTCCACTGGAGTTGGGGGAGCTTTTGATGTCGGAGAGTAGATTTCATTCACCGGTAAATAAGAATTAGGTTGTTGTGACACTGCCTTAAAAAAATAAATAGAGAACAAAAACCACTTTGTGGTTTCTCCTAAATTTTTGAATTCAGAAAGAAACCACTACAACAAATCAAGTTATTACCGACGGACATTACCGTCGGTAAATGCGGACAATACCGTCGGAGAATGTAATCACCGACGGAATTTGGAGGGAACAAAATCGGTCGTTAATCTGACGACGGGTCATTGTTGTCGGTATGTAATTATCGATGGAACGGGAAAGTAATTTTCCGTCGGAGATATTTTGCTACGGTCATAATTTCCGTCGGTGTGGGGAAGGAATCTTCTACCACTTTTTCCGACAGTTTAATTTACCGTCGGAAAAAGCCAAACTTACTTACAGACGGAAAATTTTCCGTCGATAATAATAAACTTTGGTTTTTTTGTTGTTATAATAATGTTATATTATATGCATACTTTATTTATTAATATTGTGTTATATTAGTTGTTCATAATATGTTCATTTGTATATATATAGTTTGAATTATGAGAAAATTAATAAATAATAAAATATGAAGAATTTAATTCAATATTTAAAAAATAAGAAAGAAAAAATATCTTATGTTTTTTAATTGCAAACAAATGACAAAATTGTGCTAATGTCGTGGTAATCATGGGTGCTCTGAACTGTGTCCCCCCCTCTTTAACATTTCCATCTCCTGCCTAAGCTTAGCCATCTCCTCCGCGTGCTGTCTTTGTACGGTCATCTGCGCCACCTCCACTCTCATCTGAGTAAGCCGCTCCAGCTCCTCTCTCCTCTTAGCTGCCTGCTCCATCTGCTCCAGCGACTCTTTCATCTTTGAAACCTGCTCTAGCTCCATCCTCATCTCCTCCCTCAACTGCTAACTCATCTCTGCTCTCAGTTGTTCTCTCATCTGCAGACTGATCTCCTCCCGCACCTTAGCTATGTCCTCCATATGCTGCTGATGTTGAGTAACCAGTTGCACATTTTGATTAACTAGTTGCTCCCTTAATGTGTCCACTGTGGCCCGGAGCTCTGATACATCATGAGATTGCGATGGCCGAGCAGATGTTGCTGTACTAGAAAGGGAAGAGCGCTAATAACAGGTATTTTCATATGACCCCGGCGAATATTCTTCCACGACGTCTCAACCACCCACAACATCAAGATATGTCTGAGCCTCGTCCACTAGTTGTTCCTCCTAAGATTGTCGCTGAATATTTTCTTGTATTTGATCCTATTAAGAAACAATCTTTACATTAGTAAATAAGGTATAATTGTTAATAAAATATTTAAAAAAATGTGGATTTCACTTACATTCACTGCTCTACATCGACTATTGATGAAGGTGACACCATCATGTTTCTTCGTGTGGGTGTGCACAAAAACCTGCATAGGTGTAGGCTTCGTGCCCAATGCCTTTTCCTACACATATAACTTAAATTGTCAAATGTTAAGTAGAATTTTAAAAAATTTCGCCAGAGTTTCGTCTGTATATATGATATTTCCCCATGTTCAACAATGAAAACAAATTCACCCAGCCATATATGGCACCAGACATTTATGTCATAATCACTATGTTCAATAAAGCAAAGCAAAATATATGTAAAATTGGTGTGAGAAAGTAGATACTTACAAGTCTATGTGCATGCTCGTGGTGGGTAATTGATCCTCCCGTATGCACTGCAAGACTCGCACCCCCTGACCCTTCATGTCTGTTGGCTGAATTACTCTCTGATTTGGACATTGCCGCAGGTGATGTCTAATATTCGTTCCAATGAGTCCAAATTTCCTCCGAAATATAACGCGGTCGTGCACCAACCTTGCGTATTTTATTAATTAAGTCGCGATAACGTATGCGTGCTTTCTTTTCCCATTGTTTATACATGCTGGCGTCGACACAAGAATCCCAGTAAAATTCTTTCTGAAATAAGATGAGTAAGAATAACAAATTGTTAAAATGTTGTATGAACATTATGAATATAAAGCAACGTAACAAGAAAATAACTATGATGTGTACCTCAAACTCTTGAAAGTATAATTGCTTTGTGGTGTCAGCTAAATTTTTCTACACATAACCCTCTGGTTCAATTCTTTGCTTGAACGAGGAAGTCATATTTCTTGAAATTGGTCCAGACAGAACCAACCTAACATATCAAGTGATGTTACCCTATGTACATATTGGTAAAAGTAAAAGTTGATAATAAGCAAATTGTGAAGTGCTTTGATATCACTTACTGGTCATTGACAATAGAAACAAACTTTCTTCCATCAGGTCCCTCAGCGCCAGGATGACAGAAGTCTCCAGCATCCGGTACGCTAGTGTTAGACGATATATGCGTTGGGGAAGAGGAGGGTGTAGACTGAGAAGCAGTTGGTGATGCCTCAACTTCAACTCCCGGCACCAGAGGTGGAGAAGGTGAGTCAGTAGGTGCGACTGATTGTGACGAACCATCTTCACTGTAATTTCCCCCAAACATGGTTCGAAACCTCGGTGGCATGACGTCACGTTGTCTCTTCGGTCCCATGCTTTTCCTGAAATTCAATTTCCCACAATTCTCTACATGTACAATTAATAATTTGAATGCAATATTCTACACAACACATAGAGGAGAAACTATGGCAATATATGAAAGGTAAACAAATTGTAATCAACCATAAATGAACCTTAACAGTTATATAAATATGCACTGTTTAATGAAGTCTTACGGATACAACAATAATTGAACGTGAAGGCAAAGTGTAAACATGTCTGGTAGTACATAAGCACATCGATCTATTCATTTTTTAGGATTCCATATAACATGGGAGTTGGTAAAGGTGAAAGAGTCCCCAATGTCTGGGTTCCCGAGAAGGATTCGCGCACGTTCAAACGCACCAATTGAAACAGTGAAACTCCGTCCACCAGCATTGCGTTGTTGATCACATTCTTGCAATAACATTGCAGCTATATCTATACTTGTTGAGGAAACATTGAATGAGTGCCCAGTCTTAAAATGGTAGACTTCTTCGGTGGATGAACTACTAACAGGAACAAATGTACCTAAAACGTAATCAGTGAAGAAATGTTGAAACCGTGATATTAACCAACCATATAAGTAACGAAAATGGTATATTATTGAATACGTGATTGTGCAAACGAGGTTTGCAGAATAATAGAGGAGTTGACAATACCCGATCTTCCTATTCCGTTATAAGCTGACGTGACATTGCAGTCACCTTTATCGGCATACATGTCCTCTTCGAGTTTAAAGGAAGCTTAAACATGTAAGATTGACAATGAAATGAGAATATGTTTGATAACTTTAATAAATGTTATTACAGGTTCAAAACACGGAAATAGTCGACGTGCAAATCATACTAAACACCTTGAAGTAATGTGATCGGCCATCGAAGGCAAACGTTTGGTACTATATGATGGAGCGAGACTTGAAGTAGTTTTGCTTCCATGGAATTGGACAATTTTGCCACATTCCTCCCAACGGAAAGAATTGTTGCCGTCCAGAACCAATCGCCATGTCGACATACGTTTCTAAAGAAATACAATGAAAAACCAAACATAATATGTTCCAATTAATTGAAAATAATGTTACTATTTAACTTAAAATATGCAATTACAAATACAAGTCATTCGCTATCATAACTTAATGGTAGATTACAATCATCTTCTTCTTCAGATGAATAAGAATCAAATTCTGGCTCCTCGTCAGATCTCAGACCCTCGTCATCCTCTCCAGATGAAATATCGACAAATTTGTTTGATGGATCGTTCAAAGGTTGAAGATCGCCATACGATAAGTGATGCATTGATAAATGTCGATCTTCTGAAACGCCTCACTTTCAACACTATGCTCTCCTCTTCTAGGAGAAAACAAGATTTATAGCCCTAATAATGCAATCTTTCTATTCTAAGATCCTATTCCACTTAGGATTGGGCTAAACTAACTTAAATAAGACCAAAATAACTTAAATAAACCTAAACCTAAAAAGAGGTGGATGGGCCCAATAATGGATTACTCTACTTTAAATAAGACCCTTAAATAAACACACCTAATGGTTGTCCAAAGCTAGTTTTAAATAAACTAAGGCAAATACTAATAAATACCTAGCCCATAACAAGTCTCTTTGGGCCTAATAAACAAAGGATAAATAACAAGTCCAATGTACTAAAATAAGTCCATAAGAATAATTGAACTTGTCTTGAAATTTGGCTAAGTATTAGCCCTCCACATGCCCTCTCTAGAAGAATCATGAGCTTGACTACTCCACTTGAATTCTACATGGATGGTTCAGTCTTGTCATCAAGGTGAGATGTAATGTGACTTTGAACAAACCCTTGAAGTGCTTGTTTAAGCCTTGCGCACGTTGTCTTGTAATAGGTCCACTTGGCAAAGTAAGCTTGTCTTGATGTGTTGCACTTGATCTCCATTGCCATGGCTTCTTGTATCATTCCTCCTCCTCAAAAGGATTAGTCCTCGAATCACCCTGCGATTATCAAATGGAGAGAGATCAACAACATTAAATGTAGCGATACTTGATACTCACGACAAATCAATCATGTAGGCATTATTATTAATCTTTTCAAGGACTTGGAAAGGCCCATCGCCTCTAGGATCCAACTTGGATTTCCTTTGCTTGAAACCTCTCTTTCCTAAAATGTAACCAAACCCAATCACCAGCTCAAATTGCATCGACTTTCGCCTTGATTAGCTCTTTGTGCATATGCTTCATTCCGTTTCTCTATGTGTTGTCTCGCCTTTTCATGAATGTTCGCACCAAATCGCTTTCTTTTGTCCATCTATACTAGTTATCTCACTTAAAGGTAAAGGACACAAATCTAAAGGTGTTAATGGATTAAAACCATAAACAATCTCAAAAGGTGAATAACCAGGTAGTAGAATGTATGCTCTATTGTATGCAAATTCAACTAATGACAAACATTCTTCCCATGTTTTAATATTTTTACCAACCACAAAGACGTAAAAGAGAACCTAAAGTTCTATTAACTACCTCGGTTGTCCGTCGGTTTGAGGATGGCAAGTAGTAGAAAACAAAAGTTTAGTACCTAGCTTACCCCAAAGAACACGCCAAAGTAGCTCAAAACTTCACATCACGATCGAAACAATAGTCATAGGAACACCATGCAAACGCACAACATCCTTAAAAACAACTCGGCAATATTTACAAGATCATCATCGGTTTTATGACATGCAATGAAATGTGCCATCTTGCTAAACCGATCTACTACTACAAATATACTATCCCTACCTTTTTTGTCCTAGGCAACCTAAAACAAAGTCCATAGATATGTCACCACGGATGCTTAGGCACAGGCAAGGTGTATACAAACCATAAGGATGAGTCTTAGATTTCGCTTGTCTACATGCAACACACTTAGAACAAATTTTTCAACATTTTTCTCATGTTAGGCCAATAAAAATGTTCACAAAGTATGTCATATGTCTTTTGAACCCCAAATGACCCATCAAACCCCACAATGTGATTCACACACAAGGACTTCCCGTAGAACATTTAGGCACACATAACTTGTTCTCCTAAGCAGATAGCCATCATGTCTATAAAATCTGGAATGCAAGATGCTCACAAGCGCCAAACACATTGCCAAAATCAGAATCCGAAGCATACAAATCCCTAATGTACTCAAACCCTAACAATTTAGAACTTAAAGTAGTGATTAGAGTGTACCTTCTTGAAAGTGCATCAGAATTACATTCTCCTTACCTTGTTTGTATTGTATCACGATAGAAAGGTCTCTATGAATTCCAGCCACTTCGCATGCCTCTTGTTCAACTTACCTTGGCCTTTGAGATGTTTCAATGACTCATGATCGAATGGATCACAAACTCTTTGGCCGAGATAATGCTTGCCAAGTCTCCAATGCTCTCACAAGGCATAGAGTTCCTTGTCATAAGTGGAATAATTCAATCAGGCCCGTGAAGCTTTTCACCGAAGTATGCAATGGGACGCTTACCTGCATCAAAACAGCACCAATACCTAACCCGAGGCAACACATTCTATCTCAAAAGCTTCATTAAAGTTAGGCAAACTCAATACAGTAGCGAGAACACAATTTATCTTTCAATGTATTAAGCAAGTTCTTGTGCCTCATTCCACTTAAATCCGACATCCTTTTAATTGTTTACCAATGGCGCAGAATGGTAATAAAATCTTTCACAAAACGCCTATAAAAGCTAGCTAAACTATGAAAACTACGCACATCACTAATACACTTAGGGTAGGCCAATCTTTAATAGCCTTAACCTTCTCCTCATCAACATGCACACCATGAGCGAAATAACAAAGCCAAGAAAAACAACTTTATCCATACAAAAGACACTTTTAAATTTAGCATATAGTCTTTCACGCCTAAGTGCTTCAAGTATAGATTTAAGATGCATAACATGCTCATCAAGGCTTTTGTTATAAATTAAAATGTCATCAAAGTATACAACCACAAACTTGCCAATAAAATCACGCAAAACATGGTTCATTAATCTCATAAAAGTGCTAGGTGCATTTGTCAAACCAAATGGCATGACCATCCGCTCATATAGACCATATTTTGTTTTAATGGTCATTTTCATTCATCCCCTACTTTCATTCTAATTTGATGATAACCACTCATGAGATCAATTTTGTAAATAAACAAGCACCATGTAGCTCATCAAGCATATCATCTAGCTTAGGAATGGGGTGGCGATACTTTCTGTTATCTTGTTTATTGCCACGCAATCCACGCTGTCATACGAAGTTCCATCTTTCTTTGGCACCAATAGCACTGGAACTACGCATGGGCTTAGACTTTCTCTCACGTGCCCCCTCTCAAGCAACTCTTCCACTTGCCTTTGAAGCTTCTTTGTCTCCTCAGGATTGCTTCTATAGGTTGGGCGATTTGGAATTTGAACTCTTGGCACGAGATCAATCGATGTTCAATGCCCTCAATGGCGGTAGTCCTTTGGGCAACTCATCTGGAAAGACATTAGAGTATTCCTGCAAAACAAGTCTCACAACTCTAGGCACAGAAGGGTCAAGGTCAGTCTCACCATAAAACAACTCCTTGTACATAAGCAAAACCAATGGTTTCTGTGTGTACATGACCTTCCTCAACTCTTTTCTTTTGCAAAGAAGTTACTTTTTTTATTCCACTCTTCTTTCACTCTTCTCTCGCTTTTCAACCGCACCACTCTTTCTTTTGCTCATTAGTGCAATTACTCTCCAGTTGGGCCCTTGTTCCTATTTTCTTGAATGGCCTCTTTTCTTTTTTCTTTTAAACTCTCGGCCTCTCGAAGTTTTGTTCTTCCATGGCTTTTGCAAGTCTCAACTGATCCTCATGAACTTCTTTTGGTGAAAGGGTGCCAATGTGAAGTGTTTCTCCCTATCTTGAATGAATATCTATTTTGAATCCATCATGTAGTACACTCCTATCATATTGCCATGGTCTCCCCAATAGTAAATGACCAAAGCATGCATAGGAACTACATCACACAACACTTCATCGAAATATCTCCCAATCGAGAACGCATCCTAGCAAGACTTTGTTTGTTCACCCTAACCTCTCCACACTCATTAAGCCATTGCAACTTATAAGGACTAGAGTGCTTAATGAGAGGCAGCCCAATTTCTCAACTAAAATTGTGCTTGCAACATTGGTGCAACTACCTCCATCAATTATTAAACCGCACATCTTACCCCAATTAAACATCGGTGTGGAATATATTCTCCTTTGTTCCTCAAGCTCTATCTTTTCTTGTACATTGAGAGCTCGCCTCACTACTAATGCTTCACTTGGTGGTTGCTCAACTTCTTCATCGGTGGCAATCCTCCAACTCAGGCATATCACTTCCATCACTATCTTACGATTCAATTACCCCATCTCGCAAATACATGATCTTCCTATTGGGACATTGGTTTGCCCTTCAATTGCTTTTCAATCTTCATAGCCATGCTTACCATGTCCTCCAACTCTAAGTATTGATGAAGCTCTAACACATTCGATATCTCTTTATTTAGACCAGCAAGGAATCGAGCCATTGTAGCCTCTCTATCCTCCTCTATGTTAGCTCTTATCATAGCTATCTCCATCTCCTCAGTGGTAATCTTTCACGCTCTTTGTGCCTTGCCTCAATGTTTGGAGTTTTGATGCAACTCCCTATAGTAGTAACTTGCACAAATCTCTTTTTCATGATGCATTTTATCTCATCCCGTGTTTCAACAGTCTTTCTCGAGCTCGTCTTCTACTAACCATCAATTGATCCCACCAAACAAAGATAATCGGAGAACTCAAGCGCCGTTAACTTCACCTTCTTCTCCTCGAATAATTGTGGCGTGCAAATATCATCTCTACTTTCCTTTCCCTCTAAGTAGGCATCAAGATCATTCCTTCCTTGAAATGACGACATCTTCATTTTGATCTTGCCAATGTTTCTATCTACTCTTTCGTCTCTTCCTCCTCTGCCTCTTTCAACTCTTCCTCTATAACCACCTCTATTTCGCCTCTATCTCCTCTCGCCACCTCTTACATTGTTTCGAGCTCCATACCACTCTTCCTCATCAAATCCATCTTCATCTTGCTCCTCCTCATAGTGATAATGATTATGAAGTGGAGGGTTCTCTCTTCTTCGCCCATTATTCCCTCAAGATTCAACTGAATAGTTCTAAGAAGTCTTTCTTATCTTTCAAAGTTTCTATCTTCGCCGCTCGAACTTGTCTTTGACTTCAAGAACATAGTCTCTATTCTCTCGAATCTGATTTTGCATTGCTTCAAGAGTAAAGAATGTATTTTGTTGGTCCTCTTCACTCCCATCACTCTTGCCATCTTTATTGCTATTATGAGACATGATCAATTCCCGCAAGAAAGCGTTAGAAACCTCACAACACTCCCTCACGTGTTTCTCTAAAATAAAATTTGCCACTGTGTTTCACACAATAAAATGGCTTTTCACTATATAATATCACACTCTTGCCTTTTTCCACTCAAGTGCCTCCTTTATGTTACTTTTCAGATCACTTCAACAAGATCAAGGAAATCAACAAGCAACAAGTTCAAGTAGAAAGCACAAAGATAGCAAGCCTAACAAAGAAAAACGAATAGATGAAACAAATCTAGAAGCAAAATATTATACTAACAGAAAATAAATCAAAGTGCCAATACACGGATGAAGAGTAGTGTAGCAACGATTCTTGTGTCAATTGAACAATTATGAGTGCAACAATTGTTCAAATCAATGTAGAAGCAAAGATAGGTACCAAATAAGAAATAAACTAGGAAACAAAGAAAGACACACAAAAATATGACAAAACTCACCGAACCCAAGACCAATTTTTATTTATATTTTTATTTTAATATCCCAATCTACCCAAAGTTCCAAGAATTGAACAAAAGATTCAAAGAAATCGTTTCTTGATAGGTTCTTGAATAAAAGAAGGACAATCTTAATGAATCTTGACTGATAAGAACAAATCTGGAATGAAAGACCAAACAAAGATTCAAAGAATCACAATCTTGGATGTTTCTTGATCATTCTTGAATTTTTTTCTTTTCTTTATACTGTTCACTTTTTTTGTTCTATTTTTCACCCTTTTTCTATTTTTTTTGCTTTTTTCTGTTTTTTTTAATTTTGATCAAGAAAACAAACAACCAATTAAGGAAACAAGAACACAAAGAACCAATAATGGCAGATTCGTTCCAAGCTATTTAAACCTTCTTCTTTTTACCTTTCTAAGGAATTCAACAAAGAAAACAATGAAAGATACATGTATGAGTTCAATAGAATTAAGCCAAAGCTCGATACCAACCGACACGAAACCCCAAGAAAACAAGGTTCTTGAAACCCCTAATCCTATTGAATCAAAATCTCAATCTTTCTATTCTAAGAACATGCTAGTTCAAACCCCAATTATACGGAATTGAGACCCAAACCCAAAGAAAATTGAAGAATTGAACACGCCCACAAGTGATGCAACTTGAAGTAACAATAAGAAGAACACCAGAACACCTCTAGGTTTAACTTTGCAAACCGCTAACCAATCGCCTTATCTCATCGTAAGCTTGGAAAAGGGATGTAACAGACTGCTTTAGCTTACAAGCCTAAGACGAAGGTTCAAATTGACGAATCTTCGCGGTGATTGATTTCAACTAAATTGTATTGTTTAAGCACCTTTACTCCAACATCCGAGTGGAGTCGCACACGATCACATTTAAATATCACACATCGCTTGATTGGCAAAGCAGGGTATTCAACCTCCAGTATTTCAATAATTTTTCCATAGTAATCCATCATTTCACCCTGTATTGAAACCCCACTATTTATTGTTGACATGTTATGTCCATGACATTCTGTATGATATTTGTAGCTATTAATGAAATACACCGGATACGATTTAACAGTTCGTAGAGGCCCCTTTGCAAGATCACAAATCATCTTGTTCTCGATTGGATTGTCTAAAGCCTACCAAATTCAATTTAGCATCGCTAAATATTTAGTTTCGTGAAAAAAGTAAAACAAAACTTCGAAACATATTTAACATGAATTGTTAGTGAAAACTTACATATCTCTCAAACCATCGGGGGAAATGCTTTCCAACTTTCCTATTTAAAGCATCTTGCGTCAAACCCGGCATTATCTCCCGTAACAATGTCTCATATAATCTAAATACAGAATGACTATTTTTAGTGATGAAGATGAGATAAAGGTAAATACAGAAATATTCATATGCAACTTACTGCATGAAAGGCAAAATCTCTTCACAGTTCAATACAATATAACCATGTGCAGCCTCGATCTCCTCCTCAGTTAACATTCTCCTTGTGGCACGACCAGATGTTCGTCCAAAATATGAGAAGATGGACAAGTTTCCATCAGCATGACGATGACTCGTTCGTCCCCCATCGTCATTACGAGGAACTTTTCTTCCTCTTGTGTTAACATGCGGCTCAAAATAATACCCACAAAACGTACTCGCTTCCTCCACTAAATAGGCATTACATATGGAACCTTCAACTCTAGCTTTGTTTTTAACATTTTTTGTCAAGTGATGCAAATACCTACAGGAACCCAAATACTTATTAGAATGTAGTTGATAAAGCTTTGTAATTAGTTATTGCAGTAATATTTGTCTACTAACCTCTCAAATGGATACATCCATCGATATTGACCTGGATCGGCAAGTTTTGCCTCGTGTGGTAAATGCACTGGTAGATGCTCCATACAGTCAAAAAAGCTTGGAGGAAAAATGCCTTCTAATTTGCACAAAATTACGAGAATTTCATGTTCTAGTTTTTCCTTTTCACCAATGTTGATTTCAATTGAGGTTAAGCTTTTAAAAAACAAACTTAACTATGTTATAGCTTCCCATACCTTAGAAGGTAAACACTCCCGTAATGCAATTGGGATAAGCCTTTGCATGAATACATGACAATCATGAATTTTCATCCCAAATAATTTGTACTTCCTTAGATCCACACACCTTGCCAAGTTTGAAACATATCTATCAGGAAACTTAAGACTTTTCAACCATTCACATATAAGCTCCTTGTGTCTCTTGTCTAAAGTGTAACATGCTTTTGGGTATTTACCAGTGCGAAGATCTTTATGTAACTCATTCCTTTTACAAAAAAGTTGCAAATCAGCTCGAGATTTTGCATTGTCTTTTGTCCTACCTTCAATGTTCATAATGGTATTGATCAAGTTGTCAAATATGTTCTTCTCAATGTGTATCACATCTAGATTATGACGAATCAAATTCGTTTTCCAATATGGCAAATCCCAAAATATACTTCGTTTGCGCCAACCAAAGTTTTGACTAATGGTTGAATTTACTTCATCGGCCTCCAATTCTGTTACTTTCAGTAAGCCTAATTCCTCAATCTCTTGCAAAATCTCTTCACCGGATTTGATAGGATGAGGACGAGTGTTTACCGTCCTATTTTTCCTAAACTTATATTTATTCCGCCTAAACGGATGATCTGAAGGTAGAAATTTCCTGTGATTGTCAAACCAACACATTTTGCTTCCATTTGGCAAATAAAAGGCATCAGAATCATCGTCACAATAAGGACATGTCAACTTTCCAGCGGTTGTCCATCCAGATAACATGGCAAAGGCTGGGAAGTCATTAATAGTCCACATCAAAGCTGCTCGTAATACAACATTTTGTTGCTTAGATACATCATAAGTTTAAACACCATAGTCCCAAAGCTGTTGCAATTCAGCTATCAATGGCTGTAAGAACACATCAATTTTTGCTTGGTTTGTGGGCCGGGGATAATCATCATCAAGAACATATATGCCTCTTTCATACACATCCAAGGAGGCAAATTATAAGGAGTTATGAGAATTGGCCATGAGGAATATTGTTGACCAAATTGACCAAACGGTTGAAAGCCATCCGTTGACAATCCCAACCAAACATTTCGATTGTCAACTGCAAAATCAACATGAGTGTCATTAAAATGTTTCCATGCCAAAGCATCTGATGGATGAGTCATTACTCCATCTTCCTGTTCGTGTTCAGCATGCCATCTCATCTGGGATGCAGTCACTTCAGAGGCATAAAGCCTCTACAATCTAGGAGTCAGCGGAAAATAATACATCCGCTTCCATGGAACTAATTTCTGTTTCGTTGACCGTTTTCTAGGCTGAAACCTTTGTTGACCACAAAATTTACATTGGTCTAAGTTCATATCGTCTCCCCAATACAGCATACATCCGAGACGACAACAGTCAATTTTTTCCACAGGCAAACCAAGACTACGAATAAGTTTCTTCATATTGTAAAAACTATCAACCATTGTATGATCAACTGGCAATGATTCGTTGTACCACTCAAGGATTTTATCAAAACTGCGATCCGAAATATGACCTTCACTCTTTATGTTCAATATGCGAGCAATTGATGACAACTGAGTCATTGTCTCACAATTTGGCCACAATTCGCGGTCAGCTGACTGTAGTAAGTCAAAAAATTGTTTTACCTGCGGGTTAGGTTCTTCGTCAACATTTTCCCCAGATGGCTCATATGTATGACCAAGTCCATCATGCATCATTTGCCTGTAAGGGTTTTCCGACCGATCACCAACATTTCTTCCATATCCATCCTCAACCACATTCTCATTTAAGTTCATTGACGTATGTTCTTCACTTCTCCGTGAGGTGCTAGCAACCAAGGGTTCCCCGTGTCGGGTCCACTGGAAATAGTTCGGAACAAACCCTTTTCTCAACAAATGCAACTGAATTTCATCAATTGAAAGGAAACATTTGTGCTTGCATTTTTTACATGGACATCTGATCTTTGACCCATCCATATATGCAGGTTGCGAACATGCGTAATGAATGAACGCATGAACTCCCTCAACAAATTCAGGATTAATGAAACCATCGGCGGTTAAACGTCTATACATCCAAGATCTATCGCTGAAACTCATAACTGGAGAACTATTATTCTACAAGATCGAATCTAAAGTTAGGCATCTATGTTTGCTACATATGCAGAAACCAAATAATTAAACACATGTGTTATAACATCAGGCTTTGACGTTTCATGTCGGAGCTAAGCTATTGGAATATTTATACTGTGAACACAACATATATGATGGTACACATATATGTAATCACATTATGGTTGACCACAATGTGATATACAAAGGATATTAAATTTCATACTATTGCCAAAGTACTATTCATACAAGCTAGAATGTTATTGTAAAAAATTACTATTCTCATCAACTCGTTCATACATAATTACACATAAGCATATCAAATTATGTCCATATTACAGGTTAAGAGATATTCATTGTACACAACATTCATCCAAATATGGCTCAAATTGTTTCTCGTCAGTGGAACAACCATATGAACCATGCAATAAAATTACTAACCAAACCATAACCACTGGCCTTAATTCAAATGCAAAGAAAAGGTCCGGGATCACGTTTTCATGGCCAAACCAAGAACGTCACAGGCGATGAAGTTGATAGAGCTGCAATGAAACCCAACAATGACATCAGTCATACCTTCATTGCAAATATTTTACGCAAGGCATGACATATCATACTCAATGCTAAACATTTTGCATCCTCAAATAATTAAACTAACGCTCTCATGTTCTACTTTAAACACCATCTACGACGAGGATCCTATTGAAATTTCGGCAGCATGTCCCCTATATTTCGGACACCCCCTTACAAAAATAAGGGTCCCCCTGCAAAAGAAACACACTTCTATCTCAACCAGTAATCACACCGCAAATCCAGTCTCCGTCCAACATGTGTGTTGTCAACTTTCAGATATTGCACGACATCAATAACCGTTTTTAGGGACATGCAATGGGAAGTTCTATTGTCATTTTATGAATCAAGCGATAATATTACTAACTAAAACATAGGCACCGACCTTAATTCAATTGTCGAGAAATATTCACGAAATGCGACACTACCAATGCACAATGTCACAAAGCGATGAAGATGATTGAGTCAATGAAATCCAACATAATTATTTGTTCATACCTTATTTTCTAATAACTATTACGCAAGGCATGAGATATTATACTAAAGGAATGACATTTATCAGCCTCAAATAATTAACCTATTCTCATGTTCTTGTCAATGTACATATACAATTTCACATATGCATATTAAATTATGTCCATATTACAAGTTAAGAGAAATCTATTTTACAAAGCATCCATCAAATTAAGGATCAAATTCATTAAGGTCCGTGCGAAAGCAACATGGAAGATGGTTCATATATGTATGCATTATTACGGGAACGAATTGTTATACCGCAATCGTCAGATCACAGCGTGTAATTGTTGCAATACATAGTCAGGAACATGTCATACTCAACGCATGCCATTTCTCATCCTCACAAAATTAAACAATCAACTAATAGCCTAAATCATTTTCATCAATGTAAGTCACTTCAAATAATAAAATAAACTATCTAATCTTTTTGTTTAAACATCATGTACGACGAGGATCCTATTGAAATTTCGGCAGCATTTTTCCTATAATTTGGACACCCCCTTAAACAATAAGGGTCACCCTGCAAAAGGAACACACATTTATCTCAACCAGTAATGACATCACAAATTAAATCTCCGTACAACATGTGTGCTGTCAAGTTTCACACATTGCAAGACATCAATAATACCCACAAAGCAACATACAATGATAAGTTCACAACCAAGCTCATTCATCATGAGCCAGAGACCACTAATAACAAAAACATACGCACTCACCTCAATCGATATACTAATACTTTTATCCCATATAATATGCACATTTTATTAAACATTTTTATAGTCTACCTATAACAGTTTTATGTTTCTCTAATTTACTTCAAACTTAACCGAACTTTTTCACAAGTTAATAATATTGGCCTTAACATTCATGAAGGCCTCCTACTCTACTCACATTATTTCCTTCTTACTTACTTTCTTGTATTATCAACAAGTTTTTGCTACAAATTTGAGTCATATACATACACAACAATTAACTAGAAAAACCACTCCTTCACGTGTTGTTCTCAAAGTTTCACTCAAATCTAATCCAAAACTCTTGACTACGCTTTATTTGCAAACTAAAAATATAAACTAAGAAAGATAGTTTAAATATTCTCCTTTGTCAAATAACTCCCAAAGAAGGAAATTGGGAAAACAATTAAGAAATGAAAACACAACTAGAGGTCTAGGAGTGAGAACACCGCACCAACATAAAGTTGATTTTGATATAACCAAATTGAACTAAATAAGAATAATTAAATAATAGGAAAACAAGATAACTCACAAATAAGAATTTTATTAACTTATAAAATCAGGAAAACATCAAACAAGAACCCAAAATAATCTTTTTATTAACTTTAAATGTAAAAATTATGAACATAACTTAAGAATAATGTATTCTCAACAAAACTTTGATGAGAACAAGAATGAATATTAAATGTTAGCAACAAAGAAACAAAAAATAAACAATCATACTAAGAACAAACCTGAATATAGACATGTGTTTGTGATACTAAATTGTGCAATGACCTTTTTAATAGGACTTATATAACACAAAAATTCATAAATAAGGATATGAATAGCCATCTTATATAAAAGATGAGATTTGTGAGTGATAAGATTCTAAGGTTGATTGCTACTAGCAAGCTACTTCAGATCTATAGTTAACATAGGACTTAAATTAAGGATTTCTCTGTGAATAAGGATGAACTCTAGTATCCAAAGGTTATTATTAAATAATAATAATGACAATATATAAATTACATTAATGACATAGCCTTATATAGGCATAAAACCCTAAAACATGGAAATCCTTGAAGTAGACTCCTATAAGGAAATGACAATGTTAATAGATTATAATTAGAAACAAATGACTTTTAAAAATGATAAATCCTATTTAGACATAAGCTTGAAAATTAAAACTAATCAAATACTAGTCCTAAAAGAATATAATGTCTTTAAAATAATAAAACTATAACTAATTAAAGTACATATATGTCACTTGTCTTAGCCAATATCAAATCTAATTTTGTTTTACAACTTTCAATGCGTGAATCAAACACGAGTCTTGTGTTGCTTATATATAGAACTCTAGTGCATATAACAAAAGACTAACAATGTTTTGTTTACGATTTTCACATTGGTTATATTTTATAACTACAATTCTTCAACTTTACTTGAATCTTTTACAAACTATCCAAACCCCTCCTCATGTTTTCCTCGATTTAAACCTATATAATTTATATTGATGTTAGATTCCTTCTCTTTATAGTCTTAGATTATAACTATTAGAAAAATAAATAATTATTTAGAATGTGTAGAATTTTTTTAAAAATACTAATATGTAAATAAAATTAACTCATTGTAATAGCTTCTAAAATTAAGTTATTAGAATAATCTTTAAAAACATAATTTGGACTTATCTTTATTTATCACATATTATTCTAAAAACAATTTAACAATATTCTAACTATAGAATTCACATTTAATTTGATTCCCACTTTTTAAAACCTAAAAAAGATTGGTATATTGTAAGCACATTTTGTGTTTTAATGTTAAAATTGTAATTATCAATCAATCAATTTATTTAATCATTAACCACCAATTACATAGGCCTATACTAGCTATATGTCCCTTAGATGTTTTAGTAGAATTATTGGTTGAGGATTGGTATCGATAACATGTGCAAAATATTCCTCATACTTTATTGATAAACATCTCAACTATACTAAATTTAGCTTTCCTTTGTTTTATATTATATATATTTTCTCTTCTTCAACTAGGTATAAATTTGTAGTATCTCTTCATATAAGCAATATAGAAAACATTAATATTTTACAAAATTTAACAAATGAATCGTGAAATGTTTTTTATTAAAATTTGTTAATGTAAATTACTTGAAAGTATATGGACATTATCATATCTTCACTTTTAATTCTTAGTGACTGAAAATTATATTTTATCTTAGACTTGTATAATTCCTTCATATTAATAACTTAGTTTTATTTTCATTAGCATTTCTATTGATTATAATTTAACTCTAGAATATTATATTACTTTTGAGATTTTATGTAATGAAATTTTATTGATATTTATTCTAACAAAATAGTTAATAGTCTATAACATGGCTTTAAAACTTATATATGATAATACATCTCTAATCTTATAAATTGAATTAAATAAGAAACTTTATATTACTTGTTAATAGAAAGAATTTTGTTTGGATTATGATTTAATATACATGTATTGTATTGAAAGTTCTTTTCCAATTGTAACTAAGTGTTAATAGTAAGAATTTGTATAAATAAATGTTTGACAAAACATTATATTTAATATGCATAAGATGTGGTATACACAACTTTGTTTTATAAGAAAGTAATAGTTTGAATTTAATTGAAAAGGGCCTTTATGGTTAAACTCATTTTACAAATATTTTATATAAAAGAATCATATTTGATATATCTTTTTATATTAGAATCATCATAATTCATCTTTTTTAATACCCACCCATACACATAATCGAAGTGTTAGTTTTAACAATTAAATCATCATCATCAAAAACTATAGAAAGTTTTGGCAATGTAGTACACAAATTCTTAATTTTCTTATTCAAATATTACATTTTTCTTTAAAAGCATTTAAAGAGCAATAATTTACATTTAATTTACTGAGATGCATATAAGACCAATAATAATAGAAATAATTTACATAAGTTTTACTGATGCATAGCAGATCAAAATTTTCATATAATTACAGCAATAATTTACATATTATTTACACATGCATATAAAAGCAATAATTTACATAAAATACAGAACAATCAATGTATAATTTACGGATGCATATAACACCAATAATTAACATATAATTACAACAAAATTTACATTTAATTTACGATGTATATAAGAGAAGTAATGTACATATAATTACAGAAAACTTTCCATATAAAAATAAAAAGCTTCATCATTCTCACATCAAGAACATCGAGAAATTAAAGAGAGAGGAGAATGACTTACGAAGTCGCTTGGAGAGGAGGAGGAGGAGCGACGTTGGCGTCTGCGGCGAAGGACGAGCAAAGAACCGGCGAAGGACGAGCGACAGAACCGTGGCCAACAATGAGGAAGAAGACGGATCGAAGAATCGCGAGGAAGAGAGAGGAAGGTCTGCGTCGTGGGGAGAGGAAGAAGAAGGCGACGCAGCCCCCTAAATTAAAACCAAAACGACGTCGTTAAACTTAAGTGAAGGGCGTGTATTTCACCGACGCTTTCACCGACGGAAATTACGCCGTCGGAAAACATTTGACTGAATTCACCGATCGAAAAGTTTTGGTCGGAAAAAGTTCAAGCACCACCAATATCTCAAGCGTTTACGTTTTTTGCCGCTATTTTCAACGGTGTACATTCCGTCGGTATTGTGCCGTCGCTATTTATCATTTCCTTTGTAGTGAACAAAATCAAAAGTAAAATATCAAAATTAAAATAAATAAATTTTAAATAAAATTTAAACATAAAAACCAAAACTGAATAAATAAATAAAACAAACATGCCTTCACTAATTAACATTCGTTTAACTTTTTACCAACAACAATAGATTCATTACTTTGCTGAAATTTGAATTGCTTTACTAGCCAAAAAAAAAGTAGTATATATGACTTTTTAAAAAAAATTGATACGGACATGTATCATTTATCTTGCGGGATTGAAGGATTCCAATTGCTCCCAACTTTCAGCTGTTCACGCAATCTCTGTTTAGAAGAACTTAACAAACCAAAATATGACAATAGACAATAACAACTGCAATTAATAACTGATGATGACGATTAGCCTAAAATAATAGTGAAAAAGTAACAATAACCAATATTAGAAATGGTAATAATTGATGATGACGATAGGCTGTAGTTTACAATAATGCAGCCAAACAAAAAAGTCAAAGTTGACTTTATTTGGATAATTGCATTTAAAATAACAGACCGACTTTCCAAACGGGGAAAATATTTAAAATTACAAAATAATATAAATACCTGACACGTCTCCTGCGCATGAAGAGTTGAAAAGTGACTATTTCATGTACAATATTATAAGAAGAAGAAGAAGAAAAGTTAGTGTACGTGTACAAATGACCAACAAGTACAACTAGTGCTGACTTTTCAAGCGTCTGATGTAGATGGATACGCATATAAACAACAAACGGTGGTTTAACTCAAAAGTCTCATTCGAAGAAGAGATGAACGTGGCAACAGAGAAGGTGGTGGCTGTGGAGGAGGAGAGCAACCAGCTCCATGATCCAAACCCACCATGGCCAAACCTTGGTCGTATAGACTCGCTGAACTTGGAGGCTGGAAGAGTTTCTACACCTCATGGACATCACCCCTTCAATAAGGTCTTTGTTTCTTCATTTATGAGTTATTAATGTTGTCATTGGTAATTTACTGAAACGTGTGAAATGAGTGCAGTCTGGGTGGAAGATGACTCTGAGCTTGGCATTTCAGAGCTTAGGAGTTGTGTATGGGGACATTGGGACTTCTCCACTCTATGTCTTCTCAAGTGTTTTCTCCGACGGGAGTATTGACAACAAAGACGACATTCTTGGTGTCTTGTGTCTTATTATCTATACCATACTCTTACTTGCCTTCTTCAAGTATGTCTTCATTGTTCTGTGGGCCAACGACAACGGTGATGGTGAGTATATATGAAATTTACTTTACTTTGCAAAAATTTTTTCACAAGGGTTGATCAAGTTTGTGTGCATTAATTAGGTGGAACATTTGCTCTGTATTCGTTGCTATGCCGATATGCCAAGGTGAGCTTGATTCCTAATGAGCAACCAGAAGACAGACAGCTATCCAACTACAACCTTAAGACCCCATCAAATCAACTGAGACGGGGAGAGAAAATTAAAGAGCTTATGGAGAAGAGTAAGAATATCAAAGTCATTCTTTTCCTAGTTACCATCCTTGGAACTTCCATGGTGATTGGAGATGGGGTTCTCACTCCATCCATTTCAGGTTTGTTAATCAATTCCTGTTGAATTATGTTTGATTTCAGTTCAGAGATATTGTTCCGTCGTTGTTAAACACAGTGTTTTTTTTTTAACAGTTCTCTCAGCAGTCAGCGGAATCACTTCTCTTGGAAAAAGTATCTTTTTCATACCTTGCTATTTACTCTGATACTTTGTCCATTTCTCTGCACATTAAGGTTTAGATAATTTTCAATTAGTTTTGGAATATGTATTAATATTATGGTAATGTGATCAACTGTGTAGATGCTGTTCTGGGAATATCCATCGCAATTTTGGTTTTTCTTTTCTCGGTTCAACGATTCGGTACAGATAAAGTTGGCTTCTCATTCGCTCCAATCATCTGCTTATGGTTTTCTTTAATCAGCGGTATTGGTCTCTACAACTTGTTCAAGTATGATCTAGGTGTGTTACGTGCATTCTACCCAAAATATGCTGTAGATTACTTCGTAAGAAATGGCAAGCAAGCATGGATTTCCCTTGGTGGGGTTATTCTGTGCATTACAGGTGAGTGTCATAGCGTTATTGCCTGGAACAGAAATATAGTTGCGTCTGAAATTACTAACTGGTTTGGTTTTAATAGGTACGGAAGCTATGTTCGCTGATGTTGGACACTTCAACGTCAGAGCAATCCAAGTGAGATGATATCATATATAACCACTTCATTTCATGCATTGGTTTCCATTCTTTTTCCAGGTAAATATCTGGGGTCTTAACGAATTTGCCCTTCTTCAAATGGCAGATAAGTTTCTCTGGAATCGTGATGCCAGCGATACTAGCTGCATATGCTGGCCAAGCGGCGTACCTTACGAAATTTCCAAATGACGTCTCAAAAATTTTTTACAATTCCATACCAGGTAATTACGTAAGATTCTCATGTTTTGTGTCATTGGTAGCTGATCTTATGTTAATCAATTTGAAACAACAGTAACTGATAATTTATCTTTGTAGATCCGCTATATTGGCCAAGTTTTGTTGTGGCTGTAGCTGCAGCGATTATTGCAAGTCAAGCTATGATATCAGGAACATTTGCAATCATCTCTCAATCCCAGAATCTGGGATGTTTTCCAAGGGTTAAGGTTGTTCACACTTCTACAAAGTATGAAGGCCAAGTTTACATACCCGAGATCAACTACACGCTCATGATTGCTTGTGTAATAGTATGCTTGGTTTTCAAGTCCACTGAGAAGATCGGCCATGCCTATGGTAAACCTCATTACTCCTCAGCTTCTTTCTCTTATTTTACGATGCCTATGGTAAACCTCATTACTCCTCAGCTTCTTTCTCTTCTACGTTGTAAACTCAAAGCCAAAGAATAACAAACATTGTTCGGCATGCAGGAATTGCCGTGGTTGCTGTGATGGTGATCACAACTTGCATGGTGGCTCTCATCATGCTTGTTATATGGAATACATGGATAGGCTGGATCGCGCTCTTCTTCGTTATATTTGTTTCCATAGAAGGCGTGTATCTATCAGCTGTTCTCTACAAATTCAAGCAAGGTGGCTATCTTCCATTAGTTTTCTCATTTGTGCTAATGACCATTATGGCAACATGGCTTTATGCTCACCACAAGAGGTACATCTATGAGCTTAACAACAAGGTATCTACTGAAGTAGTTAAAGCATTGGCCACAAACCCGAATATAAGCAGACTTCCAGGAATAGGACTTTTCTGTTCTGAGCTGGTACAGGGAATTCCTCCTATATTCTCACACTTCATTGACAATATACCTTGTATCCATTCAGTTCTAGTTTTTGTTTCGATCAAATCCATTCCAATAAGCAAAGTGGCACCTGAGGAGCGATTCCTGTTCAGACAAGTTGAGCCAAGAGACGACAGGATTTTCCGATGTGTTGTGAGATTCGGATATAAAGAGTACATTGAGGATCTCCAAGAGTTCGAGCACAACTTGGTAGAACAACTAAAGGAATTCATTCGCCACCAACACTTCATTCTTGAAGGAGGAAACCTGGAGTTAGCGGAAGAAACTGAGAGCCTACCACAATCCACACAACTGGTGAAAGATGGAAAAGTAAGAGGATCAGCAGTCCACGTAGAGGAAACATTACAGCAACCTATTACACCCCGTATTTCATCAGGCTCTATTCAGTCAATAAAAGGGATCAAGTCATCGAGAAGTTCATCAAACGGGATAACGGTAAGCCCTCTAATGCATGGAGGTGCTGGAGAAGAGATTCGGTTTATACAGAAAGCAAAAGACAAAGGGGTTGTTTATCTGGTGGGAGAAGCTGATGTAGTGGCAAAACCACAATCATCAGTATTCAAGAAGTTCATCGTTGACTACGCATATGATTTCCTGAGGAAAAATGTGAGCACAGGCAAAATTTTCATGGAAATTCCACGATCTAAACTCCTCAGAGTCGGGATGACATATGAGATTTGATGTCTAGTAAGGCAGGCGTATACCATATTATTTTCTAATAGTGCAAATAATTATAAAAAGTGGAAAAGATGTATAAATAAAAGAAAGTGAAGAAAAGATTACCAAGTTGGAGCACATCTTGGTTGATAAGGCATTTTGCCGAGTCATGTATATCTACTTTAAAAATTAATGATATAATTTTATACGAGTAATTTAGAAATAGTCTCTATTCGTTAAAAGTAAGATTACATATTATTATACCTTTTCGGGCAAGATTGATTCTAGACGTTGTTTTATAATATATGAAAAATGTATATGACCATTGCTCTTCCAAATTGTTTATTGATCTCTAATGTACCAAAAGTGAGTTTGTACTCATTAATATTGATATTGCTTTGACTTTTCTTCCTTTAAATGGAACTTTAAGAAACGACTCAACACTTTATATGCATTCAGTGCCAAAATTAAATATGACATTGAAATCCATTTGATAGCACTTAAAATAGTAAAATTTATTTTAAATATAAAATTATACTACATTTTATGATACTATGCAAAGTAAAAAAGTTCAATTAAAAATTTAATTTATTGTAAATATGGAGATTAATTTCATTAACTCTTGTTTTAGTTTCATTGATAGAGAATCATATAGCTAGGCTGACCGAAATTTTAATAACTAAAATTAATGATTAAAAATAAGAAATAAAAATCAACTAACCGAAAATTTATTATTGTCGAGAACAATTTTAAAATTTAATTTATTAATATTTATGTATCTATGACAATAAAATTAAAGACAAGAGTGGACATTCAAACATATTTACAATAAATTAAAATGTTATGATATTTAATTAATGTATTTACATAATCTTATAAAATTGAATAAGATTTATAGGACTTAAAATATAATTTATGTGAAAAATTCAGTATGCATTATTAAAAGTCAATCTAAAACATATTAAATTAAAATTATTTCAGTCAAAAACGACGGCTTGATTTAAATTCATGAGTTGGGTGAATCAAGATAAGTGATCCGCAAATTACTATCTCAATCTAAAATAATTATTTAATTAGTTGGAATTTTATAAATAAAATATGTGATAAGCAGAATTACTTGGGCCAATGCGAGTCCATAATAGCTCAAGAAATCCAGAACCGTTATAGCCCGTTGGAGCCATAGAAATCAAGCTATGAAGTTATAATTTAAAAAAAATTACAATTAGACATAATAATAATGCATTATTATTTGGGTTTTCTCCATCTCAGACCTGGCTGACACATGAGTTCAAATTCAGTTATTTTTAATATGTTGATTTGTAAGCTAAGCCTAAGCTTATATCCAGACTTATTTGAGACTTAATTTTTTAAACGAAATGATTGCACGTAGTTTAAAAATATATTATTTTATTTTAAAAATTTTAAAATTATTTTTAAAATTAATAAAATTGACTCTTAGACACGCTCCAATCTAGTGTATGGAATTTACGTTCTGTTCGGCGGTACCATCTGGCCGAATCCTAAACAGAACAAGCCTCATCGATCTGGCCCAAAATATCGATTAGATGCCGGTGGTTTCGATCGGTACCGGCGGTGCAAGTAAAATTAAAATCCTAAGGACCTTATTGCAATTTTGAAAATTTTAACCCCCCCCAAACCCGACTCTTCGTTTCTCTTCTCTCCTCACACCGTCGTCTCTCCTTCTCTCATCATGCCGCCGCTACGCCTTTGCTCCTCACGATCGTCAAATCGCCTCCTCCTCGACCGTCGCCTCCTCCAGTCCTCCTCGATGCTCGACATATAACTGGAAAAATTAGAAAAAAAAAAACCACAGCTTTTGTTGAAAAGGAGAAATTTTCAAATGGGTATAACTAAATCAACCACAAGGAACCAGAAACAAAATCAACAGCTAATCGGAGATGATTGTGGCGACTGAGAAGAGAAATAGAGTAGAAAGAGATAGAGAGACAGAGAGAGAGGTAGAAACCAGAAAGAGAGAGTGGGCGGCGAACTGCGAAAGCCGAAGGCGAAAAGTCGAAGACCTAAACTAAACCTAAAGGACATAAGTTATGCAGTTTTTTTAAATATTATCATAAAAAAATTGTTTTCGTAAATTAAACACGTGGCAATAAGGTTATGAAAGAGCAGCTTTACAAATTTGGTTTTTATCCCATTACAGACTTTACAGTAACCTAATAGCAAGTTTGTATTGTTTATATATATATATATATATATATTGTATAGTTGTATACACTATAAATTAATTAATTCAATTAAATCAAAACATATTATTAAAGTTAATTAATTTATTATTTTTAGAAAAGTATATGTACATAAAAGGTGCTTATAAAAATAATTAAAAATTATGTGGTATAAATTAAACTCTAAAATTAATGGAAGTCAACTAAAAATTTAGATTAGTTAATTTTGAATTTAAAATTAATATTTTAAAAATACTTAAAACAAATAAACTCTTTTAAATATTTAATTTTAGTGTAATATTAAAATTAAAATTATACTTTTCATAAAATAATTATTTTAAAATTTTTTATTTTAGTGTTAAATTTTTGAAAATTTATATTTAATAACTTAATTTTAAAACTTTGTATAAATAAAGTAAATAATATTTGTATTATAATGATGAAATTGTATGATTGTAATATTTTAAATGCTTTGTATTATTTTAGTTTTATAATTGTATGATGATGATTGTCTTTGTTTATATTAATTGTGGTTATTATTTATATGTAAAATATTTAAAAATTATTATTATTTCAAATTAATTGTCATTATTATTTATTATTAAGATTTTGAAAGCATGGTTGATGTAAGCGATAAACTAGTAAAGTATACAAGATACAATTTGTATAATATATCGATATGGACTATTTTGCAATTTTAAAAAATTTAGGGACTATTTTATAAATTTAAAAATATTAGAAGCAGTGCAGGTACCAAGCGATACCTGATTCAGTTCGAGTCCAATCCGATGCAAGGCCCGATGCGGTATTCATAACATTGCTCCAATCTCTATCTATTCCCATTTTCTTTGTTAAGTTGCAATTATTGAGTTTTTTCCTGAAAAGAGCATTTAAAATAAAGTAATTTTCTCATTTTCATCTATTAAAAATATAATTGTTTGAAAATTCTGTTTTGAACTACCAAGTATCGAATAATATGATTATAAGCCATTAAATAATAAAATAAAGAAAAGGAACCTTAAAGCACTCTTCAGATTATAAAGAAATCTGACAATATTATTTATGTGGAACATATTTGGAGAATCACTAACCAACACCAACTCACTAAATTGTTTGATCTCAATTCTGAAGGTGAAACATATGATTTTATTTGAACTTGAACGTGTCAATCTTTGTTTTCTTCAAATGCACCTTGTTAATAATCGAAATTAAGCAACTGACTCTAACGGAAAAATGTAATGGTTAAAAATTCAATCAATTCAGTTGGTTTAACTCTTGAAATGTCAATTTTTTTATTCAGTTTTAACTTTTAATTCAATTTACTTTAATAATTTTGTTGTTAAAATCAATCAACTTATTAATTAGTCACCAATTTTATTAATTATTAAATTATTCTAAATTAAAAAATTCGATAAAAATATCTTTTTAATTAAACTTCAAATTTTTTATAAGTACAATCTCTTTTAATTATATCTCAAATTTTTAATTTTGTTCAATTTTAGTTAACATTTTAATACCGATTGAATTTTTTAAACATTAAACTTTTATCTTAAACGGTTTAACTTCTAGTTCAGTTTTTATAAAATTAAAAAAACCATATAAAAGATCAAGCTAGATACAAAATAACATTGTTGCCCACTTTTACAATGCAAACGGTGCGATTCCTGCGCCAACTGTGCCACGATCTGGAAAAAAAACCATGCTCGATTTTATATGGGGCTCGACAATTGAGCACCGCAAAATGCACCTGGTTAATTGGGAATCGATGTGCACTAAAAGTCGCAGGAGGGCTGGGCCTTCGACGAATTTAAGCTACCAATGATGCGTTACTGGCCAAACTTAGTTGGGAGTTGATTACTAAGCCCAATGCTCTGTGGGTTTAAAAACTCTAAGCCAAATATCAATTTAATAATCTTAACATCCCCTATACAATCGCTAAATCAGGGGCTTCGGTCCCTTGGAGGGGGATATCAGCATCCTGACAATTTATTCGTCAAGGTCTTACATGGATTTTGGGGAATGACATGAGTATCTTATTTTTGGCTGGACAATTGGATGGAAAGTTGCGGGCCGCTAATTCGTGTAACCACATCTCCAATTCTAGAAAGCATCCTTTACGCAACCGTAGCGGACCTTACTAATGAAAGGGCATTTGGCGATGGCATAATTTCAACAATACACGTCGTCCATAGTGTGTATGGGTGGCAAACTCTACCATCGTGTCGAGAATGTAGGGCTAACGGGGTAGTTTAGGCCCCTGACACCCCACGGGAGGTTCACGATGGCGTCCTTTACGATTTAATTGAAGGGCGCTTCGGACGTGCCACGATACCTATCACAAACTTTGGGAGGTTATTTGGAAATAGGCGAGTAAGTAGCGGTTAGGTCATTTCTATGGTTGGTAGGTCAGCGCAAACTCGACCCGACCAACAACATGTGGCCAACCATATTGCCATAGATAGCTGTTGTTAATTTTGCAGACACGAAAAATCCACTATTCATGTCATGAGAGACTGCTCGCTAGTGAAAGAAATCTGGCGAAACTTCCCTCAGGAAGAGGTCGATACGGGATTTTTTCAACAGGATGTGGAGACGTGGCTGATGTCAAACCTCAAGAGACATTCCCAAATACAACAGGAAGCATGGATCATCATCTTTGGGGTCACCTGTTGGTTTCTCTGGAAATGGTGGAATGACAGCGTGTTCGAGCCGAATTTTGGATAGCCAGTAGACGGTAACAAATCATTCTAGATTACGTCGGTTGGATAGCACGAGCACGAGCAATGGAGAGTTGCGTGTTCCCATCTCAGGGCATGTCAGTGGGCAGATTAGTAGGCTGGACTAAACAGTTGGAGGGTTGGGTTAAAGTCAATTTTGATGGTACAGTCAAACGAGGGTCCACTGACGCATCCGCAGGGGGTTTAATTAGAGATTACCATGGGAACTGATGTGAGGGCTTTCAACAGTTCATCGGAAGGGGTTCACCTCTCTTAGCAGAACTTTGTGGTGTTTTCTCAGGTATTACTTTGGCTTGGGAATTGGGCTATCGAGAAGTTGTTGTCGAAATAAACTCTCTCGAAGTTATCATCATTCTCACTTCCTCCAATTTTGTTCTGACTGAGGAAACCTTTTTGGTGACAGGTATCATGGAGTTTTTATATCGGGGCTGGGAGGTAGAATTCCATCACATCGTCATGAAGGAAATCGATCGTAAACACTTTGGCGAATCTTGTGGCCTTTTACGGACGGCCTTCTTATCCTCTGGAACCTCCTCGGGGCATCCAGAGCGACTCTTCAATGATGCTCACGAGTTTTGTATTATAGAGCTTTAAGTTAATTTGTTTTTTTTTCTCCTTTTCCCCTTGTAAGCAAAATCTTTTTAACAGGGAAGTTTAGAAGACGAGTAACCAAGATGATTTGGTTACTAAATATTAAGTGATGTTTTTACATACTATAAAGTAATTAACAATTATTTTGGGTTTATTACCGTATGAATAAAAGGATTAATTGTTAAAAACCAGAATCAAGATTATCATACATGATAAAGAATACCGATACTTACGTGTTGAAGACATGATCAATGAATTATGAAGACATAGCTCAAGCGTTCGGTGATGGCTAAGGCTTCCACAGCAATTCTCCTTTCTCTTTTAATTACAATTACCAATGGGACAAACCGTAAAGTGATTATATGTATATATATATAGGGAATGCTGTGGGGACTTAGCCATTAATATTAACCCAAGGCCTGCCCATCATGGGCCTTAGGTGTTAGGCCCCGAATTTTTTTTATGATATCATTAAGTATGATTTGTGGTAATTATGTGATTATGCTTTAATTTGAGTTAATTGAGGGTATTTTGGGAAGTTACTTATGTTAGCATAGATTTGGGCTTATCTAAGAGGGTAAGTTGGTCTTTTCCATGCCTTAGGTTAAGAGGAAAGCGAAGAAGAGGAAAGGAAGAAAGAAAAGAAGAGGAAAAGAAGGAGGAAGCGCCACGAGAGGAGGAAGAAGAGAAGAAGAAAGAGTTTGCGATTTCGGTGGTTTCGACGATTTTAAGGCTTCAATCGGTAAGTTTAAGTCCTTTCTATCTTGTTTATGGTTGGATTAAACCTTAGGATCGTGTGGATTAAGTAGAATCGACGGTTTAGGGTTTTGAGTGGGAAAATTTGGGAAATCGTTGGGTTAATGATTTTAGGATGGATTGGAAGCTTAGAATGGGTTAGAACTGTGGTAGAGAGCTTGATCTATGCCTTACATATGTTGCATTTGAGTTTGGGACGAATCGAACTTGGGTTATGCGAAATCTGGGTTTGAGTTGAGCTCAGACCCTTGCGTCGCGACGATGCATATGAATAAGCCATGGCGTGTGTGGAAGGAGCCACGTCACGGCGTGTAAATAATTTTACGATTATTAAATCGCGACGTGTTGAGCACAGGAGTCGTCGCGACGTGATAGTTGTTCGCCGCAGATGAGCCTTCGCGGTGGCGAGTAGGGTCGATTAAATCGCGACAGCGTCTCTTCGTCATGGCGAGCCCTTTTTTGAAAATGAAATTGTTCATTTTGAGGATATCTTTTAGCATAGATGTGCGATTGAGGGATTTTGGAGTCGTTGTGATCTAGAGAATAAAGACTATAAGAAGTATGACAAGGGAAGTTTGGAATTAGCCTTGAAGGGTTCGAAATTTTAGGAGAAGATCGATTATGGATTTTAATGTTTTATTTCGGCTTTCTAATCTTTGGATATTGCTATGGATATTAATTGAATGGCAACTTGGTTGATTTAGAAACCAAGTGACCCGATTTTATCGCAAGAAGGACATCCGTGAATTGGATTCTCGGCGATTAGAGGTGGGTAATATATTTATAGTTCTTTGTGTGATTAGGCAATTTCTTGCCTATGTATGAATATATGTTATATGTTATGCATGTTTAATTGTGATAAATAAATGACTTTTGATTTCATATGAGAAGCATGAGATCATGATTTTGAACATGTCATGCATCGACTTGATCACGGCATTTTGAATAAATGAGAAACATGAAAGCATGTCATTGATAAAATGATTTTGAGCATGAATCTATGCTTTTGTTTGGGCGAGAGTGGAACCATTTCGTTCATCATGTGCACGTCGACAAGAGCCTTCTCCCGGCTGCCCGCTTGTGGCCTGTGAGCTCCGAATGGACTCATTTCGTTCAGGATGTAAACTTCGGTTTCTTCCTTTTGTTTCCATGGAACCCTCGAGCCACATTGCATATGTGAATTGTTCATTGTGGAGGCTTTGTGACATATTTATAACTTGCATTAATTTTAATGAATGCGTACATTAGTGATTGGCGTGTGGATACCTGATGTGTGAATATAGATATAATATATATACATTCATATGCTGGGATTTGTGCTAATTGTCGATGGCTATAACTATATTAGTCACTAAGCTGTGTAGCTCAACCCATTACTTTCCCCTCCTCAGGTGCAGATCAGGACGATCGTTGACTTTGCGCGGCATCGGAAACTTCAGTCAAATTAGGAGCTTTGTATTAAGTTAGTATTTTGTTGGCCCTCCGAGCATGTTAACATTGAGCATACTCATGTATTTTTGGATTTAGATTTCATTTTGTATTTTGCTATAATTGAGGATACTTGTTGACTTTTCTTAATTTGCAATAGTATGAAATCCCTACGGTTATAGGGTCTTTAATGTATGGTTGTGTATGTTCTGGCAATGTATGTATGTATTAATTGATCGATTGTGCCGAAATGTTGGGATCGGGTCCGCGGTTTGGGGCGCTCGACGCGGGCGCAACCCGAGGGGCCGCCCTCGAGATTCGGGGATCCGGGGCCCGAGCCCAACATTAGGGTTAGGCTTACACCATTAATCATACTAACTATATAAAAGGCTTAAGTCCAATAGGGATCACAATAATAGTGGATCATAGGCATCTTAATAGGGATCATATCATTAGCCTGTTTTAATAAAATAAAATTACAATTGATTGTAGCCCAGAAAATAGATTCTAACATTCTCCCACTTGGGCAAAATTAATTGTTGAAATTTATTTTTTGTTGTTCAAAACTTTGTAAGCGACTCTCGAGCTAATAAACTCAAATTTGTGCAATGTGGCCATACATATATATGATCCAAGATGCAGCACTTCAATATGACTAAGTCCGAGCAAAATCAAATGACATTGAACTATGACACCCGTTACAACCTTTATTAATATAACATCGATCCATAATTACATATGTCATCAACCTTGTCGACCAGTCATTAGTGTGTAGTGTAGCTTGGAAGTATAGCACAAAAAAGTGATCCAATAAGTAATGTAAGGTGCTACTTTCAACGTCAGTCCTTACAATTTCTCTTAAAATAGGCTGAAAGCAAGGGAAATTGTATAGTTCGTTATGAACTATAATTCCTTGAACTCCAATGTGGCGTCAACCACCGACACGATTAGTAAAAAACAACATCGAGTTCTATAATAGTGTCTGCAGACTCAAATAGGGTGTTAATCAAGAGACAGTTTGATCGAACAGAACACCAAGCCCAAACTTTTGTAACAGGTCTCTCACTCGAATATGGTGTCAATCACGAGACATATGATATAAAAGGACACCGAGTTTGGAAATACCAATTGATTTGTAGAAGAAATAGTAATAAGCGAATATTCCAATCAATTGCATTAAAATAACATAATTCATGCGAAATGAACATTCAAGTATGTAAAAATAAAAGTCTAACAAGTCAATGAAAATCACATACATTGCATAACTCCCACTAGTCAAGCATATTAAAGAGCTCAAAAGCCCGTATACGTAACATGCTACGGAATACTATAGGTCGAAGACCCTTGGTTAAGGGATCAGCTAGCATGGACTCTGTAACTATATGCTCGATGATTATTTCTTTATTCTTCACTAGGTCTCTGGCAGTCAGATACTTGAATTCCATGTGCTTAGAACCACTAGAAGTCTTGTTATTTTTAGTGTAAAACACTGCTGCACTATTATCGCAATAGATTCTAAGAGGTCTAGCAATGGAATCCACAATGCGAAGTCCAATCACCAGGTTTCTCAACCAAACAGCATGAGTAGCAGCCACATAACAAGAAATAAATTCAGCCTGCGTAGTAGAAGACGCAACCATAGTCTGCTTCTTGCTCTTCCAAGATATCGCACCCCCAACCAACATAAAGATGTAACCAGAAGTCGATTTCGTATCATCAGGGCACCCAGCTAGATCTGAGTCACTATACCCTATTATCTCTAAGTTGTCAACTCTTCTATACACAAGCATATACTCCTTGGTTTTCTGCAAGTATCTCATCACTTTCTTAGTAGCTACCCAATGAGCATTACCAGGATTAGACTGGTACCTACCCAAAACGTCAACTATATAAGCAATATCAGGCCTAGTGCAAACCTAAGCATACATCAAACTCCCCAACGCACTATCAAATGGTTTGTTCTTCATCTCTGCCTTTTCAATTTCATTCTGAGGATACTGGTTTTTATTGAATTTGTCCTCCTTAACAACTGGTACATCACCAGGTTTACAATTTTGCATGTCAAATCGCTCCAGAACTTTATTAATATAAGCCCTTTGAGACAAACCAAGTAAGTTACGAGATCTATCCCTGTGAATTTCAATTCTTAGCACGAAACTTGCCTCACCAAGATCTTTCATCTCAAAATGCTTTGTCAGCATCTGTTTAGTTTCATTCAGCAAGCCAAGATCACTGCTAGCAAGTAGAATATCATCAACGTATAAAACGACAAAAATGAACTTACTCCCACTGACCTTTAGGTATATACACTGATCAACTTTATTTTCTTCAAAATCTAAAGAGGTAACGACTTCATCAAATTTTAGGTACCACTGTCTAAAAGCTTGTTTCAGACCATAAATAGATTTCTTCAATTTGCACACTAAATGCTCATTACCATTTAACTGAAAACCTTCAGGTTGTTGCATGTATACTTCCTCAAGGAGATCACCATTCAAAAAAGTTGTCTTGACATCCATTTGATGCAACTCCATATCGAAATGTGCTACAAGAGCCATGACGACTCTAAATGAATCTTTACTGGACACAGGGGAAAAAGTTTCAGTGAAGTCAATGCCCTCTCTTTGTGTGAAAACTTTTGCTACTAGTCTAGCTTTATATCTCTCAACTTGACCTTTCGATTCCTTCTTGGTTTTAAAAATCCATTTACAACCAATCGCCTTACAATTTTTAGGCAAGTCAATAAGTTCCCACACTTCATTATTGGCCATAGATTGCATTTCTTCTTTCATGGCATCTACCCATATATTAGAATTAGCACAAGACATTGCCTCCTGATAAGATTTAGGATCCACATTATCCGCAATATCATACATATCTTCACTAAGATAAACTAAGTAATCGTCGGAAACAGCCAGTCTCCTCTGTCTAACTCACCTCCTAAGAGGTACTTGCATAATAGGTTCATTTGGTTGAGAAGTATCAACTGTTGCTAGATGGTCATCAACATTATTAGGATGATCAACCGAAGCAGGGGAATTAACCAAAGGAGCGTCAACCAAGTTTTCGACTGGAACAATAGCTGTAGGCATGTTATCAATAACAGCAGGAAAAGAAACGATCTCATGCACAGGAATAATAGCTTCAGCCTTGTCCAATTCTAGAAATTTTGCATTCATAGATTCCACATTCTCGACCCTTTTAGGACAATAGAACCTATACCCTTTTGCATGGTCGGATATCCAATGAAGTAACAATGGGTAGTTTTAGGGTCGTCTTTTCTCTAAGGGATTATAGATCCTAACCTGAAGACAACCCCACACACGAAAATGGTTTAGACGGGTTTCTACCGTCCAAAGTTCAAAAGTGTTTTTGGACAGTTTGCTAGGAACTCTGTTAAGGATGTAAAGAGCAGTTTTTAAGGCTTCCCCCCATAAAAAATCTAGCAAATTAGTTCCACTCATCATACTCCTCATCATATCTTTTAAAGTACGGTTTCGCCTTTCAGCTACACCATTTTGTTCAGGAGTACCAGGCATGGTATATTGTGGAACAATACCACAAGCTTGCAAAAATTTAGCAAATGGTCCCATATGTTGTTGTCCAGCATCAAATCTACCATAATACTCACCACCACGATCAAATCTCACCACCTTTATGAATTTTCCTAATTGTTTTATGACTTCAGTTTTAAAAATTTTGAATTTCTCAAGTGCTTCAGATTTTTCTTTTATTAGAAAAAGATAGCCAAATCGAGAAAAGTCATCAATAAAAGTAATAAAGTACTTGTTACCGCAAATAGTAGGAGATGCAGGTCCACTGATGTCCGTGTGAATGATTTCTAAAAGACTTAGACTTCTATGTGCATCTTTCTTTTTGGTCTTAGTGAATTTTCCTGTGATGCAATCTATACATGTCCCCAAATCATTAAAGTCTAAGGAAGGTAAAATGTTATCTCTAATTAATCGCTTTACCCTTTCCTTAGAGATGCGACCTAAGCGTTTGTGCCACAATAATGAGGATTTCTGTTTTATCCTAGACCGTTTATCTAGAGGAGTCTCCACATTGAAAGATGTAGAAAATTTATCAGAAGTCAAAGACAATTTATATAAACCATCCACTAAAAAACCAGATCCTATTATTGCAGAATTAAAAAACAATTTAGTTTTCCACCACCAAAAGAAAAAGTAAAACCAAGTTTATCTAAGCAAGAAACTGAAATCAGATTCCTTCTAAAGGAAGGTACATAAAAAGTATTCTTTAAAATAAGTTGATGCCCTGTATCTAAAACTAAGGTAATATCTCCAACGCACTCCACTTCTACTTCAAAATCATTTCCTACCCTCAGCTTGCTTTCTTTCAGACTTGGCTTCCTCATGTTTGTGAACCTGTGTAGGACACAACAATATGGGTAGTGGAACCACTATCAAACCACCAAGAATCTAGAGGGACATCAACTAGATTAGACTCAAAACATCTAAAGCAAAATAATTACCTCCAGTTTCTTCTTGTTTTCTAACCATGCCTTGAATTCTGACATTCTCCTCTATGGTGTCCCTTGACCTTCTGAAGACACACCAAGGATTTTCTTGAATGTAGTTTGCCTAGGCCCTCCTACATGGTGGTGGTGACTATTGCCAAATTTCTTATAGGGAGCACTAAAAGAGTGTTTCTTATGTTTCATATTGCTCTTGCAGTGGGATTTAGTATGAATGGTTAGGAGAGCTAAATCACCCTTTTCTTTCCTAAGTTTCTCTTCCTCAGCCACACATTTGGTAATAAGGTCATTAACACTCCACTGCTCACCAATGGTATTATATGCTATTTTGATTTAGGTAAATTCAATTGCAAGACAGTTTAAGGCATATTGAACAATGAAATTTTCATTCAGGTCAATGGAATGGGCTTTCAGTTTGCTTTGAATGTGAACCATTCTCATAATAAATTCCCTAACACCCCCATTATGGTCATATCTCATATCCATCAATTCTTTTATTAAATATCCAGACTCAGCATTATTAGATACTTGGTATCTATCTCCGACAGCAGTGAGAAAATCTTTAGCAGATGTTGTGTCAGGCAAACCACTCAGTAGGTGCTCAGCAATGGTCCTCTTAATTGTACTTTCATTAGGTACGACAAGCATGTCCTCCCTTAGGGCCATATCTAGATCAGCTATTCCTAAGGAAAATTCTATATCCTGCCTCCATCTCTTGTAATTTGAGTCAGTTAAAATTTTGACATTCACTTGACTATTATTCATGCGAAGAAGCGTATAAGACAAAACGAATACATTAAGAACAATAATAAGGGCATCAATATAATAGTGAGGCCCAACTAAGAATCACACATTCTCCTTTGGGCGAATGTGCAACTAAATCAGAACCTCAAAGATGAGCTATGAAAATGAGGTACACTAATCTTGAAATATCATCCCTTTGGGCGGATAGATTCTCAAGACTATTGTAATCTCAATAACTCTAAGTGAAATTAGGTCTCCAACTCAAACATACAACTACCCCTTTGGGCGACAATTATATGCATTAATCGAAACATTCACGGAAAAATATAAAATTATCACAAACCATTATGATTGATCCCACTTTGGTGGTAGTCACCCATAATAATTTGTGAAACTTTCAATCGAGAATCGAAAGATATTGCCAATAGTAAATTGTATTCTAAAAAGGTTTTGTACTTATCTGATTGAATAAATAAGTAAATATCTCATGCAATTTAATAAAATGTATAAGATATGATTAAGAGAGAGTGACTACTATAAACATATCTAAAATTAGGTAATAATATTTTCCGGTGTATCCGGTGAAATAAAAACTAGAAAATGAATAAAATATACTATATAATGTAATATTTCTATTATAAAAATATTAAATGCAGCGGAAAATTTATTAAATATACATAGAAAAATCAGACTCATAAATTGAAGAAGAACAAAAAAACGAGCACAAAACAAGTTTTGTAGGCTCACACTCTCCTACACACGCCACAGTGAGAGTGGGCGTGTGCACAATATAGTCTTCTTCTTCTTGTTGAAGAAAGAGAGTATTTGCCTATTATGGAGAGAGGGCGTTGCGAGAAAGCAATGAACCCATTACCTAAGTTTCCTACAATTGTTTTATATAAATTGTTTAGAAGCTTTCATACAGACAGACGGAAGAGAGTTATAAGAAAGTTTATATAATGAAGAGAGTTAGTGAGTGAAATCAGCAGAGGCAGTGCGATTGAAAATTCAAGAAATCAACGGGACCCATTTCAACGAAGAAATCAGCAGACGTCTTTGCAAACAATTTTAATTTTTAAAAAAAAATTGTTGAGAGAGGCATTTCGATGATTAGAAGAAGAAATCAACAATGAAGAAAAGCAGAGAAATCAGAAATCAACGGAGAAATAAATCAAGAAGAAATCACGAGGAACCGTCGGCGATTAGGAAAAAAATGTAAATCGGTTGTTGAAAAACCGTCGACGTTGTGGGTAGCAAACACGGTGTTGAAGATTCTGAAACAATTGTTACATCACAATCAACGACCAAATGGTAAAAAGCGAAGTCACGAGTTGTATGTTATGATAGGATTATCCTCAATCCTCGACAATAATAAGCAATTCTTTATCACATACGTCCCGACGCTCGATACCATGTTAAAAACCATAATCAAGATTATCATACATGGTAAAGAATATCGATACTTACTTGTTGAAGACATGATCAATGAATTATGAAGACACCGCTCAGCGTTCGGTGATGGCTAAGGCTTCCACAAAATTTTCCTTTCTCTTTTAATTCAGATTACCAATGGGACAAACCGTAAAGAGATTATATGTATATATATAGGGAATCTGTGGGGACTTAGCCATTAATAAACCAGGCACATCCATCATGGGCCTTAGGGTTGAGCCTACACCATTAATCACACTAACTATATAAAAGGCTTAAGTCCAATAGGGATCACAATAATAGTGGACCATAGGCATCTTAATAGGGATCATATCATTAGCTTTGTTTTAATAAAATAAAATTACAATTGATTGTAGCCGAAAATAGATTCTAACATTAATAACGACATTTAGCAAGCGATGGCGCTATTAAATGCAAAATGATATGTAAATATATATGAGCGCATTAAAACGTCGGTCTTGATACAAGGGAACACGTGGTGCATTAACAAGGAGAGTGGCTCTCTTCTATGGGACACGTGGGTCCACGAATGGAGAACAACTGGTCTCTTTTGGATCGATTATTGTTGTTTATGTTTCTATAGTTAGTTGTTTGTTTGACTTAATCGATTACATTATTTATGCGTAGTGATATCGGTACCACTTGTTGGGTTGCTTTGTAACACCTCACTCCATAAGACCCGAACCCGACATCGACGGTGATATCCAGTCTGTGCCTTGATGATGCGTCTACATCACTCGATGAAAACTCGATATAACATTAATTTTTTTTACACAATCGCATTATATTATCATTAACGGAAAGCAATTTATATATAATCAATTCAATGGCCTTGGGCCCACTTTTTACATTTACAATTTATTTGGTCAATTGACTTTACAACTTGTCCAAATTAGTAATACAAATGTCCAAGAATAGAAACACTAAAATGACGCGAATGATCCCGACCACTTCTCTACGCTTCTTGACGGCGGATGTCATCGCTTGGTTGCCTAACGGGGTATTCTTCTAAGTCTGAAAAATAAATGCAAATTTTGGGTGAGTTTTGCGAACTCGGTGAAAACCATCATCGATGGTTCACTCAACTCATGCATTCACCAATCATATTAGCACACGGTAGCATTATGGTAATATCACATATTATCACATTTCAGTTCAATTTCATATACATACAATTTCATCATTTACATCTTCCGGTCATTTCTGATCATATATATATATACAATGCGCATGTGACCTGTTCCATTTCATTTCGTTGTTGTGACCGTGCTTGGCTGTCGATAACGGGCACATTCGTTGAGCGATGGCTCTGAAAACATGGGCTTGAAGCCTGATACATGAGCTGCGGCTCTGAATCGTTGGACACGAGGTCACAATGCGTTGGTAAAGCTCTCACATCGTTAGGCGTGATATGCCCCGTCGATGGTACTGCTCGGTCTGTTGCCTTTATCGATCACACATTTATGTTTATGCGAGGCAATGTACATATTCCAATTTCCATTTACATATCATTACTATTTGCCAATTCTTGGACTTTCGGTCCGGTATTTCAATATCTACATTTCCAATTTATTGCATCCTCTATATCACATTTACAATCCCATCGATGTATCGAAGCAAGCAGACAATTAACACTTCAATATCAATTTCCCATTTCCTCGGACCTCGGTCCGAGATCTCAATATAACATTTACAAGCAGTTACTCACAAGTAGCACCGTTATCTCATTCCAAATATTTGAGACACCTATGGTCCGAAGTCAATCAAATTCAAATACCATAAACTATAAACCTCCATTATCTCCATATGGCATAATTGCAAAAACTTAAACACATAAAGGTTGAGGAACCAACTAGGTTACTCACTGTGCTTCAAAGCTAACATCTGGAAGTCTCGATAGCGTCGGTGAATCGGCGCTCCAAATGTGCCTCTATAACAAACAAGAGGAATCCGATCACTAATTATCCAATCCGAATTAGTATAATGCACATGTAAGTGTATAATGCATGTTCATGAGATTTCGGCCCTAAATCCTAATTTTTCCGTAATAAAAATTCCATCTAAAATTAGAAAACTATAGCCATTGCGATGCTCAATTAGGACCTCGATCGGTCGAAAATAAATAAAGCAGTGACCATAGAACAATTACCGGGCTCGTCAATTTCCGTCTAAAATTCCCAATTTCTCACAAAATGAAATTCAATATTTCACAAATCCGATGCCTCGAGAATCAGGTCAATCGGACATCGGACGGAAAAGAAATTGACAAAAGAAGCAAGAAATTCCAAATTATCAATTAACAAATAAAATAATAAAAAATAAAGAAAAAGAAATCAGCCTCGCTGGGCGAGCGTCGCCCAGCGGGCCGTTTTATCCGACCTCTAAATCGCTAGAGGCGGCGTAGCCTAGCGACGGTCCTTAACGCCTCGTCACTAGAGGCGTAGGCGTCCCTAGTGACAGGCATTATTCCCATTCTCCTTCCACTTTTCATGATTTTAAACCAACTTCCAATACCCATAATTCTTAGCACACAATTCAGAACAATACAAATTATACCTTGTTGGAAAGAGCATAGAAAGCTCTACAATTCTTAAGAAGACCATAAAATTAATTTCACCCCTAAAGGTGTCAAAATCCAATCACACCAACTGCCTACACAAAACCTATCACAACAGGACAGTACCTTACCAATTCCATAACTCACTGATTCTTTAGTTAAAATTACCACAACAATATGAGCAATCAGTTCACAATGTTATCTACAACTCTTATAAACAACCCAACATCAAATTCTATTGTTAACTGTATCAAACAATTCCATAAACAATCTGTCTTCTGAAATCAACCAATCTGGACAGTAATTTTCCATTCAACATATCTCATAGCACAAATGTCACAAAAATCACAACCTTATGTTCCTGAAAGATAAGATCCCAAACTTCAATGTTCATGAAGAACTCAAACTCCAATTCGATTTCTAACATTTTCAAATCTGTTATGCAAGTTTCTGACCTAACCAGCACTTAACATCACAATGTAGGTTCAGATTTTAAAATTCCATATCTCCACATATGACTTCCAAAATTATAAGCCATATATCATTTTCAAAATCAATCTGTCATCTAGAACTCTTCAGTACAATTCAAACTCCAATTCAATTCACAAAAATTACAAAAATTCTTCCAAGTCCGAATGTGCACTAAATGTGCCAATTCAACTAGGTTTCAGTCAAGGCATAAAAACAGTCATTAGAAATCAGTTCATATCTCCCAATATACAACTCGAAAATTAACAAGATCAGTGGTAATGGAAAGCTAACTCAATAGGCTACAACTTTCATGAAGACCATTTTCCCTAATCCTATACCAATTAATTTAGAAAAATTAGCAAAACTCATTTGACATATTTGCGGGTACTGTTCCCAGACCCAGAAACAGAAACTTTCCATGCCAATTTTCGACCTTCTAACATTAAAATTTACCAACACCTATTTCACACTAAAATGAAGCCAACATCCCAAAGTTTACTTGGGCACAAACCTCACCTCATTTGCATAACCACACAATTAGTTATGATCAAAACATTGCAATAGGGTCAAGATTCATTTTCCAGCTTTACTTCTCCATTCAATTCCTAACACTTCAATACCAATACCACATGCATAAGCATCCTAATGACACAAGAATTTAGCCAATAGATTATCATAAATCTTGATTAATGACCAATACATACCAATCAATGCATCTAACAACCAATTTATTCATTAAATGCATAAATGAAAGCTTTAAAAAAAGCAACTTACCAAATCAAGTTTTCCTTCTTCCTTCATAATACTCCAAATCATGACTTTCCATTCACCCCACTCTCACACGATACTCACCAAAGGAAGGTAGAAGTTTAAACTTGTATGGTATGCAAAAGGTAGGAGAAGGAGTAGAACTTGCTTAAAACCAATGAAGAAATCAAAGAAAGAAACCAAGGGGGAGAAGCTTCGGATGAAGGAAGATGTAAGCAAGAAGAATGAGTTTTTCCCTTCTTTCACAATGAAATAACCGTAAATAAAAGATAGGAACAAATGGTGGGGGCATTACATGGTGAGGACAAGTGTAAAGTTTAAGAAAAGACAAATTAGGCAAAAAAAACAAATTAGTAAATAGGATTCTAATGCAATTTGACCCATTCTAGTCCAATGGCCCTAATTTCAATCCCAAAATAATATATACAATATTGTAGTGCCATTGGATAAAAATTTTCGATACCGAAAATCAACCGGTTCGCCACTTAGCGATTTTTTCCGGTCCGGGCAAGAACCCCGAAAAATTCCAGAAAAATTCACATAAATTCCTAAAAATGGGAAACAATTTTTGACGCTCTCAGAATAATTTTCCAAAAACAACTATACCATAAATTTCACAAAAGGTCTCAATTTGAAACCTAAGCCGGAAAATGTCATGAATGCATGTTATCATGTGCATATGCAAAACAATCATCAGTCATAGAGGCTATATGTTGTATGCTCATGCCGAGCTAAAAATCAATACTCTAGCCCGTCCCAATTTACCAAAATATCCTTCCCATCGAGAGATGGGATATTCAATTCTCCCTCTAATAAAAATTTCGTCCTCGAAATTTCATATCTGATTATCGGGAAGGTAGGGAGTCTTTTGATTAATACTCTCTTTTCCCTTTTTTCCTACGACCAAATTCGGTCAATGAGCGGGGATCAAAACAATTAATTACTCTTTTCCTTTCTCGAACTTTACATAATTTATCGCTTTCTCATGATTACGCCGCAACTTGTCACTTTCAATATCATCACTATCAATAACATATATATCGGATCCTAACAATATTTCCAATTACATCTATGAAACACTTTGTGAATCCAAACATCTTTTAGATTTTAGCCTAACTTACCAATCCATAATTCTATTCATACCACAATCACATGAGGCCCCTCATCACAATTCAATTTCCTTAACTACACCTTATTTCCATATAAGTACATTTTAGCGAGGCCATACCTTTCAAAATATTTCCTTTATAAACTTATCGATTCCGTTATTATCAAAACACAAATCTCATGAGATTTATAACCTCGATGTGAATCAATTCACTCATTGTCACCACCTTATTTTACTTAGCCTATCACTTTATTGCATTGATCACATAGTATAGGGATAACGACTCCTTTTTGCGATAAGACCCTTATACATTATTGAATGGTGTCACTCATATCTTGATTATCTGTCATACCACAACTACTTTGCACTATACATCAATTTGAGATCCCAATAAAATCCAAAATACATTGGGTTAATCACACATGTCATCGTGCACTTTGATTGGTATCCCTCAATTTCTTTTCCACAATACTTTTACTAGAACTTAACGCTTCGATTGTTTCTTGTGCTTTCTTGAACCATTCACTTATAATCATTTGATTTCCCATTTTAACTTTTCAATTACTCTATCAATACACTCTTGATAAAACTTAAAGCTTCGATCATTCCTTACATTTTCACTAACAGTTCCCATAATGAGTATCACCCATATTTCTTAATTTGAACTATACCTACCATTTTTCTCAACAATTGGAGTTAATTCTCGTTCCTCAATACGGTTTACAATTTCTACATCCTCACTTCGGGTTTTGCCAATCCGCTTTGATGCACACCAACTTTGAAATTCCCATAACTAATCATGCTTTCTTTTTACCCCTTTTTGTCAGTTCGACTATTAACACTCAATAATACACTAGATTTGATAACCTTATTACCCAAATTTTGATCTTCTGCAATAGAATTTATTTATTTATTTGCTCAATCCCTTGAATTGCACCATTAACTTAGTTTGAGTAATCGGTAGTTGAATCCTTTTCAAATCATTCAATGCATGAAATAACTCAATCGGTATCGATTTACATATTCATAGACATCTCAAACTATTTACATGCGATTAATGTCTCCAAGCTTTTAGGTCACACTTTCGGTAGAACAAAGTTCAAATCATCAATTATAATACCGCCTGGGAATTATATTTCCCCAAGGTACATAAAATCACTTTATACAATTTCCATAGATCACTTCAGAACCTTTATTGGAACATTTCAAGATAGATAGTGAATTCTTCAAATGTCTCCTTTATGATCATCAGTCATAACATTCACATGTTTCCCTCAAGTATACTTATCAATTTGCTAAAACCAGAAAATCTTTAACAATTTCTAAACGTATCCAGCATCCCGTTAGCTCTAATTAATTCCAAATTCCGCATACACATATCTTTTGAACCTTCACATTTTATCAATACTCATATCTTGATTAATTCTCCCAATATCCCATGTTCGCATACTAATTCATCCTTTATTCATTCAATCAGTTAAGATTCACTCTTAAGAGACTTGCATGTCAACCAATTTCCTCAACTATACCAATTCATCTATTTTTTATGCTTATATCCATTATCCATTCCAAACACAATTGAGACATGTTCCTTTTCAGTAATACAATAAACTTATACCCTTAGTTGACTCATATAACTCTTTCATTATCGAACGTCTCCAATAAGGAACAATTTTCATTTAATTTGTCTCATCATAACATATTACGCCACGTATGTTCCTTACCTTCATTTCTCCACATAACTCAATTTATTAAGTGATAGATCACTTACTGACTTGAATAAACAATCGTTATATCGATCTCGTACTTTCAGAACATAATTACACAAAGTATACACGAACATTTAATCCCCTCAAAGGCGCAATTAATATTCAGTAATTCTCTTACATAATCAGAACCATCTCATTAACATAATGTACACTCTTTCAGTAGCATAGTTTAGTTTTTTTAAGCTAGAGTCTCTGCGAGATGTAATACAAATCATAAAACTTTACCAATCAACTTTTTTTTCACTATATAAATATACATATCGTTACTCTTGATACTTCATGAAGATCAATCTCGAAAGCACTTAAACAATTTCTTTCCTCTACTATCTTGCCATCATCACCCTAATCATCACATCCTATCGACAATATATCTATAGTCCCATCAATGTGCCCGTTAATAGATCATCTTGCTAAGAATACCTTAATTGCATTTAATTCTCGATAACCATTCTCTTTTGGTACCAATTCTTAATCATGGGACCTTACTCTATTCATGTCCCTCATTTTATGCTCTCAAGCTCATTACCAATCGAACATCTTTAATCATCTCACTTCTTTCGCAATTGATCATTACGAACATTCTCATGCCTTACTCTCACTCATTTTGAACTTGAGCTACCGACATTATAAAGCGGAGCTTCGTAATAGGCCACCGATTACTTCCTATATCATATTCACACAAATTATTCATTTATGCTTGCTCATTTCACCCATGATGGTAATCCCACTATTAGATATACACTTACAGTGATCATATAATCTGAACTCAATAATCTTCCTATTTACACCCGTCCTCGCTCGTGAGGATCATATACAATCTCTAGTCATTGACATCTGATCGTTATAAGCACTTTCATTTCTTCTTCTAACTCATAAAGGAAATTTTTTTTTTTGACAAGACTTCTGGCTAGCAAGTATCCATTAACTTATCAATTGCAGCTTAACATTTTCACTTACCATAGGGCTCCCATAATCAGGTGTGCATTTAATTAGACAGATCAATTAAACCCGAACAACTTTTTCATCTACCAATTTCATTGTTTTACATTTCAATCTTTTCATTATTGCATTATACCCATATATTTCCGCACTCAAATCAATATCACAGATATGAAATCATTCTTGATTTTGTTCACGTAATATATTTTGACTCCAAATCACTAATCCTTATTTATAACTCTTAACATGGTAATCAATCCTAGTTGTAACCTTTCTATATCATAGAACACTTTATTTTCATTTACCTTATACACTGGACATCTTACCATTGTCACATCTCTATTTTCCTCTCTGACTTTTACAACTATCATCTTTATAGATATTCCCAATATAACGCCCATATTACACTTCACAATATACCCACAATCTCAATACACTAGATATTAAATGCATGCGATCAAACCATACTCTCTTTCCTATTTTGTGATATCCATTTCTTCCTTTTCTCACATTCTAATACATTATCCTTTTCTCCTTTTTTTTTAAACCGCTAAAGCGATCGAGACATACTTATGCATACAACCCATAGACTACTGCTGGGATCGATTGTCCTTTATGCCGTGACATGACTTAAATACATACACCTATGTTTGATTGTGCCCAGATACATTACGTACTCACGGGCTCGATACCACCTAAATGTAACACCTCACTCCCTGAGACCCGACCGACATCGACGGTGATATCCAGTCATGCCCTTGAGGTGGCGTGCTACATCACTCGATGAAAACTCGATTATAACATTTTTTTTACACAATCGCACACATATTATCATTAGCGCGAAAGCAATTTATATATAATCAATTCAATGGCCTTGGGCCCACTTTTTACATTTACAATTTATTTCGGTCAATTGACTTTACAACTTGTCCAAATTAGTAATACAAATGTCGAGAATAGAAACACTAAAATGCAGACCTTGAATCGATCCGACCACTTCTCCGCTTCTTGACGGCAGATGTCATACGCCCGTTGCCTAACGGGTATTCTTCTAAGTCTGAAAAATAAATGCAAATTTTGGGTGAGTTTTGCGAACTCGGTGAGAAACCATCATCGATGGTTCACTCAACTCATGCATTCACCAATCATATTAGCACACGGTAGCATTAATAATATCACATATTATCACATTTCAGTTCCAATTTCATATACACATACAATTTCATCATTTACATCTTCCGGTCATTTACAATCATATATATATATGCAATGCGCATGTGACAACTTTATTCCATTTCATTTCGTTGTTGTGACGTGCTTTGGCGTCGATATGGGCACATTCGTTGAGCGGTGGCTCTGAAAACATGGGCTTGAAGCCTCGATACATTGAGCTGCGGCTCTGAATACGTTGGACTGAGGTCTGTCGTTGGTGAAAGCTCTCACATCGTTAGGCGTGATATGCCCCGATCGATGCATTTGCTCGGTCCTGTTGCCTTTTATCGATCACACATTTATGTTTATGCGGGCAATGTACATATTCAATTTCCATTTACATATCATTACTATTTGCCAATTCTTGGACTTTCGGTCCAGTATTTCAATATCTACATTTCCAATTTATTGCATCCTACTATATCACATTTACAATCCCATCCAATGTATCGAAGCGAAATGCACAATTAACACTTCAATATCAATTTCTCATTTCCTCGGACCTCTGGTCCGAGATCTCAATATAACATTTACAAGCGATTACTCTGAAGTAGCACTTCGTTATCTCATTCCAAATATTTGAGACACCTATGGTCGAAGTCAATCAAATTCAAATACATAAACTATAAACCTCCATTATCTCCATATGGCATAATTGCAAAAACTTAAACACATAAAGGTTGAGGAACCAACTAGGTTACTCACCTGTACTTCGAAACTAACATCTGGAAGTCTCGATAGCGTCGGTAGATCGGCGCTCCAAATGTGCCTCTATAACAAGCAGAGGAATCCGATCACTAATTATCAATCCGAATTAGTATAATGCACATGTAAGTGTATAATGCATGTTCATGAGATTTCGGCCCTAAATCCTAATTTTCCCGTAATAAAATTCCATCTAAAATTAGAAAACTATAGCCAGCGACGATGCTCAATTCGGACCTCGATCGGTCGAAAATAAATAAAACAATGACCATAGAACAATTACCGGGCTCGTCAATTTCCGTCTAAAATTCCCAATTTCTCACAAAATGAAATTCAATATTTCACAAATCCGATGCCTCGAGAATCAGGTCAATCGGACATCGGACGGAAAAGAAATTGACAAAAGAAGCAAGAAATTCCAAATTATCAATTAACAAATAAAAATAATAAAAAAATAAAGAAAAAGAAATCAGCCTCATTTGGGCGAGGCGTCGCCCCAGCGGGCCGTTTTATCGACCTCGTCGCTAGGCGAGGCGGCGTAAGCCTAGCGACGCGGTCCATAACGCCTGCGTCACTAGGGCGGCGTGCGCCTAGTGACAAGGCATTATTCCCATTCTCCTTCCACTTTTTCATGATTTTTAAACCAACTTCCAATACCCATAATTCTTAGCACACAATTCAGAACAATACAAATTATACCTTGTTGGAAAGAGCATAGAAAGCTCTACAATTCTTAAGAAGACCATAAAAATTAATTTCACCCCTAAAGGTGTCAAAAATCCAATCACACCAACTGCCTACACAAAACCTATCACAACAGGACAGTACCTTACCAATTCCATAACTCACTGATTCTTTAGTTAAAAATTACCACAACAATATGAGCAATCAGTTCACAATGTTATCTACAACTCTTATAAACAACCCAACATCAAATTCTATTGTTAACTGTATCAAACAATTCCATAAACAATCTGTCTTCTGAAATCAACCAATCTGGACAGTAATTTTCCATTCAACATATCTCATAGCACAAATGTCACAAAATCACAACCTTATGTTCCTGAAAGATAAGATCCCAAACTTCAATGTTCATGAAGAACTCAAACTCCAATTCGATTTCTAACATTTTCAAATCTGTTATGCAAGTTTCTGACCTAACCAGCACTTAACATCACAATGTAGGTTCAGATTTTAAAATTCCATATCTCCCACATCTGACTTCCAAAATTATAAGCCATATATCATTTTCAAAATCAATCTGTCATCTAGAACTCTTCAGTACAATTCAAACTCCAATTCAATTCACAAAATTACAAAATTCTTCCAAGTCCGAATGTGCACTAAATGTGCCAATTCAACTAGGTTTCAGTCAAGGCATAAAACAGTCATTAGAAATCAGTTCATATCTCCCAATATACAACTCGAAAATTAACAAGATCAGTGGTAATGGAAAGCTAACTCAATAGGCTACAACTTTCATGAAGACCATTTTCCCTAATCCTATACCAATTAATTTAGAAAAATTAGCAAAACTCATTTGACATATTTGCGGGTACTGTTCCCAGACCCAGAAACAGAAACTTTCCATGCCAATTTTCGACCTTCTAACATTAAAATTTACCAACACCTATTTCACACTAAAATGAAGCCAACATCCCAAAGTTTACTTGGGCACAAACCTCACCTCATTTGCATAACCACACAATTAGTTATGATCAAAACATTGCAATAGGGTCAAAGATTCATTTTCCAGCTTTACTTCTCCATTCAATTCCTAACACTTCCAATACCAATACCACATGCATAAGCATCCTAATGACACAAGAATTTAGCCAATAGATTATCATAAATCTTGATTAATGACCAATACATACCAATCAATGCATCTAACAACCAATTTATTCATTAAATGCATAAATGAAAGCTTAAAAAAAGCAACTTACCAAATCAAGTTTTCCTTCTTCCTTCATTAATACTCCAAATCATGACTTTCCATTCACCCCACTCTCACACGATACTCACCAAAGGAAGGTAGAAGTTTAAACTTGTATGGTATGCAAAAGGTAGGAGAAGGAGTAGAACTTGCTTAAAACCAATGAAGAAATCAAAGAAAGAAACCAAGGGGGAGAAGCTTCGGATGAAGGAAGATGTAAGCAAGAAGAATGAGTTTTTTCCTTCTTTCACAATGAAATAACCGTAAATAAAAGATAGGAACAAATGGTGGGGGCATTACATGGTGAGGACAAGTGTAAAGTTTAAGAAAAGACAAATTAGGCAAAAAAAAACAAATTAGTAAATAGGATTCTAATGCAATTTGACCCATTCTAGTCCAATGGCCCTAATTTCAATCCCAAAATAATATATACAATATTGTAGTGCCATTGGATAAAATTTTCGATACGAAAATCAACCGGTTCGCCACTTAGCGATTTTTCGGTCAGGCAAGAACCGAAAATTTCAGAAAAATTCACATAAATTCCTAAAATGGGAAACAATTTTGGCGCTCTCGAATAATTTTCCAAAAACAACTATACCATAAATTTCACAAAGGTCTCAATTTGAAACCTAAGCGGAAAATGTCATGAATGCATGTTATCATGTGCATATGCAAAACAATCATCGATCATAGAGGCTATATGTTGTATGCTCATGCCGAGCTAAAATCAATACTCTAGCCGTCCCAATTTACAAAATATCCTTCCCATCGAGATGGGATGTTACAATTCTCCTCCTAATAAAAATTTCGTCCTCGAAATTTCATATCTGATTATCGTGAAGGTAGGGAGTCTTTTGATTAATACTCTCTTTTTCTCTTTGTTTCCACTACACGACCAAATTCGGTCAATGAGCGGGATCAAAACAATTAATTACTCTTTTCCTTTCTCGAACTTTACATAATTTACTGCTTTCTCATGATTACTGCGCAACTTGTCACTTTCAATATCATCACTATCAATAACATATATATCGGATCCTAACAATATTTCCAATTACATCTATGAAACACTTTGTGAATCAGAAACATCTTTTAGATTTTAGCCTAACTTACCAATCCATAATTCTATTCATACCACAATCACATAGAGGCCCCTCATCACGAATTCAATTTCCCTTAACTACACCTTATTTCCATATAAGTACATTTTAGCCGAGGCCATACCTTTCAAAATATTTCCTTTATAAACTATCGATTCCGTTATTATCAAAACACAAATCTCATGAGATTTATAACCTCAGTGTGAATCAATTCGACTCATTGTCACCACCTTATTTTACTTAGCCTATCACTTTATTGCATTGATCACATAGTATAGGGATAACGACTCCTTTTGGCGATAAGACCCTTATACATTATTGAATGGTGTCACTCATATCTTGATTATCATCATACCACAACTACTTTGCACTATACATCAATTTGAGATCCCAATAAAATCCAAAATACACATTGGTTAATCACACGTGTCATCGTGCACTTTGATTGGTATCCTCAATTTCTTTTCCACAATACTTTTACTAGAACTTAACGCTTGATTGTTTCTTGTGCTTTCTTGAACCATTCACTTATAATCATTTGATTTCCCATTTTAACTTTTCAATTACTCTATCAATACCTCTTGATAAAACTTAAAGCTTGATCATTCCTTACATTTTCACTATGATTCCCTATAATGAGTATCACCCATATTTCTTAATTTGAACTATACCTACCATTTTTCTCAACAATTGGAGTTAATTCCCGTTCCTCAATACGGTTTACAATTTCTACATCCTCACTTCGGGTTTTGCCAATCCGCTTTGATGCACACCAACTTTGAAATTCCCATAACTAATCATGCTTTCTTTTTACCCCTTTTTGTCAGTTCGACTATTAACACTCAATAATACACTAGATTTGATAACCTTATTACCCAAATTTTGATCTTCTGCAATAGAATTTATTTATTTATTTGCTCAATCCCTTGAATTGCACCATTAACTTAGTTTGGAGTAATCAGCCGTTGAATCCTTTTCAAATCATTCAACTGCATGAAATAACTCAATCGGTATCGATTTACATATTCATAGACATCTCCAAACTATTTACATCGATTAATGTCTCCAAGCTTTTAGGTCACACTCAGTAGAACAAAGTTCAAATCATCAATTATAATACCGCCCATGGAATTATATTTCCCCCAAGGTACATAAAATCACTTTATACAATTTCCATAGATCACTTGAACCTTCTTTGGAACATTTCAAAGATAGATAGTGAATTCTTCAAATGTCTCCTTTATGATCATCACCATAACATTCACATGTTTCCCTCAAGTATACTTATCAATTTGCTAAAACCGAAAAATCTTTAACAATTTCTAAACGTATCCAAGATCCCGTTAGCTCTAATTAATTCCAAATTCGCATACACATATCTTTTGAACCTTCACATTTTATCAATACTCATATCTTGATTAATTCTCCCAATATCCCATGTTAGCATACTAATTCATCCTTTATTCATTCAATCAGGTTAAGATTCACTCTTAAGAGACTTGCATATCAACCAATTTCCTCAACTATACCAATTCATCTATTTTTATGCTTATATCCATTATCCATTCCAAACACAATTGAGACATGTTCCTTTTCAGTGTACAATAAACTTATACCTTAGTTGACTCATATAACTCTTTCATTATCGAGCGTCTCAATAAGGAACAATTTTCATTTAATTTGTCTCATCATAACATATTACGCCACATGTTCCTTACCTTCATTTCTCCACATAACTCAATTTATTCGTGATAGATCACTTACTAACTTGAATAAACAATCGTTATATCGATCTCGTACTTTCGAACATAATTACACAAAGTATACACGAACATTTAATCCCCTCAAAGGCGCATTAATATTCAGGTAATTCTCTTACATAATCGAACCATCTCATTAACATAATGTACACTCTTTCAAAGAGCATAGTTTAGTTTTTTAAGCTAGAGTCTCGCGGATGTAATACAAATCATAAAACTTTACCAATCAACTTTTTTTTCACTATATAAATATACATATCGATTACTCTTGATACTTCATGAAGATCAATCTCTGAGCACTTAAACAATTTCTTTCCCTACTATCTTGCCATCATCACCTAATCATCACATCCTATCGACAATATATCTCTATAGTCCCATCAATGTGCCCGTTAATAGATCATCTTGCTAAGAATACCTTAATTGCATTTAATTCTCGATAACCATTCTCTTTTGGTACCAATTCTTAATCATGGGGACCTTACTCTATTCATGTCCCTCATTTTATGCTCTCAAGCTCATTACCAATGCGAACATCTTTAAGCTCTCACTTCTTTCGCAATTGATCATTACGAACATTCTCATGCCTTACTCTCACTCATTTTGAACTTGAGCTACCGACATTATAAGCGGAGCTTCGTAATAGGCCACCGATTACTTCCTATATCATATTCACACAAATTATTCATTTATGCTTGCTCATTTCACCCATGATGGTAATCCCACTATTAGATATACACTTACGGTGATCATATAATATGAACTCAATAATCTTCCTATTTACACCGTCCTCGCTCGTGAGGATCATATACAATCTCTAGTCATTGACATCGATCGTTATAAGCACTTTCATTTCTTCTTCTAACTCATAAAGTAAATTTTTTTTTGACAAGACTTACGGCTGCAAGTATCCATTAACTTATCAATTGCGACTTAACATTTTCACTTACCATAGGCTCCCATAATCGGTGTGCATTTAATTAGATGGATCAATTAAACCGAACAACTTTTCATCTACCAATTTCATTGTTTTACATTTCAATCTTTTCATTATTGCATTATACCCATATATTTCCGCTTTCAAATCAATATCACAGATATGAAATCATTCTTGATTTTGTTCACGTAATATATTTTGACTCGAATCACTAATCCTTATTTATAACTCTTAACATGGTAATCAATCCTAGTTGTAACCTTTCTATATCATAGAACACTTTATTTTCATTTACCTTATACCTTTGGACATCTTACCATTGTCACATCTCTATTTTCCTCTCGACTTTTACAACTATCATCTTTATAGATATTCCCAATATAACGCCTATATTACACTTCACAATATACCCGTCAATCTCAATACACTAGATATTAAATGCATGCGATCAAACCATACTCTCTTTCCTATTTTGTGATATCCATTTCTTCCTTTTCTCACATTCTAATACATTATCCTTTTCTCCTTTTTTTTAAACCGCTAAAACAGTAGAGACATACTTATGCATACAACCCATAGACTACACTGGGATCGATTGTCACATGTCTGCGTGACATGACTTAAATACATGCACCCTATGTTTGATGTGCCCGGATACATTACGTACTCTTCGGGCTCGATACCACCTAAATGTAACACCTCACTCCATGAAGACCGAACCCACATCGACGGTGATATCCAGTGTCATGCCCATGAGGTGGCGTGCTACATCACTCGATGAAAACTTCGAGATAACATTTTTTTTACACAATCGCATACATATTATCATTAACGCGAAAGCAATTTATATATAATCAATTCAATGGCCTTGGGCCCACTTTTTACATTTACAATTTATTTCGTCAATTGACTTTACAACTTGTCCAAATTAGTAATACAAATGTCCAAGAATAGAAACACTAAAACAGACGCTGAATCGATCCTCACCACTTCTCCGCTTCTTCAACGGCGGATGTCATACGCCTGCTGCTTAACGGGTATTCTTCTAAGTCTGAAAAATAAATGCAAATTTTGGGTGAGTTTTGCGAACTCGGTGAGAAACCATCATCGATGGTTCACTCAACTCATGCATTCACCAATCATATTAGCACGGTAGCATTAATGATAATATCACATATTATCACATTTCGGTTCCAATTTCATATACATACAATTTCATCATTTACATCTTCCGGTCATTTACGATCATATATATATATGCAATGCGCATGTGACACTTATTCCATTTTCATTTCGTTGTTGTGGATCGTGCGCTGGCTGTCGATGAACGGCACATTGCGTTGAGCGATGGCTCTGAAAACATGGGCTTGAAGCCACGATACATTGAGCTGCGGCTCTGAATACGTTGGACTGAGGTCCTGTGCGTTGGTAGCTCTCACATACGTTAGGCGTGATATGCCTTACGTCTGATGGTTGCTCGGTCCAACCGCCTTTTATCGATCACACATTTATGTTTATGCGGGCAATGTACATATTCCAATTTCCATTTACATATCATTACTATTTGCCAATTCTTGGACTTTCGTCCCAGTATTTCAATTATCTACATTTCCAATTTATTGCATCCTACTATATCACATTTACAATCCCATCCAATGTATCGAAGCAAACAGACAATTAACACTTCAATATCAATTTCCCATTTCCTCGGACCTCGGTCCGAGATCTCAATATAACATTTACAAACAAGCTTACTCACAAGTAGCACCGTTATCTCATTCCAAATATTTGAGACACCTATGGTCCAAGTCAATCAAATTCAAATACACATAAACTATAAACCCTCCATTATCTACATATGGCATAATTGCAAAACTTAAACACATAAAGGTTGAGGAACCAACTAGGTTACTCACCTGCATTTCGAGCTAACATCTGGAAGTCTCGATAACGTCGGTGAATCGGCGCCCAAATGTGCCTCTATAACAAATGAGAGGAATCCGATCACTAATTATCAATCCGAATTAGTATAATGCACATGTAAGTGTATAATGCATGTTCATGAGATTTCCCCTAAATCCTAATTTTTCCGTAATAAAATTCCATCTAAAATTAGAAAACTATAGCCAGCGATTGCTCAATTAGGACCTCGATCGGTCGAAAATAAATAAAATAAATGACCATAGAACAATTACCCGGGGCTACGTCAATTTCCCGTCTAAAAATTCCCAATTTCTCACAAAATGAAATTCAATATTTCACAAATCCGATGCCTCGAGAATCAGGTCAATCGGACATCGGACGGAAAAGAAATTGACAAAAGAAGCAAGAAATTCCAAATTATCAATTAACAAATAAAAATAATAAAAAATAAAGAAAAAGAAATCAGCCTCGCTGGGGCGAGACGTCGCCCCAGCGGGGCCGTTTTATCCGGCCTCGTCGCTAGGGCGAGGCGTCGCCCTAGCGACGCGGTCCCTTAACGCCTCGTCACTAGGGCGAGGCGTCGCCCTAGTGACAAGGCATTATTCCCATTCTCCTTCCACTTTTTCATGATTTTTAAACCAACTTCCAATACCCATAATTCTTAGCACACAATTCAGAACAATACAAATTATACCTTGTTGGAAAGAGCATAGAAAGCTCTACAATTCTTAAGAAGACCATAAAAATTAATTTCACCCCTAAAGGTGTCAAAAATCCAATCACACCAACTGCCTACACAAAACCTATCACAACAGGACAGTACCTTACCAATTCCATAACTCACTGATTCTTTAGTTAAAAATTACCACAACAATATGAGCAATCAGTTCACAATGTTATCTACAACTCTTATAAACAACCCAACATCAAATTCTATTGTTAACTGTATCAAACAATTCCATAAACAATCTGTCTTCTGAAATCAACCAATCTGGACAGTAATTTTCCATTCAACATATCTCATAGCACAAATGTCACAAAAATCACAACCTTATGTTCCTGAAAAGATAAGATCCCAAACTTCAATGTTCATGAAGAACTCAAACTCCAGTTCGATTTCTAACATTTTCAAATCTGTTATGCAAGTTTCTGACCTAACCAGCACTTAACATCACAATGTAGGTTCAGATTTTAAAATTCCATATCTCCCACATCTGACTTCCAAAAATTATAAGCCATATATCATTTTCAAAATCAATCTGTCATCTAGAACTCTTCAGTACAATTCAAACTCCAATTCAATTCACAAAAATTACAAAAATTCTTCCAAGTCCGAATGTGCACTAAATGTGCCAATTCAACTAGGTTTCAGTCAAGGCATAAAAACAGTCATTAGAAATCAGTTCATATCTCCCAATATACAACTCGAAAATTAACAAGATCAGTGGTAATGGAAAGCTAACTCAATAGGCTACAACTTTCATGAAGACCATTTTCCCTAATCCTATACCAATTAATTTAGAAAAATTAGCAAAACTCATTTGACATATTTGCGGGTACTGTTCCCAGACCCAGAAACAGAAACTTTCCATGCCAATTTTCGACCTTCTAACATTAAAATTTACCAACACCTATTTCACACTAAAATGAAGCCAACATCCCAAAGTTTACTTGGGCACAAACCTCACCTCATTTGCATAACCACACAATTAGTTATGATCAAAACATTGCAATAGGGTCAAAGATTCATTTTCCAGCTTTACTTCTCCATTCAATTCCTAACACTTCCAATACCAATACCACATGCATAAGCATCCTAATGACACAAGAATTTAGCCAATAGATTATCATAAATCTTGATTAATGACCAATACATACCAATCAATGCATCTAACAACCAATTTATTCATTAAATGCATAAATGAAAGCTTTAAAAAAAAAGCAACTTACCAAATCAAGTTTTTCCTTCTTCCTTCACTTAATACTCCAAATCATGACTTTCCATTCACCCCACTCTCACACACGATACTCACCAAAGGAAGGTAGAAGTTTAAACTTGTATGGTATGCAAAAGGTAGGAGAAGGAGTAGAACTTGCTTAAAACCAATGAAGAAATCAAAGAAAGAAACCAAGGGGGAGAAGCTTCGGATGAAGGAAGATGTAAGCAAGAAGAATGAGTTTTTCCCTTCTTTCACAATGAAATAACCGTAAATAAAAGATAGGAACAAATGGTGGGGGCATTACATGGTGAGGACAAGTGTAAAGTTTAAGAAAAGACAAATTAGGCAAAAAAAACAAATTAGTAAATAGGATTCTAATGCAATTTGACCCATTCTAGTCCAATGGCCCTAATTTCAATCCCAAAATAATATATACAATATTGTAGTGCCATTGGATAAAATTTTTAGATAACGAAAATCAACGGTTCACCACTTAGCGATTTTTTCGGTCCGGGCAAGAACCCGAAAATTCCAGAAAAATTCACATAAATTCCTAAAATGGGAAACAATTTTGGCGCTCTCGAATAATTTTCCAAAAACAACTATACCATAAATTTCACAAAAGGTCTCAATTTGAAACCTAAGCCGGAAAATGTCATGAATGCATGTTATCATGTGCATATGCAAAACAATCATCGATCATAGAGGCTATATGTTGTATGCTCATGCCGAGCTAAAAATCAATACTCCTAGCCCGTCCCAATTTACCAAAATATCCTTCCCATCAGAGATGGGATGTTACATGCTTGATTTTAGGAGGCGTTTATTCTTGGTTCTGTTAAGCCTGGTCTCGATAAAAGGCCGGTTTGAATTGAATAAAAGTAGTGAATTTTACATGCAACTCCTTTATCCCTCTCGCTTTCTCCTTCTATCATCTCTGCTTATTTCGCAGTACAAACTCTAATATTCTCTCCAAAAGGAAAATTCCACTAACGGTGGTATCGAGCCGAGTTTCAATGGAAACACGCAACCAAACAAATTCGAGTTTAGCGATGATGCTCGAAATTGTTCAAAAACATGAGTCCACCTTCAGAGATACACTCAACCCTACAAACTATCCCGACTAAGTTACAAACCATGGAAGCCACACAAACCCTCCACCAAAACACCCTCATCGATTAGAATCCATACATCTACGACCACAACATCACCGGTCTTCATCGAGAGACACACCAAGGTGAACCCTCAAACTTCCACCATCTAATATCAACCACAACAAAGACAGTCAATGGACAAAACTTCCCATATCGACTTCATTTAACTTACAAACCCCATAAATATCCCTTCTCCAAACACAAACCAGCCACGATAGCCACATAGACCCCAAAAATCATCACCTCAAGCTTAATTTCCCGAAATTTGAAGGAGATGATCCACATGGTTAGAATTTTAAGGCAGAACAATATTTTGATTTCAAATGTGTACACGAAGATCAACAAGTGCAGCTAGCATCATTTCACTTAAAAGGAGTTGTCGTCCAATGGTATAGGTGGATTATACGATATAAAGGACCAATGAATTGGGTTGAATTCACTAGAGCTTTGCTTGCTCGCTTTGGTCCAACTGATTATGAAGACCCTCGAAGCATTAACCCGTCTAAAACAAGTGGGTTCGATGGCGACTATCAACAAGAATTTGAGAAGCTTTCTAACCAAGTAGATGACTTGCACGAGAAATTTCTAATTGGATGCTTTGTGGCTGGATTAAAAGATGATGTTCGAATGGACGTGAGACTCAAACAACCATGAACACTAACCAATGCCATTGGTCTTGCGTTTGGTGAAGAGAAGAATGAATTACAAAGAAGAGGGTTGTTTTAAAACAACCATTTCCATACCGCATCCTTCCACAACAACAACCGGTACAAGCTAGTTTATTGGGTCCTCCTCCACAAATTAAATCTGGAAATAACAATGCAGGTTGGCCATCGCAATCTACCCCCATCTGCAATTACAAGTCAAGAAGCCCGTGAACACGAGACAAGGACCTCTGTTACTACCGTGATGAAAAGTTCATACTTGGACACCGTCAAACGCCCACGCTTGTTTATGATTGAAGATGTCACTGAAGAAGAACTGAGCCACTTGAAGAACTTCTCGAGATCTCTTTCCATGCTATTACAGGACTGAACACCCCAGACTCTCCGATTGCAAGGTCATCTCAAAGGAAAAGATGTGGTGATTCTTGTAGATGGTGGAAGCACCCACAACTTCATGGATCAATCCTTAGTACATAAATTAGACCTGCCAGTAGAACAAGATCAGCAGTTCCAAGTGATGGTGGCAAACAAGGAGAAAATCACTTGTTCAGAAAGTGTTCGGTGTCACTTTGAACATTCAGGGTTCCAAACACAAGCGATTTCTACATTTTACGGTGGTCGCTTGTTCACTTGTTCTTGAGTACAATGGTTGTCTACTTTGGGACCTATTGAAACAGATTACAAAAACTTGACCATGATAGTGAAGCAAGGAAATCGCCTTATATGTTCCATGGCATCAAGGGTGGTAATCTAGAAGCTTTGACAAATAAAGAATATAATGGCCAATTTTGCTATAGTTTTTATTGCAGATGTAGACCTCGAAATATAAGGCTCAATAACGCATCCCCCGCCTACAACGCCTTCTCAGGCAGTACCAACACATATTTCAAACTCCAACCCAATTACCTCCACACCGCACTCAGGATCATAATATTCCATTATGCCCCAAAGCGCACCAGTTAATGTACGACCCTATAGATACCCTTATTATCGAAGACAGAAATTGAAAAACAAGTCGAGAGCTTCTTGAGCAGGATTAATTCGACCAAGCAAGAGTCCTTTTCCTCCCCAAGATTACTCGTTAAAAGGCGGATGGCGATTGGTGCTTCAGTATTGACTATCGTGCACTCAATGAAATCACTTAAAGGACAAGTTTTCAATTCGGTCATCGATGAACTTCTTGATGAACTTTATGGGTCACGAGTATTCTCCAAGATCGACTTACGATCTGATTATCATCAAATCAGAGTCGCAATGGAAGATGTCCACAAAACAGCCTTTCGAACCCACGAAGGCCATTATGAATTCTTGGTTATGCCATTTGGCTTAACCAATGCTGCAGCCACTTTCCAATGCTTGATGAACGACATTTTTCGGCCTTACCTACGTAAGTACATTTTAGTATTTTTTGACGATATTTTAGTGTACAGTAGGACGTGGGAAGAACACTTGAATCACTTGAAGACGGTATTGGAACTATTGCTCCAACACCAATTGTACGCAAAGGAATCAAAATGTTGCTTTGGTGTTCAACAAGTTGAGTATTTGGGCCACATTGTTTCTGACCAAGGAGTTGTTGTTGATCCAACCAAAATACAACCAGTTCAAGCATGGCCATAGCCAACAACGACAAAAGGAGTACGTGGATTTCTAGGTCTCGCGGGGTATTATCGCAAATTTATTCTTGGGTTTGGAAGTATTACTGCTCCACTCACTAAACTTCTGACCAAAAATGGATTCCATTTGACATCTGAATGTACTATAGCCTTCAACGAGCTCAAGCAAGCCTTGTCATCTCCACCAGTTCTGCAATTGCCAAATTTTCTAAAACCTTTGTGGTAGAAAGTGATGCCAGTGGTAAGGGATTGGTGCCATCTTATCGCAAGAGGAAGACCCATTGCTTACTATAGTGAAGCTCTTAAAGGTTCTATGTTGACTCTCTCAACTTACGAAAAGAGATGCTTGCTATTGTGAAAGCCATTAGAAGTGGCGACCATACTTGTTAGGCCGGCCCTTTGTAGTTCGTCAGAGCAGAGAAGCTTAAAATACTTACTCGACGGAGGATTACCACTCCCGCTCAAGCTCGCTGGATGCCAAAACTAATGGGGTAGGATTATGTCATTGAATATCGTAAGGGAAAAGAAAATTAGGGTGCTGATGCCTTGTCTAGGGTGGTTGAATTTCATATGCTCACACTGTCCATTCCAGACTCAACATGGTGGTCTACGTTACAACATGAGGTATTAATGACCCTTTTATTCAAGATTGCAGGAAGAGTTTTTGTCTCAAAAGGACTTTGCGTTCAGCAAAAAGGATGGAGTTTGGACAAAACAGGGCAAGGTATTTTTGAGTCCTAATAGCTCTTTAATTCCTGTTATACTCCAACACTCACACGCTTCACCTCTTGGTGGGCACTTTGGGTATGAGAAAAGTTTGAATCGAATTAAAACACATTTCTGTGGCCTGGCATTCGCACAAAGAAAAGAAATTTATTCAAATTGTTCAACCCGCCAACGTTATAAAATGTACACCTTGAAGCCACCTGGTCTTCTTCAACCTCTACCGATTCCGAAGCTATTTGGACAGACATCTCCATGGATTTCATAGAAGGTCTTCCTCTCTCCACAGGTGTTCGACAATCCACGGTGGTAGTCGACCGTCTTTCAAAATACAGCCATTTCATTCCCTTACAACATCCCTTCACAGCAGAAGAACAGTGGCAAGGAATTTATATGTAACATCGTTAAACTTCATGGGGTTCCACGTTCCATTGTAAGTGACCGTGATAAAATTTTCCTCGATGCGTTTTGGCAACATTTGTTTAAACTCCATGGCACATAACTAAAGTTAAGCTCCAGTTATCACCCCGGTGATGGGCAAACAGAGGTTGTAAATAGGACTCTAGAACAATACCTTCGTTACTTCACTGGTGATCAACCACGACGTTGAGTTGATTTGGTTACCTTGGGCGAGCTAAGCTACAACAATGGCTGCCACTCTTCCACTAAAATTTCACCATTTGAAGCTGTCTACGGTATCAAACCTCCTACTGTTTTACCATATGTTGCAGGCACCACAAAGGTTCAATCAGAGATGACTACCTCCGACAACGATCCGACATCCTTCGCAACTTAAAACTGAACCTACATCGAGCTCAAGAACACATGATACCCAAGCTAATCGGCATAGAAGAGAGGTACAATTTCAAGTTGGTGATTGGGTTTATTTAAAACTCCAGCCATATCGCCAATCTTCGTCGCATTTGAAACTCTACCAAACTGTCTCCACGCTACTTCGGTCCTTCCAAATTCGAACGCGTTGGGCTCGTTGCTTATCGCCTTGACTTACCTCCTGGGTCGAAGATTCGTGCTGTGGTACATGTAAGTTTATTACACAAACATTTGGGGGATCGTCCAACGCCTTTGGTAGCCTTACCACCAATTTCTGATGACTCTGTCATTCTTCCTCAACCTCTCCAAATTTTGGATCGCCGCGTGTTGAAGAAAGGAAATATAATCCATTCTCGAGGTTTTGGTGAAATGGCACTCGCACTATCGATGCAGATGCCACTTGGGAGAATTCGACATTTTTCTAAGACTTATCCAAAGTTTGTCCTTGAGGACAAGGACTCTCTAAGGGACGGGCAATGATACGGTCTTGATACAGGGAACACGTGGAGCATTAAGTGTTAGAAGATCAAGTTAATTTTGTCCGCACCGAGTCGATCCCTATTTGGTTATTAGTCCATGGGCGGATGGGTCACCATCCCAATGACCCATCCTCTCTTAAGTCACCTACATGCCTCCTTACCTCTGCAAACACCACCAACACTCGTCCCTTCCGCCATCAAGAACGCACACAGTTTTGTTCCACTCGATTGGTAGGCCTAGCGCCACCTCGATTACCTTCCTCGTGGTCCTTGGCGTTGCTTTATTCCTCTGCCATCTTTGTACATAGTTTGTAGGTACAACAGCATACGACCAATATAAATACACAACCAATAACATTCATTTTCTTTTACAAGATAAATAGGCTACTCATGTACAGACTTTCTTATGGTGAATTGAAATAAGAAGACCATCTCTTTTTTTTGTGGTATCGAGCCTATGGTCTAATCCAACTCACCATCCAAAATGTCATTTGTGGTGAGAGTGAAACCAAACAATTAAACTCCAAAGATCTTGAAAATATTCCATCACCAACACCAAAACCTTGGAGCAATCCTTGTCACCACCCTCTTCAACGGGGATAATTACCTAACATGGAGCAAAGCAATGATGATAGCACTTTGTGCCAAAGATAAGCTATCATTCATAGATGGAACATGCAATCAACCAGTAGAAGACAGAAGCTTACTCACTAGATGGAAGAGGGCAGATTCTATGGTCAAATCTTGGATCCTCAATTCGATGAGCAAAGAGCTAGGAGATGCATTCCTATCATTCCCTACGGCCAAGGAGCTTTGGGATGAGCTAAAGGAAAGATTTGGAGAGGCAAATGGCCCGTTGCTGTACCAGATAGAAAGGGACATTAGTCAATTAAAACAAGGTAATCTAACTATCTCAGCCTATTACACCAAGCTAAATAAGCTTTGGGATGATTTGTCTAGTTTAAGCCCCACACCCACTTGTACGTGTGATGCTGCCAAAGCTATTCACATGAAGGAGAACACACACAGACTTGTGCAGTTCCTGATGGGTCTAAATGAAGAATATGAACATGTGGTGAACCAAGTGATGCTTATGGAACCTCTACCCATGGTAAACAGAGCCTATACCATGATGCAGAAAGTTGAAAGGCAAAGAACGATAAATGCAGGTAATGAAAACAACATGAATGTTGCTATGATGGCAAAACAACCTACTTTTAACACAAAGAAGGGAGGCAAAAATAATAATAGTGGTAGGAAAACCTACACCAAGAAAGAAGACAAACACTGTGAGAAATGCAGAAAAGCAGGGCATACCGTAGAGACATGCTTCAAAATTCAAGGGGTGCCTGAATGGTATAAGGAGCTGACCGGACAGAAAAGTAGAGCCAACCTAGTTGCTTTCGGTGATTCTCCTGCAGATACATCAAGTGAACATAGTGAAGGGACTGATAAAGGAGACCAAATTTCCCACAGTCTAGCCACATTCATACAACAAGAAATCTCGAAAGCAATCAAGGGAAAAGCCACAATTGAAGTAAAGATGGGAGGTCTTGCGAACTTTGCAGGTAACAGTTGCATAAACAAACATCATACAGAAAATGCATGTGCATGGTTAATAGATTCAGGGGCATCATCACATATGCTCAAGGATTTAAATTATTGTCACAAACACGAAGTAAACAGAATGTATGATCCGGTTATACTCCCGGATGGCACACAACAGGAGGTACAACACATATGCCAAGGCACCTTTGGTGATAGAATTACACTTAATGACATGTTACACATTCCAAGTTTCTTCAAGAATTTGCTCTTAGTCAACAAGCTCACCACACAAAATGATGTAGCTGCCATTTTCATATCTAACAATCTATTCTTGCAAGACCTTCAGACTAACAACATCATAGCGAATATTAAGGCCAGAAATGGATAGTATGAGCTAAATCCAAGCTGCCTATTACCTCCAGGAACCCAGAAAGGTCCTTCCCTAGACTTTTATAAAACCAAGAATGTTGTTTGCAGTGTTATTATTCCTAGTGATGTTTGTCACAATAGATTAGGGCATATTTCCAAAAAAAAAAATGCAACGTATTAATGAAGTTAAAGTTCCTGTTCATGATTTGTCAAATTGTCAAGTATGCCCTATGGCAAAACAACATAGAAAACCTTTCCCTAAACACACAATTAAGACCACCAGAACCTTTGAACTCTTGCATATGGATCTATGGGGGCCCTATCGGATCCCTACAACCAATGGATCTCAATTTTTCCTCACCATAGTGGATGACTACTCTAGAGCAACTTGGACTTTCCTACTTCGACACAAAAATGAAACCCAACCCACCATAATCCAATTCATCAAAACCGTGGAGAAGCAGTATGACACTAGAGTTTTGAGAATCCAAACAGATAACGGGAAGGAATTCATAAATCATTAATGCAGAAAATATTTTGCTGAAATGGGAATAATGCATCAGAAAAGTTGCCCCTATACCCCACAACAAAATGGTGTTGTGGAAATCAAGCACAAACACCTCCTCCAGATAACTAGAGCTCTGCTGCTTACAGCAAAATTGCCCAAACATTTTTTGGGAGAAGCCCTTCTTACAGCCTCCTATCTCCTAAATAGAATCCCCACCAAGACTCTACATTGGAAAACCCCCTATGAAAGACTCCACATGAGAGAACCCACATATGATCACCTCAAAACTTTCGGGTGCCTATGTTTTGCCTTAAACAAAACACCCAGAAAGACCAAGTTAGACCCTAGAGCTTCCAAATGCATTTTCCTTGGATACATGCCAGACTACAAAGCATACAGAGTAATGGACCTTGAGACCAAACACATTTTCAGCTCAGGGGATGTAACCTTTCATGAAGGCACTTTTTCCTTTGCCAACACTCACAACAAACCAGCACAAGCAACAACACCATTATTCCCCAACATCACCCTCGACAGTGATGTGGAAAAACCAAGAGAACTGCACAGACCTGCACATATGCATGACACAGAAGGCACACCAGGAACAACAGATAATCTACCTCTACCCTATGAGTCCCCAGCCCAACACATCACCCCAACTTATCCTATCCGAAGAAGCAGTAGAACTCACACCATACCCAAATACCTGGACGATTATGTACTCCACGCATCTGCTCATCAATCCACTACTGACCTTGATATCTCTAATGTTGTTTCACAAGTCTTTGATCCTACAGGAATAGAAAACAGCAAGCAGTTATATCCTCAAATCACATATGCTCGACCATATATGGACTTCCTAGGTAATGTAAACACTGCCTATGAACCTCTCTCTTATGAGACAGCGTGTCTATCAAAGAAATGGAGGGATTCGATGAACTCACAACTAACAGCTCTTGAAGACAATCAAACGTGGATATTGACAGAATTGCCTCCAGGGAAGCGAGCTATAACATCAAAATGGGTGTACAAGGTCAAATACAAACCAGATGGTTCAGTTGAAAAATTGAAATCAAGATTGGTGGCCAAGGGTTTCAACCAATGAGAAGGAGTGGATTATTCAGAGGTGTTCTCTCCCGTGGCCAGAATCGTGACTATCAGGACCTTACTAGCTATAGCAACTATCAAGCAATGGCCTATAATCCAGTGTGACATCAATGATGCCTATCTTCATGGTAACCTAGATGAGGAACTCTACATGATTCCTCCACAAGGATACATAAAGGCCAAGAAAGGGGAAGTATGCAGACTACTGAAATCAATTTACGGGCTCAAGCAAGCAGGGAGGCAATGGCATAAGGCATTGACTACGACACTGAAAACTCTAGGGTTTACCAAGGCAGAAGAGGACCACTGCTTATATACCAAAGGCCACGGAGAAGAATTTGCTGCCCTTATCATCTATGTCGATGATATCCTCATCACAGGGACTAGTGAAACACTTCTCAATGACACCAAGCAAACTTTGCATAGAAAATTCTCAATAAAAGACTTGGGATACGCTAAGTACTTCCTAGGTGTTGAAATTGCTAGATCAGAGGAAGGCACAATACTCAGTCAGAGTAAGTATGTGCGAGATATTTTACAGGAAACAGAATTACTAGACTCCAAACCCTACAGCACACCTATAACACCAGGCAGTAAACTTACCATCGACGAAGGAGAGCCCCTCAAAGACTCGGAGAAATACCAAAGAATCGTCGGTCGTCTCCAGTACTTGAATTTCACCAGGCCTGATATTGCCTACATCACACAGCAGTTAAGTCAATTTATGAAAACACCAAGGGAACCCCACTGGAAAGCAGTAAAACACACCTTAAAGTACCTGAAGGGTACACAACATCAGGGTCTATTTTACCCGACACGCTCGACCCTAGAACTCTCCGCCTACTCCGACTCAGACTGGGCAAGTTGCGTCTACAGTAGGCAGTCTTTGACCGGGTTTTGCGTGTTTCTCGACAACTCACTATCTCCTGGAAGAAAAAAAAACAAACCACCGTGAGTAGATCTTCGGCTGAGGCAGAATACCAAAGCATCGCTTCGACTACATGTGAACTCAAGTGGATCGTCCACCTATTAAGAAATTTTCAGGTGACAAGCGCGAAACCCATACCTTTGTTCTGCGATAACCAAGCGGCGATACATATATCGCGGAATCCTGTCTTCCATGAGAGAACAAAACACCTGGAAATCGACCTTCACCTGGTACGTGACGTAGTAGAAGCAGGATTTCTGGATCTCCGGCACGTACGGAGCCATCGGCAGCTGGCCGATCTCTTCACCAAGCCACTCCCCGCCCGAACATTCGAAGCCCTAATCGCCCAATTCGGATCCGTGCGACTCCTTCGGATCTCCGAATTGAAAGGGGGGTGTTAGAAGATCAAGCTAATTTTGTCCAGACCGGGTCGACCCCTATTTGGTTATTAATCCATGGGTCGGATGGGTCACTAGCCCAACTGACCCATCCCTCTCTTAAGTCACCTACATGCCTCCTTACCTCTGCAGAACACCACCAACACTCGTCCCTTCTGTCATCAACAACGCACACAAGTTTTGTTCCATCTCAGTGGCAGGCCTAGCACCACCTCAGTGCACTGTCCTCGTGGTCCTTAGCGTTGCTTTATTCCTCAGCCATCTTTGTACATAGTTTGTAGGTACAACAGTTACACAGCCAATAAAAATACACAACCAATAGCATTATGTTTTCTTTTACAGTATAAATAGGCTACTCATGTACAGACTTTCTTATGGTGAATTGAAATAGAAGAAGACCATCTCTTTTTCTTCATTAACAAAGGAGAGTGGCTCTCTTCTATGGGACACGTGGGTCCACGAATAGAGGCAACCGGGTCTCTTTTGGATCGATTATTGTTGTTTATGTTTCTATAATTAGTTGTTTGTTTGACTTAATCGATTTCATTATTTATCTTGTAGTAATATCGGTACCACTTGTTGGGTTGCTTGATTTTAGAGGCGTTTATTCTTGGTTCAGTAAGCCTAGTCTCGATAAAAGGCCAGTTTGAATTGAATAAAAGTAGTGAATTTTACAGGCAACTCCTTTATCCCTCTGCTTTCTCCTTCTATTATCTCTGTTTTCTATGTCTGCAGTACAAACTCGATATTCTCTCCCAAAAGGAAAATTCCACTAACATAAGCTATAGTGCTTAATTATCATTAAACAATTTGTAGAACTATCAAAACTTGAGTTCATAGACTAAATTAATTTTTCATTAATCAATTGATTTATTTTATATATCAAGTTTTTATTTATTGAGATTCTACTGTATATAATATATAATAATACGAATACAGTATGTAAAGTACTCCTTCGGGTGCAAGTGGAATGAGTCCAACTGGAGTACGACGTGTATTTACAGTAGAGTACGTTTAGATAAAAGACAAAAAAGAGTAGTCAACGTCCCCATCTCAGATATTTTAATCTTATGAAGTTATTGATTTATGGATAAATCATTGTCTGCTGTATCTGAAATCAAAAGAGTTTGATTCTAATGTCTATCATTGCCGAAAAAGTCATTGATTCTTAGTTACTAGAGCTGCAATTACAGAACTTCCATAACCAACAGAGATCAAAGCGAGAAAATACAAGAGGGTCATCACCATTTTTTAAGTACAAACACCAGTAAGCTTAAGGATCATTAATGGTTCCAAATAATGAGCTCATCCATGTCCTCACGAACTGTTTTTCAGAAGCTGAAATCATATTGCTAATGCACTAACAAAGCACAGTGAGATAAACGTAAGGTAATTTGGGTAATTCCCGAAATCAGAGTTCCTTTTTATCGGTCGTAAATATTCACTGATATATATATATATATATCAGGAGCATTGTTCAGAATATGTCAGGTCCAAAGCTTCCCAAGATTGTTAATCAACTTGACTGCATGCATGGTTAGTATTTCTATAAACCAAGTTTTGCCCATTAATCTTGCTCAACTCCAATCTAAATTTGACGAAATAGAAGATCAGGAGCCTGGAAGAGAGACCTCGGGAGTTTTGTGTCTACATAGCACTGATGCAGAATTTATTTTATGTTCTACTACTTGTATCAAAAGTTGATTTTTGGTTTTGTTCCGAGTTCATCAGGGGAAAATGGTAGCTTAAATCCAAACTCTGCCAATCAAAATAATGTCCAAACAATTATGAGAAGAAATACAAAGCTGTAGGTTGATCATCCAGGATCAAGTGTCAATACACAAACTCAAGCTGATTAACAAATTCCAAAGATTCAAGAACGGAAATCAAATTGATTTTTTTTTCAGGTTGGCCAAAATGTTGAATTTTTAGAAATGGAAAGCTACAAATTGATGAAGCTACTTATTCTCTACTTTGATGTATATACTTTTGTATGAGCTATTCTTCAACAATCTCAAATATTGTCCATTTTTTCCTTGTCAATATGCTGAATGCACCCAATCTCATAATTAGAGCCTTGATGCTTAATATGTCCACCAAGATTCGTTTTGCTCTGAGAGACTCATTAGTTCGAGCTGACGAAGAAGAAGCAATTTCACTCGACTAACTTTTAGTTAAGAAAGTAGATAAACAGTAATTGGAAATTAAAGAAGGTCCAATTCTGAGGTGAAAATTGCAGAAGGCAAAACTAATTCTAGGGTGTGAAAGAAGCAACAAGCACAAATGATAAACACATAATGCCAAATGGTGATGAATGATGATATATATAGCCAGATAGATTTTATAGGGAAGCAGGTAAAATAACATCCTAATATCAGTAATAATTTAAGGAGTCCAGAAGGCTAATGTTGTCTCTTTATACGGATCTCTTCTTTGGCATTCTTTCTATTGTTGTTTTCTACTTTGGCTCTTACCCCTTTGTTTCTACTGCTTTGCTTACCTTCCTATTCCAAACTCACCAAAATAGCTAAGTCAGGACAGATATAATATCAATACATTGCCTTTTCAACTTGTTTTTTTAATCTTTTTAATTAATACCCCACTAATGAATTATTAAGGTTAATTATAATTATATTTTGATCTTTTTTTGTTCCAATCTACATATTTTCATGATGATTAGACAATATGAAAAAATCCACTAGTCATCATAAATGATAAGGTTAAGCATTTACCGACTAACACAGGAGTATGAAGAGCAAACTGATGACTGTTTCTTCATGGAAACAAGACAAACAGGCACAACTACTGTGGTCTACTGCTAATCTGATAATATTTGATTTTAATATGGTAGGGAATTATATTCTTAGAATGATGTTATTATCAAAGAATTCTAATTCAACATTTTTTTTAGTAGGAATGGATGGACCTTGGTCTTTGATTGAGGTTGGCAATGGAATTTCTTCTTCTTTTTGTCTGCTATCTAAACGTCACCCTCCTTCACCAGCTATTATTAGCACCCTCTCCTCCCAACATCAGCCACCATCATTGCAGAAACATGTCAAATTTTGTTCATGATTTCGATGATGATGAACAGTTTCAAAGCTCCATCCTTTCTCAGTCCTCTAATGGCAGTCCCAACCCTCTCGAGAATGTCATTGCTGGATCAAATCCTACCTCCTCAAAAAGGAAAAGGAACCTCCCAGGCAATCCAGGCAAGTAAATACACCCATTTCTTGTTTATATTTATACCTCAAAGTGACTGTCAAATCTGGAGTAGAAGCATATGTAGCAAATTCGAGTAATCTGCTAATTTGACTGTTGAACTGATAAGCCTGGATTAGCTAATGAGACTATTAGTGCAGCTACCCTTCATGTTCTACAAGCTTGTTCTTGATCATTCTGTCATATCTATTTAGGCTGGATCTCTCAGCTATCCAAAAACTAATCATCAAATCATTAGTTTATGATATAAATATATATAGTTAGGGAGGAAGAAGTACTGTTTGTGAGAAGTCGACGGCAGATGCTACTCACTTTCAAATTTTAACTAAAAGATTTCTCAAACTATATTTTAGTACTTTCAGGAAAACCCTTTGCAGGCAATTCATGATGCACCCTAGAGAATTGATAATTGCGAAGTTTGGCCAAGCCATCACCAATCCTGTAGTCAATTGTAGTTTGCAAGCTAAAGTTTATAACTAGCTCTATCAGACATACAAGCTTCAAAGATTAGTTGAATGTGAAAAACTGACTTCTTGGCCAACCTTAATTACCATACAGACCCGGATGCAGAGGTGGTAGCATTATCTCCAAGGACTTTGATGGCAACGAACAGATACATCTGTGAGGTGTGCCATAAGGGATTTCAGAGAGATCAGAACCTTCAGCTCCACAGGAGAGGACATAACTTGCCATGGAAACTGAAGCAAAGGCCGAGCACGCAGGTTAAGAAGAGGGTTTATGTGTGCCCTGAACCTAACTGTGTGCATCACGACCCAAGCAGGGCCCTAGGTGACTTAACTGGCATCAAAAAGCACTTCTGCAGAAAACATGGTGAAAAGAAATGGAAGTGCGACAAATGCTCTAAACGTTATGCTGTCCAATCAGATTGGAAGGCTCATACCAAAATCTGTGGAACTCGAGAGTATCGCTGTGATTGTGGTACAATTTTCTCAAGGTTAGAAATTCCTCATTCTGTGACTTGCTAATTATATAACAATCTATGAATTGGATTACATATATATAAATAGAATGATCAAGATTTTAGATAATGAGCAAAGAGTGACAGTATAGTTCAGGAAATTGTAGTCGATGCAAGTGCAATCCTAAGAGTGACGAGATGACATTAGGAAGGAAGTAATGATTTTGATTATTTGCTCTCTTTCTTGTACAGGAAGGACAGCTTCGTGACTCACAGAGCCTTCTGTGATGCCTTGGCGGAGGAGAATTACAAAGTGAACCAGAACATAGCTGTCATGGGAGGAATATTGCAAAGCCAAGGTCAAGAGCTCTTCACTTCTTCAATGCCAGGCTCAGAGTCGGGGTCTAAGAAAAGTTCCAAGATGAACATGACGATGTCTGATGACAAACTCGATAGCTCGCTCAAATCCTTCTCTCTGAACTCTGCGGGTATCATGATGCCAAGCAACCTAAACCCAATGCTCGATCCACGAAATACTTCTCTTGCATGCTTTAGCTCTGCGGATGGATCAAATGCTTCTACAATGGCAATTGGGTCTGCATACACTTCTGCAACAGCACTGTTACAGAAAGCAGCTGAAATGGGAGCAAAGATAAGTGACAATATGATCGCGCCAATTCTGCTGAGAGGGTTTTCTGGATTCTCTAGTAGCAGTATGAACTCATCTGGGGCGATCCTGGAGAGTTCTTCCGTAGTTGGTAACATGGGACCAACCACTGCAAACATGAATGGATTATATGTAGCTGCAGACACAGAAAGGTATGAGAAGAACTTGGAAACTAGTGGATATGAAGGAAGTAGTGGAGTTAGCAATGGACTGATGGAGTCTCCACTAGTTATGCACTCAGGAAGTGTAAGTGCGATTGGAGAAGTATACATGAGGGGTGGTGAAAAGTTGACAGTTGATTTCTTAGGAGTGGAACCCCCTAATGGACATTCTTCAACTATTGGGAAGAGGAGAAGCTTTCAAGGCAACAATAATCTCTTGGGGTTAGGTTACTCAGCTGCTGCTCACCAAAACTTTCACAATTTACATCCTGACTGGTAAAGAATGCTAGCAGAGAGGTTTAAAACAAGAAGAAAAACATAAAAAGAACTGGACACCCTTGGAAGGAATCATTTGATGCTGACAATAAATCAGAAGACTCACACATTTCAGTTCGACATCTTTTAAATTGTTCTTTGGTTTCTTTGATATTTCTTTTTCATCACTTGACAATGAACCTTAGGGGTGAATGCTAATTGAGAGGTTTTATCCTTCTATTAATGTCTTTACTAGGATGGATTGTTTCGCAGCAGATACTGATAGGAAATGATCATAGATTCCAAGCCTCTCAAGCAAAAGTCCTCTGTAACTGTAACGCCACACCACCAGGACCAATTTGTCATCCATCTATCTCATGGTGTTGCCACCATTTTTATCTTTATGCATGTGATAGTGATAGCTGATGACAAACAGTACTTTTCCTAATCATACAATTCACATCACTTCAATCGGCTAGCTTTCCCAGTCAGTCACTTGGAAACAAATAAACAAACAAATGATAAAATCATTTACAGAGAAAAGCGAGCAAGAAACTTTCACCCACCAACGACACACAAACTAAAGCAGTCGTTATAAGCATTCCACTGCCCCTACAAAACAGAGAGCGGCTTCCTCCAATCTAACAAATTACGACCTCTGCTATTGCCTGAAAAATGGCACAACACTAAAAATGAAATCCAATCAGTTCGTATATTGACACCCGAAGCAAATTCCCATAAGAATGAATATACAATGGCACAACACTCTAAAGCTAACCCTCACCACCTGTTAATAGCATTTGCTCCCCAATAAGGAACAAGGCGTTCCTTTCTAAGCTCTTAACAATCCCAGAAGAGTAATATGTTTCTGATGGCCATTTTTCAGGAAAGTGCAAGACCGGTCACATTCAGGCCGGTTGAGGAATTTATCTTGGGTTTGCAATCTGAACCACTCCCTCACAGCATAATTTACACCTTAAACTAACTTCATTCATCTCTATGAACTTTCTACCTATCTGTTGAGCCATGTTCCATTCCAAACTAATCAGCGAGTGTAGCAGGTGTCATCTCCAGGTTGGCTGTGATCCCAATTTGCATTTCTTGGCTGAATCCCAAATTGTTGAGAGCCACCAATACTCTCCATCTGGCTTCGAATATCTTCCAGATCCTCATCAACGACAGCCTGACGTTTTCCAATCTCAGAATCAAGACTCAGTTTTAGCATTTCTGAGCTCAAGGCGTGGCCCATTGGCATTGAAGTTGCAGAGACCAAAGTTGCATTCACCTTAACATTTTCCCTGAATTTGTTCTTAGATTTGGGAATCTTCGAGAAGAAAATTTCCACAATGTTACCAACACAACCTAGGTTGTAAGGATTGGTCTTTTGATTGTAGTGATAACGGAAATTTTCATATGTTGTCTGCATAAATTGGACATATTAGGAATGGGGAAAAAAGAAAAATGGTATAGGAAAAAAGGTTGAAAAATGGTAAAGACAAAATAAGAACCTGATTGGTGAAGATTAAGTAAAGATGAAATGTAGTGAGGCCTCCAACAAACCAACCAGATATAAATGTAAAGAGTATGAGAATTCCAGAGGGAGGGGACTTGACAAAAGCCATCCAGATATTGCAATGGTGCCTGTCCATTATCTTCTTGATGTTCACCCAGCAGAAAGCAAATACATAAATGCAAAGCATGGTTGTGGAGGACACAAACATGAAAAAGATTCTGTAATTTCTCTGCCAACAGTATAACTGTTAGGTGTATGAAAGGTAAAATGGTATATTAATCCAAATGCAACAACAATAAATTAGAAAAACCTTCAGAGGTCAAAGATCCTAAATTTGCATTCTAAGGATAGATAATTAGTACTGGAATGCATGTTATCAATCATTATTAAGTGGAATCAATCTGCAGTTGCACAGTGAAGAATCATCAATAATAATCACCAACAGCTCTGTTGATCGAGATTAAGAAACCATGAATATTTTTCCATACCAACGCCTCTCACAACCTGGAATCTTTATATCAGGTTCTTAGTGACTTTGTGGATTGCAACTTTATGAGAAATGTTTGTTTGCTTGGCTTCACAAATTATCCCACTGTGGCTAATTTACATTGCACTTACTTAATTACCCATTTTAACTAGTTGGTTGGAGAAAGTTTAACCAAAAAGACACAAAAGCAAAACCACCTGAAATAATTGGAAAGGACTATCAGGTGTATTTATGTCTCTTGCTGCAAACTTTTCCTATCAGATAGATCGTATAACATATAAGAAGTTTGATAGCATTTACTTGTAAAAGTTGATAAAGAATAGAAGTAAGTCAAAACAAGCTATCTGATGTAACTTGTGAAGAAAATAAAAGTAAATGAGTGTTGGAAGGCATCTCACATCCTCCAGAACAAGCAGGGAAATTTAGATTGCAAGTAAATGCAGGATAATAAGAAAGTTCTCGAAGTAAAAACACAATTTAGACAAGATTTAATCTAACAATGCATAAATGAAAGCAATATCAGTCCATGTTGTACCTTCCCGATACATTGACCCACCCATGGGCAATGATGATCAAAACGTTCGACACAATTGTTACATACGGAGCAGTGAGAGCATCGTGGTGGCGATACAGCATGCATGTTTGGCAATATTTGACCTTGACTACCACACCATTGATCACAATGTCTTTCACATGTGGTAAACCCTGACCAGGACCATGAACTCCAGGCCAATCTGAACAGACACTTGAGCCATCATCTTCTGGAGGATGATCACTGCGTGGAATAATGCCTGGATCTCTTGCAGATGTAATGAAGAGAAGAAGAACAACCTGAATTCACAAATCCACAACAACATAATCAAATCAAAATAGGAATGTTGAAGTATTAACAAGGAGGGAAACTTCAGAATTCTCATTTTATTGTGCAAACCATTTTGCCACATCCAAAATTTTTGCTATTAGAAAATAAGCCAGAAAATGAGTTCGTTTCTGCCTTGAACCATTTGCATAGACAATACAAAGAATCACAAAGCAATTTAAGCTTAGCAGCTTTAAGTTAGTGTCTTATTGAATATCTCACTTCATTGGATATTAACATCTTGTTTGCACTAACACCAATAATGCTGTAAGACATTTCTAGGTTAGAAAAAGAGGAACAACTTACATATAATGTGAAGACCACACAGGCAGCTGTAATAAGTTTGCCAGCAGGGTCTGGGAATTCATCCACAAGATTTTGAGAAACAAAAACACAGAAAAATATCACTGGAGTGACAATTAGAGACACCGTGAGTAATAGTGACCTCACATCTGGACCAAATATGAGTCTACCCCCAAGGCAGAATATCTGCATCGTCATATAATGTATGAGTCAGTTATTTAGCTTGCAATATCACACTTATATTTCATAAATTAAATTCCACTTATGTCTCATCCAACACATATTGTTCACTTGAACAGACTATGGGAAAGGTGTTGCAGATTGAAAAATCATTCAATGTATCGAGAAGCATGCAGTGAATGTGTCCAGAACTGAAAGGCTAGAGGTTCGGAGAATGTTATGAATATAACAGCTCCAAGAACACGTTAATCCATTGAGTAACATTAATTAAGATAAAACAACTCGATGATGTTGCAACTCTTGAACATAGAATGAGGAATTTTTCTGACCCCAAACTTTTGATTCAATTCTCAAATTGCAGAAACCATTTTTGCATTCATGTTACCGAGAATTGAGCAATTCAATACAAAACAAAATCCAAGGGAAAAAGTTATGTATTTGGTACCAAAAGAAGTCCAATAAATGGAGACTCTAAGAACTTCGAGCCTAGATGACGGAAAAGAGAAGCTAGCTAAGCAGTAAACGAAACAAGCATCAAACCAATGAGACAGCACACAAATATGTAGAAGACCCGAACATATAATCATGATAAGGAACGAGCTATACATACGTATATGCATATATATAAGGATGGAGAGAGACAGAGAGCAAGAAGATTACGTTGTTGCCTCTCCAAACTTGATAAAGTCGAATGTTAGGTTGATTGTTGTTTGTGGAATATTGATGAGGCATTTGAGTTGCATACATGTTTTTCCCCTCAATCCCTATTAATTTGGAATGCCTTCCTTCAGAGTCATCTCAAGAGCCACCCCATTTTTCGGGGGGCTGTTATGTCCTTATTTTTGCCCACCAAAAACCCACCACCTGCACTTGCGTCTAAATCTTTCCCGCAACAGCCACAATAAATAAACGCAAAATGTTCAAATCCAGGCAAGTTGGCAGAATGCAATAGCATCAATTCATGTAAGCTTCGCCTCTCTGTCTGTCTGTGCTCTGCATAAATAAATAATAAGCAAAAATAAAAGATGGAATGAATACAAAAACCTTAAAGATTTAAAATAAAAAGAAAAAGTAAGCAAAAGGTGATGAATAAGAAAATGCAGAATGATGATGAAGTAGCAAAAAGATACACACTTTAACCCCTTCAAGCAAATGGTAGGGTTTGGCTCACAGAAAGGAGAGTAAGAGAAGGTTGAAAATGGCAGAAGGAGGTGGGAGAAAAAAAAAAAAAAGCTTTCTTTGATTACTTTCTCATTAGAAATTGGACGGATGTGCATGCACTCGGAGAAGACTAATCGATAATAACATAAACCAAAACGATCAGAAAATAACAAACAAAAAGGAATATCTCTGTCTGTCTGTCTGTCTAAACCAAAAAATAAAAGCTCTCTCTTTGGCTTTCTCGTTCATGTTGACAGTTTGCTCTTCAAGCCTGTTTGTTAGTTTTGGTAACTAATTCTGTAACTAATCCATTTATGTTATGTTCTTTCTATAATTCCTTTCTAATGGTTTTCATCAACAATGTTGCTTATGAGTTCATTTGTTTCTTTTTTCTTTTACACTCTGTTTCGTACTATATTTATAATTAAATCAGAAGCAATAATAGGCATAAGTCCAGTCCAGGGGGGAAAGTGAAACCAAGTCCTGTGATTCCCATCTATAAAGTAAAACAGATAACAGTGAATCAAAAATGTTGATTTTTATAAAAAAGCAGTCGTAAAAAGATGAAAAAGCAAAACCAAAGGGGAGGACATGACAGCTCCCGCAAAGAATCTCTTCCCCCCCCTTGGTCTTTTCAGTATGCTCTTTTATGCAAACCATGTGAAAAGAGTGTTTTTTCAAGGAAACACTTTGTATTTTATTTAATGAATTTCATGAAGATTCAAACTTAGACCTCAGACACTCTGCTTAATTAGTTTCTGTCAATGAGGTCTGTTTTCTATTAGCCAACTACATAATTATACTCACAGGACAGCTACCTTATGTTTCAGAAACTGTCTGTGATGTCAGAAGTTAATATCTTCATGACATCAATGTACTTACGGACTTTCAAGTTCAAGTTTGCAATTTTGTCACAGCTTAGATTGATCATCACAAACCAAAGTAGATCCTGCCCAGAAGATTTTCAAGAACAGAATTAGATTCTCACAGAAAAAGAAAAAGAACAGAATAAATTCTTAGACGCCTTTTTTCTACAAGCATGTAATGATTCTGCACAGACTACATACCATCAAGTTTATACTCTAGAGTCTAGACCAAAATACAGCAGTTCTCTATTGAAACTGGAAGTTCCTGTGTTCGAGGATGCGTCATTCTGAGTTAACTATTCTGGTTCTCAATCTTCCTGCTACAGTGACTGTCTCCGAATTGAATATTTTTTTCTCCTACTGTGGCTTTGTTGAGAAGATAGACCTTCTCAAGTACTGAATTTTTAACAAACCTTTCAGCTAATTTTTGTCAGTCTTATGTTTTGGAATAGTTGTTATTGTTTGGTAATTGGTATGTTGCAGAAACAAAGACCAATCCCAGTCTGCTTTAGTAACTTTCAGACAGCCATATGCTTTTCGGACTGCTCTTCTCCTGAATGTAAGGAACTAGAACGGAATCAAAATGATGATGTGATAGTATGTCGTAGTTTCTAATCACAGTGGTTTCAATGTTTCTATTCCTTTTTCTTTTTTCGGATTTAGCTGTCTCCCAATTTGAGGTTTCAATTTCGGTTGTCTTGGATTCATGAACTTCTTAATTCAAATCTAATTTGGTTGGTATATATTTTACATGGATTCTGCTAACTAATCTTGCTTGACGTCCTCTATTTTCTCTGCTTCTTGCAAAATTCTGAAGCCAAAAGACAAAGTCGTGATGAGTAAATTGAAGAACAGTTTTTATCACCTGTTTGCAGGACTGTGTCATGGCTGGCAAGCAGATTCGCATTCTATCCGCAAAAGATATGGTGACTCTATAGTGAATTTTATTGTTCATTCAAGCTTATTTCCTAGTTGCCCCAACAGCCTTTTCATGTCAACTAATAGTTAGATAGACAGAGTTCACCTAATTCTAAGTTCGGCTTCTGTATAACTAAGTATAGGAAGATATCAAGTTGAGATTTGTTTCGATTCTTCAATGAGCAGAAATTTGACAGATGAAACATCATAAACTTAATGTTCCAATATCAAGTTCAGCAGGAAGAAAAAATGCAGTTAATTGTACATCTTATCACTAGTATTGGTAATTTGTTAAGCAAGTTCGTCAAGGTTCCACGAGCTGGATTAGATGAATGCATGAGCTGTTGATCTTCTATAAACTGATGATATTTCTCAGTTTCATTAATACATGACAATGGCAGATCAGTTAAATTCAGTTCGACCATGCATAACGACTACCCTCGTTTAACAGAACCATGAGACGAACATCATTGCTCTAGCAGCTGTGCAAGGAGGGGCAAGGCGAGATGTGCCTTCAGAGGAGTATGGAATGCAGAAGATGGTCATAGATGTGAGAGAAGGTAATTGCAAGCTCGCAGAGACAGGGAAAGTGGCGGTGGACAGAACAAAACTGGGAGTTGCAGAAAGGATGGGTACCTCAATCAAGAACAGTGAGTACGTCACCACTGGTGTTGCATGGTTATCTGTTGTACGTGACAAGACCTCCGAGTACATCTCCAACCTGGGAACTAGGAAAAAGGATGACCCTTACTCTAGGAAGCAGAAGTAGTGATGATAAATGGACTGAACATGGATTTTCCATTTCTTAGTAAGCTTTCACAGGTTTGTAACATCTAATATGTAGAGACATAACGGGTGAGTGTGACTACTTCTATACCTTAAATTGCAGTTCAAACTGTCTACAAAAGTGGAAGCTGTAGAAGCACTAGGACAATAATTTAGACCGCAACTTCAAGGTTCGGTATTAGTCTTGACTATATATATACATTATATTCCAAAGAAGTATAAACGTATGACTTTGTATCAGCTAACAACCGAAGCTTCGAATGGACACTGAAGGACCATAACAACCTGTTGACTTGGTGACCGAGTCAGTCTACAAAGAACGTACCTCTTACGTACTTGCTATTATAGGCTGTGATACAAGTTTTTGATCTAAATTAAGGAGACATCGGGAGAGAATTGAGTGAGCAACAGGGATGAAGGGTAGTGACGCAGAATGGACGTCCCTGGAATTGACACTTATCTCATGTAGACATCTGAAAGCCTTCAAAATTTTTCAGAAGCTATCGGTGTATGCTGTTGTCTCCATTTACAATGATGAACTGAAGAAGAAAGAACAGCGTCACAAGACGGCGGTTGACAGAGAAGGTGGTGGAAGCCCCGAGTGGAACGATTCCACCATGCACTTCGATCTCAAAACCATCTCATCCTCATCACCATCATCACTTCCTTCTCATCATCTCTACCTCAGATTCGATCTGTGTTGCGAAGGTGTCGTGTTTGGTAAGAGGGCTATCGGGCAAGTTTGTGTTCCGCTCAAGGATCTGATTAAGGAGTCGAGTGGCACAGACCTAACAAGGTCAGTGAGCTATCAGGTTCGAAGCAGTGACAAAAGGCCTAATGGAGTCTTGAGTTTCTCCTACAAGGTTCACCGGAATAACACTGATCCCGGAGACAAGAGAACTGATTCTCCCGTTGTGCCTAGAGGAATTCCACCTTCAGGTCATTACAATCAATCGGTCGATCATCAGCTTGATGTAGAAAAGATACAAAATGTTGAGTCACCTTATAAGCGTCGAACAAACTTGTATCCTTCTCTCCATGACATCTACATCACTCCCCCATCAAGAACTTGTAATCCTGGCACCGATGAAGTGATGACTTATCCGGAGTTTTATCATTATCATCACCAAATTCCGACACAGGAAGCAATCAGTATGTTTTGTGTGCCAGCATCTTCTGTATCAGGGTATGGTCATGGGGTGTATAAGAATAATTATCATCCACACCCATTATTGACGGAGAATAATTGTGGCACGGCGCCATTTCTGCAAATTGTTCCTGAGACTTACCAGTGCAGAACGGAGTCGATAGGTCATGGTAACGGTCAAAGTGGTCCTGGGGGTTGGGCGAATTAGTAGTGTCCATATGTTTAGCTAAGTTAGTTGGCGAGGAATAGACATGTATGGTGGAGGGTAGTTGTTGGCAATTGCATTCATAAATCTGTTCCTACGTTTTATCATATCTCGTAAGTCGTAACTCAAGTTGCTTAACATAAATACAGTATTTCTGAACCTCTCGTTTATTTTTCTGGAACTTTCAAGGCTCCTAAAGTCCGAACTTGGCCGGGCCGTCGCAACTCCCAATAAACAGCTTATAATGAAACGGTTAACACTACACAGTATCGATTTGATTGATCCTGTGTTGACAAAGTGAAACGTTTGATGTCAAATACAAAACAAATACGCCAAGATCGTGGTCATTGCCTCATTGGTCGATCACCTACTCCACCCCGCCAAGCACCGCCGGCGTAATAACCGTGCAAAATGCAAGTCAACCTAGAGTCTTCTCAAGTAGGTCCATTTGTACATAAAATCAAATCTGACCCATGCTTAGGAACTTTGACTCATTCCAATCAAATTAGCTAGTGTTTACGTACTAAGAATATGTCCGAGGCTGGTGTAATTACGATGACAGATTGTTAAATGTAGCTCAAGACCTTCGATGAAAAGTGGATATAAAAGGGCTCTTAAGTATTGGGTTTGGGTCGCTTATAAGTGAAGCCCAAAGTCCAAGTATAAAATGGTATTTTTAACCCTAAATAGGTTAAGAAAAATTGGAGAGATTCAACGTCCCAATTGCGCAGTCTTCCTCTAGCTTTCGATCGCATGGTGATTTCTTGTTGGATCGGTCTAAAATTTTAACCAAAGATTCCTCTCTCGTTGTTCTTCATTCTGAACGGTGGAGATTCGATTTGGAGATCTCCAAAGTGCCCTAATCTTCAATCAAAATTGTTATCAAATTGTAAAAGTGATATTGTTCTCAACTATTTGATTATTTCATCTTGTTGATGACTATTGAGTTGAGTGGTCACTCTGGTTATATTTAAAGGTGAAAAACTATTTGGAACTTTATTGGTAATAGTGGAGCTTTTCTTTACTGGATTAGGTTCCGTAGTTTTTCCTTTCTCACACTGAGGGAGGTTTTCTACGTAAAAATTGCTTGTGTGATTTATTTTTTGTTATTTAGTTTCTTGCACATGTGAGTTTGTTGGCTGTTGTTTTTCTTTTGGTGTTGATTGTGTTTGTTCACACAGGAAAAAATTTATCGGTTCTAGTTACTTTATTTCCGCTGCGTAACTGACTCCTCATTTCCTAACAAGTGGTATCAGAGCTTTTTTGGTTTGAGATATTTGTGATTGTGGTGAACAATGGAAGTTGTCAACACTAATAGGATGATTATTTTGAATTGGGTCAATTATGCTCTTTAGAATGGCAAGATAGAGGGTTTGCTTTATATGAAGAATTTTCACTTACCAGCATTTGTCACTGTAAAGCCTAATGATAAATCAGATGAAGAATGGAATCTAACGCATGGACAAATGTGTGGTTTTATCATACAACGGGTTGACAACAATGTGTTGAATCATATTTTTTATGAGAAACATGCTCGGAACTTATGGGAGTAACTTGAGAAGCTGTATGCTCGAAAGACTGGGAACAACAAGATGTTCTTAATAAAGCAGATGTTAGCTTTGAAGTATAGTGATGGGACTCCTACGACAGATCACTTGAATAACTTTCAGAAAATTATGAATCAATTGTCAGTAATGGGGATTAGATTCAACGAAGAAATACATGATTTGTTTCTCCTTAGCTCCTTACCAAACTCTTGGAAAACTTTTAGATCTTCATTGTCAAAATTTGCTCTGGATGGTGTTATTTCTATGAATCTTGCCAAGAGCAGTGTATTAAATGAAGAAATGAGAAAATTAGTCTTAGGGTTCCTCTTCGACAGATGTCTTGGTGACTACCTCTAGAGGGAAAAATAACAATCGGAATTCTCAAAACAAAGAGCAAAGTCGAAATAAATCCAAAGGTAAATACAAAGATATTAAGTGCTTTCACTGTGATAAGAAAGGGCGCTTACAAAAAAATTGCTGGAAGTTGAAGAAAGAGAAAAAAGGCAACATAGGCAAGGAAGAAAAGAAAGAGAATGACAATGGGAATTAAGTTGCTATTGTCACTGAAGAAAACCTTGTGGCAGTCCTTAATGAGAGCCTAGTTGGAGTTGTTTGTAATTAATCAAATTGGGTTATAGCTACTGGTGCTTGTTCTTATATTACATCAAGGAATGATTTTTTCTCATTTTATACTCCAGGTGACTATGGGGTATTGAATATGGGAAATGAAACTATCTCTAAAGTGACTAGCATTGGGACAATTATGTTGGAAACAAGTATGGGAACTAAACTTATTTTGAACAATATTAAGTATGCACCTGATGTTCGTTTACACTTGATATTTGTTAGTAATCTTGATGATGAGGGTTATGTGAGTACCAATGGAGGTGGTATGTGGAAGCTCGCTAAAAGTTCCTTAGTGGTAGCTCGTGGTAAAAAGCGCTCTGGCTTATACTGGACGATAACTTCAATATGTACTGATAGGATAAATGCAGTTGAAAATGACTTTTCGGTGTTATGGCACAGGAGCCTTAGCCACATTAGTGAGAAGGGATTGAATGTGCTGGCCAAGAAGAATCTTTTATCAGATATAAAGGGTGTTAAACTGGAAAGCGTGAGCACTGCTCGGCTAAAAAATAACACAAAATTACTTTTAAGACTAATCCTCCTTCAAGAAAGACTAAGTTGTTTGAGTTGGTGCATTTAGATTTGTGTGATCCTATGAAGACAAAAACTTTGAGGGATGCATTGTATTTTGTTTCCTTCATTGATGAGTGTTTCAAGAAACTATGGGTCTATATCTTGAAGAGTAAAGACCAAGTGTTGGGGGTCTTTAAGCAATTTCAAGCTTCTGTTGAGAGAGAGATTGGAAAGAAGCCGAAGTGCATTTGCATTGACAACAGTGGTAAAAATGTGGGTCGTTTGATGAATATTGTAGATATATGAGCATTAAATATCAAAGGACTTCTTCAAAGACTCCCCAGCTTAATGGCTTTGGCAGAGATGATGAACAGGACCTTGATGGAGAGAGTCATATCCATGCTTTATGAAGCTAAATTGCTTGATTTATTTTGGGGTGAGGCTGTATTAGCAGTTGCACATGTTATTAATTTGTCTCCCATTATTATTTTGCAGGGTGATGTTCTAGATAGGGTGTGGTATGACAAGGATGTTTCTTATGACCACTTAAGAGTGTTTAGATACAAAGCTTTTGTGCATATGCTGAAAGATGAGAGGTCCAAATTGAATGCCAAGACGACGCAGTGCATCTTCATTGGTTATGGACTTGATGAGTTTGGTTATAGGCCGTATGATCCTGTTGAGAAGAAACTTGTGAGAAGCGGTGATGTTATCTTCATGGAGGATCAAACCATTGAAGATATTGACAAGGTAGAGAAGCTAGGGCATTCTAGTTCTAGTTGCATGATTGATCTTGACCTTATTTCTCATATTGATGCTCATGATGTTGCTGGACCTGGTGATCATGATGATGTCTAGAATCATGTTCCTAATCAGCATGTTGATGTTGAAAATTTTGATGGTGATGTTGTTGTTGATAAGGTAGATGTTCATATTCCTAAAGTTGTGGATGAGCCGGCTGTTCCACTTAGGAGGTTTACTAGATAACATGTTTCTTCTTCTCGTTACTCACCTGAGGATTGGGTGTTACCCACTAATGGGGGAGAACCTAAATGTTATGAGGAAGTCATTGAAGATGAGCATAAGGATCATTGGATTGAAACTATGCAAGATGAGATGCAATCTTTGCATGAAAATCACATCTGTGAGTTGGTGAAGTTGCCTAAGGGCATAAGAGCTTTGAAGAACAAGTGGGTATTCAGAATCAAAGCTGAAGAGCACTGTTTGAAGCCGCAGTATAAGGCCAGATTGATTGTTAAGGGATTTGATCAAAAGAAGGGTATTGACTTTGATGACATCTTTTCTCCTGTTGTAAAAATGTCTTCCATCCGAACAGTTTTTGGTTTTGCTGCTAGTCTTGATATGGAGATTAAGCAGATGGATGTGAAGACAATCTTTCTTCATGATGACTTGGAGGAGGAGATTTGCATGGAACAACCTGAGGGCTTCAAGGTGAAAGGAAAAGAAGACTTTGTGTGTAAACTGAAAAGGAGTTTGTATGGGTTGAAGCAGGCTCCTAGGCAGTAGTATAAGAAGTTTGAATCAGTTATGGGAAAGCAAGGCTACAAGAAGACTTCTAGAGATCACTTTGTATTTGTACACAGATTTTCAAATGATGATTTTATCATATTGTTACTTTATGTGAATGATATGTTGATTGTAGGCAGGAATGCTTCTAGGATTGTTGAGCTAAAAAAGTAGCTAAGTAAGTCTTTTGCCATGAAAGGCTTGGGTCATGCCAAACAAATTTTAGGCAAGAGAATTACTTGTTGCAGGGATGCCAGGAAGTTGTACTTATCTTAAGAGAAGTACATAAATAAGATACTTTAAAGGTTTAGTATGACTGGGGCAAAACCTGTTGCTATCCCACTTGCTCCTCATTTCAGGTTGAGTGTCAACGGTGTCCTTCCACAAACAAAGAGAAAGAAGAGATGAAGAAAGTTTCATATGCCTCAATAGTTAGCAATTTGATGTATGCCATGATGTGTACCAGGCCATCCATTGCTCATACAAGTTTGGTACAAGTGAGTCGTTTTCTCTTTAATCTAGGTAAAGAGCATTAAAATGCGGTAAAGTAGATTATAAGATATCTCAGAGGTACAAATGACTTGAGTCTTAGTTTTGGTGGTGATAAACCGTTGTTAGTTGTTTTTACTAATGCAAACATAGCAGGAGATGTTGATTCTCAAAAGTTTATATCAGGTTTCATGGCTTGGCAGTTAAGGTTGCAGAACAGTGTTGCTTTGTTAACCACAAAGACTGAGTTTATTGCAGCTACAAAGGCTTGCAAGGAGTTGCTATAAATGAAAACCTTTCTTTTAAGCTTTGTTTTAAGCGAATCGATATATGTTGTTTTGTGATAGCCGATTGTCATTCATCTTGGTAAGAATGCTAGTTTTCATGCAAGGTTGAAGCACATTGATGTTAGATATCATTAGATACGAGATGTGAATTCCAAGTTGCTAGAGCTAGAAGGTTCATATAGATGATAATGGTACTAACATGATGACTAAAACATTCTCAAGGAGAAGCTTGAGACTTGTTGCTTGATGGATCGGTATGGCTAGATCCTCCACTTAGTTGTGAGGGGGAGATTTGTTGAGTTTGAGTCACTTCTAAGTAGAGCTCAAAGTCCAAGTATAAAAGGGTGTTTGTTAAGAAAAATTAGAGAGGTTCAATCGTAAGAAAAAAGAGAGGGAAAAGAAAAAAGAGAGGCTTAGGTAAGAATTTTCGTTATTCTTTCCAGCATTGCGCAGTCTTCTTCTAACCTTTGATCGCATAGTGATTTCTTGTAGGATCGGCTTGAAGTTTTAATCAGAGATTCCTCTCTCGTTGTTTTTTATTCTGAACGGTGAAGATTGGATTTGAAAATCTCTAAGGTGCCCTGACCTTCAATCGAAGTTGTTGTCAAATTCTAAGGGTGATATTGTTCTCAACTCTTTGATTCTTTCATCTTGTTGATGACTGATGTTGTCTCTTAAGTTGAGTGGTAACTCTAATTATATCTAGAGGTGAAATACTCTTTGTAACTTGATTAATGACAGCGGAGTTTTTTTTACTGGATTAGGTCCTGTAATTTTTCTTGTTCACATTGAAGAAGGTTTTCTATACAAAAATTGATTGCGTGCTTTATTTCTTACTGTTTAGTTTCTTACACTTATGGGTTTGTTGGTTTTTTTTTTGTGTTAATTGTGTTTGTTCGCAGAGGAAAAAGTTTATTGATTCTGATTTCTGGTTATCGTTTCCTACCATTAAGTTGCACTGTGCATGATAGATTTTAGAGTACTTTTCATGCTTTTTTTGTTCGGTGACAACTAAAAAGCTCGCACATGCATATTATCTTTTAACGGTGAACGCCCAATGATCACAAAGGTCTTCTTTCTTTCACGTTCCTCGCGGAAGTAGACCTATCGCTTTCTTCTTGTAACGTTCAGTCACGAACCGTCCAAGGTAAGAAGACGAATCACAATAGATTGCTGCCCCACGAAGTTTTCTAAGACCCCTTTTAGCCCACTTCCACCCCACTAACCCAGAGTACATATGAAAAGCACAAAGAATCATCTTTTCGATTTCTATATAAGTGACCAACTTAAAGACTTGCCCGATTCGTTCATGCAAATTATACAAGTACGCTTTATACTACGTTTTCTGTCAAACAATATCTGCTTCCTTGCTTGTTTGATCAATAAACATGATGAAGATCCGTAAAGCTTCTCTTTTCTTGAAGCACATAACCTCCTTGTTGAGTTCCATAGCGAGGGCCAAGTCCATGAGTATTAAGAGCAAAACAAGCGAACTTAGAGCTCGCCTTGTCATGCTCTCTCTGGTCAAAGGCAAGAAGGCTTTGCTGTCTCCAATCTCCAACAAGATCCACAGTATTCTCGGCCAGCGTGAGAAAGACAGCGATGAAGAAGTAGACGACTACGACAATGACAAAGCCATTGTTCTCTACGGGCAGGATTCGAGCTGCCCCCGTTGGGAAGACACTTACGTTTATGGTTATGGATATGGATATGATGACGGTGAAGAAGATGACAAGTACCCTGATCTCAGGCACTCGTTATTCGACGAAGATTTTGATGACCCAGGTGGGTCGATAATTGATATAGTGAAGAACTCCAAGGAGGAAGGGGAAGACTTCAAGTTGGAAGATGAGATAGATCACGTAGCAGACCTGTTCATTATGAGGTTCCATAAACAGATGCGTTTGCAGAAGCTGGAGTCATTCAAGAGGTATCAAGAGATGCTTGCAAGAGGACTTTAAGATGCTTGCTTGTACTATACTGCTCTGATCAAAGGACAGGGACTCTTGTTTGTTTGTTCACGTCTGTATCATCTATTTTACTTGGAATTTTATGATTTAGATATCAATTAAATAAAATTAGTGCTTCATTTTATCAAATACGTTGTGTTCTTTTGAATGAGAAAAAAAGAAAAAGAAATTTAATTTAAATTAATTGAATTATAAATTTTCTATGTTAAAATAAAATTAATTAATGATAAAATATACCTCAATTTTAAATTAAAACTTTGATATTTTTATGAAAAATTTCTAAAATCATTAATGTCATTGATTGAAGAAATTTGATAACACACAGTCTTACTCCCTACTATCATGACCCCATGCTTAAGTTTATGTTGCAATTGTAACTCAGGCTTAAGTTTCTATTATGATTGTTGCTGACTTTTTACAATTGTGGCCTTAGGTTGTTTCTCAATTTTCATTTGAGACGGTTTGTTATTCTAAAA